>JAEOAD010001368.1:0-600000 GCA_036365145.1 Orientallactaga sibirica
TAGTAGATTCACCTTATTTGTAAAGTAGTTTGTTCAGAAAACAAACATGTTCATTGCCAAACATTGTACTGTGTGAAATAAGCCCATTCCGTTTTAGTAATCAGTTGCTTTTCTACAAAGAAGGTTGAGTGCAACAAGTTCAAACTTTCCTTGTTACTGTAATCTAAAAAGATGCACAACTTAGTAGATTGGCCTCATTTCTAAAGTAGTTTGTTTAGAAAACAAACATCTTCATTACCGAACACCGTACTTTGTGAAATGAGCTAGTTCGGTTCTAGGAATCACGTGCTTTCCTCCGAAGAAGGTTTAGTGCAGCAAGTTCAAACTTTCCTAGTTTGTGTAATCTAACAAGATGTACAAGTGAGTGGATTCACTTCATTTCTAAAGTGGTTTCTTTAGAAAGCAAACATCTTCAGTACTGAACGCTGTACTGTGTGAAATAAGTTAATTCGGTTATAGGAATCAGTTTCCATTCCACGAAGATAGTTGAGTGCAGCATGTTAAAACTTTCCTTGTTAATGTAATCTGAAAAGATGGCCAAGTTAGGAGATTCACCTCATTTGCAAAGCACTTTGTTGAGAAAACAAACATCTCATTGCCGAACATTGTACTGTGTGAAATAAGCTAATTAGGTTCTAGGAATCACTTGCTTTCCTAAAAAGGAGGTTGAGTGCAGAAAGTTCAAACTATCCGTGTTGATGTAATCTAAAAAGATGCACAACTTAGTAGATTGGCCTCATTTCTAAAGTAGTTTCTTTAGAAAAGAAACATCTTCAGTACCGAACACTGTACTGTGTGAAATGTTAATTTGCTTCTAGGAATCAGTTTAATTTCTACGAAGATGGTTGAGTGAAGCAACTTCAAACTTTCCTTGTTAATGTAATCTAAAAGTATGGAAAAGTTAGGAGATTCGCCTCATTTGTAAAGTACTTTGTTGACAAAACAAACATCTTCATTTCCAAACATTGTACTGTGTGAAATAAGCTCATTCGGTTCTGTGAATCAGTTGCTTTCCTACAAAGAAGGTTGAGTGCAACAAGTTCAAGCTTTCCTTGTTAATGTATTCTAAAACAATGCACAACTTAGTGGATTCGCCTCATTTCTAAAGTAATTTCTTTAGAAAAGAAAGATCTTCAGTACCGAACACTGTACTGTGTGAAATAAGTTAATTTGCTTCTAGGAATCAGTTTAATTTCTACGAAGATGGTTGAGGACAGCAAGTTCAAACTTTCCTTGTTAATGTAATCTAAAGAAAAGACCAAGTTAGTAGATTCACCTCATTTTGTAAAGTAGTTTGTTGAGAAAACAAACATCTTCATTGCCGAACATTGTACTGTGAGAGATAAGCTCATTCGGTTCTAGGAATCAGTTGCTTTCCTTCAAAGAATGTTGAGTGCAGCAAGTTCAAACTTCCTTGTTAATGTAACCTAAAAAGATGCACAACTTAGTAGATTGGCCTCATTTCTAAAGTAGTTTCTTTAGAAAAGAGACATCTTCAGTACCGAACACTATACTGTGTGAAATAAGTTAATTCGCTTCTAGGAATCAGTTTAATTTCTACGAAGATGGTTGAGGGCAGCAAGTTCAAACTTTCTTTGTTAATGTAATCTAAAAAGATGGCCAAGTTAGTAGATTTACCTCATTTGTAAAGTAGCTTGTTGAGAAAACAAACATCTCCATTGCCAAAAATTGTACTGTGTGAAATAAGCTCATTCAGTTCTAGGAATCCGTTGCTTTCCTTCAAAGAAGGTTGAGTGCAGCAAGTTCAAACTTTCCTTGTTAATGTAACCTAAAAAGATGCACAACTTAGTAGATTGGCCTCATTTCTAAAGTAGTTTTTTTACAAAAGAGACATCTTCAGTAATCTAACACTATACTGTGTGAAATAAGTTAATTCTTTCTAGGAATCAGTTTAATTTCTACGAAGATGGTTGAGTGCAGCAAGTTCAAACATTCTTTGTTAATGTAATCTAAAAAGATGGCCAAGTTAGTAGATTCACCTCATTTGTAAAGTAGCTTGTTGAGAAAACAAACATCTCCATTGCCGAAAATTGTACTGTGTGAAATAAGCTCATTCAGTTCTAGGAATCAGTTGCTTTCCTACAAAGAAGGTTGAATGCAGCAAGTTCAAACTATCCTTGTTAATGTAACCTAAAAAGACGCACAACGTAGTAGATTGGCATCATTTCTGAAGTAGTTTGTTGAGAAAACAAACATCTTCATTACCGAACACTGTATTATGTGAATTAAGCTAGTTCGGGTCTAGGAATCACTTGCTTTCCTACGAAGAAGATTGAGTGCAGCAAGTTCAAACTTTCCTAGTTTGTGTAATCTAACAATATGTACAAGTTAGTGGATTCGTGTCATTTCTAATTTAGTTTCTTTAGAAAACAAACATCTTCAGTACCGAACACTGTACTGTTTGAAATAAGTTCATTTGATCCTAGGAATCAGTTTCCTTTCTATGAATATGGTTGAGTTTAGCAAGTTCGAACTTTCCTTGTTAATGTAATCTAAAAAGATGTCCAAGTTAGTAGATTCGCCTCATTTCTAAAGTAGGTTCTTTAGAAAACAAACCTTCATTGCCAAACATTGTACTGTGTCAAAGGAGCTAATTCGGTACTAGGAATCAGTTTACTTTCTGCGAAGATGGTTGAGTTTAGCAACGTCAAACTTTCCTTGTTAATGTAATCTAAAAAGATGTCCAAGTTAGTAGATTCGCCTCATTGGTAAAGTAGTTTGTTGAGAAAACAAACATCTTCATTATCGAACATTGTACTGTGTGAAAAAAGCTAATTTGTTCTAGAATTCAGTTGCTTTCCTACAAAGACTGTTGAGTGCAGCAAGTTCAAACTTTCCTTGTTAATGTAATCTAAGAAGATGCACAACTTAGTAGATTGGCCTCATTTCTAAAGCAGTTTCTTTAGAAAGGAAACATCTTCAGTACCGAGCACTGTACTGTGTGAAATGTTAATTCAATTCTAGGAATCAGTTTAATTTCTACGAAGATGGTTGAGTACAGCAAGTTCAAACTTTCCTTGTTAATGTAACCTAAAAAGATGGCCAATTTAGGAGATTCGCCTCATTTGTAAAGTAATTTGTTCAGAAAACAAACATCTTCATTGCCAAACATTGTACTGTGTGAAATAAGCTCATTCGGTTCTAGGAATCACTTGCTTTCCTACAAAGCAGGTTGAGTGCAGCAACTTCAAACTTTCCTTGTTAATGTAATCTGAAAAGATGCACAACTTAGTAGATTGGCCTCATTTCTAAAGTAGTTTCTTTAGAAAACAAACATCTTCATTATCGCACAGTGTACTATGTGAAATGAGCTAGTTCGGTTCTAGGAATCACCTGCTTTCCGACGAAGAAGGTTGAGTGCAGCAAGTTCAAACTTTTCTATTTTGTGTAATCTAACAAGATGTACAAGTTAGTGGATTCGCCTCATTCTAAAGTGCTTCCTTTAGAAAACAAACATCTTCAGTACTGACCACTGTACTGTGTGAAATAAGTTAATTCGGTTCTAGGAATCAGTTTCCTTTCCATGAAGATGGTTGAGTGCAGCAAGTTCAAACTTTCCTTCTTAATATAATCTAAAAAGATGGCCAAGTTAGCAGATTCATCTCATTTGTAAAGTAGTTTGTTGAGAAAATTAACATCTTCATTGCTGAACATTGTACTGTGTGAAAAAAGCTCATTCGGTTCTAGGAATGACTTGCTTTCCTACATAGAAGGTTGAGTGCAGCAAGATCAAACTTTAATTGTTAATGTAATCTAAAAAGACGCACAACTTAGTAGATTGGCCTCATTTCTAAAGTAGTTTGTTTAGAAAACAAACATCTTCATTACCGAACACTGTACTATGTGAAATGAGCTAGTTCGCTTCTAGGAATCACTTGCTGTCCTACGAAGAAGGTTGAGTGCAGCAAGTTCAAACATGCCTAGTTTGTGTAATCTAACAAGATGTACAAGTTAGTGGATTCGCATCATTTCTAAAGTAGTTTCTTTAGGAAACAAACATCTTCAGTTCCGAACACGGTACTGCGTGAAATAAGATGATTCGGTTCTAGGAATCAATTTTCTTTCTACGAAGATGGTTGAGTGCATCAAGTTCAAACTTTCCTTGTTGATGTAATCTAAAAAGATGTCCAAGTTAGTAGATTTGCCTCATTTGTAAAGTAGTTTGTTGAGAAAACAAACATCTTCATTGCCGAACATTGTACTGGGTGAAAAAAGCTAATTCGGTTCTAGAATTCACTTGCTTTCCTACAAAGACGGTTGAGTGCAGCAAGTTCAAACATTCCTTGTTAATGTAATCTAAAAAGGTGCACAACTTAGTGGATTCGCCTCATTTCTAAAGTAATTTCTTTAGAAAAGAAACATCTTCAGTACCAAACACTGTACTGGGTGAAATAAGTTAATTCGCTGCTAGGAATCAGTTTAATTTCTACGAAGATGGTTGAGTGCAGCCAGTTCAAACTTTTCTTGTTAATGTAACCTAAAAAGATGGCCAAGTAAGGAGATTCGCCTCATTTGTAAAGTACTTTGTTGAGAATACAAACATCTTCATTGCCGAACATTGCACTGTGTGAAATAAGCTCATTCGGTTCTAGGAATCAGTTGCTTTCCTACAAAGAAGGTTGAGTGCAGCAAGTTCAAACTTTCCTTGTTAATGTAACCTAAAAAGATGCACAACTTAGTAGATTGGCCTCATTTCTAAAGTAGTTTGTGTAGAAAACAAACATCTTCATTACCGAACACTGTACTATGTGAAATGACCTAGTTCGGTTCTAGGAATCACTTGCTTTCCTACGAAGAAGTTTGAGTGCAGCAAGTTCAAACTTTCCTAGTTTGTGTAATCTAACAAGATGTACAAGTTAGTGCATTCGTGTCATCTCTAAAGTAGTTTCCTTAGAAAACAAACATCTTCAGTACCGAGCACTGTACTGCGTGAAATACGAAAATTCGGTTCTAGGAATCAGTTTAATTTCTGCGAAGATGGTTGAGTTTAACAAGTTCAAACTTTCCTTGTTAATGTAATCTAAAAAGATGGTCAGTTCGTAATTCATCTCATTTGCAAAGTAGTTTGTTGAGAAACCAAACATCATCATTGCCGAACATTGTACTGTGTGAAATAAGCTCATTCGGTTCTAGGAATCAGTTGCTTTCCTACATAGAAGGTTGAGTGCAGCAAGTTCAAACATTCCTTGTTAATGTAATCTAAAAAGGTGCACAACTTAGTGGATTCGCCTCATTTCTAAAGTAATTTCTTTAGAAAAGAAAGATCTTCAGGACCGAACACTGTACTGTGTGAAATAAGTTAATTTGCTTCTAGGAATCAGTTTAATTTCTACGAAGATGGTTGAGGACAGCAAGTTCAAACTTTCCTTGTTAATGTAATCTAAAGAGAAGACCAAGTTAGTAGATTCACCTCATTTTGTAAAGTAGTTTGTTGAGAAAACAAACATCTTCATTGCCAGACATTGTACTGTGAGAGATAAGCTCATTCGGTTCTAGGAATCAGTTGCTTTCCTTCAAAGAAGGTTGAGTGCAGCAAGTTCAAACTTTCCTTGTTAATGTAACCTAAAAAGATGCACAACTTAGTAGATTGGCCTCATTTCTAAAGTAGTTTCTTTAGAAAAGAGACATCTTCAGTACCGAACACTATACTGCGTGAAATAAGTTAAATCGCTTCTAGGAATCAGTTTAATTTCTACGAAGATGGTTGAGTGCAGCAAGTTCAAACATTCTTTGTTAATGTAATCTAAAAAGATGGCCAAGTTAGTAGATTCACCTCATTTGTTAAGTAGCTTGTTGAGAAAACAAACATCTCCATTGCCGAAAATTGTACTGTGTGAAATAAGCTCATTCGGTTCTAGGAATCAGTTGCTTTCCTACAAAGAAGGTTGAATGCAGCAAGTTCAAACTATCCTTGTTAATGTAACCTAAAAAGACGCACAACGTAGTAGATTGGCCTCATTTCTGAAGTAGTTTGTTGAGAAAACAAACATCTTCATTACCGAACACTGTATTATGTGAATTAAGCTAGTTCGGGTCTAGGAATCAGTTTAATTTCCTACGAAGAAGATTGAGTGCAGCAAGTTCAAACTTTCCTAGTTTGTGTAATCTAACAATATGTACAAGTTAGTGGATTCGCGTCATTTCTAATTTAGTTTCTTTAGAAAACAAACATCTTCAGTACCGAACACTGTACTGTTTGAAATAAGTACATTTGATCCTAGGAATCAGTTTCCTTTCTATGAATATGGTTGAGTTTAGCAAGTTCCAACTTTCCTTGTTAATGTAATCTAAAAAGATGTCCAAGTTAGTAGATTCGCCTCATTGGTAAAGTAGTTTGTTGAGAAAACAAACATCTTCATTATCGAACATTGTACTGTGTGAAAAAAGCTAATTTCTTCTAGAATTCAGTTGCTTTCCTACAAAGACTGTTGAGTGCAGCAAGTTCAAACTTTCCTTGTTAATGCAATCTAAAAAGATGCACAACTTAGTAGATTGGCCTCATTTCTAAAGCAGTTTCTTTAGAAAGGAAACATCTTCAGTACCGAGCACTGTCCTGTGTGAAATGTTAATTCAATTCTAGGAATCAGTTTAATTTCTACGAAGATGGTTGAGTACAGCAAGTTCAAACTTTCCTTGTTAATGTAATCTAAAAAGATGGCCAAGTTAGGAGATTCGCCTCATTTGTAAAGTAATTTGTTCAGAAAACAAACATCTTCATTATCGAACATTGTACTGTGTGAAATAAGCTCATTTGTTCTAGGAATCACTTGCTTTCCTACAAAGAAGGTTGAGTGCAGCAACTTCAAACTTTCCTTGTTAATGTAATCTGAAAAGATGCACAACTTAGTAGATTGGCCTCATTTCTAAAGTAGTTTCTTTAGAAAACAAACATCTTCATTATCGCACAGTGTACTATGTGAAATGAGCTAGTTCGGTTCTAGGAATCACCTGCTTTCTACGAAGAAGGTTGAGTGCAGCAAGTTCAAACTTTTCTATTTTGTGTAATCTAACAAGATGTACAAGTTAGTGGATTCTCCTCATTCTAAAGTGCTTCCTTTAGAAAACAAACATCTTCAGTACTGACCACTGTACTGTGTGAAATAAGTTAATTCGGTTCTAGGAATCAGTTTCCTTTCCATGAAGATGGTTGAGTGCAGCAAGTTCAAACTTTCCTTGTTAATATAATCTAAAAAGATGGCCAAGTTAGTAGATTCACCTCATTTGTAAAGTAGTTTCTTTGAGAAAATTAACATCTTCATTGCTGAACATTGTACTGTGTGAAAAAAGCTCATTCGGTTCTAGGAATGACTTGCTTTCCTACATAGAAGGTTGAGTGCAGCAAGATCAAACTTTTAATTGTTTATGTAATCTAAAAAGATGCACAAGTTAGTGGATTGGCCTCATTTCTAAAGTAGTTTGTTTAAAAACAAACATCTTCATTACTGAACACTGTACTATGTGAAATAAGTTAATTCGGTTCTAGGAATCAGTTGCCTTTCCATGAAGATGGTTGAGTGCAGCAAGTTCAAACTTTCCCTAGTTTGTGTAATCTAACAAGATGGCCAAGTTAGTGGATTCACATCATTTCTAAAGTAGTTTCTTTAGGAAACAAACATCTTCAGTTGAACATTGTACTGTGTGAAATAAGATGATTCGGTTCTAGGAATCAATTTCCTTTTCTACGAAGATGGTTGAGTGCATCAAGTTCAAACTTTCCTTGTTGATGTAATCTAAAAAGATGCACAAGTTAGTAGATTTGCCTCATTTGTAAAGTAGTTTGTTGAGAAAACAAACATCTTCATTACCGAACATTGTACTGGGTGAAAAAAGCTAGTTCGGTTCTGGAATTCACTTGCTTTCCTACAAAGAAGGTTGAGTGCAGCAAGTTCAAACATTCCTTGTTAATGTAATCTAAAAAGATGTACAACTTAGTGGATTCGCCTCATTTCTAAAGTAATTTCTTTAGAAAACAAACATCTTCAGTACCGAACACTGTACTGGGTGAAATAAGTTAATTCGCTGCTAGGAATCAGTTTAATTTCTCCGAAGATGGTTGAGTGCATCAAGTTCAAACTTTCCTTGTTAATGTAAACTAAGAAGATGGCCAAGTTAGTAGATTCAACTCATTTGTAAAGTAGTTTGTTGAGAAAACAAACATCTTCATTGCTGAACATTATACTGTATAAAAAAAGCTAAATCGGACCTAGAATTCAGTTGCTTTCCTACAAAGACAGTTGAGTGCAGCAAATTCAAACATTCCTTGTTAATGTATTCTAAAAAGGATTCACAACTTAGTGGATTCTCCTCATTTCTAAAGTAATTTCTTTAGAAAAGAAACATCTTCAGTACCGAACACTGTACTGTGTGAAATAAATTAATTCGCTTCTAGGAATCAGTTTAATTTCTACGAAGACGGTTGAGTACAGCAAGTTCAAACTTTCCTTGTTAATGTAATCTAAAAAGTTGTCCAAGTTAGTAGTTCTAGAATTAAGTTGCTTTCCTACAAAGTACTTTGTTGAGAATGCAGCATCTTCAAACTTCAACATTTTAATGGAATCTAAAAAGATGGTTCCAAGTTAGTTGCTTTTTTGCCTGATTGGTGCAGCAAAAGTACTTTTGTTGAGAAAACAAACATCTTCATTGCCAAACACTGTACTGTGTGAAATAAGCTCATTCGGTTCTATGAATCTGTTGTTTTGCTACAAAGAATGTTTGAGTGCAGCAAGTTCAAACTTTCCTTGTTAATGTAATCTGAAAAGATGCACAACTTAGTAGATTGGCCTCATTTCTAAAGGAGTTTGTTTAGAAAACAAACATCTTCATTACCAAACACTGTATGTGAAATGAGCTAGTTCAGTTCTAAGAATTACTTGGTTTTCTGCGAAGAAGGTTGAGTGCAGCAAGTTCAAACTTTCCTTGTTAATGTAATCTAACAAGATGTACAAGTTAGTGGATTCGCATCATTTCTAAAGTAGTTTTTAGAAAACAAACATCTTCATTACTGAGCACTGTACTGTGTGAAATAAGTTAATTCGGTTCAAGGAATCAGTTTCCTTTCTACGAAGATGGTTGAGTGCAGCAAGTTCAAACATTCCTTGTTAATGTAATCTAAAAAGATGCACAAGTTAGAAGATTCGCCTCATTTGTAAAGTAATTTGTTGAGAAAACAAACATCTTCATTACCGAACATTGTACTGTGTGAAATAAGTTAATTTGGTTCTAGAATTCAGTTGCTTTCCTACAGAGAAGGTTCAGTGCAGCAAGTTCAAACTTTCCTTGTTAATGTAATCTAAAAAAGATGCACAACTTAGTAGATTGGCCTCATTTTCTAAAGTAGTTTCTTTAGAAAAGAAACATCTTCATTACCTAACACTGTACTGTGAAATAAGTTAATTCGGTTCTAGGAATCAGTTTTAATTTCTACAAAGAAGGTTGAGTGCATCAAGTTCAAACTTTCCTAGTTTGTGTATTCTAACAAGATGTAAAGTTAGTGGATTGGCCTCATTTCCTAAAGTAGTTTCTTTAGAAAAGAAACATCTTCAGTACCAAACACTGCACTGTGTGAAATAAGTTAATTCGCTTCTAGGAATCAGTTTAATTTCTACAAAGATGGTTGAGTGCAGCAAGTTCAAACATTCTTTGTTAATGTAATCTAAAAAGATGGCCAAGTTAGTAGATTCTCCTCATTTGTAAAGTAGTTTGTTGAGAAAACAAACATCTTCATTGCCGAAGATTGTACTGTGTGAAATAAGCTCATTCGGTTCTAGGAATCAGTTGCTTTCCTACAAAAGAAGGTTGAGTGCAGCAAGTTCAAACTTTCCTTGTTAATGTAATCTGAAAAAGGTGCACAACTTAGTAAATTGGCCTCATTTCTAAAGTAGTTTGTTTAGAAAACAAACATCTTCATTACCGAAAACTGTATTATGTGAAATGAGCTAGTTTGGTTCTAGGAATCACTTGCTTTCTACTGAAGAAGGTTGAGTGCAGCAAGTTCAAACTTTCCTAGTTTGTGTTATCTAACAAGATGTACAAGTTAGTGGATTCGCATCATTTCTAATTTAGTTTCTTTAGAAAACAAACATCTTCAGTACTGAACACTGTACTGTTTGAAATAAGTTAATTTGGTTCTAGGAATCAGTTTTCTTTCTATGAAGATGGTTGAGTTTAGCAAGTTCAAACTTTCCTTGTTAATGTAATCTAAAAAGATGGCCAAGTTAGTAGATTCACGTCATTTGTAAAGTAGTTTGTTGAGAAAACTAACATCTTTATTGCCAAACATTGTACTGTGTGAAATAAGCTCATTCGGTTCTAGGAATCAGTTTATTTCCTACAAAGAAGGTTGAGTGCACCAATTTCAAACTTTCCTTGTTAATGTAATGTAAAAAGATGCACAATTTATTAGATTGGCCTCATTTCTAAAGTAGTTTCTTTAGAAAACAAACATCTTCATTATCGAACACTGTACTGTGTGAAATAAGTTAATTTCTTCTAGGAATCAGTTTAATTCCTACAAAGACTGGTTGAGTGCAGCAAGTTCAAACTTTCCTAGTTAATATAATCTAACAAGATGTACAAGTTAGTGGATTGGCCTCATTTCTAAAGTAGTTTCTTTAGAAAAAAGAAACATCTTCAGTACCTAACACTGTACTGTGTGAAATAAGTTAATTCAATTCTAGGAATCAGTTTAATTTCTACCAAGATGGTTGAGTGCAGCAAGTTCAAACTTTCCTTGTTAATGTAATCTAAAAAAGATGGCCAAGTTATTAGATTCGCCTCATTTGTAAAAAGTAGTTTGTTGAGAAAACAAACATCTTCATTTACAAACATTGTACTTTGTGAAATAAGCTCATTCGGTTCTAGGAATCACTTGCTTTCCTACAAAGAAGGTTGAGTGCAGCAACTTCAAACTTTCCTTGTTAATGTAATCTGAAAAGATGCACAACTTAGTAGATTGGCCTCATTTCTAAAGTAGTTTCTTTAGAAAACAAACATCTTCATTATCGAAAACTGTACTATGTGAAATGAGCTAGTTCGGTTCTAGGAATCAGTTGCTTTTCCACGAAGAAGGTTGAGTGCAGCAAGTTCAAACTTTTCTATTTTGTGTAATCTAACAAGATGTACAAGTTAGTGGATTCTCCTCGTTTCTAAAGTGCTTCCTTTAGAAAACAAACATCTTCATTACTGACCACTGTACTGTGTGAAATAAGTTAATTCGGTTCTAGGAATCAGTTTCCTTTCCATGAAGATGGTTGAGTGCAGCAAGTTCAAACTTTCCTTGTTAATATAATCTAAAAAGATGCACAAGTTAGCAGATTCACCTCATTTGTAAAGTAGTTTGTTTAGAAAAGAAACATCTTCATTGCTGAACATTGTACTGTGTGAAAAAGCTCATTCGGTTCTAGGAATGACTTGCTTTCCTACATAGAAGGTTGAGTGCAGCAAGATCAAACTTTAATTGTTTATGTAATCTAAAAAGATGGTCAAGTTAGAGATTGGCCTCATTTCTAAAGTAGTTTGTTTAGAAAACAAACATCTTCATTACTGAACACTGTACTATGTGAAATAAGCTAGTTCAGTTCTTGGAATCACTTGCTTTCCTACGAAGAAGGTTGAGTGCAGCAAGTTCAAACTTGCCTTGTTAATGTAATCTAACAAGATGTACAAGTTAGTGGATTCACATCATTTCTAAAGTAGTTCTTTAGAAAACAAACATCTTCAGTTCCGAACACTGTACTGCGTGAAATAAGATGATTCGGTTCTAGGAATCAATTTCCTTTCTACGAAGATGGTTGAGTGCATCAAGTTCAAACTTTCCTTGTTGATGTAATCTAAAAAGATGTCCAAGTTAGTAGATTTGCCTCATTTGTAAAGTAGTTTGTTGAGAAAACAAACATCTTCATTGCCGAACATTGTACTGGGTGAAAAAGCTAATTCGGTTCTAGAATTCACTTGCTTTCCTACAAAGAAGGTTGAGTGCAGCAAGTTCAAACTTCCTTGTTAATGTAATCTAAAAAGATGCACAACTTAGTGGATTGGCCTCATTTCTAAAGTAATTTCTTTAGAAAAGAAACATCTTCAGTACCGAACACTGTACTGGGTGAAATAAATTAATTAGCTGCTAGGAATCAGTTTAATTTCTACAAAGATGGTTGAGTGCATCAAGTTCAAACTTTCCTTGTTAATGTAAACTAAGAAGATGGCCAAGTTAGTAGATTCAACTCATTTGTAAAGTAGTTTGTTTAGAAAACAAACATCTTCATTGCTGAACATTATACTGTATAAAAAAGCTAAATCGGACCTAGAATTCAGTTAATTTCTACAAAGACAGTTGAGTGCAGCAAATTCAAACATTCCTTGTTAATGTATTCTAAAAAGATTCACAACTTAGTGGATTCTCCTCATTTCTAAAGTAATTTCTTTAGAAAAGAAACATCTTCATTACCAACACTGTACTGTGTGAAATAAATTAATTCGGTTCTAGGAATCAGTTTAATCGGTTGTACAGCAAGTTCAAACTTTCCTTGTTAATGTTAAAAAGTTGTCCAAGTTAGTAGTTCTAGAATTAAGTTGCTTTCCTACAAAGACGGTTAAGTGCAGCAACTTCAAACTTTCCTTTTTAATGGAATCTAAAAAGATGGCCAAGTTAGTAGATTTGCCTGATTGGTAAAGTAGTTTGTTGAGAAAACAAACATCTTCATTGCCAAACACTGTACTGTGTGAAATAAGCTCATTCGGTTCTATGAATCTGTTGCTTTGCTACAAAGAATGTTGAGTGCAGCAAGTTCAAACTTTCCTTGTTAATGTAATCTGAAAAGATGCACAACTTAGTAGATTGGCCTCATTTCTAAAGGAGTTTGTTTAGAAAACAAACATCTTCATTACCAAACACTGTAGTATGTGAAATGAGCTAGTTCAGTTCTAAGAATTACTTGGTTTCCTACGAAGAAGGTTGAGTGCAGCAAGTTCAAACTTTCCTAGTTTGTGTAATCTAACAAGATGTACAAGTTAGTGGATTCGCATCGTTTCTAAAGTAGTTTGTTTTAGAAAACAAACATCTTCAGTACTGAGCACTGTACTGTGTGAAATAAGTTAATTCGGTTCAAGGAATCAGTTTCCTTTCTACGAAGATGGTTGAGTGCAGCAAGTTCAAACTTTCCGAAGTTAATGTAATCTCAAAAGATGGCCAAGTTAGAAGATTCGCCTCATTTGTAAAGTAATTTGTTGAGAAAACAAACATCTTCATTACCGAACATTGTACTGTGTGAAAAAAGGTCATTCGGTTCTAGAATTCAGTTGCTTTCCTACAGAGAAGGTTCAGTGCAACAAGTTCAAACTTTCCGTGTTAATGTAATCTAAAAAGATGCACAACTTAGTAGATTGGCCTCATTTCTAAAGTAGTTTCTTTAGAAAAGAAACATCTTCAGTACCGAACACTGTACTGTGTGAAATAAGTTAATTCGCTTCTAGGAATCAGTTTAATTTCTACAAAGAAGGTTGAGTGCATCAAGTTCAAACTTTCCTAGTTTGTGTATTCTAACAAGATGTAAAGTTAGTGGATTCGCCTCATTCCTAAAGTAGTTTCTTTAGAAAAGAAACATCTTCAGTACCAAACACTGCACTGTGTGAAATAAGTTAATTCGCTTCTAGGAATCAGTTTAATTTCTACAAAGATGGTAGAGTGCAGCAAGTTCAAACGTTCCTCGTTAATGTAATCTAAAAAGATGGCCAAGTGAGTAGATTCTCCTCATTTGTAAAGTAGTTTGTTGACAAAACAAACATCTTCATTGCCGAAGATTGTACTGTGTGAAATAAGCTCATTCGGTTCTAGGAATCAGTTGCTTTCCTAAAAAGAAGGTTGAGTGCAGCAAGTACAAACTTTCCTTGTTAATGTAATCTGAAAAGGTGCACAACTTAGTAAATTGGCCTCATTTCTAAAGTAGTTTGTTTAGAAAACAAACATCTTCATTACCGAAAACTGTACTATGTGAAATGAGCTAGTTTGGTTCTAGGAATCACTTGCTTTCTTACGAAGAAGGTTGAGTGCAGCAAGTTCAAACTTTCCTAGTTTGTGTTATCTAACAAGATGTACAAGTTAGTGGATTCGCATCGTTTCTAACGTGGTTTCATTAGAAAACAAATATCTTCAGTACTGAGCACTGTATTGTGTGAAATAAGTTAATTCGGTTCTAGGAATCAGTTTTCTTTCTACCAAGATGGTTGAGTGTAGCAAGTTCAAACTTTCCTTGTTAATGTAATCAAAAAGATGGCCAAGTTAACAGATTCACGTCATTTGTAAGGTAGTTTGTTGAGAAAACTAACATCTTTATTGCCGAACATTGTACTGTGTGAAATAAGCTCATTCGGTTCTAGGAATCACTAGATTTCCTACAAAGAAGTTTGAGTGCACCAATTTCAAACTTTCCTTGTTAATGTAATGTAAAAAGATGCACAATTTATTAGATTGGCCTCATTTCTAAAGTAGTTTCTTTAGAAAAGAAACATCTTCAGTACCGAACACTGTACTGTGTGAAATAAGTTAATTCGCTTCTAGGAATCAGTTTAATTTATGCGAAGAAGGTTGAGTGCAGCAATTTCAAACTTTCCTAGTTTGTATAATTTAACAAGATGTACAAGTTAGTGGATCCCCCTCATTTCTAAAGTAGTTTCTTTAGAAAAGAAACATCTTCAGTACCTAACACTGTACTGTGTGAAATAAGTGAATTCGCTTCTAGGAATCAGTTTAATTTCTACCAAGATGGTTGAGTGCAGCAAGTTCAAACTTTCCTTGTTAATGTAATCTAAAAAGATGGCAAAGGTATTAGACTCTCCTCATTTGTAAAGTAGTTTGTTGAGAAAACTAACATCTTCATTTACAAATATTGTACTTTGTGAAATAAGCTCATTCGGTTCAAGGAATAAGTTGCTTTCCTACAAAGAAGGTTGAGTGCAGCAAGGTCAAACTTTCCGTGTTAACGTAATCTGAAAAGATGCACAACTTAGTAATTTTGCCTCATTTCTAAAGTAGTTTGTTTAGAAAACAAACATCTTCATTACCGAAAACTGTACTATGTGAAATGAGCTAGTTCGGTTCTAGGAATCAGTTGCTTTCCTACGAAGAAGATTGAGTGCAGCAAGTTCAAACTTTCCTAGTTTGTGTAATCTAACAAGATGTACAAGTTAGTGGATTCGTGTCGTTTCTAAAGTGGTTTCTTTAGAAAACAAACATCTTCATTACTGAGCACTGCACTGTTTGAAATAAGTTAATTCGATTCTAGGAATCAGTTTCCTTTCTACGAAGATTATTGAGTGCAGTAAGTTCAAACTTTCCTTGTTAATGTAATGTAAAAAGATGCACAATTTATTAGATTGGCCTCATTTCTAAAGTAGTTTCTTTAGGAAAGAAACATATTCAGTACCGAACACTGTACTTTGTGAAATAAGTTAATTCGCTTCTAGGAATCAGTTTAATTTCTACGAAGATGGTTGAGTGCAGCAAGTTCAATGTTTCCTTATTAATGTAATCTAAAAAGATGGTCAAGTTAGGAGATTCACCTCATTTGTAAGGTAGTTTGTTGAGAAAAGTAACATCATTACTTCCGAACATTGTACTGTGTGAAATAAGCTCGTTCAGTTCTTGGAATCACTTGCTTTCCTACAAAGAAGGTTGAGTGCAGCAAGTTCAAACTTTCCTTGTTAATGTAATGTAAAAAGATGCACAATTTATTAAATTGGCCTCATATCAAAAGTAGTTTCTTAGAAAAGAAACATCTTCACTACCGAACACTGTACTGTGTGAACTAAGTTAATTCGCTTCTAGGAATCAGTTTAATTTCTACGAAGATGGTTGAGTGCAGCAAGTTCAAACTTTCCTTGTTAATGTAATCTAAAAAGATGGCCAAGTTAGCAGATTCGACTCATTTGTAAAGTAGTTTGTTGAGAAAACAAACATCTTCATTTCCGAAGATTGTACTGTGTGAAATAAGCTCATTCGGTTCTAGGTATCAGTTGCTTTCCTACAAAGAAGGTTGAGTGCAACAAGTTCAAACTTGCATTGTTAATGTAATCTGAAAAGATGCACAACTTAGTAGATTGGCCTCATTTCTAAAGCAGTTTCTTTAGAAAAGAAACATCTTCAGTACCGAACACTGTACTGTGTGAGATAAATTAATTCGCTTCTAGGAATCAGTTTAATTTCTACAAAGTAGGTTGAGTGCAGCAAGTTCAAACCTTCCTAGTTTGTGTAATCTAACAAGATGTACAAGTTAGTGGATCTGCCTCATTTCTAAAGTAGTTTCTTTAGAAAAGAAATATTTTCAGTACCAAACACTGTACTGTGGGAAATAAGTGAATTCGCTTCTAGGAATCAGTATAATTTCTACGAAGATGGTTGAGTGCAGCAAGTTCAAACTTTCCTTGTTAATGTAATCTAAGAAGATGGCAAAGTTAGAAGATTCGCCTCATTTATAAAGTAGTTTGTTAAGAAAACAAACATCTTCATTTCCAAGCATTGTACTGTGTGAAATAAGCTCATTCGGTTCTAGGAATCACTTGCTTTCCTACAAAGAAGGTTGAGTGCAGCAAGTTCAAACTTTCCTTGGTAATGTAATCTAAAAAGATGCACAACTTAGTAGATTGGCCTCATTTCTAAAGTAGTTTCTTTAGAAAAGAAACATCTTCAGTACCGAACACTGTACTGTGTGAAATAAGTTAATTCGCTTCTAGGAATCAGTTTAATTTCTACGAAGATGGTTGAGTGCAGCAAGTTCAAACTTTCCTTGTTAATGTTATCTAAAAAGATGCACAACTTAGTAGATTGGCCTCATTTCTAAAGTAGTTTCTTTAGAAAAGAAACATCTTCATTACCGAACACTGTACTGTGTAAAATAAGTTAATTCGCTTCTAGGAATCAGTTTACTTTCTACGAAGATGGTTGAGTGCAGCAAGTTCAAACTTTCCTTGTTAATGTAATCTCAAACGATGGCCAAGGTAGAAGATTCGCGTCATTTGTAAAGTAGTTTGTTGAGAAAACAAACATCTTCATTGCCGAACATTGTACTGTGTGAAAAAAGCTCATTCGGTTCTAGAATTCAGTTGCTTTCCTACAAAGACGGTTGAGTGGAAAAAATTCAAACTTTCCTTGTTAATGTAATCTAAAAAGATGCACAACTTAGTAGATTGGCCTCATTTCTCAAGTAGTTTCTTTAGAAAAGAAACATCTTCAGTACCGAACACTGTACTGTGTGAAATAAGTTAATTCGCTTCTAGGAATCAGTTTAATTTCTACGAAGATGGTTGAGTGCAGCAAGTTCAAACTTTCCTTGTTAATGTAATCTCAAAAGATGGCCACGTTAGAAGATTACCCTCATTTGTAAAGTAGTTTGTTGAGAAAACAAACATCTTCATTGCCGAACATTGTACTGTGTGAAAAAAGCTCATTCGGTTCTAGATTACAGTTGCTTTCCTACAAAGACGGTTGAGTGCAACAAGTTCAAACATTCCTTGTTAATGTAATCTAAAAAGATTCACAACTTAGTAGATTGGCCTCATTTCTAAAGTAATTTCTTTAGAAAAGAAACATCTTCAGTACCGAACACTGTACTGTGTGAAATAAGTTAATTCGCTTCTAGGAATCAGTTTAATTTCTACGAAGATGGTTGAGTGCAGCAAGTTCAAACTTTCCTTGTTAAGGTAATCTAAAAAGATGGCCAAGTTAGAAGATTCGACTCATTAGTAAAGTAGTTTGTTGAGAAAACAAATATCTTCATTGCCAAACATTGTACTGTTTGAAATAAGCTCATTCGGTTCAAGGAATCAGTTGCTTTTCGACAATGAAGGTTGAGTGCAGCAAGTTGAAACTTTCCTTGTTAATGTAATGTAAAAAGATGCACAATTTATTAAATTGGCCTCATTTCTAAAGTAGTTTCTTTAGAAAAGAAACATCTTCAGTACCGAACACTGTACTGTCTGAAATAACTTAATTCGCTTCTAGGAATCAGTTTAATTTCTACGAAGAAGGTTGAGTGCAGCAAGTTTAAACTTTCCTAGTTTGTGTAATCTAACAAGATATACAAGTTAGTGGATTCGATTCATTTCTAAAGTAGTTTCTTTAGAAAAAAAAATCTTCAGTACCGAACGCTGTGCTTTGTGAAATAAGTGAATTCACTTCTACGAATCAGTTTAATTTCTACGAAGATGGTTGAGTGCAGCAAGTTCAAACTTTCCTTGTTAATGTAATCAAAAAAGATGGCAAAGTTAGTAGATTCGACTCATTTGTAAAGTAGTTTGTTGAGAAAACAAACATCTTCATTTCCAAACATTGTACTGTGTGAAATTAGCTCATTCGGTTCTAGGAATCAGTTGCTTTCCTACAAAGAAGGTTGAGTGCACCAAGTTCAAAGTCTCCTTGTTAATGTAATCTGAAAAGATGCACAACTTAGTAAATTGGCCTCATTTCAAAGTAGTTTGTATAGAAAACAAACATCTTCATTACCGAAAACCGTACAAAAGAAATGAGCTAGTTCGGTTCTAGGAATCACTTGCTTTCCTACGAAGAAGGTTGAGTGCAGCAAGTTCAAACTTTCCGAGTTTGTGTAATCTAACAAGACATACAAGTTAGTGGATTCGCGTCGTTTCTAAAGTTGTTTCTTTAGAAAACAAACATCTTCAGTACTGAGCACTGTACTGTGTGAAATAAGTTAATTCGGTTCTAGGAATCAGTTTCCTTTCTACGAAGATGGTTGAGTGCAGCAAGTTCAAACTTTCCTTGTTAATGTAATCTAAAAAGATGGCCAAGTTAGCAGATTCACCTCATTTGTAAGGTAGTTTGTTGAGAAAAGTAACATCTTTATTGCCGAACATTGTACTGTGTGAAATAAGCGCGTTCGGTTCTAGGAATCACTTGCTTTCATACAAAGAAGGTTGAGTGCAGCAAGTTCAAACTTTCCTTGTTAATGTAATGTAAAAAGATGCACAATTTATTAAATTGGCCTCATTTCTAAAGTAGTTTCTTTAGAAAAGAAACATCTTCAGTACCAAACCCTGTACTGTCTGAAATAAGTTAATTCGCTTCTAGGAATCAGTTTAATTTCTATGAAGAAGGTTGAGTGCAGCAAGTTTAAACTTTCCTAGTTTGTGTAATCTAACAAGATATACAAGTTTGTGGATTCTCGTCGTTTTTAAAGTCGTTTCTTTATTAAATAAACATCTTCAGTACTGAGCACTGTACTGTGGGAAATAAGTTAATTCGTTTCTAGGAATCAGTTTCCTTTCTACGAAGATGGTTGAGTGCTGCAAGTTCAAACTTTCCTTATTAATGTAATCTGAAAAGATGGCCAAGTTAGCAGATTAACCTCATTTGTAAGGTAGTTTGTTGAGAAAAGTAACATCTTTATTGCAGAACATTGTTCTGTGTGAAATAAGCTCATTCGGTTCTAGGAATCACTTGCTTTCCTACGAAGAACGTTGAGTTCAGCAAGTTCAAACTTTCCGAGTTTGTGTACTCTATCAAGATTTTCAAGTTATTGGATTCGCGTCGTTGCTAAAATCGTTTCTTTAGAAAACGAACATCTTCAGTACTGAGCACTGTACTGTGTGAAATAAGTTAATTCGGTTCTAGGAATCAGTTTCCTTTCTACGAAGATGGTTGAGTGCAGCAAGTTCAAACTTTCCTTGTTAATGTAATCTAAAAATATGGCCAAGTTAGCAGATTCACCTCATTTGTAAGGTAGTTTGTTGAGAAAAGTAACATCTTTATTGCCGAACATTGTACTGTGTGAAATAAGCTCGTTCGGTTCTAGGAATCACTTGCTTTCCTACAAAGAAGGTTGAGTGCAGCAAGTTAAAACTTTCCTTGTTAATGTAATGTAAAAAGATGCACAATTTATTTAATTGGCCTCATTTCTAAAGTAGTTTCTTTAGAAAAGAAATATCTTCAGTACCGAAAACTGTACTGTGTGAAATAAGTTAATTCGCTTCTAAGAATCAGTTTAATTTCCACGAAGATGATTGAGTGCAGCAAGTTCAAACTTTCCTTGTTAATGTAGTCTCAAAAGATGGCTAAGTTAGAAGATTCGCCTGATTTGTAAAGTAATTTGTTGAGAAAACACACATCTTCATTGCCGAACACTGTACTGTGTGAAATAAGTGAATTCGCTTCTAGGAAACAGTTTAATTTCTAGGAAGATTGTTGAGTGCAGCAAGTTCAAACTTTCCTTGTTAATGTAATCTAAAAAGATGGCAAAGTTAGTAGATTCGCTTCATTTGTAATGTAGTTTGTTGAGAAAACAAACATCTTCATTTCCAAACATTGTACTGTGTGAAATAAGATCAATCGGTTCTAGGAATCAGTTCCTTTCCTACAGAGAAGGTTGAGTGTAGCAAGTTCAAACTTTCCTTGTTAATGTAATCTGAAAAGATGCACAACTTAGTAAATTGGCCTCATTTCTAAAGTAATTTGTTTAGAAAACAAACATCTTCATTCCCGAAAACTGTACTATTTGAAATGAGCTAGTTCGGTTCTAGGAATCACTTGCTTTCCTACAAAGAAGGTTGAGTGCAGTAAGTTCAAACTTTTCGAGTTTTTGTAATCTAACCGGATGTACAAGTTAGTGGATTCACGTCGTTTCTAAAATGGTTTCTTTAGAAAATAAACATCTTCAATACTGAGCACTGTATTGTGTGAAATAAGTTAATTCGTTTCTAGGAATCAGTTTCTTTTCTACGAAGATGGTTGAGTTCTGCAAGTTCAAACTTTCCTTATTAATGTAATCTGAAAAGATGGCCAAGTTAGCAGATACTCCTCATTTGTAAGGTAGTTTGTTGAGAAAAATAACATCTTTATTGCCGAACATTGTTCTGTGTGAAATAAGCTCATTCGGTTCTAGGAATCACTTGCTTTCCTACGAAGAAGGTTGAGTTCAGCAAGTTCAAACTTTCCGAGTTTGTGTAATCTAACAAGATGTACAAGTTAGTGGATTCGCGTCGTTTCTAAAGTCGGTTCTAGGAATCACTTGCTTTCCTACAAAGAAGGTTGAGTGCAGCAAGTTCAAACTTTCCTTGTTAATGTAATGTAAAAAGATGCACAATTTATTAAATTGACCTCATTTCTAAAGTAGTTTCTTTAGAAAAGAAACATCTTCAGTACCGAACACTGTACTGTGTGAAATAAGTTAATTCGCTTCTAAGAATCAGTTTAATTTCTACGAAGATGGTTGAGTGCAGCAAGTTCAAAGTTTCCTTATTAATGTAATCCAAAAAGATGGCCAAGTTAGGAGATTCACCTCATTTGTAAGGTAGTTTGTTGAGAAAAGTAACATCTTTACTTCCGAACATTGTACTGTGTGAAATAAGCTTGTTCAGTTCTAGGAATCACTTGCTTTCCTACAAAGAAGGTTGAGTGCGGCAAGTTCAAACTTTCCTTGTTAATGTAATGTAAAAAGATGCACAATTTATTAAATTGGCCTCATATCTAAAGAAGTTTCTTAGAAAAGAAACATCTTCACTTCCGAACACTGTACTGTGTGAAATAAGTTAATTCGCTTCTAGGAATCAGTTTAATTTCTACAAAGATGGTTGAGGGCAGCAAGTTCAAACTTTCCTTGTTAATGTAATCTCAAAAGATGGCCAAGTTATTAGATTCGCCTCATTTGTACAGTAGTTTGTTGAGAAAACAAACAACTTCATTGCCGAAGATTGTACTGTGTGAAATAAGCTCATTCGGTTCTAGGAATCAGTTGCTTTCCTACAAAGAAGGTTGAGTGCAACAAGTTCAAACTTTCCTTGTTAATGTAATGTGAAAAGATGCACAACTTAGTAGATTGGCCTAATTTCTAAAGTAGTTTCTTTAGAAAAGAAACATCTTCAGTACCGAACACTGTACTGTGTGAGATAAGTTAATTCGCTTCTAGGAATCAGTTTAATTTCTACGAAGTAGGTTGAGTGCAGCAAGTTCAAACTTTCCTAGTTTGTGTAATCTAACAAGATGTACAAGTTAGTGGATCCGCCGCATTTCTAAAGTAGTTTCTTTGGAAAAGGAATATCTTCAGTACCAAAAACTGTACTGTGTGAAATAAGTGAATTCGCTTCTAGGAATCAGTTTAATTTCTACGAAGGTAGTTGAGTGCAGCAAGTTCAAACTTTCCATGTTAATGTAATCTAAAAAGATGGCAAAGTTAGTAGATTCGCCTCATTTGTAAAGTAGTTTGTTAAGAAAACAAACATCTTGATTTCCAAACATTGTACTCCGTGAAATAAGCTCATTCGGTTCTAGGAATCACTTGCTTTCCTACAAAGAAGGTTGAGTGCAGCAAGTTCAAACTTTCCTTGGTAATGTAATCTAAAAAGATGCACAACTTAGTAGATTGGCCTCATTTCTAAAGTAGTTTCTTTAGAAAAGAAACATCTTCAGTACCGAACACTGTACTGTGTGAAATTAGTTAATTCGCTTCTAGGAATCAGTTTAATTTCTACGAAGATGGTTGAGTGCAGCAAGTTCAAACTTTCCTTGTTAATGTAATCTAAAAACATGCACAACTTAGTAGATTGGCCTCATTTCTCAAGTAGTTTCTTTAGAAAAGAATCATCTTCAGTACCGAACACTGTACTGTGTGAAATAAGTTAATTCGCTTCTAGGAATCAGTTTAATTTCTACGAAGATGGTTGAGTGCAGCAAATTCAAACTTTCCATGTTAATGTAATCTCAAAAGATGGACACCTTAGAAGATTCCCATCATTTGAAAAGTGGTTTGTTGAGAAAACAAACATCTTCATTGCCTAACATTGTACTCTGTGAAAAAAGCTCATTCGGTTCTAGATTTCAGTTGCTTTCCTACAAAGACGGTTGAGTGCAACAAGTTCAAACATTCCTTGTTAATGTAATCTAAAAAGATGCACAACTTAGTAGATTGGCCTCATTTCTAAAGTAGTTTCTTTAGAAAAGAAACATCTTCAGTACCGAACACTGTACTGTGTGAAATAAGTTAATTCGCTTCTAGGAATCAGTTTAATTTCTACGAGGAAAGTTGAGCGCAGCAAGTTCAAACTTTCCTAGTTTGTGTAATCTAACAAGATGTACAAGATAGTGGATCCGCCTCATTGCTAAAGTAGCTTCTTAAGAAAAGAAACATCTTCAGTACCGAACATTGTACTGTGTGAAAGAAGTGACTTCGCTTCCAGGAATCAGTTTAATTTCTATGAAGATGGTTGAGTGCATCAAGTTCAATCTTTCCTTGATAAGGTAATCTAAAAATATGGCCATGTTAGAAGATTCGCCTCATTTGTTAAGTAGTTTGTTGAGAAAACAAACATCTTCATTGCCAAACATTGTACTGTTTGAAATAAGCTCATTCAGTTCTAGGAATCAGTGGCTTTCCTACAAAGAAGGTTGAGTGCAGCAAGTTCAAACTTTCCTTGTTAATGTAATCTGAAAAGATGCACAACTTAGTAAATTGGCCTTGTAGAGAGCTGCGAGGTGCCGCGCCTTAAAGATGGCGCTGGCTTCCGCCTTCTACCTTCCCGATGGCGAGTGTTCTCCTGGATAAACAAGTCCTTATTTGGCTTGGGCCGTGATCTAGGCTTGCTTCCGCATATGTGGACCTATCTGCATTCACCACGTGGCACACCAGGGTTGGCTGTTCAAAGGCTTCTTAAGCTTTGGGCGGGCTTGTCCCGGGGTCAGGGAGTGAGTCAGTCAGTGAGTGAGCAGTGAGTCTGTGGGTCAGTGAGTGGCAGGCAGTGAGTGAGTGAGTGGGTCAGTGAGTGGCAGGCAGTGAGTGAGTGAGGGAGGGAGTGAGTGAGTCAGTCAGTCAGTGAGTGAGTGAGGGAGGGAGTGAGTGAATGAGTGAGTCAGTGAGTGAGTGAGTGAGTGAGTCAGTCAGTCAGTCAGTCAGTGAGTGAGTCGGGCAGTCAGTGAGTGAGTGAGTGAGTGAGTGAGTGAGTGAGTGAGTGAGTCAGTGAGTGAGTGAGTCAGTCAGTGAGAAGATTGTTGTCAGAAGATTGTTCAAGGTTCCTGAATAAACTGCTGAAAGAAGATTCCGAGCGTTGCGTCTTCCTTGCTGGATGAGGCAGTCGCGACAAATGGTGGCCCGTACGGGGAACTCAGAACTTGCAGGGCAGCTAGCTGGTAAGTTCCAGATAAGTGGACAAAAAGGGTAAAGGCAAGTTCTCCGGTAGAGAGACGATAAGGTCCCATAGCAAAATGGGCAATACATCTTCCAGTATTAGGGTTAAAAGGCGCCACAATAAGGTTTCCTTAGAGGAAATGCAGTGAGAAGATTTCTTAAGAATGATAGCCGGCCAATTAATGTATATTTGTTCGTGTGTCTTATTAGTGTATGAAAGTTGGTTAACCTCATGTGGTGTATTTGTGTTGTAGTGTGTCTAGTCATATTACATAGGGCAAACGAGAATGATTCAGAAGCAGTTAAAAAAAATTTTAGAGGAGGTGAGAGAAGAGCGCTCGAGTAAAACATCTAAAAGAAAAAGTAAGGTTCCTGAATAAACTGTTGAAAGAGTCCGAAGAGGGACTCAGAACTTTCTGCAGTCAGGGCAGTGCACTGGTAAGTTCCCAGGTAAGGTGGGAATCCGCGACAAAAGCAGGGAAAGTTCCCAGGTAAGGTGGGAATCCGCGACAAAAGCGGGGAATTTTGCTCCTCTTGGTAGAAAAAGAGGGAGCAGGAAGAGTTCGCGGTGTAGTGAGCTGAAAGTAAAAGTGTTAAAAGAATTTTTTGCAAGTGTAGCCATGGGCGCTTCTCACTCGCACCCAATTTTTTTGGCTCTGAATGAGCTACTTCGTTCAAAAAACTTAAAGATAAAGGGGAGTACCCTGGAGAGGTTCCTGGAGGAATGTGATGCCATAGCCCCTTGGTTTGCATGCTCTGGAAGTCTTACAATCCCTTCATGGGAAAATTTGGGTGAAGATCTTGATTTTGCAGCAGACCAAGGCACGCTTAAGGGCGGGGTAAGATCGATGTGGAGGTTAGTGAGGAATTGCCTTGAGGAAGAAAGGTCGGAACAGGCAAACAGTGAAAAAGAGGCAAAAACAAAGAACAACTTATATCCGACACTTGAGCTAGAAGATTCAGAGTCTACGGATTCTAAAGAAGGGCTGCAGGCTCTCATAAAACAAATGAAAAGATTAAAATTAAAAAAAAAGGGAAAAAAAGAGAGAGGGGGGGAATCCCGGGAAAAAAGCCGGGTGTGGTGGCTCAGGCCATCCC
Organism: Orientallactaga sibirica; assembly: GCA_036365145.1. Taxonomy (NCBI): domain Eukaryota; kingdom Metazoa; phylum Chordata; class Mammalia; order Rodentia; family Dipodidae; genus Orientallactaga; species Orientallactaga sibirica. Next base: position 25,236 of record JAEOAD010001368.1, read on the forward strand.
AGCACATGGGAGGCAGAGCAGGACTGCCACAAGTTCAAAGCCAGCCTAGTCTACATAGTGAGTTCCAGGGCAGCCAGGAAAAGCAGAGGCACTGGGACTGGTTTTAGGTTACTGGAGCTGCTACTGTTGACACATTAGCAATCTTAAGGAAGGTGGAAGGAAGGTGTCCTGACTTGATTTACATTAAAACAATGGAGAGGATGCCTGAAGAAAGACTGTAAAAAATGCAAATTCTTGGAAAGAGCTGACTGGAGAAGGAACCTGCTTTTCAAGGCTATATTGAACTTGAACTGCAGAAGTTTGATGACTGCTGATGGTGGTTACGTATGAACATCATTGGAATTGATAAAAACTATGGGGACCTTTAAATTTGCATGAATGCATTACATTTTACATCATATACGGTTATCAGTTTATGGGGGCTAGGGACAGAATGTGGTGGTTTGATTCAGGTGTCCCCCATAAACTTCAAGTGTTCTGAATGCTAGGTTCCCAGCTGATGGCAATTTGGGAATTAACACCTCCTGTAGGCAGAGTATGGCAATTTGGGAATTAATACCTCCTGGAGGCAGAGTATTGTTGGGGGCGGGCTTATGGGTATAATAACCAGTTTCCCCTTGCCAGTGTTTTGACCAATGCTAGCCTCGCAGCCGCCGTGGCTCAGTTAACTCAAAATATATAAATTATACTAGGGCTGCAAATTTATCCAGATTTTTGTCTAGTTTTCTATTACAGAATTGGTCGCTTGAATTTGAAGATACCTTAAGAGAACTGAGACTGGCAGTAGTTAATGTGAATTCTGCCCGCATGGACCTCTCCTTTGCCTCTGGATTGTCATCTTGGCTGATCTCCGCTATGAATCATCTGAAGGAATGGGCGGGTTTGGGTGCTCTTTAGCAGGCCTTCTGTAACCGGTCTCTCTGGTTTGCTTGTGGTGTCTGTGTAAAATCAGGGTCACGCAGTGACGGGATGCAACTATGATCATTCAAGCCTTTACTGCCATAGAGGCTGCACAGTCCCTCTAAGTCTGGCTGGCTACAATTAAAAGTTAATCTTCTTCCTGCTCAGGTTGCGAGGCTAAGCACTGCACTCTGGGTTAGCCCTAAAACTCCAGAGAAGAGCATGTTTGATTGCATGCGGGTTGATGCCCCAGATCCCGCCTCTGAGAAAAAGGCATCAGGGTTGCAAAAATACGCATCATCAGAGATCAGACCTCTACTCTTACCTGTGGCTTGTTTTAAAACATAAAAGGGGGAACTGTAGAGAGCTGCGAGGTGCCGCGCCTTAAAGATGGCGCTGGCTTCCACCTTCCGCCTTCCCGATGGCAAGTGCTCTCCTGGATAAACAAGTCCTTATTTGGCTTGGGCCGTGATCTAGGCTTGCTTCCGCATATGTGGACCTATCTGCATTCACCACGTGGCACACCAGGGTTGGCTGTTCAAAGGCTTCTTAAGCTTTGGGCGGGCTTGTCCCGGGGTCAGGGAGTGAGTCAGTCAGTGAGTGAGCAGTGAGTCTGTGGGTCAGTGAGTGGCAGGCAGTGAGTGAGTGAGTGGGTCAGTGAGTGGCAGGCAGTGAGTGAGTGAGGGAGGGAGGGAGTGAGTCAGTCAGTCAGTCAGTGAGTGAGGGAGGGAGTGAGTGAATGAGTGAGTCAGTGAGTGAGTGAGTGAGTGAGTCAGTCAGTCAGTCAGTCAGTCAGTGAGTCGGGCAGTCAGTGAGTGAGTGGTGAGTGAGTGAGTGAGTGAGTGAGTGAGTCAGTGAATGAGTCAGTCAGTCAGTCAGAAGATTGTTGTCAGAAGATTGTTCAAGGTTCCTGAATAAACTGCTGAAAGAAGAGTCTGAGCATTGCGTCTTCCTTGCTGGATGAGGCAGTCGCGACAGGCCTCATTTCTAAAGTAGTTTGTTTAGAAAACAAACATCTTCATTACCGAAAACTGTACTATGTGAAATGAGCTAGTTCGGTTCTAGGAATCACTTGATTTCCTACGAAGAAGGTTGAGTGCAGCAAGTTCAAACTTTCCGAATTTGTGTAATCTAACAAGACGTACAAGTTAGTGGATTCGCCTCGTTTCTAAAGTGGTTTCTTTAGAAAACAAACATCTTCAGTACTGATCACTGTACTGTGTGAAATAAGTTAATTCGGTTCTAGGAATCAGTTTCCGTTCTACGAAGATGGTTGAGTGCAGCAAGTTCAAACTTTCCGTGTTAATGTAATCTAAAAAGATGGCCAAGTTAGCAGATTCACCTCATTTGGAAGGTACTTTCTTGAGAAAATTAACATCTTTATTGCCGAACCTTGTACTGTGTGAAATAAGCTCATTCCCTTCTAGGAATCACTTGCTTTCCTACAAAGAAGGTTGAGTGCAGCAAGTTCAAACGTTCCTTGGTAATGGAATCTAAAAAGATGCCAACTTAGTACATTGGCCTCATTTCTAAAGTAGTTTCTTTAGAAAAGAAACATCATCAGTACCGAAGACTGTACTGAGTGAAATAAGTGAATTCGCTTCTAGGAATCAGTTTAATTTCTACGAAGATGGTTGAGTGCAGCAAGTTCAAACTTTCCTTGTTAATGTAATCTCAAAAAATGGCCAAGTTAGAAGATTCGCCTCATTTGTAAAGTAGTTTGTTGAGAAAACAAACATCTTCATTGCCAAACATTGTACTGTTTGAAATAAGCTCATTCGGTTCTAAGAATCAGTTGCTTTCCTACAAAGAAGGTTGAGTGCAGCAACTTCAAACTTTCCTTGTTAATGGATCTGACAAGATGCAAAACTTAGTGAATTGGCCTCATTTCTAAAGTAGTTTGTTTAGAAAACAAACATCTTCATTACCGAAAACTGTACTATGTGAAATGAGCTAGTTCGGATCTAGGAATCACTTGCCTTCCTACGAAGAAGGTTGAGTGCAGCAAGGTCACACTTTCCTAGTTTGTGTAGTCTAACAAGATGTACAAGTTAATGGATTCGTGTCGTTTCTAAAATGGTTTCTTTAGAAAAAAAAATGTTCAGTACTGAGCACTGTACTGTGTGAAATGAGTTAATTCGGTTCTAGGAATCAGTTTCCTTTCTACAAAGATGGTTGAGTGCAGGAAGTTCAAACTTTCCTTGTTAATGTAATCTAAAAAGATTGCCAAGTTAGCAGATTAACCTCATTTGTAAGATAGTTTGTTGAGAAAAGTAACATATTTCTTATCGAACATTGTACTGTGTGTAATAAGCTCATTCAGTTCTAGGAATCACTTGCTTTCCTACAAAGAATGTTGAGTGTAGCAAGTTCAAACTTTCCTTGTTAATGTAATGTAAAAAGATGCACAATGTATTAGATTGGCCTCATTTTTAAAGTAGTTTCTTTAGAAAAGAAACATGTTCACTACCGAACACTGTACTGTGTGAAATAAGTTAATTCGCTTCTCGGAATCAGTTTAATTTCTACGAAGAAGGTTGAGTGCAGCAACTTCAAACTTTCCTAGTTTGTGTAATCTAACAAGATGTACAACTTAGTGGATTCGCCTCATTTCTAAAGCAGTTTCTTTAGAAAAGAAACATCTTCAATATCGAACACTGTACTGTGTGAAATAAGTGAATTCGCTTCTAGGAATCAGTTTAATTTCTACGTGGATGGTTGAGTACAGCAAGTTCAAACCTTCCTTGGTAATGTAATCTAAAAAGATAGCCAAGTTAGCAGATTCACCTCATTTGTAAGGTAGTTTGTTGAGAAAAGTAACATCTTTATTGCCGAACATTGTACTGTGTGAAATAAGCTCATTCGGTTCTAGGAATCACTTGCTTTCCTACAAAGAATGTTGAGTATAGCAATTTCAAACTTTCCTTGTTAATGTAATGTAAAAAGATGCACAATTTATTAGATTGGCCTCACTTCTAAAGTATTTTCTTTAGAAAAGAAACATCTTCAGTACCGAACACTGTGCTGTGTGAAATAAGGTAATTCGCTTCTAGGAATCAGGTTAATTTCTACGAAGAAGTTTGAGTGCAGCAAGTTCAAACTTTCCTAGTTTGTGTAATCTAAAAAGATGTACAAGTTAGTGGATTCGCCTCATTTCTAAAGTAGTTTCTTTAGAAAAGAAAAATCTTCAGTTCCGAACAATGTACTGTGTGAAATAAATGAATTCGCTTCTAGGAAACAATTTAATTTCTACGAAGATGGTTGAGTGCAGCAAGTTCAAACTTTCTTTGTTAATGTAATCTAAAAAGATGAACAACTTAGTAGATTGGCCTCATTTCTACATTACTTTCCTTAGAAAAGAAACATCTTCAGTACCGAACACTGTACTGTGTGAAATAAGTTAATTCGTTTCTAGGAATCAATTTAATTTCTACGAAGATGGTTGAGTGCAGCAAGTTCAAACTTTCCTTGTTAATGTAATCTCAAAAGATGGCCAAGTTAGTAGATTCGCTTCATTTGTAAAGTAGTTTGTTGAGAAAACAAACATCTTCATTGCTAAACATTGTACTGTGTGAAATAAGCTCATTCGGTTCTAGGAATCAGTTGCGTTCCTACAAAGAAGGTTGAGTGCAGCAAGTTCAAACTTTCCATGTTAATGTAATCTGAAAAGATGCACAACTTCGTAAATTGGCCTCATTTCTAAAGTAGTTTGTTTAGAAAACAAACATCGTCATTACTGAAAACTGTACTATGTGAAATGAGCTAGTTCGGTTCTAGGAATCCCTTGCTTTCCTATGAAGAAGGCTAAGTGCAGCAAGTTCAAACTTTCCTAGTTTGTGTAATCTAACAAGATATACAAGTTAGTGGATTCGCGTTGTTTCTAAAGTGGTTTCTTTAGAAAACAAACATCTTCAGTACTGAGCACTGTACTCTGTGAAATAAGTTAATTCGATTCTAGGAATCTTTTCCTTTCTACGAAGATGGTTGAGCGCAGCAAGTTCAAACTTTCCTTGTTAATGTAATCTACAAAGATGGCCAAGTTAGCAGATTCACCTCATTTGTAAGGTAGTTTGTTGAGAAAATTAACATCTTTATTTCCGAACATTGTACTGTGTGAAATAAGCTCATTCGGTTCTAGGAATCACTTGCTTTCCTACAAAGAAGGTTGAGTGCAGCAAGTTCAAACATTCCTTGGTAATGTAATCTAAAACGATGCACAATTTAGTAGATTGGCCTCATTTTTAAAGTAGTTTCTTTAGAAAAGAAACATCTTCATTACCGAACACTGTACTGTATGAAATAAGTTAATTCGCTTCTAGGAATCAGTTTAATTTCTACGAAGATGGTTGAGTGCAGCAAGTTCAAACTTTCCTTGTTAATGTAATATCAAAAGATGGCCAAGTTAGAAGATTCGCCTCATTTGTCAAGTAGTTTGTTGAGAAAAAAAAACATCTTCATTACTGAACATTGTACTGTGTTAAAAAAGCTCATTCGGTTCTAGAATTCAGTTGCTTTCCTACAAAGACGGTTGAGTGCAACAAGTTCAAATTTTCCTTGTTAATGTAATCTAAAAAGATGCACAACTTATTATATTGGCCTCATTTCTAAAGTAGTTTCTTTAGAAAAGAAACATCTACAGTACCGAACACTGTACTGTGTGAAATAAGTTAATTAGCTTCTAGGAATCAGTTTAATTTCTACGAACATGGTTGAGTGCAGCAAGTTCAAACTTTCCTTGTTAATGTAATGTAAAAAGATGCACAATTTATTAGATTGGCCTCATTTCTAAAGTAGTTTCTTTAGAAAGGAAACATCTTCAGTACAGATCACTGTACTGTGCGAAATAAGTTAATTCGCTTCTAGGAATCAGTTTAATTTCTACGAAGAAGGTTGAGTGCAGCAAGTTCAAACTTTCCTAGTTTGTGTAATCTAACAAGATGTACAAGTTAATGGATTCGCCTAATTTCTAAAGTAGTTTCTTTAGAAAAGAAACATCTTCAGTACTGAACACTGTACTGTGTGAAATAAGTGAATTCGCTTCTAGGAATCAGTTTAATTTCTATGAAGATGGTATTGTGCAGCAAGTTCAAACTTTCCTTGTTAATGTAATCTAAAAAGATTTCAAAGTTAGTAGATTCGCCTCATTTGTAAAGTAGTTTGTTGAGAAAACAAACATCTTCATTTCCAAACATTGTACTGTGTGAAATAAGCTCATTCTGTTCTAGAAATCAGTTGCTTTCCTACAAAGAAGGTTGAGTCCAGCAAGTTCAAACTTTCCTTGTTAATGTAATCTGAAAAGATGCACAACTTAGTAAATTGTCCTCATTTCTAAAGTAGTTTGTTTAGAAAACAAACATCTTCATTACCGAAAACTGTACTATGTGAAATGAGCTAGTTCGGTTCTAGGAATCACTTGCTTTCCTACGAAGAACGTTGAGTGCAGCAAGTTCAAACTTTCCTGGTTTGTGTAATCTAACAAGATGTACAAGTTAGTGGATTCGCGTCGTTTCTAAAGTGGTTTCTTTAGAAAACAAACATCTTCAGTACTGAGCACTGTACTGTGTGAAATAAGTTAATTCGGTTCTAGGAAACATTTTCCTTTCTACGAAGATGGTTGAGTGCAGCAAGTTCAAACTTTCCTTGTTAATGTAATCTGAAAAGATGGCCAAGTTAGCAGATTCACCTCATTTGTAAGGTAGTCTGTTGAGAAAAGTAACAAATTTATTGACGAACATTGTACTGTGTGAAATAAGCTCATTCGGTTCTAGGAATCACTTGCTTTCCTACAAAGAATGTTGAGTGCAGCAAGTTCAAAATTTCCTTGTTAATGTAATTTAAAAGATGCACAATTTATTAGATTGGCCTCATTCTAAAGTAGTTTCTTTAGAAAAGAAACATCTTCAGTACCGAACCCTGTACTGTGTGAAATAAGTTAATTCGCTTCTCGGAATCAGTTTAATTTCTACGAAGAAGGTTGAGTGCAGCAACTTCAAACTTTCCTAGTTTGTGTAATCTAACAAGATGTACAAGTTAGTGGATTCGCCTCATTTCTAAAGTAGTTTCTTTAGAAAAGAAACATCTTCAGTACCGAACACTGTACTGTGTGAAATAAGTGAATTTGCTTCTAGGAATCAGTTTAATTTCTACGAAGATGGTTGAGTGCAGCAAGTTCAAACTTTCCTTGTTAATGTAATCTGAAAAGATGCACAACTTAGTAAATTGGCCTCTGCGGCGAACCTCCCGACCTGCAGGAAAAGGAACGACCACAAGACGAGGATTCTTCTTGATCACACTTTATTGGAGAGCCTCTTGGTTAACAGGAAAGCTGATGGCGAGGGGCGAGGGGCGCAAATCTGCAGCTGCTTTTATAGGGCGTACTGCTACGAGGCGCTTACTGATTGGTTGCAAGAAACTTGCCACAAGCAGATACCACGGGATAGGCTCGGGACAGGTTGCGTCACACGCGTGCGCATACATTGAGTAAGGTTAGCGCCAAGACGCTGCCTAATATGGAGATGTTTACCTCAACACCGACAGGAAGCCAGTGCCATCTTGTAATGGCGTTTGCTCTAGCTCCCTGCAGTTCCCCCTTCTTTATTACAGACAGGCCAAGCTCCAGAGTAACCGCCCTCCCGATCAGGTCCCCACCTCATGATGTGTTGACCGATCAAGGGAGCAGTTCGACCTCTCCTTACTCAGTGCAATGGGAGAAATCCCTCGAGAGTGCAAAGGCAGTGGTCAAACAGAAGTTACCATCTCCTGCCCATCCTCGTGCAATGGGTACTCTAAACCCCGAGGGTGCAGGGGCCAGGGGAACTAGTTGCCTTTCAGGGCTGACAGCCAAATTTGGGGGGAGGATCCACACTCCAATGCAGCTAGTGCCTGAGAGATAATCACCTTGTCCCTCCTGGCTTGGGCTCGCATTTTGCAAACCAACCATAGGCAGAACAGACATCCTCCAAAACAGCAGACTGCAAACAGTCCTACCCCTACCCACTCTTTGAAGAAAGAAAAGGCTGATGAAAACCAGGAGGTGAAACCTTTTGCCAAACTAAGGTCCACCCGAGTGGAATTGATGGCAACAATAGCTCTTCTTAACTCATCTAGGTTCACATCAAACTCCTCGGACCAATTCCCCGAAAGATACAAAGACAATTTGTGAGACAATTTGGCTGCTCAAGTCAGCAACATTTCCCCAATTAATCACAGATTGAAAGAAAGAGACAATTTGCATTACAGAAGCAACCTCTACACAGGTACTATTAATAGCAATTATTTGACCCCTTAACGTACTAGTAAGATTATCAAATTTGTAGTCCCAAGTCCCATTGAGATACAACAATGTCCATCTGTTCTTGTAAGAGATCAACTCGTTGGTTTACAAGCAGAATGTCTGCATGAAACTGTTGGTTGAATTCTGTCTGGGTATCAGGGCCAAAGCAGTCCTCTTAGATAAGCTCTTTATTCCTTGGGCCGCTGGGATGGCAGTAACTAGGGCTACAGCAGCTATGCAGCAGTGGCAGCAGAAGCTGCAAGAGCAGCCACGATAGCTGCAGTAATTCTAAAGTCTCTCTTAGGCCGTAGCGACACCGACAGTTCTTACTCTTGAATGACCACAGGAACAGGCAGGTAGGTGGGGATACGCATCAGCATGCCCAATGGAAATTGAGTGGCATTCCAGCATTCTGAAAGAAAACAAGAACTCGCTTGACAAGCAAGAGTGTTATTAATAACAGTTTGATTGCTCACTAGAAACATAAAAGGAGGTCTTACACATATAGGTGTGGATCTAAAGTCGATGGTCAAAAGGAACCTGCTAGGAAATAGAAGCCATTATCAAAAGAGGCTACTTCAGTGGAAAAAGGCACCATAGGTAACCCTAGTGTGGAGTTAGTAGTAAAAGAGCATGGAGGAGACTAGAATTTGAAAGCGGTAGAGGAAAAGGCCACGTTTTTACAATGCTCCAAAACTGACGAGCTTCGCCCTCAGCCCTCTGTAGAGAGGTCATCTCCAAAAATACGCCCTGGAGTTTGAACAAGTCTATCAACAAAATCTGCATAAGGTTCATTATTGCCCTGAATAACCTTAGACAGTTGTCCTTGTAAATCCCCAGTACCCGAAAGAGTTCTCCATGCTTTAGTGGCTGCTACAATAATCTGTTGATACACTGCTGGATGGTCTTACTACAATTTACCTTCACATTCTCTTCAAACGTGGCAGAAAAGTTCTGTTGGTAAGAGCAGTTTTTCCACGACCCTCCAGATAACATAGACATTGAAGATATATCTGTGCATGCGCCCATAGGGTTGCATACCAACCAAATATCAAAAGGATCTGGAGTGAGCACTTGGGTGGGATTTTGTTTAGTGAAATTATATCTACCAAAGGACTCATTCTTATAAGTAAGAAAGTTTGGAGAAAAGGTGAGGGAATGCCCTTTGTCAAGAAACACTGATTGTGTTGTGGCTTGACATCCAGTCCATACTGGAGTCACCTGTTAACATATCTAGATTGAGGATTATTGGCAGCTGCGTTGCGCCAGGCAGTGTCAGCGCTTAACTCTTGGTTGGCTACTTTCCACAGCAGATATTGTCCCCCAGACAAGCATGCCCTTGCTAGATTAGCCCAATCATCGGGTTAAGATTCTGGGTAGTCATACTGTCTAACAATGAAAGGGTGAAAGCTATGTGTACCCCGTAAGTCACCACTGACTCCTTCCTTCCACTGTTCAAATTGTGGGCGTGAACTGCAAGCACAAACAGCCTGACAGCTCCAAAGAACACCTTCAGTAGGATTATACGCCGGAGGGCGTGGGACATTAGGGGTTAAATGCAGTTGGCTAAACCTTTTTTTTTTCTTCTTCTTCTTCTTTTTTCTCCCTGAAAGCTCCGGCTCCTCCTCATTGTTTTGTTTTGAGTGTGAATTTTTACTTTTTCTTTTAGATGTTTTACTCGAGCGCTCTTCTTGTAAACTTTTATCTTTTTCTTGTTTTTGTTCTCCTTTTTTTATTTTCCCTTTTTTCCTAGGCCTAGCTTGTATTTCCCCATTTGTGTCTGACTCAGAAAGGCTATCCTGGTGTCTTGCTAGCGCCCTCCGTCCCTCTCTGATGATGTCCGTGTGACTGCCCTTACTCAAACAGGAGTATATGATGAAAAGCAGTACCCACAGGGGAAGGGCAACAGCAAGGAACAAAAAAATCTCTAAGTCAAAAAACAGCATACCTGGGGATCACTTACCAACATCTTCCTCTCCGTGTGTCAAGTTCTGGATCCTCTTCGGCCCCCTGCCTGGCAACAGCAAGGCACCCGGCGTCCCGGGATTTTGGCACCACTTTGCGGCGAACCTCCCGACCTGCAGGAAAAGGAACGACCACAAGACGAGGATTCTTCTTGATCACACATTATTGGAGAGCCTCTTGATTAACAGGAAAGCTGATGGCGAGGGGCGAGGGGAGCAAATCTGCAGCTGCTTTATAAGGCGTACTGCTACGAGGCGCTTACTGATAGGTTGCAAGAAACTTTCCACAAGCAGATACCACGGGATAGGCTCAGGACAGGTTGCGTCACGCGCGTGTGCATACCTTGAGTAAGGTTAGAACAAGACGCTGCCTAATATGGAGATGTTTACCTCAACACTGACAGGAAGCCAGCAACATCTAGTAATGGCGTTTGCTCTAGCTCCCTGCAGGCCTCTTTTCTAAAGTAGTTTGTTTAGAAAACAAACATCTTCATTACCGAAAACTGTACTATGTGAAATGAGCTAGTTCGGTTCTAGGAATCACTTGCTTTCCTACGAAGAAGGTTGAGTGCAGCAAGTTCAAACTTTCCTAGTTTGTGTAATCTAACAAGATGTACAAGTTAGTGGATTCGCGTATTTTCTAAAGTGGTTTCTTTAGAAAACAAACATCTTCAGTACTGAGCACTGTACTGTGTGAAATCAGTTAATTCGGTTCTAGGAATCAGTTTCCTTTCTACGAAGATGGTTGAGTGCAGCAAGTTAAAACTTTCCTTGTTAATGTAATCTAAAAAGATGGCCAAGTTAGCAGATTCACCTCATTTGTAAGGTAGTTTGTTGAGAAAATTAACATCTTTATTGCCAGAAACTGTACTGTGTGACACAAGCACATTCGGTTCTAGGAATCACTCGCTTTCCTACAAAGAAGGTTGTGTGCAGCAAGTTCAAACTTTCCTCGGTAATGTAATCTAAAAAGATGCACAACTTAGTAGATTGGCCTCATTTCTAAAGTAGTTTCTTTAGAAAAGAAACATCTTCAGTACCGAACACGGTATTGTGTGAAGTAAGTGAATTCACTTCTAGGAATCAGTTTAATTTCTTCGAAGATGGTTGAGTGCAGCAAGTTCAAACTTTCCTTGTTAATGTAATCTAAAAAGATGGCAAAGTTAGTAGATTCGCCTCATTTGTAAAGTAGTTTGTTGAGAAAACAAACATCTTCACTTCCATACATTGTACTGTGTAAAATAAGCTCATTCGGTTCTAGGAATCAGTTGCTTTCCTACAAAGAAGGTTGAGTGCAGCAAGTTCAAACTTTCCTTGTTAATGTAATCTAAAAAGATTGGCAAAGTTAGTAGATTCGGATCATTTGTAAAGTAGTTTGTTGAGAAAACAAACATCTTCATTTCCAAACATTGTACTGTGTGAAATAAGCTCATTCGGTTCTAGGAATCAGTTGCTTTCCTACAAAGAAGGTTGAGTGCAGCAAGTTCAAACTTTCCTTGTTAATGTAATCTGAGAAGATGCACAACTTAGTAAATTGGCCTCATTTCTAAAGTAGTTTGTTTAGAAAACAAACATCTTCATTACCGAAAACTGTACTATGTGAAATGAGCTAGTTCGGTGCTAGGAATCACTTGCTTTCCTACGAAGAAGGTTGAGTGCAGCAAGTTTAATCTTTCCTAGTTTGTGTAATCTAACAACATGTACAAGTTAGTGGATTCGCGTCATTTCTAAAGTGGTTTCTTTAGAAAACAAACATCTTGGGCTGGAGAAATGGCTTAGTTGTTAAGGCGTTTGCCTTCAAAGTCAAAGGATCCCGGTTCGATTCTCCAGGACCCACGTAAGATAGATGCACAAGGGGCACATGCATCTGGAGTTCGTTTACAGTGGCTAGAGGCCCTGGCATGCCCATTCTCTCTGTCTGCTGCTCTTCTATCTCTCTCTCTGCTTGCAAATAAATAAATAAAACTATTTAAAAAAAAAAGAAAACAAACATCTTTAGTACTGAGCACTGTATTGTGTGAAATAAGTTAATTCAGTTCTAGGAATCAGTTTCCTTTCTACGAAGATGGTTGAGTGCAGCAAGTTCAAACTTTCCTTGTTAATGTAATCTCAAAAGATGGCCAAGTTAGAAGATTCGCCTCATTTGTAAAGTAGTTTGTTGAGAAAACAAACATCTTCATTGCCAAACATTGTACTGTGTGAAATAAGCTCATTCGGTTCTAGAATTCAGTTGCTTTCCTACAAAGACGGTTGAGGGCAACAAGTTCAAACTTTCCTAGTTAATGGAATCTAAAAAGATGCACAACTTAGTAGATTGGGCTCATTTCTAAAGTAGTGTCTTTAGAAAAGAAACATCTTCAGTACCGAACACTGTACTGTGTGAAATAAGTTAATTCGCTTCTAGGAATCAGTTTAATTTCTACGAAGAAGGTTGAGTGCAGCAAGTTCAAACTTTCCTAGTTTGTGTAAGCTAACAAGATGTACAAGTTAGTGGATTCGCCTCATTTCTAAAGTAGTTTCTTTAGAAAAGAAACATCTTCAGTACCGAACACTGTACTGTGTGAAATAAGTGAATTCGCTTCTAGGAATCAGTTTAATTTCTACGAAGATGTTAGAGTGCAGCAAGTTCAAACTTTCCTTGTTAATGTAATCTAAAAAGATGGCCAAGTTAGTAGATTCACCTCATTTGTAAAGTAGTTTGTTGAGAAAAAAAACATCTTCATTGCCAGACATTGTACTGTGTGAAATAACCTCATTCGGTTCTAGGAATCAGTTGCTTTCCTACAAAGGAGGTTGAGTGCAGCAAGTTCAAACTTTCCTTGTTAATGTAATCTGAAATGATGCACAACTTAGTAAATTGGCCTCATTTCTAAAGTAGTTTCTTTAGAAAACAAATATCTTCATTAGCGAAAACTGTACCATGTGAAATGACCTAGTTCGGTTCTAGGAATCACTTGCTTTCCTACGAAGAAGGTTGAGTGCAGCAAGTTCAAACGTTCCTAGTTTGTGTAATCTAACAAGATGTACAAGTTAGTGGATTCGCATCGTTCCTAAAGTGGTTTCTTTAGAAAACAAACATCTTCAGTACTGAGCACTGTACTGTGTGAAAAAAGTTAATTTGGTTCTAGGAATCAGTTTCCTTTCTACGAAGATGGTTGAGTGCAGCAAGTTCAAACTTTCCTTCTTAATGTAATCTAAAAAGATGGCCAAGTTAGCAGATTCACCTCATTTGTAAGGTAGTTTGTTGAGAAAATTAACATCTTTATTGCCGAACATTGTACGGTGTGAAATAAGCTCATTCGTTTCTAGGAATCACTTGCTTTCCTACAAAGAAGGTTGAGTGCAGCAAGTTCAAACTTTCCTTGTTTATGTAATCTAAAAAGATGCACAACTTAGTAGATTGGCCTCATTTCTAAAGTAGTTTGTTTAGAAAACAAACATCTTCATTACCGACAACTGTACTATGTGAAATGAGCTAGTTCGTTTCTTGGAATCACTTGCTTTCCTACGAAGAAGGTTGTGTGCAGCAAGTTCAAACTTTCGTTGTTAATGTAATCTAAAAAGATGCATAACTTAGTAGATTGGCCTCAATTCTAAAGTAGTTTCTTTAGAAAAGAAACATATTCAGTACCGAACACTGTACTGTGTGAAATAAGTTAATTCGCTTCTAGGAATAAGTTTAATTTCTACGAAGATGGTTGAGTGCAGCAAGTTCAAACTTTCCTTGTTAATGTAATCTCAAAAGATGGCCAAGTTAGAAGATTCACCTCATTTGTAAAGTAGTTTGTTGAGAAAACAAACATCTTCATTGCCAAACATTGTACTGTGTGAAAAAAGCTCATGCGGTTCTAAAATCCAGTTGCTTTCCTCCAAAGATGGTTGAGTGCAACAAGTTCAAACGTTCCTTGTTAATGTAATCTAAAAAGATGCATACCTTAGTAGATTGGGCTCATTTCTAAAGTAGCTTCTTTAGAAAACAAACATCTTCAGTACCGAACACTGTACTGTGTGAAATAAGTTAATTCGCTGCTAGGAATCAATTTAATTTTTACGAAGATGGTTGAGTGCAGCAAGTTCAAACTTTCCTAGTTTGTGTAATCTAACAAGATGTACAAGGTGGTGGATTCGCCTCATTTCTAAAGTAGTTTCTTTAGAAAAGAAACATCTTCAGTACCAAACACTGTACTGTATGAAATAAGTGAATTCACTTCTCGGAATCAGTTTAATTTCTACGAAGATGGTTGAGTGCAGCAAGTTCAAACTTTCCTTGTTAATGTAATCTAAAAAGATGGCCAAGTTAGTAGATTCGCCTCATTTGTAAAGTAGATTGTTGAGAAAACAAACATCTTAATTGCCACACATTGTACTGTGTGAAATAAGCTCATTCGGTACTAGGAATCAGTTGCTTTCCTACAAAGGAGGTTGAGTGCAGCAAGTTCAACCTTTCCTTGTTAATGTAATCTGAACAGATGCACAACTTAGTAAATTGGCCTCTTATCTAAAGTAGTTTGTTTAGAAAACAAACATCTTCATTTCCGAAAACTGTACTATGTGAAATGAGCTAGTTCGGTTCTAGGAATCACTTGCTTTCCTACGAAGAAGCTTTCGTGCAGCAAGTTCAAACTTTCCTAGTTTGTGTAATCAAACAATATGTACAAGTTAGTGGATTGGACTCATTTCTAAAGTAGTTTCTTTAGAAAAGAAACATCTTCAGTACCGAACACTGTACTATGAAAATAGTGAATTCGCTTCTAGGAATCAGTTTAAATTCTACGAAGATGTTAGAGTGAAGCAAGTTCAAACTTTCCTTGTTAATGTAATCTAAAAAGATGCCCAAGTTAGAAGATTCGCCTCATTTGTAAAGTAGTTTGTTGAGAAAACAAACATCTTCATTGCCGAACATTGTACTGTGTGAAAAAAGCTCATTCGGTTCTAGAACTCAGTTGCTTTCCTACAAAGACGGTTGAGTGCAACAAGTTCAAACTTTCCTTGTTAATGTAATCTAAAAAGATGCACAACTTAGTAGATTCGCCTCATTTCTAAAGTAGTTTCTTTAGAAAAGAAACATCTTCAGGACCGAACGCTGTACTGTGTGAAATAATTGAATTCGCTTCTAGGAATCAGTTTAATTTCTACGAAGATGGTTGAGTGCAGCAAGTTCCAACTTTCCTTGTTAATGTAATCTAAAAAGATTGGCAAAGTTAGTAGATTCGCCTCATTTGTAAAGTAGTTTGTTGAGAAAACAAACATATTCATTTCCAAACATTATACTGTGTGAAATAAGCTCATTCGGTTCTAGGAATCACTTGCTTTCCTACAAAGAAGGTTGAGTGCAGCAAGTTCAAACTTTCCTTCTAACTGTAATGTAAAAAGATGCAAAATTTATTAAATTGTCCTCAGTTCTAAAGTAGTTTCTTTAGAAAAGAAACATCTTCAGTACCAAACATTGTACTCTGTGAAATAAGTGAATTCGCTTCTAGGAATCAGTTTAATTTCAACGAAGATGTTAGAGTGCAGCAAGTTCAAACTTTCCTTGTTAATGTAATCTAAAAAATAGCCAAGTTAGTAGATTCTTCTCATTTGTGAACTAGTTTGTTGAGAAAACAAACATCTTCATTTCCATACATTGTACTGTGTGAAATAAGCTCATTCGGTTCTATGAATCAGTTGCTTTCCTACAAAGAAGGTTGAGTGCAGCAAGTTCAAACTTTCTTTGTTAATGTAAACTAAAAAGATGCACAACTTAGTAGATTGGCCTCATTTCTAAAGTAGTTTGTTTAGAAAACAAACATCTTCATTACCGAAAACTGTACTATGTGAAATGAGCTAGTTCTTTTCTAGGAATCACTTGCTTTCCTACGAAGAAGGTTGAGTGCAGCAAGTTCAAACTTTCCTAGTTTGTGTAATCTAACAAGATGTACCAGTAAGTGGATTCGCTTCGTTTCTAAAGTGGTTTCTTTAGAAAACAAATATCTTCAGTACTGAGCACTGTATTGTGTGAAATAAGTTAATTCGGTTCTGGGAAGCAGTTTCCATTCTACGAAGATGGTTGAGTGCCTTAAGTTCAAACTTTCCTTGTTAATGTAATCTAAAAAATAGCCAAGTTAGTAGATTCGCCTCATTTGTGAACTAGTTTGTTGAGAAAACAAACATCATCATTTCCATACATTGTACTGTGTGAAATAACCTCATTCGGTTCTAGGAATCAGTTGCTTTCCTACAAAAAAGGTTGAGTGCAGCAAGTTCAAACTTTCTTTGTTAGTGTAAACTAAAAAGATGCACAACTTAGTAGATTGGCCTCATTTCTAAAGTAGTTTGTTTAGAAAACAAACATCTTCATTACCGAAAACTGTACTATGTGAAATGAGCTAGTTCTTTTCTAGGAATCACTTGCTTTCCTACGAAGAAGGTTGAGTGCAGCAAGTTCAAACTTTCCTAGTTTGTGTAATCTAACAAGATGTACCAGTTAGTGGATTCGTGTCGTTTCTAAAGTGGTTTCTTTAGAAAAAAAACATCTTCAGTACTGAGCACTGTATTGTGTGAAATAAGTTAATTCGGTTCTGGGAAGCAGTTTCCATTCTACGAAGATGGTTGAGTGCCTCAAGTTCAAACTTTCCTTGTTAATGTAATCTCAAACGATGGCCAAGATAGCAGATTCACCTCATTTGTAAGGTAGTTTGTTGAGAAAAGTAACATCTTTGTTTCCGAACATTGTACTGTGTGAAATAAGCTCATTCCGTTCTACGAATCACTTGCTTTCCTACAAAGAAGGTTGAGTGCAGCAAGTTCAAACTTTCCTTGTTAATGTAAACTAAAAAGATGCACAACTTAGCAGATTGCCCTCATTTCTAAAGTAGTTTCTTTAGAAAAGAAACATCTTCAGTACTGAACACTGTACTGTGTGAAATAAGTTAATTCGCTTCAAGGAATCAGTTTAATTTCTTCGAAGATGGTTGAGTGTAGCAAGTTCAAACTTTCCTTGTTAATGTAATCTCAAAAGATGGCCACGTTAGAAGATTCCCCTCATTTGTAAAGCAGTTTGTTGAGAAAACAAACATCTTCATTGCCAAACATTGTACTGTGTGAAAAAAGCTCATTTGGTTCTAGAATTCAGTTGCTTTCCTACAAAGACGGTTGAGTGCAACAAGTTCAAACTTTCCTTGTTAATGTAATCTAAAAAGATGCACAACTTAGTAGATTGGGCTCATTTCTAAAGTAGTTTCTTTAGAAAAGAAACCTCTTCAGTACCGAACACTGTATTGTGTGAAATAAGTTAATTCGCTTCTAGGAAACATTTTAATTTCTATGAAGATGGTTGAGTGCAGCAAGTTCAAACTTTCCTTGTAAATGTAATGTCAAAAGATGGCCAAGTTAGAAGATTCACCTCATTTGTAACGTAGTTTGTTGAGAAAACAAACATCGTCATTACCGAACATTGTACTGTGTGAAAAAAGCAAATTCGGTTCTAGAATTCAGTTGCATTCCTACAGAGACGGTTGAGTGCAACAAGTTCAAACTTTGCTTATTAATGTAATCTTAAAAGATGGACAACTTAGTAGGTTGGCCTCATTTCTAAAATAGTTTCTTTAGGAAAGAAACATCTACAGTACCAAACACTGTGCTGTGTGAAATAAGTTAATTCGCTTCTAGGAATCAGTTTAATTTCTACGAAGATGGTTGAGTGCAGCAAGTTCAAACTTTCCTTGTTAATGTAAACTCAAAAGAAGGCCAAATTAGAAGATTCGCCTCATTTGTAAAGTAGTTTGTTGAAAAAAGAAACATCTTCATTGCCAAACATTGTACTATTTGAAAAAAGCTCATTCGGTTCTAGGAATCAGTTGCTTTCCTACAAAGAAGGTTGAGTGCAGCAAGTTCAAACGTTCCTTGTGAATGTAATCTGAAAAGATGCTCAACTTAGTAAATTGGCCTCAGTTCTAAAGTAGTTTGTTTAGAAAACAAACATCTTCATTACCGAAAACTGTACTATGTGAAATGAGCTACTTCGGTTCTAGGAATCACTTGCTTTCCTACGAAGAAGGTTAAGTGCAGCAAGTTCAAACTTTCCTAGTTTGTGTAATCTAACAAGGTGTACAAGTTAGTGGATTCGCGTCGTTTCTAAAGTGGTTTCTTTAGAAAACAAACATCTTCAGTACTGAGCACTGCATTGTGTGAAATAAGTTAATTCGGATCTAGGAATCAGATTCCTTTCTACGAATATGGTTGAGTGCAGCAAGTTCAAACTTTCCTTGTTAATGTAATCTAAAAAGATGGCCAAGTTAGCAGATTCACCTTATTTGTACGGGAGTTTGTTGAGAAAAGTAACATCTTTATTGCCGAACATTGTACTGTGTGAAATAAGCTCATTCGGTTCTGGGAATCACTTGCTTTCCTCCAAAGAAGGTTGAGTGCTGTAAGTTCAAACTTTCTTTGTTATTGTAATCTAAAAAGTTGCACAACTTAGTAGATTGGCCTCATTTCTAACGTAGTTTCTTTAGAAAAGAAACATCTTCATTACCGAACACTGTACTGGGTGAAATAAGTTAATTCGCTTCTAGGAATCAGTTTAATTTCTACGAAGATAGTTGAGTGCAGCAAGTTCAAACTTTCTTTGTTAATGTAATATAAAAAGATGGCCAATTTAGAAGATTCACCTCATTTGTAAAGTAGTTTGTTGAGAAAACAAACATCTTCATTGCCAAACATTGTATTGTGTGAAAAACCTCATTCGGTTCTAGAATTCAGTTCCTTTCCTACAAAGACGGTTGAGTCCAACAAGTTCAAACTTTCCTAGTTAATGTAGTCTAAAAAGATGCACAACTTAGTAGATTAGCCTCATTTCTAAAGTAGTTTCTTTAGAAAAGAAACATCTTCAGTACCGAACACTGTACTATGTGAAATAAGTTAATTCGCTTCTAGAATCAGTTTAATTTCTACGAAGAAGGTTGAATGCAGCAAGTTCAAACTTTCCCAGTTTGTGTAATCTAACAAGATGTACAAGTTAGTTGATTCGCCTCATTTCTAAAGTAGTTTCTTTAGAAAAGAAACATCTTCAGTACAGAACATTGTACTGTGCGAAATAAGTGAATTCGCTTCTAGGAATCAGTTTAATTTCTAGGAAGATGGTTGAGTGCAGCAAGTTCAAACTTTCCTTGTTAATGTAATCTAAAAAGATGGCCAAGTTAGCAGATTCACCTCATTTGTACGGTAGTTTGTTGAGAAAAGTAACATCTGTATTGCCGAACCTTGTAGTGTGAAATAAGCTTATTCGGTTCTAGGAATCACTTGCTTTCCTCCAAAGAAGGTTGAGTGCAGCAAGTTCAAACTTTCTTTGTTAATGTAATCTAAAAAGACGCACAACTTAGTAGATTGGCCTCATTTCTAAGGTAGTTTCTTTCGAAAAGAAACATCTTCATTACCGAACACTGTACTGTGTGAAATCAGTTAATTCGCTTCTAGGAATCAGTTTAATTTCTACGAACATGGTTGAGTGCAGCAAGTTAAAACTTTCCTTGTTAATGTAATCTCAAAAGATGGCCAAGTTAGAAGATTCGCCTCATTTGTAATGTAATTTGTTGAGAAAACAAACATCTTCATTACAGAACATTGTACTGTGTGAAAAAAGCTCATTTGGTTCTAGAATTCAGTTGCTTTCCTACAAAGACGGTTGAGTGCAACAAGTTCAAACTTTCCTTGTTAATGTTATCTAAAAAGATGCACAACTTAGTAGATTGGCCTCATTTCTAAAGTAGTTTCTTTAGAAAAGAAACATCTACAGTACCGAACACTGTACTGTGTGAAATAAGTTAATTCTCTTCTAGGAATCAGTTTAATTTCTACGAAGGTGGTTGAGAGCAGCAAGTTCAAACTATCCTTATTAATGTAATCTCAAAAGATGGCCACTTAGAAGATTTGCCTCATTTATAAAGTAGTTTGTTGAGAAAACAAACATCTTCATTGCCAACCATTGTACTGTTTGAAATAAGCTCATTCGGTTCTAGGAATCAGTGGCTTTCCTACAAAGAAGGTTGAGTGCAGCAAGTTCAAACTTTCCTTGTTAATGTAATCTGAGAAGATGCACAACTTAGTAAATTGGCCTCATTTCTAAAGTAGTTTGTTTAGAAAACAAACATCTTCATTACGAAAAACTGTACTATGTGAAATGAGCTAGTTCAGATCTAGGAATCACTTGCTTTCCTACGACGAAGGTTGACTGCAGCAAGTTCAAACTTTCCTAGTTTGTGTAATCTAACAAGATGTACAAGGTAGTGGATTCGCGTCGATTCTAAAGTCGTTTCTTTAGAAAACAAACATCTTCAGTACTGAGAACTGTACTGTGTGAAATAAGTTAATTCGGTTCTAGGAATCAGTTTCCTTTGTACGAAGATGGTTGAGTGCAGCAAGTTCAAACTTTCCTTGTTAATGTAATCTAAAAAGATTTCAAAGTTAGTAGATTCGCCTCATTTGTAAAGTAGTTTTTTGAGAAAACAAACATTTTCATTGCCAAACATTGTACTGTGTGAAAAAAGCTCATTCGGTTCTAGGAATCAGTTACTTTCCTACAAAGAAGGTAGAGTGCAGTAAGTTCAAACGTTCCTTGTTAATGTCATCTGAAAAGATGCACAACTTAGTAAATTGGCCTCATTTCTAAAGTAGTTTGTTTAGAAAACAAACATCTTCATTACCGAAAACTGTACTATGTGAAATGAGCTAGTTCGATTCCAGGAATCACTTGCTTTCCTACGAAGAAGGTTGAGTGCAGCAAGTTCAAACTTTCCTAGTTTGTGTAATCTAACAAGGTGTACAAGTTAGTGGATTCGCGTCGTTTCTAAAGTGGTTTCTTTAGAAAACAAACATCTTCAGTACTGAGCACTGCATTGGGTGAAGTAAGTTAATTCGGTTCTAGGAATCAGTTTCCTTTCTACGAAGATGGTTGAGTGCAGCAAGTTCAAACTTTCCTTGTTAATGTAATCTAAAAAGATGGCCAAGTTAGTAGATTCACCTCATTGTAAGGTAGTTTGTTTAGAAAAGTAATATCTTTATTGCCGAGCATTGTACTGTGTGAAATAAGCTCATTCCGTTCTAGGAATCACTTGCTTTCCTACAAAGAAGGTTGAGTGCAGCAAGTTCAAACTTTCCTTGTTAATGTAAACTAAAAAGATGCACAACTTAGCAGATTGCCCTCATTTCTAAAGTAGTTTATTTAGAAAAGAAACATCTTCAGTACTGAACACTGTACTGTGTGAAATAAGTTAATTCGCTTCAAGGAATCAGTTTAATTTCTTCGAAGATGGTTGAGTGTAGCAAGTTCAAACTTTCCTTGTTAATGTAATCTCAAAAGATGGCCACGTTAGAAGATTCCCCTCATTTGTAAAGCAGTTTGTTGAGAAAACAAACATCTTCATTGCCAAACATTGTACTGTGAAAAAAGCTCATTTGGTTCTAGAATTCAGTTGCTTTCCTACAAAGATGGTTGAGTGCAACAAGTTCAAACTTTCCTTGTTAATGTAATCTAAAAAGATGCAACAACTTAGTAGATTGGGCTCATTTCTAAAGTAGTTTCTTTAGAAAAGAAACATCTTCATTTCCGAACACTGTATTGTGTGAAATAAGTTAATTCGGTTCTAGGAAACATTTTAATTTCTACAAAGATGGTTGAGTGCAGCAAGTTCAAACTTTCCTTGTAAATGTAATGTCAAAAGATGGCCAAGTTAGAAGATTCACCTCATTTGTAACGTAGTTTGTTGAGAAAACAAACATCTTCATTACCGAACATTGTACTGTGTGAAAAAGCAAATTCGGTTCTAGGAATCAGTTGTATTCCTACAGAGAAGGTTGAGTGCAACAAGTTCAAACTTTGCTTATTAATGTAATCTAAAAAGATGGACAACTTAGTAGATTGGCCTCATTTCTAAAAATAGTTTCTTTAGAAAACAAACATCTTCAGTACCAAACACTGTACTGTGTGAAATAAGTTAATTCGGTTCTAGGAATCAGTTTAATTTCTACGAAGATGGTTGAGTGCAGCAAGTTCAAACTTTCCATGTTAATGTAATCTGAAAAGATGCACAACTTAGTAAATTGGCCTCATTTCTAAAGTAGTTTCTTTAGAAAACAAACACCTTCCTTACCAAAAACTATACTGTGTGAAATAAGTTAATTCGCTTCTAGGAATCAGTTTAATTTCTACGAAGAAGGTTGAGTGCAGCAAGTACAAACTTTCCCAGTTTGTGTAATCTAAGAAGATGTACAAGTTAGTTGATTCGCCTCATTTCTAAAGTCGTTTCTTTAGAAAAGAAACAACTTCAGTACCGAACATTGTACTGTGTGAAATAAGTGAATTCGCTTCTAGGAATCAGTTTAATTTCTACGAAAATGGTTGAGTGCAGCAAGTTCAAACTTTCCTTGTTAATGTAATCTAAAAAGATGGCAAAGTTAGTAGATTCACCTCATTTGTAAAGTAGTTTCTTGAGAAAACAAACATTTTCATTTCCATACATTGTACTGTGTGAAATAAGCTCATTCGGTTCTAGGAATCAGTTGCTTTCCTACAAAGAAGGTTGAGTGCAGCAAGTTCTAACTTTCCTTCTTAATGTAATCTGAAAAGATGCACAACTTAGTAAATTGGGCTCATTTCTATAATAGTTTGTTTAGAAAACAAACATCTTCATTACCGAAAACTATACTATGTGAAATGAGCTAGTTCGGTTCTAGGAATCACTTGCTTTCCTATGAAGAAGGTTGAGTGCAGCAAGTTCAAACTTTCCTAGTTTGTGTAATCTAACAAGATGTACAAGTTAGTGGATTCAAGTCGTTTCTAAAGTGGTTTCTTTAGAAAACAAACAACTTCAGTACTGAGCACTGTACTGTGTGAAATAAGTTAATTCGGTTCTTGGAATCGGTTTCCTTTCTAGGAAGATGGTTGAGTGCAGCAAGTTCAAACTTTCCTTCTTAATGTAATCTAAAATGATGGCCAAGTTAGCAGATTCACCTCATTTGTAAGGTAGTTTGTTGAGAAAATTAACATCTTTATTTCTGAACATTGTACTGTGTGAAATAAGCTCATTCGGTTCTAGGAATCACTTGCTTTCCTACAAAGAAGGTTGAGTGCAGCAAGTTCAAACTTTCCTTGGTAATGTAATCTAAAAAGATGCACAACTTAGTAGATTGCTTCATTTCTAAAGTAGTTTCTTTAGAAAAGAAACATCTGCATTACCAAACACTGTACTGTGTGAAATAAGTGAATTCGCTTCTAGGAATCAGTTTAATTTCTACGAAGATGGTTGAGTGCAGCAAGTTATAACTTTCCTTGTTAATGTAATCTCAAAAGATGGCCAAGTTAGAAGATTCGCCTCATTTGTAAAGTAATTTGTTGAGAAAACAAACATCTTCATTACCGAACATTGTACTGTGTGAAAAAAGCTCATTCGGTTCTAGAATTCAGTTGCCTTCCTACAAATACGGTTGAGTGCCACAACTTCAAAATTTCCTTGTTAATGTTATCTAAAAAGATGCACAACTTAGTAGATTGGCCTCATTTCTAAAGTAGTTTCTTTAGAAAAGAAACATCTACAGTACCGAACACTGTACTGTGTGAAATAATTTAATTCTCTTCTAAGAATCAGTTTAATTTCTACAAAGATGGTTGAGTGCAGTAATTTCAAACTCCTTGTTATTGTAATGTAAAAAGATGCACAATTTATTAGATTGCCATCATTTCTAAAGTAGTATCTTTAGAAAAGAAACATCTTCAGTACCGAACAATGTACTGTGTGTAATAAGTTAATTCGCTTCTAGGAATCAGTTTAATTTCTAGGAAGATGGTTGAGTGCAGCAAGTTCAAACTTTCCTTGTTAATGTAATCTAAAAAGATTTCAAAGTTAGTAGATTCGCCTCATTTGTAAAGTAGTTTGTTGAGAAAACAAACATCTTCATTGCAAAACATTGTACTGTTTGAAATAAGCTCATTCGGTTCTAGGAATCAGTTGCTTTCCTACAAAGAAGGTTCTGTGCAGCAAGTTCAAACTTTCCTTGTTAATGTTATCTAAAAAGATGCACAACTTAGTAGATCGGCCTCATTTCTAAAGTAGTTTCTTTAGAAAACAAACATCTTCAGGACTGAACACTGTACTGTGTGAAATAAGTTAATTCGGTTCTAGGAATCAGTTTCCTTTCTACGAAGATGGTTGAGTGCAGCAAGTTCAAACTCTCCTTGTTAATGTAATGTAAAAAGATGCACAATTTATTAGATTGGCCTCATTTCTAAAGTAGTTTCTTTAGAAAAGAAACATCTTCAGTACCGAACACTGTACAGTGTGAAATAAGTTAATTCGCTTCTAGGAATCAGTTTAATTTCTATGAAGATGGTTGAGTGCAGCAAGTTCAAACTTTCCTAGTTTGTGTAATCTAACAAGATGTAAAAGTTAGTGGATTTGCCTCATTTCTAAAGTAGTTTCTTTAGAAAAGAAATATCTTCAGTACCGAACACTGTACTGTGTGAAATAAGTGAATTCGATTCTAGGAATCAGTTTAATTTCTACGAAGATGGTTTAGTGCAGCAAGTTCAAACTTTCCTTGTTAATGTAATCTGAAAAGATGCACAACTTAGTAAATTGGCCTCATTTCTAAAGTAGTTTGTTTAGAAAACAAACATCTTCATTACCGAAAACTGTACTATGTGAAATGAGCTAGTTCGGTTCTAGGAATCACTTGCTTTCCTACGAGGAAGGTTGAGTGCAGCAAGTTCAAACTTTCCTTGTTAATGTAATCTAAAAAGATGGCCAAGTTAGCAGATTCACATCATTTGTAAGGTAGTTTATTGAGAAAATTAACATCTTTATTGTCGAACATTGTACTGTGTGAAATAAGCTCATTCGTTTCTAGGAATCACTTGCTTTCCTACAAAAAAGGTTGAGTGCAGCAAGTTCAAACTTTCCTTGGTAACATAATCTAAAAAGATGCACAACTTAGTAGATTGGCCTCATTTCTAAAGTAGTTTCTTTAGAAAACAAACATCTTCATTACCAAACACTGTACTGTGTGAAATGAGTTAATTCGGTTTCTAGGAATCAGTTTAATTTCTATGAAGAAGGTTGAGTGCAGCAAGTTCAAACTTTCCTAGTTTGTGTAAGCTAACAAGATGTACAAGTTAGTGGATTCACCTCATTTCTAAAGTAGTTTCTTTAGAAAATTAACATCTTCATTTTCTAACACTGTACTGTGTGAAATAAGTGAATTCGTAGTTTCTAGGAATCAGTTTAATTTCTACAAAGATGTTAGAGTGCAGCAAGTTCAAACTTTCCTTGTTAATGTAATCTAAAAAGATGGCCAAGTTAGTAGATTGGCCTCATTTGTAAAGTAGTTTCTTGAGAAAACAAACATCTTCATTGCCCGAACATTGTACTGTGTGAAATAATCTCATTCGGTTCTAGGAATCAGTTGCTTTCTACAAAGGAGGTTGAGTGCAGCAAGTTCAAACTTTCCTTGTTAATGTAATCTGAACTGATGCACAAGTTAGTAAATTAGCCTCATTTCTAAAGTAGTTTCTTTAGAAAACAAACATCTTCATTAGCGAAAACTGTACCATGTGAAATAACCTAGTTCGGTTCTAGGAATCACTTGCTTTCTGAAAAAAGGTTGAGTGCAGCAAGTTCAAACTTTCCCAGTTTGTGTAATCTAACAAGATGTACAAGTTAGTGGATTCGCCTCATTTCTAAAGTAGTTTCTTTAGAAAACAAACATCTTCATTACTGAGCACTGTACTGTGTGAAATAAGTTAATTCGGTTCTAGGAATCAGTTTGCTTTCTACAAAGATGGTTGAGTGCAGCAAGTTCAAACTTTCCTTGTTAATGTAATCTAAAAAGATGCACAAGTTAGTAGATTCACCTCATTTCTAAAGTAGTTTCTTTAGAAAACAAACATCTTCATTGCGAACATTGTACTGTGTGAAATAAGCTCATTCGGTTCTAGGAATCACTTGCTTTCCTACAAAGAAGGTTGAGTGCAGCAAGTTCAAACTTTCCTTGTTTGTGTAATCTAAAAAGATGTACAAGTTAGTAGATTGGCCTCATTTCTAAAGTAGTTTGTTTAGAAAACAAACATCTTCATTACTGAAAATTGTACTGTGTGAAATAAGCTCATTCGGTTCTAGGAATCACTTGTTTTCCTAGGAAGAAGGTTGAGTGCAGCAAGTTCAAACTTTCCTTGTTAATGTAATCTAAAAAGATGCACAACTTAGTAGATTGGCCTCATTTCTAAAGTAGTTTCTTTAGAAAACAAACATCTTCAGTACCGAACACTGTACTGTGTGAAATAAGTGAATTCGATTCTAGGAATCAGTTTAATTTCTACAAAGATGGTTTAGTGCAGCAAGTTCAAACTTTCCTTGTTAATGTAATCTAAAAAGATGCACAACTTAGTAAATTGGCCTCATTTCTAAAGTAGTTTGTTTTTAGAAAACAAACATCTTCATTACCGAAAACTGTACTATGTGAAATGAGCTAGTTTCTTTAGGTTCTAGGAATCACTTGCTTTCCTACAGGAAGGTTGAGTGCAGCAAGTTCAAACTTTCCTTGTTAATGTAATCTAAAAAGATGGCCAAGTTAGCAGATTCACATCATTTGTAAAGTAGTTTATTGAGAAAAATTAACATCTTCATTGCCAAACATTGTACTGTGTGAAATAAGCTCATTCGTTTCTAGGAATCAGTTGCTTTCCTACAAAAAAGGTTGAGTGCAACAAGTTCAAACTTTCGTAGTTAATGTAATGTAAAAAGATGCACAACTTAGTAGATTTGGCTCATTTCTAAAGTAGTTTCTATAGAAAAGAAACATCTTCAGTACCGAACACTGTACTGTATGAAATAAGTTAATTCGGTTCTAGGAATCAGTTTAATTTCTACGAAGAAGGTTGAGTGCAGCAAGTTCAAACTTTCCCAGTTTGTGTAATCTAACAAGATGTACAAGTTAGTGGATTCGCCTCATTTCTAAAGTAGTTTCTTTAGAAAAGAAACATCTTCAGTACCGAACACTGTACTGTGTGAAATAAGTGAATTCACTTCTAGGAATCAGTTGAATTTCTACGAAGATGGTTGAGTGCAGCAAGTTCAAACTTTCCTTGTTAATGTAACCTAAAAAGATGGCAAAGTTAGTAGATTCGCCTCATTTGTAAAGTAGTTTGTTGAGAAAACAAACATCTTCATTTCCATACATTGTACTGTGTGAAATAAGCTCATTCGGTTCTAGGAATCAGTTGCTTTCCTACAAAGGAGGTTGAGTGCAGCAAGTTCAAACTTTCCTTGTTAATGTAATCTGAACAGATGCACAACTTAGTAAATTAGCCTCATTTCTAAAGTAGTTTCTTTAGAAAACAAACATCTTCATTTCGAAAACTGTACCATGTGAAATGAGCTAGTTCGGTTCTAGGAATCACTTGCTTTCCTACAAAAAAGGTTGAGTGCAGCAAGTTCAAACTTTCCTAGTTTGTGTAATCTAACAAGATGTACAAGTTAGTGGATTCGACTCATTTCTAAAGTAGTTTCTTTAGAAAACAAACATCTTCAGTACTGAGCACTGTACTGTGTGAAATAAGTTAATTCGGTTCTAGGAATCAGTTTCCTTTCTTAAGATGGTTGAGTGCAGCAAGTTCAAACATTCCTTGTTAATGTAATCTAAAAAGATGGCCAAGTTAGAAGATTCACCTCATTTGTAAGGTAGTTTGTTGAGAAAATTAACATCTTTATTGCGAACATTGTACTGTGTGAAATAAGCTCATTCGGTTCTAGGAATCACTTACTTTCCTACAAAGAAGGTTGAGTGCAGCAAGTTCAAACTTTCCTTGTTTAATGTAATCTAAAATGATTCACAACTTAGTAGATTGGCCTCATTTCTAAAGTAGTTTCTTTAGAAAACAAACATCTTCAGTACTGAAAACTGTACTGTGTGAAATGTTAATTCGTTTCTAGGAATCACTTGCTTTCCTAGGAAGAAGGTTGAGTGCAGCAAGTTAAAACTTTCCTTGTTAATGTAATCTAAAAAAGATGCATAACTTAGTAGATTGGCCTCATTTCTAAAGTAGTTTCTTTAGAAAAGAAACATCTTCATTACCGAACATTGTACTGTGTGAAATAAGTTAATTCGGTTCTAGAATCAGTTTAATTACAAAGATGGTTGAGTGCAGCAAGTTCAAACTTTCCTTGTTAATGTAATCTCAAAAGATGGCCAAGTTAGAAGATTCGCCTCATTTGTAAAGTAGTTTCTTGAGAAAACAAACATCTTCATTACCAAACATTGTACTGTGTGAAAAAAGCTCATGCGATTCTAGAATCATTTTGCTTTCCTCCAAAGATGGTTGAGTGCAACAAGTTCAAACTTTCCTTGTTAATGTAATCTAAAAAGATGCATAAGTTAGTAGATTGGGCTCATTTCTAAAGTAGTTTCTTGAGAAAACAAACATCTTCATTTACCAAACACTGTACTGTGTGAAATAAGTTAATTCGGTTCTAGGAATCACTTAATTTCTACAAAGAAGGTTGAGTGCAGCAAGTTCAAACTTTCCTAGTTTGTGTAATCTAACAAGATGCAAAATTTGGTGGATTGGCCTCATTTCTAAAGTAGTTTCTTTAGAAAAGAAACATCTTCAGTACCGAACATTGTACTGTATGAAATAAGTGAATTCACTTCTAGGAATCAGTTTAATTTCTACGAAGATGGTTGAGTGCAGCAAGTTCAAACTTTCCTTGTTAATGTAATCTAAAAAGATGGCCAAGTTAGTAGATTCGCCTCATTTGTAAAGTAGATTGTTGAGAAAACAAACATCTTAATTGCCACACATTGTACTGTGTGAAATAAGCTCATTCGGTTCTAGGAATCAGTTGCTTTCCTACAAAGGAGGTTGAGTGCAGCAAGTTCAAACTTTCTTTGTTAATGTAATCTAACAGATGCACAACTTAGTAAATTGGCCTCATTTCTAAAGTAGTTTGTTTAGAAAACAAACATCTTCATTTCCAAAACTGTACTATGTGAAATGAGCTAGTTCTTTTCTAGGAATCACTTGCTTTCCTACGAAGAAGGTTGAGTGCAGCAAGTTCAAACTTTCCTAGTTTGTGTAATCAAACAAGATGTACAAGTTAGTGGATTCGACTCATTTCTAAAGTAGTTTCTTTAGAAAAAAACATCTTCAGTACTGAACACTGTACTGTGAGAAATAAGTTAATTCGGTTCTAGGAATCAGTTTCCATTCTACAAAGATGTTTGAGTGAAGCAAGTTCAAACTTTCCTTGTTAATGTAATCTAAAAAGATGCCAAGTTAGTAGATTCACCTCATTTTGAACTAGTTTGTTGAGAAAACAAACATCTTTATTTCCAACATTGTACTGTGTGAAATAAGCTCATTCGGTTCTAGGAATCACTTGCTTTCCTACAAAGAAGGTTGAGTGCAGCAAGTTCAAACTTTCCTTGTTGATGTAATCTGAAAAGATGCACAACTTAGTTGATTGGCCTCATTTCTAAAGTAGTTTCTTTAGAAAACAAACATCTTCATTACTGAACACTGTACTGTGTGAAATGAGCTAATTCGGTTCTAGGAATCAGTTTAATTTCCTACTAATGATGGTTGAGTGCAGCAAGTTCAAACTTTCCTTGTTAATGTAATCTAACAAGATGTACAAGTTAGAAGATTCGTGTCATTTCTAAAGTAGTTTCTTGAGAAAACAAACATCTTCATTACTGAACATTGTTTTGTGTGAAATAAGTTCATTCGGTTCTAGGAATCAGTTCCTTTCCAACAAAGATGGTTGAGTGCAGCAAGTTCAAACATTCCTTGTTAATGTAATCTAAAAAGATGCACAACTTAGTAGATTCACCTCATTTCTAAAGTAGTTTCTTGAAAAGAAACATCTTTAGTACCGAACGCTGTACTGTGTGAAATAATTTAATTCGGTTCTAGGAATCAGTTTAATTTCCTACAAAGATGGTTGAGTGCAGCAAGTTAAAACTTTCCTTGTTAATGTAATCTAAAAAGATCCACAAAGTTAGTAGATTGGCCTCATTTCTAAAGTAGTTTCTTTAGAAAACAAACATCTTCATTTCCAAACATTATACTGTGTGAAATAAGCTCATTCGGTTCTAGGAATCAGTTTAATTTCCTACAAAGAAGGTTGAGTGCAGCAAGTTCAAACTTTCCTTCTAACTGTAATCTAAAAAGATGTAAAATTTATTAAATTGGCCTCATTTCTAAAGTAGTTTCTTTAGAAAAGAAACATCTTCAGTACCGAACATTGTACTGTGTGAAATAAGTGAATTCGCTTCTAGGAATCAGTTTAATTTCAACGAAGATGTTAGAGTGCAGCAAGTTCAAACTTTCCTTGTTAATGTAATCTAAAAAATAGCCAAGTTAGTAGATTCGCCTCATTTGTGAACTAGTTTGTTGAGAAAACAAACATCTTCATTTCCATACATTGTACTGTGTGAAATAAGCTCATTCGGTTCTAGGAATCAGTTGCTTTCCTACAAAGAAGGTTGAGTGCAGCAAGTTCAAACTTTCTTTGTTAATGTAAACTAAAAAGATGCACAACTTAGTAGATTGGCCTCATTTCTAAAATAGTTTGTTTAGAAAACAAACATCTTCATTAACAAAACTGTACTATGTGAAATGAGCTAGTTCTTTTCTAGGAATCACTTGCTTTCCTACGAAGAAGGTTGAGTGCAGCAAGTTCAAACTTTCCTAGTTTGTGTAATCTAACAAGATGTACCAGTTAGTGGATTCGCGTCGTTTCTAAAGTGGTTTCTTTAGAAAAAAAAACATCTTCAGTACTGAGCACTGTATTGTGAGAAATAAGTTAATTCGGTTCTGGGAAGCAGTTTCCATTCTACAAAGATGGTTGAGTGCAGCAAGTTCAAACTTTCCTTGTTAATGTAATCTAAAAGATGGCCAAGTTAGTAGATTCACCTCATTTGTAAGGTAGTTTGTTGAGAAAACAAACATCTTCATTTCCGAACATTGTACTGTGTGAAATAAGCTCATTCGGTTCTAGGAATCAGTTGCTTTCCTACAAAGAAGGTTGAGTGCAGCAAGTTCAAACTTTCCTTGTTGATGTAATCTGAAAAGATGCACAACTTAGTAAATTGGCCTCATTTCTAAAGTAGTTTGTTTAGAAAACAAACATCTTCATTACCAAACACTGTACTATGTGAAATGAGCTGATTCGGTTCTAGGAATAAGTTTAATTTCCTACAAAGATGGTTGAGTGCAGCAAGTTCAAACTTTCCTAGTTAATGTAATCTAACAAGATGTACAAGTTAGTGGATTGGCCTCATTTCTAAAGTGGTTTCTTGAGAAAACAAACATCTTCATTACTGAACATTGTTTTGTGTGAAAAAGTTAATTCGGTTCTAGGAATCAGTTTCCTTTCTACAAAGATGGTTGAGTGCAGCAAGTTCAAACTTTCCTTGTTAATGTAATCTAAAAAGATGCACAAGTTAGTAGATTCACCTCATTTGTAAAGTAGTTTGTTGAGAAAA
The DNA here is from genome assembly GCA_036365145.1 of Orientallactaga sibirica. Classification (NCBI taxonomy): domain Eukaryota; kingdom Metazoa; phylum Chordata; class Mammalia; order Rodentia; family Dipodidae; genus Orientallactaga; species Orientallactaga sibirica. Next base: position 56,889 of record JAEOAD010001368.1, read on the forward strand.
GAAACATCTTTATTGCCGAACATTGTACTGTGTGAAATAAGCTTAATTCGGTTCTAGGAATCAGTTCCTTTCCTACAAAGAAGGTTGAGTGCAGCAAGTTCAAACATTCCTTGTTAATGTAATCTAAAAAGATCCACAACTTAGTAGATTGGCCTCATTTCTAAAGTAGTTTCTTTAGAAAAGAAACATCTTCAGGACCAACACTGTACTGTGTGAAATAAGTTAATTCGCTTCTAGGAATCAGTTTAATTTCTACGAAGATGGTTGAGTGCAGCAAGTTCAAACTTTCCTTGTTAATGTAATCTAAAAAGCTGTACAAGTTAGTAGATTAGCCTCATTTGTAAAGTAGTTTCTTTAGAAAACAAACATCTTCATCAAAACATTGTACTGTGTGAAATAAGTGAATTCGGTTCTAGGAATCAGTTAATTTCAACAAAGATGTTAGAGTGCAGCAAGTTCAAACTTTCCTTGTTAATGTAATCTAAAAAGATGCACAAGTTAGTAGATTGGCCTCATTTCTAAACTAGTTTCTTTAGAAAACAAACATCTACAGGTTGGAACACTGTACATTGTGAAAAGAAATTACATTCGGTTCTAGGAATCAGTTTTAATTACAAAGATGGTTGAGTGCAGCAAGTTCAAACTTTCCTTGTTAATGTAAACTAAAAGATGCACAACTTAGTAGATTGGCCTCATTTCTAAAGTAGTTTGTTTAGAAAACAAACATCTTCATTACCGAACACTGTACTGTGTGAAATAACCTAATTCTTTCTAGGAATCAGTTTAATTTCTAAAAGATGGTTGAGTGCAGCAAGTTCAAACTTTCCTAGTTTGTGTAATCTAACAAGATGTACAAGTTAGTAGATTCGCCTCATTTCTAAAGTAGTTTCTTTAGAAAAAAACATCTTCAGTACTGAACACTGTACTGTGTGAAATAAGTTAATTCGGTTCTGGGAATCAGTTTAATTTCTACAAAGATGGTTGAGTGCAGCAAGTTCAAACTTTCCTTGTTAATGTAATCTCAAAAGATGCACAAGTTAGTAGATTGGCCTCATTTCTAAAGTAGTTTGTTGAGAAAACAAACATCTTCATTGCCGAACATTGTACTGTGTGAAATAAGCTCATTCTGTTCTAGGAATCACTTTAATTCCTACAAAGAAGGTTGAGTGCAGCAAGTTCAAACTTTCCTTGTTAATGTAATCTAAAAAGATGCACAAGTTAGTAGATTGGCCTCATTTCTAAAGTAGTTTCTTTAGAAAAGAAACATCTTCATTACCGAACATTGTACTGTGTGAAATAAGTTGATTCTGTTCTAGGAATCAGTTTAATTTCTACAAAGATGGTTGAGTGCAGCAAGTTCAAACTTTCCTTGTTAATGTAATCTAAAAGATGTACAAGTTAGAAGATTGGCCTCATTTCTAAAGTAGTTTCTTGAGAAAACAAACATCTTCATTGTCAAACATTGTACTGTGTGAAATAAGCTAATTCGGTTCTAGGAATCAGTTTGCTTTTCTACAAAGAAGGTTGAGTGCAGCAAGTTCAAACTTTCCTTGTTAATGTAATCTAACAAGATGTACAAGTTAGTAGATTGGCCTCATTTCTAAAGTAGTTTCTTTAGAAAACAAACATCTTCAGTACCGAACACTGTACTGTGTGAAATAAGTTAATTCGGTTCTAGGAATCATTTTAATTTCCTACGAAGATGGTTGAGTGCAGCAAGTTCAAACTTTCCTTGTTTGTGTAATCTAACAAGATGTACAAGTTAGTGGATTCGCCTCATTTCTAAAGTAGTTTCTTTAGAAAACAAACATCTTCATTGCCAAACACTGTACTGTGTGAAATAAGCTAATTCGGTTCTAGGAATCAGTTGCTTTCCTACAAAGAAGGTTGAGTGCAGCAAGTTCAAACTTTCCTTGTTAATGTAATCTAACAAGATGTACAAGTTAGAAGATTCACCTCATTTCTAAAGTAGTTTCTTTAGAAAACAAACATCTTCATTACTGAACATTGTACTGTGTGAAAAAGCTCATTCGGTTCTAGGAATCAGTTCCTTTCCTACAAAGAAGGTTGAGTGCAACAAGTTCAAACTTTCCTTGTTTGTGTAATCTAAAAAGATGCACAAGTTAGTAGATTGGCCTCATTTCTAAAGTAGTTTCTTTAGAAAAGAAACATCTTCAGTACGGAACACTGTACTGTGTGAAATAAGTTAATTCGGTTCTAGGAATCATTTGCTTTTCTACAAAGATGGTTGAGTGCAGCAAGTTCAAACTTTCCTTGTTAATGTAATCTAAAAAGATGGCCAAGTTAGAAGATTCGCCTCATTAGTAAAGTAGTTTCTTGAGAAAACAAACATCTTCATGACCGAACATTGTACTGTGTGAAATAAGCTAATTCGGTTCTAGAAATCAGTTGCATTCCTACAAAGATGGTTGAGTGCAGCAAGTTCAAACTTTCCTTGTTAATGTAATCTAAAAAAGATGCACAACTTTGTAGATTGGCCTCATTTCTAAAGTAGTTTCTTTAGAAAAGAAACATCTTCATTACCGAACACTGTACTGTGTGAAATAAGTTAATTAAGCTTCTAGGAATCAGTTGCTTTTTCAAGGAAGATGGTTGAGTGCAGCAAGTTCAAACTTTCCTTGTTAATGTAATCTAAAAAGATGGCCAAGTTAGTAGATTGCCTCATTTGTAAAGTAGTTTCTTGAGAAAAGAAACATCTTCATTACCAAACACTGTACTGTGTGAAATAAGCTCATTCTGTTCTAGAATACAGTTAATTTCTACAAAGATGGTTGAGTGCAGCAAGTTCAAACTTTCCTAGTTAATGTAATCTAAAAAGATGCACAACTTAGTAGATTGGGCTCATTTTTTCTAAAGTAGTTTCTTTAGAAAACAAACATCTTCATTACCGAACACTGTACTGTGTGAAATAAGTTAGTTCGGTTCTAGGAATCAGTTTAATTTCTAATGAGAAGGTTGAGTGCAGCAAGTTCAAACTTTCCTTGTTAATGTAATCTAACAAGATGTACAAGTTAGCAGATTCGTCTCATTTGTAAAGTAGTTTCTTGAGAAAAACAAACATCTTTTATTTTCTAACATTGTACTGTGTGAAATAAGCTGAATTCTCTTCTAGGAATCATTTTGCTTTCCTACAAAGATGGTTGAGTGCAGCAAGTTCAAACTTTCCTTGTTAACATAATCTAAAAAGATGCACAAGTTAGTAGATTGGCCTCATTTCTAAAGTAGTTTGTTTAGAAAAGAAACATCTTCATTTCCGAACATTGTACTGTGTGAAATAAGTTAATTCAGTTCTAGGAATCAGTTTAATTTCTACAAAGAAGGTTGAGTGCAGCAAGTTCAAACTTTCCTAGTTAATGTAAGCTAACAAGATGTACAAGTTAGTGGATTGGCCTCATTTCTAAAGTAGTTTCTTTAGAAAACAAACATCTTCATTACCGAACACTGTACTGTGTGAAATAAGTTAATTTTCTAGGAATCAGTTTAATTTCTACGAAGATGTTAGAGTGCAGCAAGTTCAAACTTTCCTTGTTAATGTAATCTAAAAGATGGCCAAGTTAGTAGTTTCGCCTCATTTGTAAAGTAGTTTCTTGAGAAAACAAACATCTTCATTGCCAGACATTGTACTGTGTGAAATAATCTCATTCGGTTCGGGAATCAGTTTGCTTTCCTACAAAGGAGGTTGAGTGCAGCAAGTTCAAACTTTCCTTGTTAATGTAATCTGAACTGATGCACAACTTAGTAAATTAGCCTCATTTCTAAAGTAGTTTGTTTTAGAAAACAAACATCTTCATTAGCGAAAACTGTACCATGTGAAATGACCTAGTTCGGTTCTAGGAATCACTTGCTTTCCTACAAAAAAGGTTGAGTGCAGCAAGTTCAAACGTTCCCAGTTTGTGTAATCTAACAAGATGTACAAGTTAGTGGATTCCCTCGTTTCTAAAGTGGTTTCTTTAGAAAACAAACATCTTCAGTACTGAGCACTGTACTGTGTGAAATAAGTTAATTCGGTTCTAGGAATCAGTTTCCTTTCTACGAAGATGGTTGAGTGCAGCAAGTTCAAACATTCCTTGTTAATGTAATCTAAAAAAGATGGCCAAGTTAGCAGATTCACCTCATTTGTAAGGTAGTTTGTTGAGAAAATTAACATCTTTATTGCAAACATTGTACTGTGTGAAATAAGCTCATTCGGTTCTAGGAATCACTTGCTTTCCTACAAAGAAGGTTGAGTGCAGCAAGTTCAAACTTTCCTTGTTTATGTAATCTAAAATGATTCACAACTTAGTAGATTGGCCTCATTTCTAAAGTAGTTTGTTTAGAAAACAAACATCTTCATTACCAAAACTGTACTATGTGAAATGAGCTAGTTCGTTTCTAGGAATCACTTGCTTTCCTAGGAAGAAGGTTGTGTGCAGCAAGTTCTAACTTTCGTTGTTAATGTAATCTAAAAAGATGCATAACTTAGTAGATTGGCCTCAATTCTAAAGTAGTTTCTTTAGAAAAGAAACATATTCAGTACCTAACACTGTACTGTGTGAAATAAGTTAATTCTGGTTCTAGGAATAAGTTTAATTTCTACGAAGATGGTTGAGTGCAGCAAGTTCAAACTTTCCTTGTTAATGTAATCTCAAAAGATGGCCAAGTTAGAAGATTCGCCTCATTTGTAAAGTAGTTTGTTGAGAAAACAAACATCTTCATTGCCAAACATTGTACTGTGTGAAAAAAGCTCATGCGATTCTAGAATCCAGTTGCTTTCCTCCAAAGACGGTTGAGTGCAACAAGTTCAAACGTTCCTTGTTAATGTAATCTAAAAAGATGCATACCTTAGTAGATTGGGCTCACTTCTAAAGTAGTTTCTTTAGAAAACAAACATCTTCAGTACAAACACTGTACTGTGTGAAATAAGTTAATTCGGTTCTAGGAATCAATTTAATTTCTACGAAGATGGTTGAGTGCAGCAAGTTCAAACTTTCCTAGTTTGTGTAATCTAACAAGATGTACAAGGTGGTGGATTCGCCTCATTTCTAAAGTAGTTTCTTTAGAAAAGAAACATCTTCAGTACCGAACACTGTACTGTATGAAATAAGTGAATTCACTTCTCGGAATCAGTTTAATTTCTACGAAGATGGTTGAGTGCAGCAAGTTCAAACTTTCCTTGTTAATGTAATCTAAAAAGATGGCCAAGTTAGTAGATTCGCCTCATTTGTAAAGTAGATTGTTGAGAAAACAAACATCTTAATTGCCACACATTGTACTGTGTGAAATAAGCTCATTCGGTACTAGGAATCAGTTGCTTTCCTACAAAGGAGGTTGAGTGCAGCAAGTTCAACCTTTCCTTGTTAATGTAATCTGAACAGATGCACAACTTAGTAAATTGGCCTCTTATCTAAAGTAGTTTGTTTAGAAAACAAACATCTTCATTTCGAAAACTGTACTATGTGAAATGAGCTAGTTCGGTTCTAGGAATCACTTGCTTTCCTCTGAAGAAGCTTTGAGTGCAGCAAGTTCAAACTTTCCTAGTTTGTGTAATCAAACAAGATGTACAAGTTAGTGGATTCGACTCATTTCTAAAGTAGTTTCTTTAGAAAAGAAACATCTTCAGTACCTAACACTGTACTGTGAAATAAGTGAATTCTTCTTCTAGGAATCAGTTTAAATTCTACGAAGATGTTAGAGTGAAGCAAGTTCAAACTTTCCTTGTTAATGTAATCTAAAAAGATGCCCAAGTTAGAAGATTCACCTCATTTGTAAGGTAGTTTGTTGAGAAAATTAACATCTTTATTGCCGAACATTGTACTGTGTGAAATAAGCTCATTCGGTTCTAGGAATCACTTACTTCCCTACAAAGAAGTTTGAGTGCAGCAAGTTCAAACTTTCCTTGTTAATGTAATCTGAAAAGATGCACAACTTAGTTGATTGGCCTCATTTCTAAAGTAGTTTCTTTAGAAAAGAAACATCTTCAGTACTGAACACTGTACTGTGTGAAATGTTAATTCGCTTCTAGGAATCAGTTTAATTTCTACGATGATGGTTGAGTGCAGCAAGTTAAAACTTTCCTTGTTAATGTAATCTCAAAAGATGCCCAAGTTAGAAGATTCGCCTCATTTGTAAAGTAGTTTGTTGAGAAAACAAACATCTTCATTTCCAAACATTATACTGTGTGAAATAAGCTCATTCGGTTCTAGGAATCACTTGCTTTCCTACAAAGAAGGTTGCGTGCAGCAAGTTCAAACTTTCCTTCTAACTGTAATGTAAAAGATGCAAAATTTATTAAATTGGCCTCAATTCTAAAGTAGTTTCTTTAGAAAAGAAACATCTTCAGTACTTTAACATTGTACTGTGTGAAATAAGTGAATTCGCTTCTAGGAATCAGTTTAATTTCAACGAAGATGTTAGAGTGCAGCAAGTTCAAACTTTCCTTGTTAATGTAATCTAAAAAATAGCCAAGTTAGTAGATTCGCCTCATTTGTGAACTAGCTTGTTGAGAAAACAAACATCTTCATTTCCATACATTGTACTGTGTGAAATAAGCTCATTCGGTTCTAGGAATCAGTTGCTTTCCTACAAAGAAGGTTGAGTGCAGCAAGTTCAAACTTTCTTTGTTAATGTAAACTAAAAAGATGCACAACTTAGTAGATTGGCCTCATTTCTAAAATAGTTTGTTTAGAAAACAAACATCTTCATTACCGAAAACTGTACTATGTGAAATGAGCTAGTTCTTTTCTAGGAATCACTTGCTTTCCTACGAAGAAGGTTGAGTGCAGCAAGTTCAAACTTTCCTAGTTTGTGTAATCTAACAAGATGTACCAGTTAGTGGATTCGCATCGTTTCTAAAGTGGTTTCTTTAGAAAAAAAAACATCTTCAGTACTGAGCACTGTATTGTGAGAAATAAGTTAATTCGGTTCTGGGAAGCAGTTTCCATTCTACAAAGACGGTTGAGTGCCTTAAGTTCAAACTTTCCTTGTTAATGTAATCTGAAAAATAGCCAAGTTAGTAGATTCGCCTCATTTGTGAACTAGTTTGTTGAGAAAACAAACATCTTCATTTCCATACATTGTACTGTGTGAAATAAGCTCATTCGGTTCTAGGAATCAGTTGCTTTCCTACAAAGAAGGTTGAGTGCAACAAGTTCAAACTTTCCTTGGTGATGTAATCTGAAAAGATGCACAACTTAGTAAATTGGCCTCATTTCTAAAGTCGTTTGTTTAGAAAACAAACATCTTCATTACCGAAAACTGTACTATGTGAAATGAGCTAGTTCGGTTCTAGGAATAACTTGCTATCCTACTAAGAAGGTTGAGTGCAGCAAGTTCAAACTATCCTAGTTTGTGTAATCTAACAAGGTGTACAAGTTAGTGGATTCGTGTCTTTTCTAAAGTGGTTTCTTTAGAAAACAAACATCTTCAGTACTGAGCGCTGTTTTGTGTGAAATAAGTTAATTCGGTTCTAGGAATCAGTTTCCTTTCAACAAAGATGGTTGAGTGCAGCAATTTCAAACATTCCTTGTTAATGTAATCTAAAAAGATGGCCAAGTTAGCAGATTCACCTCATTTGTAATGTAGTTTGTTGAGCAAAGTAACATCTTTATTGCCGAACATTGTACTGTGTGAAATGAGCTCATTCGGTTCTAGGAATCAGTTCCTTTCCTACAAAGAAGGTTGAGTGCAGCAACTTAAAACATTCCTCGTTAATGTAAGCTAAAAAGATCCACAACTTAGTAGATTGGCCTCATTTCTAAAGTAGTTTCTTTAGAAAAGAATCATCTTCAGGACCGAACACTGTACTGTGTGAAATAAGTTAATTCGCTTCTCGGAATCAGTTTAATTTCTTACGAATATGCTTGAGTGCAGCAAGTTCAAACTTTCCTAGTTTGTGGAATCTAAGAGGCTGTACAATTTAGTGGATTAGCCTCATTTCTAAAGTAGTTTCTTTAGAAAAGAAACATCTTCAGTACCGAACATTGTACTGAGTGAAATAAGTGAATTCGCTTCTAGGAATCAGTTTAATTTCAACGAAGATGTTAGAGTGCAGCAAGTTCAAACTTTCCTTGTTAATGTAATCTAAAAAATAGCCAAGTTAGTAGATTCGCCTCATTTGTGAACTAGTTTGTTGAGAAAACAAACATCTTCATTTCCATACATTGTACTGTGTGAAATAAGCTCATTCGGTTCTAGGAATCAGTTGCTTTCCTACAAAGAAGGTTGAGTGCAGCAAGTTCAAACTTTCTTTGTTAATGTAAACTAAAAAGATGCACAACTTAGTAGATTGGCCTCATTTCTAAAGTAGTTTGTTTAGAAAACAAACATCTTCATTACCGAAAACTGTACTATGTGAAATGACCTAGTTCTTTGCTAGGAATCACTTGCTTTCCTACGAAGAAGGTTGAGTGCACCAAGTTCAAACTTTCCTAGTTTGTGTAATCTAACAAGATGTACCAGTTAGTGGATTTGCGTCGTTTCTAAAGTGGTTTCTTTAGAAAAAAAACATCTTCAGTACTGAGCACTGTATTGTGAGAAATAAGTTAATTCGGTTCTGGGAAGCAGTTTCCATTCTACGAAGATGGTTGAGTGCCTCAAGTTCAAACTTTCCTTGTTAATGTAATCTCAAACGATGGCCAACATAGCAGATTCACCTCATTTGTAAGGTAGTTTGTTGAGAAAAGTAACATCTTTGTTTCCGAACATTGTACTGTGTGAAATAAGCTCATTCTGTTCTACGAATCACTTGCCTTCCTACAAAGAAGGTTGAGTGCAGCAAGTTCAAACTTTCCTTGTTATTGTAAACTAAAAAGATGCACAACTTAGTAGATTGGCCTCATTTCTAAAGTAGTTTCTTTACAAAAGAAACATCTTCAGTACCGAACACTGTACTGTGTGAAATAAGTTGATTCGCTTCTAGGAATAAGTTTAATTTCTACAAAGATGGTTGAGTGCAGCAAGTTCAAACTTTCCTTGTTAATGTAATCTCAAAAGATGGCCAAGTTAGAAGATTGGCCTCATTTGTAAAGTAGTTTGTTGAGAAAACAAACATCTTCATTGTCAAACATTGTACAGTGTGAAAAAAGCTCATTCGGTTCTAGAATTCAGTTGCTTTCCTACAAAGACGGTTGAGTGCAACAAGTTCAAACTTTCCTTGTTAATGTAATCAAAAAAGATGCACAACTTAGTAGATTGGGCTCATTTCTAAAGTAGTTTCTTTAGAAAAGAAATATCTTCAGTACCGAACACTGTATTGTGTGAAATAAGTTAATTCGCCACTAGGAATCATTTTAATTTCTACGAAGATGGTTGAATGCATCAAGTTCAAACTTTCCTAGTTTGTGTAATCTAACAAGATGTACAAGGTGGTGGATTCGCCTCATTTCTAAAGTAGTTTCTTTAGAAAACAAACATCTTCAGTACCGAACACTGTACTGTGTGAAATAAGTGAATTCGCTTCTCCGAATCAGTTTAATTTCTACGAAGATGGTTGAGTGCAGCAAGTTCAAACTTTCCTTGTGTATGAAATCTCTAAAGATGGCCAAGTTAGAAGATTCACCTCATTTGTAAAGTAGTTTCTTTAGAAAACAAACATCTTCACTACCGAACATTGTACTGTGTGTAAAAAGCTCATTCGGTTCTAGAATTCAGTTCCTTTCCTACAAAGACGGTTGAGTGCAACAAGTTCAAACTTTCCTTGTTAAAGTAATCTGAAAAGATGCACAACTTAGTAGATTGGCCTCATTTCTAAAGTAGTTTCTTTAGAAAAGAAACATCTACAGTACGGAACACTGTACTGTGTGAAATAAGTTAATTCGCTTCTAGGAATCATTTTAATTTCTACGAAGATGGTTGAGTGCAGCAAGTTCAAACTTTCCTTGTAAATGTAATCTCAAAAGATGGCCAAGTTAGAAGATTCGCCTCATTAGTAAAGTAGTTTGTTGAGAAAACAAACATCGTCATGACCGAACATTGTACTGTGTGAAAAAAGCTAATTCGGTTCTAGAATTCAGTTGCATTCCTACAAAGACGGTTGAGTGCAACAAGTTCAAACTTTCCTTGTTCCTGTAATCTAAAGATGCACAACTTTGTAGATTGGCCTCATTTCTAAAGTAGTTTCTTTAGAAAAGAAACATCTACAGTACCGAACACTGTACTGTGTGAAATAAGTTAATTCGCTTCTACGAATCAGTTTAATTTCTACGAAGATGGTTGAGTGCAGCAAGTTCAAACTTTCCTTGTTAATGTAATCTCAAAAGATGGCCAAGTTAAAAGATTCGCCTCATTTGTAAAGTAGTTTGTTGAGAAAACCAACATCTTCATTGCCAAACATTGTACTGTGTGAAAAAAGCTCATTCTGTTCTAGAATACAGTTGCTTTCCTACAAAGACGGTTGAGTGCAACAAGTTCAAACTTTCCTAGTTAATGTAATCTAAAAAGATGCACAACTTAGTAGATAGGGCTCATTTCTAAAGTAGTTTCTTTAGAAAAGAAACATCTTCAGTACCGAACACTGTACTGTGTGAAATAAGTTAATTCGCTTCTAGGTGTCAGTTTAATTTCTACGAAGAAGGTTGAGTGCAGCAAGTTCAAACTTTCACAGTTTGTGTAATCTAACAAGATGTACAAGTTAGTGGATTCGTCTCATTTCTAAAGTAGTTTCTTTAGAAAAGAAACATCTTCAGTACCGAACACTGTACTGTGTGAAATAAGTGAATTCTCTTCTAGGAATCATTTTAATTTCTACGAAGATGGTTGAGTGCAGCAAGTTCAAACTTTCCTTGTTAATGTAATCTAAAAAGATGGCAAAGTCAGTAGATTCGCCTCATTTGTAAACTAGTTTGTTGAGAAAACAAACTTCTTCATTTCCATACATTGTACTGTGTGAAATAAGCTCATTCAGTTCTAGGAATCAGTTGCTTTCCGACAAAGAAGGTTGAGGGCAGCAAGTTCAAACTTTCTTTGTTAATGTAATCTGAAAAGAGGCACAACTTAGTAAATTGGCCTCATTTCTACAGTAGTTTGTTTAGAAAACAAACATCTTCATTACCGAAAACTAACTATGTGAAAAGAGGTAGTTCTTTTCTAGGAATCACTTGCTTTCCTACGAAGAAGGTTGAGTGCAGAAAGTTCAAGCTTTCCTAGTTTGTGTAATCTGACAAGATGTACAAGTTAGTGGATTCACGTCGTTTCTAAAGTGGTTTCTTTAGAAAACAAACATCTTCAGTACTGAGCACTGTATTGTGTGAAATAAGCTAATTCGGTTCTGGGCAGCAGTTTCCATTCTACGAAGATGGTTGAGTGCAGCAAGTTCAAACTTTCCTTGTTAATGTAATCTAAAAAGATGGCCAAGATAGCAGATTCACCTCATTTCTAAAGTAGTTTGTTGAGAAAAGTAACATCTTTGTTTCCGAACATTGTACTGTGTGAAATAAGCTCATTCCGTTCTACGAATCACTTGCTTTCCTACAAAGAAGGTTGAGTGCAGCAATTTCAAACTTTCCTTGTTAATGTAAACTAAAAAGATGCACAACTTAGCAGATTGGCCTCATTTCTAAAGTAGTTTCTTTAGAAAAGAAACATCTTCAGTACCGAACACTGTACTGTGTGAAATAAGTTAATTCGCTTCAAGAAATCAGTTTAATTTCTTCGAAGATGGTTGAGTGCAGCAAGTTCAAACTTTCCTTGTTAATGTAATCTCAAAAGATGGCCACGTTAGAAGATTCCCCTCATTTGTAAAGTAGTTTGTTGAGAAAACAAACATCTTCATTGCCAAACATTGTACTGTGTGAAAAAAGCTCATTTGGTTCTAGAATTCAGTTGCTATCCTATCCAACAAAAACGGTTGTTAATGTAATCTAAAAGCAAGTTCAAATTTTCCTCATTTTAATGTAGTTTCTAGAAAAAAAGATATTTAACACTGTATTGTGTGAAAACTTAGTAGAAGATGGTTGAGTGCAGCAAGTTCAAACTTTGCTAGTTTGTGTAATCTAACAAGATGTACAAGTTAGTGGAGTTTCTTTAGAAAACAAACATCTTAATTACCAAACACTGTACTGTGTGAAATAAGTTAATTCGGTTCTAGGAATCATTTTAATTTCTACGAAGATGGTTGAGTGCAGCAAGTTCAAACTTTCCTTGTAAATGTAATCTCAAAAGATGGCCAAGTTAGAAGATTCACCTCATTTGTAAAGTAGTTTGTTGAGAAAACAAATATCATCATTACCGAACATTGTACTGTGTGAAAAAAGCTAATTCGGTTCTAGAATTCAGTTGCATTCCTACAGAGACGGTTGAGTGCAACAAGTTCAAACTTTGCTTATTAATGTAATCTTAAAAGATGGACAACTTAGTAGATTGGCCTCATTTCTAAAGTAGTTTCTTTAGAAAAGAAACATCTACAGTACCAAACACTGTACTGTGTGAAATAAGTTAATTCGCTTCTAGGAATCAGTTTAATTTCTACGAAGATGGTTGAGTGCAGCAAGTTCAAACTTTCCTTGTTAATGTAAACTCAAAAGATGGCCAAGTTAGAAGATTCGCCTCATTTGTAAAGTAGTTTGTTGAAAAAAGAAACATCTTCATTGCCAAACATTGTACTATTTGAAAAAAGCTCATTCGGTTCTAGGAATCAGTTGCTTTCCTACAAAGAAGGTTGAGTGCAGCAAGTTCAAACGTTCCTTGTTAATGTAATCTGAAAAGATGCTCAACTTAGTAAATTGGCCTCATTTCTAAAGTAGTTTGTTTAGAAAACAAACATCTTCATTACCGAAAACTGTACTATGTGAAATGAGCTACTTCGGTTCTAGGAATCACTTGCTTTCCTACGAAGAAGGTTGAGTGCAGCAAGTTCAAACTTTCCTAGTTTGTGTAATCTACCAAGGTGTACAAGTTGGTGGATTCGCGTCGTTTCTAAAGTGGTTTCTTTAGAAAACAAACATCTTCAGTACTGAGCACTGCATTGTGTGAAATAAGTTAATTCGGATCTAGGAATCAGATTCCTTTCTACGAAGATGGTTGAGTGCAGCAAGTTCAAACTTTCCTTGTTAATGTAATCTAAAAAGATGGCCAAGTTAGCAGATTCACCTTATTTGTACGGGAGTTTGTTGAGAAAAGTAACATCTTTATTGCCGAACATTGTACTGTGTGAAATAAGCTCATTCGGTTCTGGGAATCACTTGCTTTCCTCCAAAGAAGGTTGAGTGCTGTAAGTTCAAACTTTCTTTGTTATTGTAATCTAAAAAGTTGCACAACTTAGTAGATTGGCCTCATTTCTAACGTAGTTTCTTTAGAAAAGAAACATCTTCATTACCGAACACTGTACTGGGTGAAATAAGTTAATTCGCTTCTAGGAATCAGTTTAATTTCTACGAAGATAGTTGAGTGCAGCAAGTTCAAACTTTCTTTGTTAATTTAATCTAAAAAGATGGCCAATTTAGAAGATTCACCTCATTTGTAAAGTAGTTTGTTGAGAAAACAAACATCTTCATTGCCAAACATTGTACTGTGTGAAAAACCTCATTCGGTTCTAGAATTCAGTTCCTTTCCTACAAAGACGGTTGAGTCCAACAAGTTCAAACTTTCCTAGTTAATGTAATCTAAAATGATGCACAACATAGCACAACTTAGTAGATTAGGCTCATTTCTAAAGTAGTTTCTTTAGAAAAGAAACATCTTCAGTACCGAACACTGTACTATGTGAAATAAGATGGTTGAGTGCAGCAAGTTCAAACTATCCTTGTTAATGTAATCTCAAAAGATGGCCAAGTTAGAAGATTTGCCTCATTTATAAAATAGTTTGTTGAGAAAACAAACATCTTCATTGCCAATCATTGTACTGTTTGAAATAAGCTCATTCGCTTCTAGGAATCAGTTGCTTTCCTACAAAGAAGGTTGAGTGCAGCAAGTTCAAATTTTCCTTGTTAATGTAATCTGAGAAGATGCACAACTTAGTAAATTGGCCTCATTTCTAAAGTAGTTTGTTTAGAAAACAAACATCTTCATTACGAAAATCTGTACTATGTGAAATGAGCTAGTTCAGATCTAGGAATCACTTGCTTTCCTACGACGAAGGTTGACTGCAGCAAGTTCAAACTTTCCTAGTTTCTGTAATCTAACAAGATGTACAAGTTAGTGGATTCGCGTCGATTCTAAAGTCATTTCTTTAGAAAACAAACATCTTCAGTACTGAGAACTGTACTGTGTGAAATAAGTTAATTTGGTTCTAGGAATCAGTTTCCTTTGTACGAAGATGGTTGAGTGCAGCAAGTTCAAACTTTCCTTATTAATGTAATCTAAAAAGATTTCAAAGTTAGTAGATTCGCCTCATTTGTAAAGTAGTTTTTTGAGAAAACAAACATTTTCATTGTCAAACATTGTACTGTGTGAAAAAAGCTCATTCGGTTCTAGGAATCAGTTGCTTTCCTACAAAGAAGGTTGAGTGCAGTAAGTTCAAACGTTCCTTGTTAATGTAATCTGAAAAGATGCACAACTTAGTAAATTGGCCTCATTTCTAAAGTAGTTTGTTTAGAAAACAAACATCTTCATTACCGAAAACTGTACTATGTGAAATGAGCTAGTTCGATTCCAGGAATCACTTGCTTTCCTACGAAGAAGGTTGAGTGCAGCAAGTTCAAACTTTCCTAGTTTGTGTAATCTAACAAGTTGTACAAGTTAGTGGATTCGCGTTGTTTCTAAAGTGGTTTCTTTAGAAAACAAACATCTTCAGTACTGAGCACTGCATTGGGTGAAGTAAGTTAATTCGGTTCTAGGAATCAGTATCCTTTCTACGAAGATGGTTGAGTGCAGCAAGTTCAACCTTTCGTTGTTAATGTAATCTAAAAAGATGGCCAAGTTAGCAGATTCACCTCATTTGTACGGTAGTTTGTTGAGAAAAGTAACATCTTTATTGCCGAACATTGTACTGTGTGAAATAAGCTCATTCGGTTCTAGGAATCACTTGCTTTTCTACAAAGAACATTGTACTGTTTGAAATAAGCTCATTCGGTTCTAGGAATCAGTTGCTTTCCTACAAAGAAGGCCAAGTTAGCAGATTCACCTCATTTGTAAGGTAGTTTGTTGAGAAAAGTAACATATTTATTGCCAAACATTTTACTGTGTGAAATAAGCTCATTCGGTTCTAGGAATCACTTGCTTTCCTACAAAGAATGTTGAGTGCAGCAAGTTCAAACTTTCCTTTTTAATGTAATGGAAAAAGATGCACAATTTATTAGATTTGACTCATTTCTAATGTAGTTTCTTTAGAAAAGAAACATCTTCAGTACCGAACACTGTACTGTGTGAAATAAGTTAATTCGCTTCTAGGAATCAGTTTAATTCCTACGAAGATGGTTGAGTGCAGCAAGTTCAAACTTTCCTTGTTAATGTAATCTGAAAAGATGCACAACTTAGTAAATTGGCCTCATTTCTAAAGTAGTTTGTTCAGAAAACAAACATCTTCATTACCGAATACTGTCCTATGTGAAATGAGCTAGTTCGGTTCTAGGAATCACTTGCTTTCCTAAGAAGAAGGTTGAGTGCAGCAAGTTGAAACTTTCCCAGTTTGTGTAATCTAACAAGATGTATAAGGTAGTGGTTTCGCGTCATTTCTAAAGTGGTTTCTTTAGAAAACAAACATCTTCAGTACTGAGCACTGTACTGTGTGAAATAAGTTAATTCGGTTCTAGGAATCAGTTTCCTTTCCACGAAGATGGTTGAGTGCAGCAAGTTCAAACTTTCCTTGTTAATGTAATCTAAAAAGATGGCCAAGTTAGCAGATTCACCTCATTTGTAAGGTAGTTTGTTGAGAAAAGTAACATATTTATTGCCAAACATTTTACTGTGTGAAATAAGCTCATTCGGTTCTAGGAATCACTTGCTTTCCTACAAAGAATGTCGAGTGCAGCAAGTTCAAACTTTCCTTTTTAATGTAATGGAAAAAGATGCACAATTTATTAGATTTGACTCATTTCTAATGTAGTTTCTTTAGAAAAGAAACATCTTCAGTACCGAACACTGTACTGTGTGAAATAAGTTAATTCGCTTCTAGGAATCAGTTTAATTCCTACGAAGATGGTTGAGTGCAGCAAGTTCAAACTTTCCTTGTTAATATAATCTCCAAAAATGTCCAAGTTAGAAGATTCGCCTCATTTGTAAAGTAGTTTGTTGAGAAAAAAAACATCATCATTGCCGAAAATTGTACTGTGTGAAAAAAGCTCATTCGGTTCGAGAATACAATTGCTGTCCCACAAAGACGGTTGAGTGCAACAAGTTCAAACTTTCTTTGTTAATGTAATCTAAAAAGATGCACAACTGAGTAGATTGGCCTCATTTCTAAAGTAGTTTCTTTAGAAAGAAACATCTTCAGTACCGAACACTGTACTGTGTGAAATAAGTTAGTTCGCTTCTAGGAATCAGTTTAATTTCTAAGAAGATGGTTGAGTGCAGCAAGTTCAAACTTTCCTTGTTAATGTAATCTCAAAAGATGGCCAAGTTAGAAGATTCGCCTCATTTATAAAGTTGTTTGTTGGAAAACAAATATCTTCATTGCCAAACATTGTACTGTTTGAAATAAGCTCATTCGGTTCTAGGAATCAGTTGCTTTCCTACAAAGAAGGTTGAGTGCAGCAAGTTCAAACTTTCCTTGTTAATGTAATCTGAAAAGATGCACAACTTAGTAAATTGGCCTCATTTCTAAAGTAGTTTGTTTAGAAAACAAACATCTTCATTACCGAAAACTGTCCTATGTGAAATGAGCTAGTTCGGTCTAGGAATCACTTGCTTTCCTAAGAAGAAGGTTGAGTGCAGCAAGTTCAAACTTTCCTAGTTTGTGTAATCTAACAAGATGTATAAGGTAGTGGTTTTGCGTCATTTCTAAAGTGGTTTCTTTAGAAAACAAACATCTTCAGTACTGAGCACTGTACTGTGTGAAATAAGTTAATTCTGTTCTAGGAAACAGTTTCCTTTCTACGAAGATGGTTGAGTGCAGCAAGTTCAAACTTTTCTTGTTAATATAATCTAAAAAGATGGCCAAGTTAGCAGATTCACCTCATTTGTAAGGTAGTTTGTTGAGAAAAGTAACATATTTATTGCCAAACATTTTACTGTGTGAAATAAGCTCATTCGGTTCTATGAATCACTGGCTTTCCTACAAAGAATGTTGAGTGCAGCAAGTTCAAACTTTCCTTTTTAATGTAATGGAAAAAGATGCACAATTTATTAGATTTGACTCATTTCTAATGTAGTTTCTTTAGAAAAGAAACATCTTCAGTACCGAACACTGTACTGTGTGAAATAAGTTAATTCGCTTATAGGAATCAGTTTAATTTCTACGTAGATGGTTGAGTGCAGCAAGATCAAACTTTCCTTGTTAATGTAATCTCAAAAGATGGCCAAGTTGGAAGATTCGCTTCATTTGTAAAGTAGTTTGTTGTGAAAACAAACATCTTCATTGCCCAACATTGTACTGTGTGAAATATGCTCATTCGGTTCTAGGAATCAGTTGCTTTCCTACAAAGAAGGTTGAGGGCAGCAAGTTCAAACTTTCCATGTTAATGTAATCTGAACAGATGCACAACTTAGTAAATTGGCCTCATTTCTAAAGTAGTTTGTTTAGAAAAGAAACATCTTCATTACCGAAAACTATACTATGTGAAATGAGCTAGGTCGGTTCTAGGAATCACTTGCTTTCCTACAAAGAAGGTTGAATGCAGCAAGTTCAAACTTTCCTTCGTAATGTAATCTAAAAAGATACACAACTTAGTAGATTGGCCTCATTTCTAAAGTATTTTCTTTAGAAAAGAAACATCTTCATTACCGAACACTGTACTGTGTGAAATAAGTTAATTCGATTCTAGGAAACAGTTTAATTTCCACGAAGATGGTTGAGTGCAGCAAGTTCAAACTTTCCTTAACCATCAAAAGATGGCTAAGTTAGAAGATTGGCCTCATTTGTAATGTAGATTGTTGAGAAAACAAACATCTTCATTACCTAACATTGCACTGTGTGAAAAAAGCTCTTTCGGTCTAGAATTCAGTTGCTTTCCTACAATGACGGTTGAGTGCAACAAGTTCAAACTTTCCTTGTGAATGTAATCTAAAAAGATGCACAACTTAGTAGATTGGCCTCATTTCTAAAGTAGTTTCTTTAGAAAAGAAACATCTACAGTACCGAACACTGTACTGTGTGAAATAAGTTAATTCGCTTCTAGGAATCAGTTTAATTTCTACGAAGATTGTTGAGTGCAGCAAGTTCAAACTTTCCTTGTTAATGTAATGTAAAAAGATGCACAATTTATTTGATTGGCCTCATTTCTAAGGTAGTTTCTTTAGAAAAGATACATCTTCAGTACCGAACACTGTACTGTGTGAAATAAGTTAATTCGCTTCTAGGAATCAGTTTAATTTCTACGAAGATGGTATTGTGCAGCAAGTTCAAACTGTCCTAGTTAATGTAATCTAAAAAGATTTCAAAGGTAGTAGATTCGCCTCATTTGTAAAGTAGTTTGTTGAGAAAACAAACATCTTCATTGCCAAACATAGTGCTGTGTGTAATAAGCTCATTCGGTTCTAGGAATCAGTTGCTTTCCTACAAAGGAGGTTGAGTGCAGCAAGTTCAAACATTCCTTCTTAATGTAATCTAAAAAATGCACAACTTAGTAAATTGGCCTCATTTCTAAAGTAGTTTGTTTAGAAAAAAAAATCTTCATTAACTAAAACTGTACTATGTCAAATGAGCTAGTTTGGTTCTAGGAATCACTTGCTTTCCTAAAAAAAGGTTGAGTGCAGTAAGTTCAAACTTTCCTAGTTAATGTAATCTAAAAAGATGTACAGGTTAGTTGATTGGCCTCATTTCTAAAGTGGTTTCTTTAGAAAACAAACATCTTCAGTACTGAACACTGTATTGTGTGAAATAAGTTAATTCGGTTCTAGGAATCAGTTTAATTTCTACGAAGATGGTATTGTGCAGCAAGTTCAAACTTTCCTTGTTAATGTAATCTAAAAAGATGTCCAAGTTAGCAGATTCACCTCATTTGTAAGGTAGTTTGTTGAGAAAACAAACATCTTTATTTCCAAACATTGTACTGTGTCAAAAAAAAGCTCATTCGGTTCTAGGAATCACTTGCTTTCCGACAAAGAAGGTTGAGTGCAGCAAGTTCAAACTTTCCTTGTTAATTTAATCTAAAAAGATGCACAACTTAGTAGATTGGCCTCATTTCTAAAGTAGTTTCTTTACAAAAAAACATCTTCATTAACTAAACACTGTACTGTGTCAAATAAGTGAGTTTGGTTCTAGGAATCAGTTTAATTTCTACAAAGATGGTTGAGTGCAGCAAGTTCAAACTTTCCTTGTTAATGTAATCTAAAAAGATGGCCAAGTTAGTAGATTCGCCTCATTTGGTAAAGTAGTTTGTTTAGAAAACAAACATCTTCATTACTGAGCATTGTACTGTGTGAAATAAGCTCATTCGGTTCTAGGAATCAGTTGCTTTCCTACAAAGATGGTTGAGTGCAGCAAGTTCAAACTTTCCTTGTTAATGTAATCTAAAAAACATGCACAACTTAGTAGATTGGGCTCATTTCTAAAGTAGTTTCTTTGAGAAAAAAACATCTTCAGTACTGAACACTGTACTGTGTGAAAAAGTTAATTCGGTTCTAGGAATCAGTTTAATTTCTACAAAGATGGTTGAGTGCAGCAAGTTGAAACTTTCCTTGTTAATGTAATCTAAAAAGATGCACAAGTTAGAAGATTGGCCTCATTTGTAAAGTAGTTTGTTGAGAAAACAAACATCTTCATTACCAAACATTGTACTGTGTGAAAAAAGTGAATTCGGTTCTAAAATTCAGTTTAATTTCTACAAAGATGGTTGAGTGCAGCAAGTTCAAACTTTCCTTGTTAATGTAATCTAAAAAGATGGCCAAGTTAGTAGATTCGCCTCTTTGTAAAGTAGTTTGTTGAGAAAACAAACATCTTCATTGCCGAGGATTGTACTGTGTGAAATAAGCTCATTCGGTTCTAGGAATCAGTTGCTTTCCTACAAAGAAGGATGAGTGCAGCAAGTTCGAACTTTCCTTGTTAATGTAATCTAAAAACATGCACAACTGAGTATATTGGGCTCATTTCTAAAGTAGTTTCTTTAGAAAAAAACATCTTCAGTACTGAACACTGTACTGTGTGAAATAAGTTAATTCACTTCTAGGAATCAGTTTAATTTCTTGTTAAGATGGTTGAGTGCAGCAAGTTGAAACTGTCCTTGTTAATGTAATCTCAAAAGATGGCCAAGTTAGAAGATTCGACTCATTTGTAAAGTAGTTTGTTGAGAAAACAAACATCTTCATTGCCAAACATTGTACTGTATGAAAAAGCTCATTCGGTTCTAAAATTCAGACAAACGGTTGAGTGCAACAAGTTCAAACTTTCATTTAATGTAATCTAAAAAGATGCACAACTTAGTAGATTACCTTAAAGTAGTTTGTTTAGAAAACAAAATCAGCTAAAACTGTACTATGTGAAATGAGCAGTTCGTTCTAGGATTCACTTGCTTTCCTAAGAAGAAGGTTGAGTGCAGCAAGTTCAAACTTTCCTAGTTTGGGTAATCTAACAAGATGTACAAGTTAGTGGATTCACTTCGTTTCTAAAGTGGTTTCTTTAGGAAACAAACATCTTCAGTACTGAGCACTGTACTGTGTGAAATAAGTTAATTCGGTTCTAGGAATCAGTTTCCTTTCTACGAAGATGGTTGAGTGCAGCAAGTTCAAACTTTCCTTGTTAATGTAATCTAAAAAGATGGACAAGTTAGAAGATTCGCCTCATTTTTAAAGTAGTTTGTTGAGAAAAGAAACATCTTCATTGCCAAACATTGTACTGTTTGAAAGAAGCTCATTCGGTTCTAGGAATCAGTTGCTTTCCTACAAAGATGGTTGAGTGCAGCAAGTTCAAACTTTCCTTGTTGATGTAATCTGAAAAGATGCACAACTTAGTAAATTGGCCTCATTTCTAAAGTAGTTTGTTTAGAAAACAAACATCTTCATTACCGAAAACTGTACTATGTGAAATGAGCTAGTTCGGTTCTAGGAATCACTTGCTTTCCTAAGAAGAAGGTTGAGTGCAGCAAGTTCAAACTTTCCTAGTTTGGGTAATCTAACAAGATGTACAAGTTAGTGGATTCGCTTCGTTTCTAAAGTGGTTTCTTTAGAAAACAAACATCATTAGTACTGAGCACTGTACTGTGTGAAATAAGTTAATTCGGTTCTAGGAATCAGTTTCCTTTCTACGAAGATGGTTGAGTGCAGCAAGTTCAAACTTTCCTTGTTAATGTAATCTAAAAAGATAGACAAGTTAGCAGATTCACCTCATTTGTAAGGTACTTTGTTGAGAAAAGTAACATATTTATTGCCGAACATTGTATTGTGTGAAATAAGTTCATTCGGTTCTAGGAATCACTTGCTTTCCTCCAAAGAATGTTGAGTGCAGCAAGTTGAAACTTTCCTTGTTAATGTAATGTAAAAAGATGCACAATTTATTAGATAGGCCTCATTTCTAAAGTAGTTTCTTTAGAAAAGAAACATCTTCAGTACCGAACACTGTACTGTGTGAAATAAGTGAATTCGCTTCTAGGAATCAGTTTAATTTCTACGAAGGTTGAGTGCAGCAAGTTCAAACTTTCCTAGTTTGTGTAATCTAACAAGATGTACAAGTTAGTGGATTTGCCTCATTTCTAAAGTAGTTTCTTTAGAAAAGAAACATCTTCAGTACCGAACACTGTACTGTGTGAAATAAGTGAATTCGCTTCTAGGAATCAGTTTAATTTCTACGAAGATGGTTGAGTGCAGCAAGTTCAAACTTTCCTTGTTAATGTAATCTAAAAAGATTTCAAAGTTAGTAGATTTGCCTCATTTGTAAAGTAGTTTGTTGAGAAAACAAACATCTTCATTTCCAAACATTGTACTGTGTGAATTAAGCTCATTTGGTTCTGGGAATCAGTTGCTTTCCTACAAAGAAGGTTGAGTGCAGCAAGTTCAAACTTTCCTTGTTAATGTAATCTGAAAAGATGCACAACTTAGTAAATTGGCCTCATTTCTAAGGTAGTTTGTTTCGAAAACAAACATCTTCATTACCGAAAACTGTACTAAGTGAAATGAGCTAGTTCGGTTCTAGGAATCCCTTGCTTTCCTACGAAGAAGGTTGAGTGTAGCAAGTTCAAACTATCCTAGTTTGTGTAATCTAACAAGGTGTACAAGTTAGTGGATTCGCGTCGTTTCTAAAGTGGTTTCTTTAGAAAACATACATCTTCATTTCTGAGCACTGTATTGTGTGAAATAAGTTAATTCGGTTCTAGGAATCAGTTTCCTTTCTACGAAGATGGTTGAGTGCAGCAAGTTCAAACTTTCCTTGTTAATGTAATCTAAAAAGATGTCCAAGTTAGCAGATTCACCTCATTTGTAAGGTAGTTTGTTGAGAAAAGTAACATCTTTATTGCTGAACATTGTACTGTGTGAAATATGCTCATTCGGTTCTAGGAATCACTTGCTTTCCTCCAAATTAGGTTCAGTGCAGCAAGTTCAAAGTTTCCTTGGTAATGTAATCTAAGAAGATGCACAACTTAGTAGATTGGCCTCATTTCTAAACTAGTTTCTTTAGAACAGAAACATCTTCAGTACCGAACACTGTACTGTGTGAAATAAGTGAATTCGTTTCTAGGAATCAGTTTAAATTCTACGAAGATGGTTGAGTGCAGCAAGTTCAAACTTTCCTTGTTAGTGTAATCTCAAAAGATGGCCAAGTTAGTAGATTCGCTTCATTTGTAAAGTAGTTTCTTGATATAACAAACATCTTCATTGCCAAACATTGTTCTGTGTGAAATAAGCTCATTCGGTTCTAGGAAGCAGTTTCCTTTCTACGAAGATGGTTGAGTGCAGAAAGTTCAAACTTTCCTTCTTAATGTAATCTAAAAAGGTGGCCAAGTTAGCAGATTCACCTCATTTGTAAGGTAGTTTGTTGAGAAAATTAACATCTTTATTGCCGAACATTGTACTGTGTGAAATAAGCTCATTAGGTTCTAGGAATCACTTACTTTCCTACAAAGAAGGTTGAGTGCAGCAAGTTCAAACTTTCCTTGGTAACGTAATCTAAAAAGATGCACAACTTAGTAGATTGGCCTCATTTCTATAGTAGTTACTTTAGAAAACAAACCTTCATTGCCAAACATTGTACTGTGTGAAATAAGCTTATTTGGTTCTAGGAATCAGTTTACTTTCTGCGAAGATGGTTGAGTTTAGCAAGTTCAAACTTTCCTTGTTAATGTAATCTATAAAGATGTCCAAGTTAGTAGATTTGCCTCATTGATAAAGTAGTTTGTTGAGAAAACAAACATCTTCAATGCGGAACATTGTACTGTGGGTAAAAAGCTAATTCGGTTCTAGAATTCATTTGCTTTCCTACAAAGACGGTTGAGTGCAGGAAGTTCAAACTTTCCTTGTTAATGTAATCTAAAAAGATGGCCAAGTTAGGAGATTCGCCTCATTTGTAAAGTACTTTGTTTAGAAAACAAACATCTTCATTACCGTACACTGGACTATGTGAAATGAGCTAGTTCGATTCTTGGAATCACTTGCTTTCCTACAAAGAAGGTTGAGTGCAGCTAGTTCAAACTTTCCTAGTTTGTGTAATCTAACAAGATGTACAAGTTAGAGGATTCGCGTCATTTCTAAAGTGGTTGCTTTAGAAAACAAACATCTTCAGTACTGAACACTGTACTGTGTGAAATAAGTTAATTCGGTTCTAGGAATCAGTTTTCTTTCCACGAAGATGGTTGAGTGCAGCAAGTTTAAACTTTCCGTGTTAATGTTATCTAAAAAGATGGCCACGTTAGCAGATTCACCTCATTTGTAAAGTAGTTTGTTGAGAAAATTAACATCTTCATTGCCGAACATTGTACTTTGTGAAATAAGCTCATTCCGTTCTAGGAATCAGTTGCTTTCCTACAAAGAAGGTTGAGTGCAGCAGGTTCAAACTTTCCTTGTTAATGTAATATGAAAAGATGCATAACTTAGTAGATTGGCCTCATTTCTAAAGTAGTTTCTTTAGAAAGGAAACATCTTCAGTACCAAACAGTGTACTGTGTGAAATAAGTTAATTCGCTTCTAGGAATCAGTTTAATTTCTACGAAGAAGGTTTGCCCCGGCCCGCGGGGCTTCAACGCGAGCAAGGACCTAGAGAACCTGATATCAAAGAGACAAGAGACACAAGGAACCGACAGCAAGGCAAAAATCTGATCAAGCTGTGTATTTTTATTAATCTCAGGGTGCCATTTATACAGGAGAACAGGGAAGTTTGTCAGCAGCTCAGGTATTACTATAATTATGTTTCAACAGGACCAGGTCTCAGCCCCAAAGCCATAAGATGTTCCACAGGATAAGACCCCAGCCCCAAAGCCATAAGATGTTTCGACAGGACAAGGTCCCTGCAAACTAGGGCAAAGGTTCGGCACCTAGCCCATTGGGTGGTCGCAGTGGGCGGTCATAAGGCAGGTCTTGGTCTTCAAGGGCCAGGCGATGGTAGTGCACTTGAATTGGTCGTGCTGTGGCTGAATCAATCTGTTCCTTAATAAAGGATGTTAGCTTTTAAACAACCATGGGCCAAAACTTAGTAAGAGGAGTAAGCCAACAAAGGACCTAGGATAGAGTTGAGGATTGAGGACAGCCACGGGTGGGAAAAGAACCAACCAGATGTTTCTGTCATGCCTCTATTATTTTTTCTTTTCTCCAAGGATTCTCTGACCTTAGCCATACTATCCCTTGTGACACCTGTATGGTCAGTGTAAAAACAGCATTCTTCCCGTAAGTCAGCACATAGTCCCCCCTCCTTCAAAAGAAGGAGGTCGAGGCCCCGGAGATTTTGAAGTACCACCTCAGATAAAGAGACTAAGGACTTTTCTAAAGCAGTAATTCCCCTTTCTAGGTTTTGAATGTCCTTATCTAGTTGGGAACGCAGGATTTCATATTGGGCATTTCCTTGTACGAGAGCAGCAATACCCGTGCCGGCGCCTGCGGCTCCAACACCTAGAAGCAAGGCAAGCGAAATGGCAGTGCCAGTAATGGGTTCACGTTTGGTCCTATGTGGATAGGGGAGAGAAGAAGCAAGGGAAGCGTCAAAGTCTGGAGCAGGACGATAGGAAATACGAGGGAAGAGTCGGACAGGGACACAGAACTGAGGGGAAGAGAGCAGGCGATCCACGGAAGCACAAGCTGTTAGGCTGTCGTGGCAGGCCCACCAATAGCCCTGGGGGAGGAGATAATAGGAACCAGTAAGAGAGGGATTAACAGAGACAGAGTTTTCACAAAGGGTAGGAGGCATGGAAGAATTGGAGAGGTTTGGGGTATGAAGACAGGTTCCAAGCCAAGGACATAGGGGATGGGGAGGGAAATGTTGGGGCATTGAGAACAGGGGCAATGAGTATAATCAGTAGTTGTATTGAAAGGAAGTGGGAGGGATTGAGCCACGCCATCATAGAGAGGGAGTGAGGTGTGGATGTAAAGCCAGCAAGACTGAGTAAGATTGGGAGAAGAGGAATCGAGTACATTAAAAGTGCCCTTGACCAAGTTAAGGACTAGGTCAGTAGTTGTCAGGGGTGGAGAAGGAGGAGGTGGGAGTGTAACCAGAGCTGGTACGGGGGAGGAGAAGGATATGACAGATGGAGGGACGGGGGGTAACGGGGGATTGGCACGCGAGGAGTGGAGAGTGGTAACAGGGAGAGTCTTCTGTAGCTTAATGCTAAAAAGGACCCCAACATGAGAGCCACCATAGGCATGGACGGCCCATTGAACGCCCCGGGACCAGACGCCATATGGCTGTTGTTTGCCAGGGGCTGTAAAGGTAATAATTAGAGGGTGGCACCACCCAAAGGATGGAGAGGATACTTTGCAAGCCTGTTTTGGATTATCTTCATAGCGGGCAGCTCCCTGGGGATGGGTATAGTTAGCTTTTAAGGTGATATAGTCCCAAGAAGATGAGGGGTTCCAATAAACGTCTCCAGTAGTTTCACATCCCCAGCTTGCACTAAAATAAGAGTCCACTCCTCCGCATTTCCACGTAAGTGAACGGGGACGGTGATGGCCAGGGGCAACATAGAGGGAGAAAGACTGTAAGAAGGACCTCAGGTAAGAATTATAACATCCCCCTTCACCATAAGAGTCGTGAAGATCAATTTCAGGAGCAGTATGTTGTGTAAAGATGGTGCCAAGTCCCCAAGCGTTCGGGCTGCCGAGGGCCATTTTGCAGAGTTCTGGAGTTAGGGTCGGCCAAGGAATGGTCTGAGAAACTGTAGAGTGGGTCCAAATCACATCACCAACTTCACTGAGCACGGTCCAGGTGAAATTCATGGGTCGATGGTCCGCGGTGATCAATCCAGCTGTTAGGAGCAAGAGGCCAACGAAGGCTGGGGCAGACATAGTCCTGAAAAAGAAAGGACAAATCCTCAGGGGGGCAGGGAGCCCTCCCTGGGAGGGGGTGAATTTTCAAGGGGTGAGGGTGGTGTCCATTGACGAACTAGACGTTCTGGGAGCCAACGAGGCCCATCATTTTGTTGATCATAAACGCAAGCAGAGCCGCGTCCCCAAATGAGGACGGGATTGGGGCCATGCCACTGAGAAGTGAGGGGATCACGCCACCTAGCGAGGGCGTGAGTGGAGGCCGTGGTGGGATGCCAAAGGCGGTCAGCAGCTGATTTGCCAGAACTGTCAAGGCTTAAGAAATTAAGAACAAACAAAGCATGGGCCAAAATGTTTCATGGGGTATTTTTATACCATAAAAGGGCTGAGTTTTTATTTATTAAGTGTAGCCTTAAGGGTTTGATTAGCCCTTTCCACAATGCCTTGCCCTGGGGTTATAGGTAATTCCAGTGACATGTTTTATCTGAAGCATAGAGCAAAAATTTTTGAAGGTATGTCTAGTGTATCCAGGACCATTGTCTGTTTTAATGATTTTTGGAGTTCCCAATGTAGGGACACATTGAAGAACGTGAGAGATGACATTTTTGAAGCTTCACCAGCGTGGAGAGAGGCAAAAATGAAACCACTAAAGGTATCAATTGTAACATGAACATATTTAAGCTTCCCAAAGTCTGAGAAGTGAGTTACATCCATTTGCCATATTTCATTGGGAAGAAGACCTCGTGGGATGACTCCCAGATGGGGAACTGGCAAGGAGACAGAGCAAGAGGGACAGGATTTAACTATTTCCCTAGCTTGAGCACGAGTGATCTTAAAGGCAAGGCGGAGGGTTTGAGAATTTAAATGATGCATATTGTGAGCCTGTTGTGCTGAGGAGAGAGGGTCAGTTAGGGCTACGAGAGCAAGGCGGGTAGCAGCATCAGCGTCGGCATTGCCCTGCGTTAGAGGGCCTGGCAGGGAAGTATGAGCACGTAAGTGGCCTATATAGAAGGGATGAGACCGAGCACAAATGAGGTCCCGGAGGGAGCAGAATAGAGCAGAGGCATTAGTGGAAGGTTTGATATAGGGCGTTGTTTCCAGTAGGGGGACCGACTTAGCAACATAAGCACTGTCAGTAAAGAGGTTGAAGGGCTGAGAAGGGAATTGTTTAAAAACTTCGAGGACAGCGCAAAGCTCCACCAATTGGGCAGAGGAATATTGGGTATGGAAAGTAGTTGGTTGTCCGTTTATCACGTAAGCAGCTGTACCATTAGCAGATCCATCAGTGAATATAGAAGGAGCATCCTTAATAGGGTCATAAGAAGTATTAAGGAGGAAAACAAAAGAGTGAATGTTGGCAAACTGAATAAGGGGGTCAGAAGGATAGTGATTGTCAATAATGCCCATAAAGGCAGAGAGTGCTACAGGCCAATCATCATTAGTCTGAAGCAGCCAGTTGAGTTGGTCAGGACCGTAGGGGAGGAGGATTGTATTTGGATCTTTGCCAAAATGTTGTGGGAGAGCTTGTGAGCCTTTATGATGAGCTGAGCGACCAGAAAGGGATAAGTGGCTATGACTTTAGTAGGAGAGGAAGAGAGGTGAACCCAAAGCAGGGAGAGCCACGATTGTGGTGAGGGTGCCTTTGCCAAAATACACCAGTAGGTGTATGGGCAGTAGAGCAAACAATGAAAACCAGGGGAAGGGTATAATCTATCTGTTGGGCAGTCTGGAGGTTAATGGCCTTGTTTATCTCTTTCAAGGCAGCAAGGGCCTGAGGGGTAAGTTGTCTAGGAGAGGTAGGGCTGGAGTCTCCATTTAAGATGTCATTGAGGGGTAGAAGAACAGCAGTAGGAACCTTTAAATAGGGTCTAAGCCATTGAATGTCCCCAAGCAATTTCTGAAAGTCATTGAGAGTGGAGAGATGAGAGGTGAGGAGTTGAATTCGGGGAGTTAGTACCTGATGATTTTTGAGCTCATAGCCCAAATATAGATAAGGGTCGGCAGTTTGAACCTTATCAGGGGCAACTTGAAGCCCATATGATTGCAAATTAGATAGTAGGCGCTGGAGGCAGGAGGAAAGCAGGTTTTGGTCACAGGCAGCTAAAAGAATGTCATCCATGTAATGAAGAATGTAGACAGACGGAAAGGTCTCCCTGAGGGGGTCAATGGCCATGGCCACAAACTTCTGGCAGAGGGTGGGGCTGTTAGCCATATCTTGGGGTAAAACCTTCCACTGAAAGCAAGGCATAGGGCCACGAAAATTTACTTGCGGGACGCTGAAGGCAAAGCAGGGCCTATCCTCAGGGTGTAGGGGGATGGTAAAAAAGCAATCTTTTAGATCAATAAGTATTTTGAAGGAACCATATGGAATGGCTACCGGGAAGGGAGTCCTGGTTGGAGTGCCCCCATGGGGATCATGGCTTTATTAACAGCTCTTAGGTCCTGTAGCAAGCGCCACTTGCCAGATTTTTCCGAATGACAAAAATAGGGAGTTCCAGGGGAAGAGGAAGGCTCGATGTGGCCAGCGGCAAGTTGTTCCTGCACTAACAACATTGCAGCCTCTGTTTTTTCATGTGAAAGTGGCCATTGGTCAACCCATATAGGGCTTTGGGTTTTCCAAATAATTTTATCAGCATAGGGTGCAGGGATGGCAACGGCTGCTAGGGAAAAGAAGACTCAGGGGCATACCCAAGGCCAGATCGATCGAGTTTTGGGGAGGAGAAATGGGCTCTGTTATGCCTTGTAAATTTTTTCCAAGTCCTTTCCCTGGAATAAAACCTTGACTAAGCATTTGGGAAGTGACAACACTATTGGGGCTACAGAGAACCATATTCATTTGTGAAAGAATGTCTCTTCCCCACAAGTTGACAGGCAGGCCTGTAAGAACAAAGGGGGTGACTTGTCCTGAGTTACCCTCCTCGTCAGTCCAAGTAAGGACGTGAGAGTTTTGTTCAGGGTTATTGGATTGTCCAATGCCCTGTAAATGGGTATGAGAGGCAGTCAGGGGCCAGAACTTAGGCCAATGTTTGAGGGAGATTATGGTGGCATCAGCACCAGTATCTACAATTCCATCAAAAGGCTTGCCATCAAGAAGCAACCTTAAAGTAGGGCGATCCATCCAGAGTAACAGAGTGCACCCAATAAGCGTCAGAAGAGCCAGGTTGATTGTTGTCACGATTTGGGGACATATAATTATTGTTAAGAAAAGTGAGGGGCAACAGAACAAGTTGGGCCACTCGATCCCCAGGCAAAATTATATGGGTTCCTCTTTGGGAGGTGACTAAAACTTGGATGTTGCCGGCAAAATCATTATCTATAACTCCAGGAATTACTTGAATATCCTTGAGAGAAGCGCTAGCCCTGCCTAGAGCAGGCCAAACATGTTGGGGGCATAGGGCCGGAAACATTTGTTGCAATTACTTGAGGGCAAGTCTCAGGGGTTAATACTGTGTGGGAGGTGGCACAGAGGTCCAGTCCTGCGCTGCCTGCCATGGCACGCCAGAGGGTGGACACTGATTCTCCGGTGGGTTGGAGGGAGGGACAAACCTGACCGCCCCAAGATTTGTCCGTGGAGTAGGGGCCTGGAGCTGGCCCCGTTGGAAGTTTCCCGAGACAGGAAGAGTTTTTCCCTGAGAGGCCGACAGAGGACGGCCATGAATGTCAGTCCTGGAGTGACATTCAGAGGCCCAATGTTTGCCCTTCTGGCAACGAGGACAGGGTGTGGTAGGGGGAGGGTGAAGAGAGGCAGAAAGCTGTTTAGGAGCAGTGCATTCACAAGAGAGGTGTCCGGGTTGTTTACAATTATAACATGTTTTCGTACCCTGAGTGAGGCCAGCAGAACGGAGAGCAGCTCCAATTGCTAAACCCATGGCGTGGGAGGAGCCCACGCCTGCACATAACTTGATATAATCAGATATGGTCTCCCGCTTGTGAGAGCGGAGAATAGACTGACAAGCAGGATTAGCATTTTCAAAGGCCAAGTGTTTGATAAAAGGGCTGTTGGTTTCCCCAACGCCAAAAAGGCGCTCAGCAGTTTCATTAAGTCTACTAATAAAGTCACTCTACGGCTCTTCTGGACTCTGCCTAATATTGGCCAGGGAGGCGGTGGCGGCCTCTTTAGGAGGAAGCGCGCCAGGCGGCGAGGCCTGCCTGTTGTATTTGGGCTAAAAAGTCCAGGGGGTAGCGTGCTTGCCTTTCGTTGGAATCGTAGGGATGTTCCCCAACAATTTTTGTTTTGTCCAATTTTTAGAAACAGTCTTTTGTAAATTACAAGCGAGCAAGGTCAGAGCAGTTTTCATTAAATTCAGTGCGCCTATATAGAACAAAATCTCCACGGACAAAGCCACATGAGCAAGGCGATACCAGTCATTAGGCGTAAGCCATTTGTCAGTATAACTTTCCAGAAGTGTAAGAGTAAAGGGAGCCCTGGGCCCATAATTGGAGACAGCCGCTTTTAGCCGCTCAAGAAACTTCAAATTAAGACTTTTATATTTTGGTGGGGGAACAGGCTCAGAGCAGATTCATCTTCAGAATCAGAGGAGGCAGCATTCCCATCAGCTGGAGCAGCCGAGGGAGCAGGCTCATCATCAGAGTCCGCATCAGACGTGGCGGGAAGGGGAATAGAAGCGGGATCAGAGCAAGTTTGCGGCGAGTAACAGGAAAAGCAAGAAGGCCAGTATTGCGGGTGTGTGAGTCTGCTTTTTATTCTGCACTTACGGCTGTCAGAGGAAGAATTAGTAAAGGCAGCAAGTTCTTTTGTGACAGAATCAAGTTCCTGAGAAGCTGTAGCTGAAGTTTTTTTATCCTGACGCGTGCCCTACGGAGGTCAGAGACAGAAGCTAGCGCCGAGATTGTAATTCTATGAGGGGTGAGCCAGCGAGAGGTTCAGCAGGCACAGAAGGAAGCAGGGTAGCGGAGCGGTCTAGGACAGAGCGCAAAGTGGCGGACAATAGGGAGGAGGTGTTTTTAGAGGAGCTTTACCTGTGGGGCCTACATCAAGTAACGGGGAAGGGGGCCCAGCCTCAATATCCGTTAGGGAGGGATAAAGGTGACAGGAAGTCTTTTCAGAGGCAGGAGATTTAGGTCTCTCTTGAGCCTCATCTTCTCCCCCCATATCAACAAGACAGCAAGACTGTGTAGCTTTATTTTATTAATCTCAGGGTGCCATTTATACAGGAGAACAGGGAAGTTTGTCAGCAGCTCAGGTATTACTATAATTATGTTTCAACAGGACCAGGTCTCAGCCCCAAAGCCATAAGATGTTCCACAGGATAAGACCCCAGCCCCAAAGCCATAAGATGTTTCGACAGGACAAGGTCCCTGCAAACTAGGGCAAAGGTTCGGCACCTAGCCCATTGGGTGGTCGCAGTGGGCGGTCATAAGGCAGGTCTTGGTCTTCAAGGGCCAGGCGATGGTAGTGCACTTGAATTGGTCGTGCTGTGGCTGAATCAATCTGTTCCTTAATAAAGGATGTTAGCTTTTTAAACAACCATGGGCCAAAACTTAGTAAGAGGAGTAAGCCAACAAAGGACCTAGGATAGAGTTGAGGATTGAGGACAGCCACGGGTGGGAAAAGAACCAACCAGATGTTTCTGTCATGCCTCTATTATTTTTCTTTTCTCCAAGGATTCTCTGACCTTAGCCATACTATCCCTTGTGACACCTGTATGGTCAGTGTAAAAACAGCATTCTTCCCGTAAGTCAGCACATAGTCCCCCTCCTTCAAAAGAAGGAGGTCGAGGCCCCGGAGATTTTGAAGTACCACCTCAGATAAAGAGACTAAGGACTTTTCTAAAGCAGTAATTCCCCTTTCTAGGTTTTGAATGTCCTTATCTAGTTGGGAACGCAGGATTTCATATTGGGCATTTCCTTGTGCGAGAGCAGCAATACCCGTGCGGCGCCTGGCTCCAACACCTAGAAGCAAGGCAAGCGAAATGGCAGTGCCAGTAATGGGTTCACGTTTGGTCCTATGTGGATAGGGGAGAGAAGAAGCAAGGGAAGCGTCAAAGTCTGGAGCAGGACGATAGGAAATACGAGGGAAGAGTCGGACAGGGACACAGAACTGAGGGGAAGAGAGCAGGCGATCCACGGAAGCACAAGCTGTTAGGCTGTCGTGGCAGGCCCACCAATAGCCCTGGGGGAGGAGATAATAGGAACCAGTAAGAGAGGGATTAACAGAGACAGAGTTTTCACAAAGGGTAGGAGGCATGGAAGAATTGGAGAGGTTTGGGGTATGAAGACAGGTTCCAAGCCAAGGACATAGGGGATGGGGAGGGAAATGTTGGGGCATTGAGAACAGGGGCAATGAGTATAATCAGTAGTTGTATTGAAAGGAAGTGGGAGGGATTGAGCCACGCCATCATAGAGAGGAGTGAGGTGTGGATGTAAAGCCAGCAAGACTGAGTAAGATTGGGAGAAGAGGAATCGAGTACATTAAAAGTGCCCTTGACCAAGTTAAGGACTAGGTCAGTAGTTGTCAGGGGTGGAGAAGGAGGAGGTGGGAGTGTAACCAGAGCTGGTACGGGGGAGGAGAAGGATATGACAGATGGAGGGACGGGGGTAACAGAGGGGATTGGCACGCGAGGAGTGGAGAGTGGTAACAGGGAGAGTCTTCTGTAGCTTAATGCTAAAAAGGACCCCAACATGAGAGCCACCATAGGCATGGGCGGCCCATTGAACGCCCCGGGACCAGACGCCATATGGCTGTTGTTTGCCAGGGGCTGTAAAGGTAATAATTAGAGGGTGGCACCACCCAAAGGATGGAGAGGATACTTTGCAAGCCTGTTTTGGATTATCTTCATAGCGGGCAGCTCCCTGGGGATGGGTATAGTTAGCTTTTAAGGTGATATAGTCCCAAGAAGATGAGGGGTTCCAATAAACGTCTCCAGTAGTTTCACATCCCCAGCTTGCACTAAAATAAGAGTCCACTCCTCCGCATTTCCACGTAAGTGAACGGGGACGGTGATGGCCAGGGGCAACATAGAGGGAGAAAGACTGTAAGAAGGACCTCAGGTAAGAATTATAACATCCCCCTTCACCATAAGAGTCGTGAAGATCAATTTCAGGAGCAGTATGTTGTGTAAAGATGGTGCCAAGTCCCCAAGCGTTCGGGCTGCCGAGGGCCATTTTGCAGAGTTCTGGAGTTAGGGTCGGCCAAGGAATGGTCTGAGAAACTGTAGAGTGGGTCCAAATCACATCACCAACTTCACTGAGCACGGTCCAGGTGAAATTCATGGGTCGATGGTCCGCGGTGATCAATCCAGCTGTTAGGAGCAAGAGGCCAACGAAGGCTGGGGCAGACATAGTCCTGAAAAAGAAAGGACAAATCCTCAGGGGGGCAGGGAGCCCTCCCTGGGAGGGGGTGAATTTTCAAGGGGTGAGGGTGGTGTCCATTGACGAACTAGACGTTCTGGGAGCCAACGAGGCCCATCATTTTGTTGATCATAAACGCCAAGCAGAGCCCGTCCCCCAAATGATGACGGGATTGGGGCCATGCCACTGAGAAGTGAGGGGATCACGCCACCTAGCGAGGGCGTGAGTGGAGGCCGTGGTGGGATGCCAAAGGCGGTCAGCAGCTGATTTGCCAGAACTGTCAAGGCTTAAGAAATTAAGAACAAACAAAGCATGGGCCAAAATGTTTCATGGGGTATTTTTTATACCATAAAAGGGCTGAGTTTTTATTTATTAAGTGTAGCCTTAAGGGTTTGATTAGCCCTTTCCACAATGCCTTGCCCCTGGGGGTTATAGGTAATTCCAGTGACATGTTTTATCTGAAGCATAGAGCAAAAATTTTTGAAGGTATGTCTAGTGTATCCAGGACCATTGTCTGTTTTAATGATTTTTGGAGTTCCCAATGTAGGGACACATTGAAGAACGTGAGAGATGACATTTTTTGAAGCTTCACCAGCGTGGAGAGAGGCAAAAATGAAACCACTAAAGGTATCAATTGTAACATGAACATATTTAAGCTTCCCAAAGTCTGAGAAGTGAGTTACATCCATTTGCCATATTTCATTGGGAAGAAGACCTCGTGGGATGACTCCCAGATGGGGAACTGGCAAGGAGACAGAGCAAGAGGGACAGGATTTAACTATTTCCTAGCTTGAGCACGAGTGATCTTAAAGGCAAGGCGGAGGGTTTGAGAATTTAAATGATGCATATTGTGAGCCTGTTGTGCTGAGGAGAGAGGGTCAGTTAGGGCTACGAGAGCAAGGCGGGTAGCAGCATCCGCGTCGGCATTGCCCTGCGTTAGAGGGCCTGGCAGGGAAGTATGAGCACGTAAGTGGCCTATATAGAAGGGATGAGACCGAGCACAAATGAGGTCCCGGAGGGAGCAGAATAGAGCAGAGGCATTAGTGGAAGGTTTGATATAGGGCGTTGTTTCCAGTAGGGGGACCGACTTAGCAACATAAGCACTGTCAGTAAAGAGGTTGAAGGGCTGAGAAGGGAATTGTTTAAAAACTTCGAGGACAGCGCAAAGCTCCACCAATTGGGCAGAGGAATATTGGGTATGGAAAGTAGTTGGTTGTCCGTTTATCACGTAAGCAGCTGTACCATTAGCAGATCCATCAGTGAATATAGAAGGAGCATCCTTAATAGGGTCATAAGAAGTATTAAGGAGGAAAACAAAAGAGTGAATGTTGGCAAACTGAATAAGGGGGTCAGAAGGATAGTGATTGTCAATAATGCCCATAAAGGCAGAGAGTGCTACAGGCCAATCATCATTAGTCTGAAGCAGCCAGTTGAGTTGGTCAGGACCGTAGGGGAGGAGGATTGTATTTGGATCTTTGCCAAAATGTTGACGGGAGAGCTTGCGAGCCTTTATGATGAGCTGAGCGACCAGAAAGGGATAAGTGGCTATGACTTTAGTAGGAGAGGAAGAGAGGTGAACCCAAAGCAGGGAGAGCCACGATTGTGGTGAGGGTGCCTTTGCCAAAATACACCAGTAGGTGTATGGGCAGTAGAGCAAACAATGAAAACCAGGGGAAGGGTATAATCTATCTGTTGGGCAGTCTGGAGGTTAATGGCCTTGTTTATCTCTTTCAAGGCAGCAAGGGCCTGAGGGGTAAGTTGTCTAGGAGAGGTAGGGCTGGAGTCTCCATTTAAGATGTCATTGAGGGTAGAAGAACAGCAGTAGGAACCTTTAAATAGGGTCTAAGCCATTGAATGTCCCCAAGCAATTTCTGAAAGTCATTGAGAGTGGAGAGATGAGAGGTGAGGAGTTGAATTCGGGGAGTTAGTACCTGATGATTTTTGAGCTCATAGCCCAAATATAGATAAGGGTCGGCAGTTTGAACCTTATCAGGGGGCAACTTGAAGCCCATATGATTGCAAATTAGATAGTAGGCGCTGGAGGCAGGAGGAAAGCAGGTTTTGGTCACAGGCAGCTAAAAGAATGTCATCCATGTAATGAAGAATGTAGACAGACGGAAAGGTCTCCCTGAGGGGTCAATGGCCATGGCCACAAACTTCTGGCAGAGGGTGGGGCTGTTAGCCATATCTTGGGGTAAAACCTTCCACTGAAAGCGAGGCATAGGGCCACGAAAATTTACTTTATGGACGCTGAAGGCAAAGCAGGGCCTATCCTCAGGGTGTAGGGGATGGTAAAAAGCAATCTTTTAGATCAATAAGTATTTTGAAGGAACCATATGGAATGGCTACCGGGGAAGGGAGTCCTGGTTGGAGTGCCCCCATGGGGATCATGGCTTTATTAACAGCTCTTAGGTCCTGTAGCAAGCGCCACTTGCCAGATTTTTTCCGAATGACAAAAATAGGGGAGTTCCAGGGGGAAGAGGAAGGCTCGATGTGGCCAGCGGCAAGTTGTTCCTGCACTAACAACATTGCAGCCTCTGTTTTTTCATGTGAAAGTGGCCATTGGTCAACCCATATAAGGCTTTGGGTTTTCCAAATAATTTTATCAGCATAGGGTGCAGGGATGGCAACGGCTGCTAGGGAAAAGAAGACTCAGGGGCATACCCAAGGCCAGATCGATCGAGTTTTTGGGGAGGAGAAATGGGCTCTGTTATGCCTTGTAAATTTTTTCCAAGTCCTTTCCCTGGAATAAAACCTTGACTAAGCATTTGGGAAGTGACAACACTATTGGGGCTACAGAGAACCATATTCATTTGTGAAAGAATGTCTCTTCCCCACAAGTTGACAGGCAGGCCTGTAAGAAAAAAGGGGGTGACTTGTCCTGAGTTACCCTCCTCGTCAGTCCAAGTAAGGACGCGAGAGTTTTGTTCAGGGTTATTGGATTGTCCAATGCCCTGTAAATGGGTATGAGAGGCAGTCAGGGGCCAGAACTTAGGCCAATGTTTGAGGGAGATTATGGTGGCATCAGCACCAGTATCTACAATTCCATCAAAAGGCTTGCCATCAAGAAGCAACCTTAAAGTAGGGCGATCCAGAGTAACAGAGTGCACCCAATAAGCGTCAGAAGAGCCAGGTTGATTGTTGTCACGATTTGGGGACATATAATTATTGTTAAGAAAAGTGAGGGGCAACAGAACAAGTTGGGCCACTCGATCCCCAGGCAAAATTATATGGGTTCCTCTTTGGGAGGTGACTAAAACTTGGATGTTGCCGGCAAAATCATTATCTATAACTCCAGGAATTACTTGAATATCCTTGAGAGAAGCGCTAGCCCTGCCTAGGAGCAGGCCAAACATGTTGGGGGGCATAGGGCCGGAAACATTTGTTGCAATTACTTGAGGGCAAGTCTCAGGGGTTAATACTGTGTGGGAGGTGGCACAGAGGTCCAGTCCTGCGCTGCCTGCCATGGCACGCCAGAGGGTGGACACTGATTCTCCGGTGGGTTGGAGGGAGGGACAAACCTGACCGCCCCAAGATTTGTCCGTGGAGTAGGGCCTGGAGCTGGCCCCGTTGGAAGTTTCCCGAGACAGGAAGAGTTTTCCCTGAGAGGCCGACAGAGGACGGCCATGAATGTCAGTCCTGGAGTGACATTCAGAGGCCCAATGTTTGCCCTTCTGGCAACGAGGACAGGGTGTGGTAGGGGGAGGGTGAAGAGAGGCAGAAAGCTGTTTAGGAGCAGTGCATTCACAAGAGAGGTGTCCGGGTTGTTTACAATTATAACATGTTTTCGTACCCTGAGTGAGGCCAGCAGAACGGAGAGCAGCTCCAATTGCTAAACCCATGGCGTGGGAGGAGCCCACGCCTGCACATAACTTGATATAATCAGATATGGTCTCCCGCTTGTGAGAGCGGAGAATAGACTGACAAGCAGGATTAGCATTTTCAAAGGCCAAGTGTTTGATAAAAGGGCTGTTGGTTTCCCCAACGCCAAAAAGGCGCTCAGCAGTTTCATTAAGTCTACTAATAAAGTCACTGTACGGCTCTTCTGGACTCTGCCTAATATTGGCCAGGGAGGCGGTGGCGGCCTCTTTAGGAGGAAGGCGCCGCCAGGCGGCGAGGCCTGCCTGTTGTATTTGGGCTAAAAGTCCAGGGGGGTAGCGTGCTTGCCTTTCGTTGGAATCGTAGGGATGTTCCCCCAACAATTTTTGTTTTGTCCAATTTTTAGAAACAGTCTTTTGTAAATTACGGCGAGCAAGGTCAGAGCAGTTTTCATTAAATTCAGTGCGCCATAGAACAAAATCTCCACCGGACAAAGCCGCGCGAGCAAGGCGATACCAGTCATTAGGCGTAAGCCATTTGTCAGTATAACTTTCCAGAAGTGTAAGAGTAAAGGGAGCCCTGGGCCCATAATTGGAGACAGCCGCTTTTAGCCGCTCAAGAAACTTCAAATTAAGACTTTTATATTTTGGTGGGGGAACAGGCTCCGGAGCAGATTCATCTTCAGAATCAGAGGAGGCAGCATTCCCATCAGCTGGAGCAGCCGAGGGAGCAGGCTCATCATCAGAGTCCGCATCAGACGTGGCGGGAAGGGGAATAGAAGCGGGATCAGAGCAAGTTTGCGTGCGAGTAACAGGAAAAGCAAGAAGGCCAGTATTGCGGGTGTGTGAGCTGCTTTTATTCTGCACTTACGGCTGTCAGAGGAAGAATTAGTAAAGGCAGCAAGTTCTTTTGTGACAGAATCAAGTTCCTGGAGAAGCTGTAGCTGAAGTTTTTTATCCTGACGTGCCCTACGGAGGTCAGAGACAGAAGCTAGCGTCGCAGATTGTAATTCTATGAGGGGTGAGCCAGCGAGAGGTTCAGCAGGCACAGAAGGAAGCAGGGTAGCGGCGCGGTCTAGGACAGGAGCGCAAAGTGGCGGACAATAGGGAGGAGGTGTTTTTAGAGGAGCTTTACCTGTGGGGCCTACATCAAGTAACGGGGGAAGGGGGGGCCCAGCCTCAATATCCGTTAGGGAGGGATAAAGGTGACAGGAAGTCTTTTCAGAGGCAGGAGATTTAGGTCTCTCTTGAGCCTCATCTTCTCCCATATCAACAATGACAGAGGCGCAAGCAGAAGGGGGCCTAGAAGAGCGTTTAAGAGCAGCCTCTCCCTTATTGACAAGGACCTGTACAGCCATAGAATTATTGTGGACCTTAAGAACATCATTTATAAGATTCCAATAAGAGTAGGCAAAAACAGGGACCTTCTCGGGGCCGAAAGTATCATAATAATCGCACAAGCGATCTCCAACTCTTAACCAAGTTTTTGCATTTATAGTCCCCTCCATTGGGAACCAAGGACAAAGATCACCAATGTAACCTAAGAATATTTTTAAGTCTTTTCTTTTAACCCTAGTTCCTCGTACCTTGAGGGCTTGTTTTAGCCCAGTCACAAAAGAGTCCTCCTTTGAAAATGCTTGTCCCATGGTAAAAAAATCTTACCTCACCGTCCGGGTGTTCACGCGGATCTGTCTCATGGGCAGGCAATTCCGTGGCGATCACAAGCGGGCCAGTGTCTAAACCCCTCTTCGGGTTGCGGCGGCCTCGGTGCGGGATCCCCAATGGGCAGGTGAAAGACGGTGTTTCAGGCGATCCTGGGTTCGAGCTCTCACATTGGGCGCCAATTGCCCCGGCCAGCGGGGCTTCAACGGGAGCAAGGACCCTAGAGAACCTGAAATGAAAGGGACAAGAGACACAAGGAACTGACAGCAAGACAAAAATCTGATCAAGCTGTGTATTTTTATTAATCTCAGGGTGCCATTTATACAGGAGAACAGGGAAGTTTGTCAGCAGCTCAGGTATTACTATAATTATGTTTCAACAGGACCAGGTCTCAGCCCCAAAGCCACAAGATGTTCCACAGCATAAGACCCAGGCCCCAAAGCCATAAGATGTTTTGACAGGACAAGGTCCCAGCCACAAGGCATAAGATAACAACTTCCTCATTCTCTATGGGTTACATTGTACTTTCTCTGTGCAAGGGTGACATTCCAGAACAGACAACTTATCACAAGACAGAATCACTACTCAAGATAGAGGCACTTTTGGTTACCTAGTGCGCAATGGTTCCCGACAAAGGTTGAGTGCAGCAAGTTCAAACTTTCCTAGTTTGTGTAATCTAACAAGATGTACAAGTTAGTGGATTCGCCTCATTTCTAAAGTAGTTTCTTTAGAAAAGAAACATCTTCAGTACCGAACACTGTACTGTGTGAAAAAAGTTAATTCGCTTCTAGGAATCAGTTTAATTTCTACGAAGACGGTTGAGTGCAGCAAGTTCAAACTTTCCTTGTTAATGTAATCTAAAAAGATGGCCAAGTTAGTAGATTCGCCTTATTTGTAAAGTAGTTTGTTGAGAAAACAAACATGTTCAATGCCAAACATTGTACTGTGTGAAATAAGCTCATTCGGTTCTAGGAATCAGTTGCTTTTCTACAAAGAAGGTTGAGTGCAACAAGTTCAAACTTTCCTTGTTAATGTAATCTAAAAAGATGCACAACTTAGTAGATTGACCTCATTTCTAAAGTAGTTTGTTTAGAAAACAAACATCTTCATTACCGAACACTGTACTATGTGAAATGAGCTAGTCGGTTCTAGGAATCACTTGCTTTCCTCCAAAGAAGGTTTAGTGCAGCAAGTTCAAACTTTCCTAGTTTGTGTAATCTAACAAGATGTACAAGTTAGTGGATTCACGTCATTTCTAAAGTGATTCCTTTAGAAAACAAACATCTTCAGTACTGAACGCTGTACTGTGTGAAATAAGTTAATTCGGTTCTAGGAATCAGTTTCCTTTCCACGAAGATAGTTGAGTGCAGCATGTTCAAACTTTCTTTGTTAATGTAATCTGAAAAGATGGCCAAGTTAGGAGATTCACCTCATTTGCAAAGCAGTTTGTTGAGAAAACTAACATCTCATTGCCAAACATTGTACTGTGTAAAATAAGCTCATTCAGTTCTAGGAATCACTTGCTTTCCTACAAAGAAGGTTGAGTGCAGAAAGTTCAAACTTTCCTTGTTGATGTAATCTAAAAAGATGCACAACTTAGTAGATTGGCCTCATTTCTAAAGTAGTTTCTTTAGAAAAGAAACATCTTCAGTACCGAACACTGTACTGTGTGAAATGTAAATTCGCTTCTAGGAATCAGTTTAATTTCTACGAAGATGGTTGAGTGCAGCAAGTTCAAACTTTTCCTGTTAATGTAATCTACAAAGATGGAAAAGTTAGGAGATTAGCATCATTTGTAAAGAACTTTGTTGAGAAAACAAACATCTTCATTGCCGAACATTGTACTGTGTGAAATAAGCTCATTCGGTTCTATGAATCAGTTGCTTTCCTACAAAGAAGGTTGTGTGCAGCAAGTTCAAACATTCCTTGTTAATGTATTCTGAAACGATGCACAACTTAGTGGATTCGCCTCATTTCTAAAGTAATTTCTTTAGAAAAGAAAGATCTTCAGTACCTAACAGTGTACTGTGTGAAATAAGTTAATTTGCTTCTAGGAATCAGTTTAATTTCTATGAAGATGGTTGAGGACAGCAAGTTCAAACTTTCCTTGTTAATGTAATCTAAAGAGAAGACCAAGTTAGTAGATTCACCTCATTTTGTAAAGTAGTTTGTTGAGAAAACAAACATCTTCATTGCCGAACTTTGTACTGTGAGAGATAAGCTCATTCGGTTCTAGGAATCAGTTGCTTTCCTTCAAAGAAGGTTGAGTGCAGCAAGTTCAAACTTTCCTTGTTAATGTAACCTAAAAAGATGCACAACTTAGTAGATTGGCCTCATTTCTAAAGTAGTTTCTTTAGAAAAGAGACATCTTCAGTACCGAACACTATAGTGTGTGAAATAAGTTAATTCACTTCTAGGAATCAGTTTAATTTCTACGAAGATGGTTGAGTGCTGCAAGATCAAACTATCTTTGTTAATGTAATCTAAAAAGATGGCCAAGTTAGTAGATTCACCACATTTGTAAAGTAGCTTGTTGAGAAAACAAACATCTCCATTGCCGAAAATTATACTGTGTGAAATATGCTCATTCGGTTCTAGGAATCAGTTGCTTTCCTACAAAGAAGGTTGAATGCAGCAAGTTCAAACTTTCCTTGTTAATGTAACCTAAAAAAATGGACAACGTAGTAGATTGGCCTCATTTCTGAAGTAGTTTGTTTAGAAAACAAACATCTTCATTACCGAACACTATTATGTGAAATAAGCTAGTTCGGGTCTAGGAATCACTTCCTTTCCTACGAAGAAGATTGAGTGCAGCAAGTTCAAACTTTCCTAGTTTGTGTAATCTAACAATATGTACAAGTTAGTGGATTCGCGTCATGTCTACATTAGTTTCTTTAGAAAACAAACATCTTCAGTACCGAACACTGTACTGTTTGAAATAAGTTCATTTGATCCTAGGAATCAGTTTCCTTTCTATGAATATGGTTGATTTTAGCAAGATACAACTTTCTTGTTAATGTCATCTAAAAAGATGTCCAAGTCTGTAGATTCGCCTCATTTCTAAAGTAGTTTCTTTAGAAAACAAACCTTCATTGCCAAACATTCTACTGTGTGAAATGAGCTTATTCGGTACTAGGAATCAGTTTACTTTCTGCGAAGATGGTTGAATTTAGCAACGTCAAACTTTCCTTATTAATGTAATCTAAAAAGATGTCCAAGTTATTAGATTCACCTCATTGGTAAAGTAGTTTGTTGAGAAAACAAACATCTTCATTAACGAACATTGTACTGTGTGAAAAAAGCTAATTTGGTTCTAGAATTCAGTTGCTTTCCTACAAAGACTATTGAGTGCAGCAAGTTCAAACTTTCCATGTTAATGTAATCTAAAAAGATGCACAACGTAGTATATTGGCCTCATTTCTAAAGTAGTTTCTTTAGAAAAGAAACATCTTCAGTACTGAACACTGTACTGTGTGAAATAAGTTAATTCGGTTCTAGGAATAAGTTTCCTTTCCACGAAGATGGTTGAGTTCAGCAAGTTCAAACATTCCTTGTTAATGTAATCTAAAAAGATGGCCAAGTTAGCCGATTCACCTCATTTGTAAAGTAGTTTGTTGAGAAAATTAACATCTTCATTGCCGAACATTGTACTGTGTGAAATAAGCGCGTTCGGTTCTTGGAATCACTTGCTTTCCTACAAAGAAGGTTGAGTACAGCAAGTCCAAACTTTCCTTGTTAATGTAATCTAAAAAGATGCACAACTTAGTAGATTAGCCTCATTTCTAAAGTACTTTCTTTAGAAAAGAAACATCTTCAGTACCGAACACTTTACTGTGTAAAATGTTAATTCGCTTCTAGGAATCAGTTTAATTTCCACAAAGATGGTTGAGTAGAGCAAGTTCAAACTTTCCTTGTTAATGTAATCTAAAAAGATGGCCAAGTTAGTAGATTCATCTCATTTGTAAGGTAGTTTGTTGAGAAACCAAACATCTTCATTGCCGAACATTGTACTGTGTGAAATAAGCTCATTCGGTTCTAGGAACCAGTTGCTTTCCTACAAAGAAGGTTGAGTCCTGCAAGTTCAAACTTTCCTTGTTAATGTAATCTGAAATGATGCACAACTTAGTAGATTGGACTCATTTCTAAAGTAGTTTGTTTAGAAAACAAATATCTTCATTCCCGACCTCTGTACTATGTGAAATGAGCTACTTCGGTTCTAGGAATCACTTGCTTTCCTACGAAGAAGGTTGAGTGCAGCAAGTTCAAACATTCCTAGTTTGTGTAATCTAACAAGATGTACAAGTTAGTGGATTCACGTCGTTTCTAGAGTGGTTTCTTTAGAAAACAAACATCTTCAGTACTGAGCACTGTACTGTGTGAAATAAGTTAATTTGGGTCTGGGAATCAGTTTCCTTTCTACGAAGATGGTTGAGTGCAGCAAGTTCAAACTTTCCTCGTTAATGTATTCTAAAAAGTTGGCCAAGTTTGCAGATTCACCTCATTTGTAAAGTAGTTTGTTGAGAAAATTAACATCTTGATTGTCGAACACTGTACTGTGTGAAATAAGCTCATTCGGTTCTAGGAATCACTTGCTTTCCTACAATGAAGGTTGAGTGCAGCAAGTTCAAACTTTCCTTGTTAATGTAATCTAAAAGGATGCACAACTTAGTAGATTGGCCTCATTTCTAAAGTGGTTTTTTAGAAAAGAAACATCTTCAGCACCGAACACTGTACTCTGTGAAATAATTTAATTCGCTTCTAGGAATCAGTTTAATTTCTACGAAGATGGTTGAGTGCAGCAAGTTCAAACTTTCCTTATTAATGTAATCTCAAAAGATGGCCAAGTTAGAAGATTCACCTCATTTGTAAAGTAGTTTGTTGAGAAAACAAACATCTTCATTGCCGAACATTGTACTGTGTGAAGAAAGCTAATTCGGTTCTAGAATTCAGTTGCTTTCCTTCAAAGACGGATGAGTGCAGCAAGTTCAAACTTTCTTTGTTAATGTAATCTAATAAGATGCACAACTTAGTACATTGGCCTCATTTCTAAAGTAGTTTCTTTAGAAAAGAAACATCTTCATTACCGAACACTGTACTATGTGACAAGAGCTAGTTTGGTTCTAGGAATCACTTGCTTTCCTACGAAGAAGGTTGAGTGCAGCAAGTTCAAACTTTCCTAGTTTGTGTAATCTAACAAGATGTACAAGTTAGTGGATTCGCGTCATTTCTAAAGTAGTTTATTTAGATAACAAATATCTTCAGTACCGAACATGGTACTGCGTGAAATAAGATGATTCGGTTCTAGGAATCAGTGTCCTTTCTAAGAAGATGGTTGAGTTTAGCAAGTTCAAACTTTCCTTGTTAATGTAATATAAACAGATGTCCAAGTTACTAGATTCGCCTCATTTCTAAAGAAGTGTCTTTAGAAAACAAACCTTCATTGCCAAACATTGTAGTATGTGAAATGAGCTAATTCGGTTCTAGGAA
Organism: Orientallactaga sibirica; assembly: GCA_036365145.1. Taxonomy (NCBI): domain Eukaryota; kingdom Metazoa; phylum Chordata; class Mammalia; order Rodentia; family Dipodidae; genus Orientallactaga; species Orientallactaga sibirica. The sequence goes on from JAEOAD010001368.1 coordinate 101,591, forward strand.
TCAGTTTACTTTCTACGAAGATGGTTGAGTGCAGCAAGTTCAACTTTCCTTGTTAATGTAATCTGAAAAGATGTCCAAGTTAGTAGATTTGCTTCATTTGTAAAGTAGTTTGTTGAGAAAACAAACATCTTCATTCCGAACATTGTACTGTGTGAAAAAAGCTAATTCGGTTCTAGAATTCAGTTGCTTTCCTACAAAGACTGTTGAGTGCAGCAAGTTCAAACATTCCTTGTTAATGTAATCTAAAAAGGTGCACAACGTAGTGGATTCGCCTCATTTCTAAAGAAATTTCTTTAGAAAAGAAACATCTTCAGTACCGAACACTGTACTGTGTGAAATAAGTTAATTCGCTTCTAGGAATCAGTTTAATTTCTACGAAGATGATTGAGTGCAGCATGTTCAAACTTTTCTTCTTAATGTAACCTAAAAAGATGGCCAAGTAAGGAGATTCGCCTCATTTGTAAAGTACTTTGTTGAGAATACAAACATCTTCATTGCCGAACATTGTACTGTGTGAAATAAGCTCATTAGGTTCTAGGAATCAGTTGCTTTCCTACAAAGAAGGTTGAGTGCAGCAAGTTCAAACTTTCCTTGTTAATGTAATCTAAGAAGATGCACAACTTAGTAGATTGGCCTCATTTCTAAAGTAGTTTGTTTAGAAAACAAACATCTTCATTACCGAACACTGTACTATGTGAAATGACCAAGTTCGGTTTTAGGAATCACTTGCTTTCCTACGAAGAAGTTTGAGTGCAGCAAGTTCAAACTTTCCTAGTTTGTGTAATCTAACAAGATGTACAAGATAGTGGATTCGCGTCATATCTAAAGTAGTTTCTTTAGAAAACAAACACCTTCAGTACCGAACGCTGTACTGTGTGAAATAAGAAAATTCGGTTCTAGGAATCAGTTTTCTTTCTGCGAAGAATGTTGAGTTTAACAAGTTCAAACTTTCCTTGTTAATGTAATCCAAAAAGATGTCCAAGTTAGTAGATTTGCCTCAATTGTAAAGTAGTTTGTTGAGAAAACAAACATCTTCATTACCGAACATTGTACTGTGTGAAAAAGGCAAATCGGGTCTAGAATTCAATTGCTTTCCTAAAAAGACGATTGAGTGCAGCAAGTTCAAACATTCCTTGTTAATGTAATCTGAAAAGATGCACAACATAATGGATTCGCCTCATTTGTAAAGTAATTTCTTTAGAAAAGAAACATCTTCAGTACCGAACACTGTACTGTGTGAAATAAGTTAATTCGCTTCTAGGAATCAGTTTAATTTCTACGAAGATGGTTGAGTGCAGCAAGTTCAAACTTTCCTTGTTAATGTAATCTAAAAAGATGGCCAAGTTCGTAGATTCATCTCTTTTGTAAAGTAGTTTGTTGAGAAACCAAACATCATCATTGCCGAACATTGTACTGTGTGAAATAAGCTCATTCGGTTCTAGGAATCAGTTGCTTTCCTACAAAGAAGGTTGAGTGCAGCAAGTTCAAACTTTCCTTGTTAATGTAATCTAAAAAGATGCACAACTTAGTAGATGCCTCATTTCTAAAGTAGTTTCTTTAGAAAAGAAACATCTTCCGTACCGACCACTGTACTGTGTGAAATAAGTTAATTTGCTTCTAGGAATCAGTTTAATTTCTACGAAGAAGGTGCAGTGCAGCAAGTTCAAACTTTCCTTGTTAATGTAATATAAAAAGATGCACAATTTATTACATTGGCGTCATTTCTAAAGTAGTTTCTTTACAAACATCTTCAGTACCGAACACTGTACTGTGTGAAATAAGTTCCTAGTTTGTGTAATCTAACAAGATGTACAAGTTAGTGGATTCGCCTCATTTCTTAAATAGTTTCTTTAGAAACGAAACATCTGCAATACCGAACACTGTACTGTGTGAAATAAGTGAATTCGCGTCTAGGAATCAGTTTAATTTCTACGAAGATGGTTGAGTGCAGCAAGTTCAAACATTCCTTGTTAATGTAATCTAAAAAGATTTCAAAGTTAGTAGATTCGCCTCATTTTAAAGTAGTTTGTTGAATAACAAACATCTTCATTTCCAAACATTGTACTATGTGAAATGAGCTCATTCGGTCCTAGGAATCAGTTGCTTTCCTACAAAGAAGGTTGAGTGCAGCAAGTTCAAACTTTCCTTGTTAATGTTATCTGAAAAGATGCACAACTTAGTAAATTGGCCTCATTTCTAAAGTAGTTTGTTTAGAAAACAAACATCTTCATTACCGAAAACTGTACTATGTGAAATGAGCCAGTTCGGTTCTAGGAATCACTTGCTTTCCTACGAAGAAGGTTGAGTGCAGCAAGTTCAAACTTTCCTAGTTTCTGTTATCTAACAAGATGTACATGTTAGTGGATTCGCGTCATTTCTAAAGTGTTTTCTTTAGAAAACAAACATCTTCAGTACTGGGCACTGTACTGTGTGAAATAAGTTAATTCGGTTCTAGGAATCAGTTTCCTTTCTACGAAGATGGTTGAGTGCAGCAAGTTCAAACTTTCCTTGTTAATGTAATTAAAAAGATGGCCAAGTAAGCAGATTCACCTCATTTGTGAGGTAGTTCGTTGAGAAATCTAACATCTTTATTGCCGAACATTGTACTGTGTGAAATAAGCTCATTCGGTTCTAGGAATCACTTGCTTTCCTACATAGAAGGTTGAGTGGAGCAAGTTCAAAGTTTCCTTGTTAATGTAATCTAAAAAGATGCACAATTTATTAGATTGGCCTCATTTCTAAAGTAGTTTCTTTAGAAAAGAAACATCTTCAGTACCGAAAACAGCACTGTGTGAAATAAGTGCATTCGCTTCTAGGAATCAGTTTAATTTCTACAAAGATGGTTGAGTGCCACAAGTTCAAACTTTCCTTATTAATGTAATGTAAAAAGATGCAAAACATAGTAAATTGGCCTCATTTCTAAAGTAGTTTCTTTAGAAAAGAAACATCTTCTGTTCCAAACACTGTACTGTGTGAAATAAGTTAATTTGCTTCTAGGAATCAGTTTAATTTCTACGAACATGATTGAGTGCAGCAAGTTCAAACTTTCCTTGTTAATGTAATGTCAAAAGATGGCCAAGTTAGAAGATTCGCCTCATGTGTAAAGTAGTTTGTTGAGAAAACAAACATCTTCACTGCCGAACATTGTACTGTTTGAAAAAAGCTCATTCGGTTCTCGAATTTAGTTGCTTTCCTACAAAGACAGTTGAGTGCAAACAGTTCAAACTTTCCTTGTTAATGTAATCTACAAAGATGCACAACTTAGTAGACTGGCCTCATTTTTAAAGTAGTTTCTTTAGAAAAGAAATATCTTCAGTACCGAACACTGTACTGTGAGAAATAAGTTAATTCGCTTCTAGGAATCAGTTTAATTTCTACGAAGAAGGTTGAGTGCAGCAAGTTAAAACTTTCCTAGTTTGTGTAATCTAACAAGATGTACAAGTTAGTGGATCTGCCTCATTTCTAAAGTAGTTTCTTTAGAAAAGAGACATCTTCAGTACCGAACACTGTACTGTGTGAAATAAGTGAATTTACTTCTAGGAATCAGTTTAATTTCTACGAAGTTGGTTGAGTGTAGGAAGTTCAAACCTTCCTTGTTAATGTAATCTAAAAAGATTGGCAAAGTTAGGAGATTCGCCTCATTTGTAAAGTAGTTTGTTGAGAAAACAAACATCTTCATTGCCGAAGATTGTACTGTGTGAAATAAGCTCATTTGGTTCTAGGAATCAGTTGCTATCCTACAGAGAAGGTTGAGTGCAGCAAGTTCAAACTTTCCTTGTTAATGTAATCTGAAAAGATGCACAACTTAGTAAATTGGCCTCATTTCTAAAGTAGTTTGTTTAGAAAACAAACATCGTTATTACCGAAAACTGTACTATGTGAAATGAGCTACTTCGGTTCTAGGAATCACTTGCTTTCCTACGAAGAAGGTTGAGTGCAGCAAGTTCAAACTTTCCTAGTTTGTGTAATATAACAAGGTGTACAAGTTAGTGGATTCGCGTCGTTTCTAAAGTGGTTTCTTTAGAAAACAAACGTCTTCAGTACTGAACACTGTATTGTGTGAAATAAGTTAATTCGGTTCTAGGAATCAGTTTCCTTTCTATGAAGATGGTTGAGTGCAGCAAGTTCAAACGTTCCTTGTTAATGTAATCTAAAAAGATGGCCAAGTTAGCAGATTCTCCTCATTTGTACGGTAGTTTGTTGCGAAAAGTAACATCTTTATATCCGAACATTCTACTGTGTGAAATAAGCTCTTTCGGTTCTAGGAATCACTTGCTTTCCTCCAAAGAAGGTTGAGTGTAGCAAGTTCAAACTTTCCATGTTAATGTAATCTAAAAAGCTGCACAACTTAGTAGATTGGCCTCATTTCTAAAGTAGTTTCTTTCGAAAAGAAACATCTTCAGTACCGAACACTGTACTGTGTGAAATAATTTAATTCGTTTCTAGGAATCAGTTTAATTGCTACGAAGATGGTTGAGTGCAGCAAGTTCAAACTTTCCTTCTTAATGTAATCTCAAACGATGGCAAAGTTAGTAGATTCGCTTCATTTGTAAAGTAGTTTGTTGAGAAAACAAACATCCTCATTGCCAAACATTGTACTGTGTGAAATAAGCTCATTCGGTTCTAGGAATCAGTTGCTTTCCTACAAAGAAGGTTGAGTGCAGCAAGTTCAAACTTTCCATGTTAATGTAATCTGAAAAGATGCACAACTTAGTAAATTGGCCTCATTTCTAAAGTAGTTTCTTTAGAAAACAAACACCTTCCTTACCAAAAACTATACTGTGCGAAATAAGTTAATTCGCTTCTAGGAATCAGTTTAATTTCTACGAAGAAGGTTGAGTGCAGCAAGTTCAAACTTTCCTAGTTTGTTTAATCTAAAAAGATGTACAAGTTAGTGGATTCGGCTCATTTCTAAAGTAGTATCTTTAGAAAAGAAACATCTTCAGTACCGAACACTGTACTGTGTGAATTAAGTGAATTCGCTTCTAGGAATCAGTTTAATTTTTACGAAGATGTTAGAGTGCAGCAAGTTCAAACTTTCCTTGTTAATGTAATCTAAAAAGATGGCCAAGTTAGTAGATTCACCTTATTTGTAAAGTACTTTGTTGAGAAAATAAACATCTTTATTTCCAAACATTGTACTGTGTGAAATAAGCTCATTCGGGTCTAGGAATCAGTTGCTTTCCTACAAAGGAGGTTGAGTGCAGCCAGTTCAAACTTTCCTTGTTAATGTAATCTAAAAAGATGCACAACTTAGTAAATTGGCCTCATTTCTAAAGTAGTTTGTTTAGAAAACAAACATCTTCATTACCGAAAACTGTACTATGTGAAATGAGCTAGTTCGGTTCTAGGAATCACTTGCTCTCCTACAAAGAAGGTTGAGTGCAGCAAGTTCAAACATTCCTAGTTTGTGTAATCTAACAAGATGTACAGGTTAGTGGATTCACTTCGTTTCTAAAGTGGTTTCTTTCAAAAACAAACATCTTCAATACTGAGCCTGTACTGTGTGAAATAAGTTAATTCGGTTCTAGGAATGAGTTTCCTTTATACGAAGATGGTTAAGTGCAGCAAGTTCAAACTTTCGTTCTTAATGTAATCTACAAAGATGGCCAAGTTAGCAGATTCACCTCTTTTGTAAGGTAGTTTGTTGAGAAAACTAAGATCTTTATTGCCGAACATTGTAATGTGTGAAATAAGCTCATTCGGTTCTAGGAATCAGTTGCTTTCCTAAAAAGAAGGTTGAGTGCAGCAAGTTCAAACTATCCTAGTTAATGTAATGTAAAAAGATACAGAATTTATTATATTGGCCTCATTTCTAAAGTAGTTTCTTTAGAAAAGAAACATCTTCAGTACCGAACACTGTAATGTCTGAAATAAGTTAATTCGCTTCTAGGAATCAGTTTAATTTATACGAAGAAGGTTGAGTGCAGCAAGTTCAAACTTTCCTAGTTTGTATAATCTAACAAGTTGTACAAGTTACTGGATCCCCCTCATTTCTAAAGTAGTTTCTTTAGAAAAGAAACATCTTCAGTACCGAACACTGTACTGTGTGAAATAAGTGAATTCGCTTCTAGGAATCAGTTTAATTTCTACCAAGATGGTTGAGTCCAGCAAGTTCAAACTTTCCTTGTTAATGTAATCTAAAAAGATGGCAAAGTTATGAGACTCTCCTCATTTGTAAAGTAGTTTGTTGAGAAAACAAACATCTTCATTTCCAAACATTGTACTGTGTGAAATAAGCTCATTCGGGTCTAGGAATCAGTTGGTTTCCTACAAAGAAGATTGAGTGCAGCAAGTTCAAACTTTCTTTGTTAATGTAATCTGAGAAGATGCACAACTTAGTAAATTGGCCTCATTTCTAAAGTAGTTTGTTTAGAAAACAAACATCATCATTACCGAAAACTGTACTATGTGAAATGAGCTAGTTCGGTTCTAGGAATCACTTGCTTTCCTACGAAGAATGTTGAGTGCAGCAAGTTCAAACTTTCCTAGGTAATGTAATGTAAAAAGATGCACAATTTATTAGATTGGCCTCATTTCTAAAGTAGTTTCTTTAGAAAAGTAACATCTTCAGTACCGAACACTGTACTGTGTGAAATAAGTTAATTCGCTTCTAGGAATCAGTTTAATTTCTACGAAGAAAGTTGAGTGCAGCAAGTTCAAACTTTCCTAGTTTGTGTAATCTAACAAGATGTACAAGTTAGTGGATCCGCCTCATTTCTAAAGTAGTTTCTTTAGAAAAGAAACATCTTCAGTACTGAACACTGTACTGTGTGAAATAAGTGAATTCGCCTCTAGGAATCCGTTTAATTTCTACGAAGATGGTTGAGTGCAACAAGTTCAAACTTTCTTTGTTAATGTAATCTAAAAAGATGGCAAAGTTAGTAGATTCGCCTCATTTGTGAAGTAGTTTTTGAGAAAACAATCATCTTCATTTTACTGCGTGAAATAAGCTCATTCGGTTCTAGGAATAAGTTGCTTTCCTACAAAGAAGGTTGAGTGCAGCAAGTTCAAACTTTCCTTCTTAATGTAATCTGAAAAGATGCACAACTTATTAAATTGGCCTCATTTCTTAAGTAGTTTGTTTAGAAAAGAAACATCTTCATTACCGAAAACTGTACTATTGGAAATGAGCTAGTTCGGTTCCTAGAATCACTTGCTTTCGTACGAAGAAGGTTGAGTGCAGCAAGTTCAAACTTTCCTAGTTTGTGTAATCTAACAAGATGTACAAGTTAGTGGATTCGCATCATTTCTAAAGTGGTTTCTTTAGAAAACAAACAACTTCACTAGTGAGCACTGTACTGTTTGAAATAAGTTAATTCGTTTCTAGGAATCAGTTTCCTTTCTACGAAGATGGTTGAGTGCAGCAAGTTCAAACTTTCCCTGTTAATGTAATCTAAAAAGATGGCCAAGTTAGCAGATTCACCTCAATTGTAAGGTAGTTTGTTGAGAAAATTAACATCTTTATTGCCGAACATTGTACTGTGTGAAATAAGCTCATTTGATTCTAAGAATCACTTGCTTTCCTACAAAGAATGTGGAATGCAGTAAGTTCAAACTTTCCTTGTTAATGTAATGTAAAAATGCACAATTTATTAGATTGGCCTCATTTCTAAAGTAGTTTCTTTAGAAAAGAAACATATTCAGTACCGAACACTGTACTTTGTGAAATACGTTAATTCGCTTCTAGGAATCAGTTTAATTTCTACGAAGATGGTTGAGTGCAGCAAGTTCAAAGTTTCCTTATTAATGTAATCTAAAAAGATGGCCAAGGTAGGAGATTCACCTCATTTGTAAGATAGTTTGTTGAGAAAAGTAACATCTTTACTTCCGAACATTGTACTGAGTGAAATAAGCTCGTTCAGTTCTAGGAATCACTTGCTTTCCTACAAAGAAGGTTGAGTGCAGCAAGTTCAAACTTTCCTTGTTAATGAAATGTAAAAAGACGCTCAATTTATTAAATTGGCCTCATATCTAAAGTAGTTTCTTAGAAAAGAAACATCTTCACTACCGAACACTGTACTGTGTGAAATAAGTTAATTTGCTTCTAGGAATCAGTTTAATTTCTACGAAGATGCTGGAGTGCAGCAAGTTCAAACTTTCCTAGTTTGTGTAATCTAACAAGATGTACAAGTTAGTGGATTCTTCTCATTTCTAAAGTAGTTTCTTTAGAAAAGAAACATCTTCCGTACCGAACACTGTACTGTTTGAAATAAGTGATTTCGCTTCTAGGAATCAGTTTAATTTCTACGAAGATGGTATTGTGCAGCAAGTTCAAACTTTCCTTGTTAATGTAATCTAAAAAGATTTCAAATTTAGTAGATTCGCCTCATTTGTAAAGTAGTTTGTTGAGAAAACAAACATCTTCATTTCCAAACATTGTACTGTGTGAAATAAGCTCATTCGGTTCTAGGAATCACTTGCTTTCCTCCAAAGAAGGTTGAGTGCAGCAAGCTCAAACTTTCCATGTTAATGTAATCTGAAAAGATGCACAACTTAGTAAATTGGCCTCATTTCTAAAGTACTTTCTTTAGAAAAGAAACATCTTCAGTACCGAACACTGTACTGTGTGAAATAAGTGAATTCGTTTCTAGGAATCAGTTTGATTTCTACGAAGATGGTTGAGTGCAGCAAATTCAAACTTTCCTTGTTAATGTAATCTCAAAAGATTGCCAAGTTAGTAGATTTGCTTCATTTGTAAAATAGTTTGTTGAGAAAACAAACATCTTCATTGCCAAACATTGTACTGTGTGAAATAAGCTCATTTGGTTCTTGGAATCAGTTGCTTTCCTACAAAGAAGGTTGAGTGCACCAAGTTCAAACTTTCCTTGTTAATGTACTCTGAAAAGATGCACAACTTAGTAAATTGGCCTTATTTCTAAAGTAGTTTGTTTATTAAACAAACATCTTCATTACCGAAAACTGTACTATGTGAAATGAGCTACTTCGGTTCTAGGAATCACTTGCTTTCCTACAAAGAAGGTTGAGTGCAGCAAGTTCAAACTTTCCTAGTTTGTGTAATCTAACAAGATATACAAGTTAGTGGATTCGTGTCATTTCTAAAGTGGTTTCTTTAGAAAGCAAACATCTTCAGTACTGAGCACTGTACTGTGTGAAAGAAGTTAATTTGGTTCTGGGAAGCATTTTCCTTTCTAAGAAGATGGTTGAGTGCAGCAAGTTCAAAATTTCCTTGTTAATGTAATCTAAAGAGGTGGCCAAGTTAGCAGATTCACCTCATTTGTAAGGTAGTTTGTTGAGAATATTACCATCTTTATTGCCGAAAATTGTACTGTGTGAAATAAGCTCATTCGGTTCTAGGAATCACTTGCTTTCCCACAAAGAAGGTTGAGTGCAGAAAGTTCAAACTTTCCTTGTGAATGTAATCTAAAAAGATGCACAACTTAGTAGATTGGACTCATTTCTAAAGTAGTTTCTTTAGAAAAGAAACATCTTCATTACCGAACACTGTACTGTGTGAAATAAGTTAATTTGCTTCTAGGAATCAGTTTAATTTCTACAAAGATGGTTCAGTGCAGCAAGTTCAAACTTTCCTTGTTAAAGTAATCTCAAAAGATGGCCAAGTTAGAAGATTCTCCTCATTTGTAAAGTAGTTTGTTGACAAAACAAACATCTTCATTACCGAACTTTGTACTGTGTGAGAAAAGCTAATTCAGTTCTAGAATTCAGTTGCTTTCCTAAAATGACGGTTGAGTGCAAAAAGTTCAAACTTTTCTTGTTAATGTAATCTATAAAGATGCACAATATAGTAGATTGGCCTCAGTTCTAAAGCAGTTTCTTTAGAAAAGAATCATCTACAGTACCGGACAATGTATGTGTGAAATAAGTTAATTTGCTTCTAGGAATCAGTTTAATTTCTACGAAGATGGTTGAGTGCAGCAAGTTCAAACTTTCCTTGTTAATGTAATCTCAAAAGATGGCCAAGTTAGAAGATTCGCCTCATTTGTAAAGTAATTTGTTGAGAAAACAAACATCTCCATTGCCGAACATTGTACTATGTGAAAAAAGCTCATTCGGTTCTAGAATTCAGTTGCATTCCTACAAAGAAAGTTGATTGCAACAAGTTCAAACTTTCCTTGTTAATGTAACCTAAAAAGATGCACAACTTAGTAGATTGGCCTCATTTGTAAAGTAGTTTCTTTAGAAAGAAACATCTTCAGTACTGAACACTGTACTGTGTGAAATAAGTGAATTCGCTTCTAGGAATCAGTTTAATTTCTACGAAGAAGGTTGAGTGCAGCAAGTTCAAACTTTCCTAGTTTGTGTAATCTAACAAGATGTACAAGTTAGTGGATTCGCCTCATTTCTAAAGTAGTTCCTTTAGAAAAGAAACATCTTCAGTACCGAACACTGTACTGGGTGAAAAAAGTGAATTCGCTTCTCGGAATCAGTTTAATTTCTACGAAGATGGTTGAGTGCAGCAAGTTCAAACTTTCCTTCTTTATGTAATCTCAAAAGATGGCCAAGTTAGAAGATTCCCCTCATTTGTAAAGTAATTTGTTGAGAAAACAAACAACTTCATTGCCGAACATTGTACTTTGTGAAAAAAGCTCATTCGGTTCTAAAATTAATTTGCATTCCTACAAAGAAGGTTGATTGCAACAAGTTCAAACTTTCCTTGTTAATGTAATCTAAAAAGATGCACAACGTAGTAGATTGGCCTCATTGCTAAAGTAGTTTCTTTAGAAAGAAACATCTTCAGTACCGAAGACGGTACTCTGTGAAAAAAGTAAATTTGCTTCTAGGAATCAGTTCAATTTCTACGAAGAAGGTTGAGTGCAGCAAGTTCAAACTTTCCTAGTTTGTGGAATCTAACAAGATGTACAAGTTAGTGGATTCGACTCATTTCTAAAGTAGTTTCTTTAGAAAAGAAACATCTTCAGTACCAAACACTGTACTGTGTGAAATAAGTGAATTCGCTACTAGGAATCAGTTTAATTTCTACGAAGATGGTTGAGTGCAGCAAGTTCAAACTTTCCTAGTTAAGGTAATCTAAAAAGATGTCCAACTTGGTAGATTCGCCTCATTTTTAAAGTAGTTTGTTGAGAAAACAAACATCTTCATTGCCAAACATTGTACTGTGTGAAACAAGCTCATTCTGTTCTAGGAATCAGTTGCTTTCCTACAAAGGAGGTTGAGTGCAGCAAGTTCAAACTTTCCTTGTTAATGTAATCTAAAAAGATGCACAACTTAGTAAATTGGCCTCATTTCTAAAGTAGTTTGTTTAGAAAACAAACATCTTCATTACCGAAAACTGTACTATGTGAAATGAGCTAGTTCGGTTCTAGGAATCACATGCTTTCCTACAAAGAAGGTTGAGTGCAGCAAGTTCAAACTTAACTAGTTTGTGTAATCTAACAAGGTGTACAAGTTAGTGGATTCGCGTCGTTTCTGAAGTGGTTTCTTTATAAAACAAACATCTTCAGTACTGAGCACTGTACTGTGTGAAATAAGTTAATTCGGTTCTAGGAATCGGTTTCCTTTCTACGAAGATGGTTGAGTGCAGCAAGTTCAAACTTTCCTTGTTAATGTAATCTAAAAAGATGGCCAAGTTAGCAGATTCACCTCATTTGTAATGTAGTTTGTTGAGAAAAGTAACATCTTTATTTTCGAACATTGTACTGTGTGACATAAGCTCATTTGGTTCTAGGAATCACTTGCTTTCCTACAAAGAAGGTTGAGTGCACCAAGTTTAAACTTTCCTTCGTAATGTAATCTAAAAAGATGCACAACTTAGAAGATTGTCCTCATTTCTAAAGTAGTTTCTTTAGAAAAGAAACACCTTCAGTACCGAACACTGTACTGTGTGAAAGAAGTGAATTCCCTTCTAGGAATCAGTTTAATTTCTACGAAGATAGTTGAGTGCAGCAAGTTCAAACTTTCCTTGTTAATGTAATCTCAAAAGATGGCCAAGTTAGTAGATTCGCTTCATTTGTAAAGCAGTTTGTTGAGAAAACAAACATCTTCGTTGCCAAACATTGTACTGTGTGAAATAAGCTCATTCGGTTCTATGAATCAATTCCTTTCCTACAAAGACGGTTGAGTGCAGCAAGTTCAAACTTTCCATGTTAATGTAATCTGAAAAGATGCACAACTTAGTAAATTGGCCTCATTTCTAAAGAAGTTTGTTTAGAAAACAAACATCTTCATTACCGAAAACTGTACTATGTGAAATTAGCTAGTTCGGTTCTAGGAATCACTTGCTTTCCTACGAAGAAGGTTGAGTGCAGCAAGTTTAAACTTTCCTAGTTTGTGTAATCTAACAAGATGTACAAGTTAGTGGATTTGCATCATTTCTAAAGTGGTTTCTTTAGAAAACAAACATCTTCAGTACTGAGCACTGTACTGTGGGAAATAATTCGGTTCTAGGAATTAGTTTCCTTTATACAAAGATGGTTGAGTGCAGCCAGTTCAAACTTTCCTTGTTAATGTAATCTAAAAAGATGGCCAAGTTAGCAGATTCACCTCATTTGTAAGGTAGTTTGTTGAGAAAAGTAACATCTTTATCGCCGAACATTGTACTGTGAGAAATAAGCTCATTCGGTTCTAGGAATCACTTGCTTTCCTCCAAAAAAGGTTGAGTGCAGCAAGTTCAAACTTTCCTTGTTAATATAATCTAAAAAGATGCACAACTTAGTAGATTTGCCTCATTTCTAAAGAAGTTTCTTTAGAAAAGAAACATCTTCAGTACCGAACACTGTACTGTGTGAAATAAGTGAATTCGTTTCTAGGAATCAGTTTAATTTCTACGAAGATGGTTGAGTGCAGCAAGTTCAACCTTTCCTTGTTAATGTAATCTCAAAAGATGGCCAAGGTAGAAGATTCGCCTCATTTGTAAATAGATTGTTTGGAATACAAACATCTTCATTGCCAAACATTGTACTGTGTGAAAAAAGCTCTTTCGGTTCTAGAATTCAGTTGCTTTCCTACAAAGATGGTTGAGTGCAACAAGTTCAAACATTCCTAGTTAATGTAATCTAAAAAGATGCACAACTTAGTAGATTTTCCTCATTTCTAAAGTACTTTCTTTAGAAAAGAAACATCTTCAGTACCGAACACTGTACAGTGTGAAGTAAGTTAATTCGCTTGTAGGAATCAGTTTATTTTCTACGAAGATGGTTGAGTGCAGCAAGTTCAAACTTTCCTTGTTAATGTAATCTCAAAAGATGGCCAAGTTAGAAGATTCGCCTCATTTGTAAAGTAGTTTGTTGAGAAAACAAACATCTTCATTGCCAAACATTATACTGTGTGAAAAAAGCTCATTCGGTTCTAGGATTCAGTTGCTTTTCTACAAAGACGGTTGACTGCAACAAGTTCAAACTTTCCTTGTTAATGTAATCTAAAAAGATGCACAACTTAGTAGATTCGACTCATTTCTAAAGTTGTTTCTTTAGAACGAAACATCTTCAGTACCGAACACTGTACTGTGTGAAATAAGTTAATATGCTTCTAGGAATCAGATTAATTTCTCCGAAGATGGTTGAGTGCAGCAAGTTCAAACTTTCCTAGTTTGTGTAATCTAACAAGATGTACAAGTTACTGGATTTGCCTCATTTCTAAAGTAGTTTCTTTAGAAAAGAAACATCTTCAGTACCGAACACTGTACTGTGTGAAATAACTGAATTCACTACTAGGAATCAGTTAAATTTCTACGAAGATGGTTGAGTGCAGCAAGTTCAAACATTCCTTGTTAATGTAATCTAAAAAGATGGCCAAGTTAGCAGATTCACCTCATTTGTAAGGTAGTTTGTTGAGAAAAGTAACATCTTTATTGCCGAATATTGTACTGTGTGAAATAAGCTCATTCGGTTCTAGGAATCACTTGCTTTCCTACAAAGAAGGTTGAGTGCAGCAAGTTCAAAGTTTCCTTGGTAAAGTAATCTAAAAAGATGCACAACTTAGTAGATTGGCCTCATTTCTAAAGTAGTTTCTTTAGAAAAGAAACATCTTCATTACCGAACACTGTACTGTGTGAAATAAGTTAATTAGCTTCTAGGAATCAGTTTAATTTCTACAAAGATGGTTCAGTGCAGCAAGTTCAAACTTTCCTTGGTAAAGTAATCTCAAAAGATGGCCAAGTTAGAATATTCGCCTCATTTGTTAAGTAGTTTGTTGAGAAAACGAACATCATCATTACCGAACATTGTACTGTGTGAGAAAAGCTAATTCGGTTCTAGAATTCAGTTGCTTTCCTAAAATGACGGTTGAGTGCAAAAAGTTCAAACTTTACTTGGTAATGTAATCTGAAAAGATGCACAACTTAGTAGATTGGCCTCAGTTCTAAAGTAGTTTCTTTAGAAAAGAAACATCTACAGTACCGGACAATGTACTATGTGAAATAAGTTAATTTGCTTCTAGGAATCAGTTTAATTTCTACGAAGATGGTTGAGTGCAGCAAGTTCAAACTTTCCTTGTTAATGTAATCTCAAAAGATGGCCAAGTTAGAAGATTCGCCTCATTTGTAAAGTAATTTGTTGAGAAAACAAACATCTCCATTGCCGAACATTGTACTGTGTGAAAAAAGCACATTTGGTTCTAGAATTCAGTTGCATTCATACAAAAAAGGTTGAGCGCAACAAGTTCAAACTTTCCTTGTTAATGTAATCTAAAAGATGCAACACTTTGTAGATTGGCCTCATTTCTAAAGTAGTATCTTTAGAAAGAAACATCTTCAGTACTGAACACTGTATTGTGTGAAATAAGTTAATTCACTTATAGGAATCAGTTTTATTTCTATGAAGAAGGTTGAGTGCAGCAAGTTCAAACTTTCCTATTTTGTGTAATCTAACAAGATGTACAAGTTAGTGGATTCGCCTCATTTCTAAAGTAGTTTCTTTAGAAAAAAAACATCTTCAGTACCGAACACTGTACTGTGTGAAATAAGTGAATTCGCTTCTAGGAATCAGTTTAATTTCTACGAACATGGTTGAGTGCACCAAGTTCAAACTTTCCTTGTTAATGTAATCCAAAAAGATGGCAAAGTTAGTAGATTCGCCTCATTTGTAAAGTGGTTTGTTGAGAAAACAAACATCTTTATTGCCAAACATTGTACTGTGTGAAATAAGCTCATTCAGTTCTAGGAATCAGTTGCTTTCCTACAAAGGAGGTTCAGTGCAGCAAGTTCAAACTTTCATTTTTAATGTAATCTAAAAAGATACACAACTTAATAAATTGGCCTCATTTCTAAAGTAGTTTGTTTAGAAAACAAACATCTTCATTACCGAAAACTGTACTATGTGAAATGAGCTAGTTCGGTTGTAGGAATCACTTGCTTTCCTACGAAGAAGGATGAGTGCAGCAAGTTCAAACTTTCCTAGTTTGTGTAATCTAACAAGATGTACAGGTTATGTGGATTCGCGTCATTTCTAAAGTGGTTTCTTTAGAAAACAAACATCTTTAGTACTGAGCACTGTATTGTGTGAAATAAGTTAATTCGGTTCTAGGAATCAGTTTCCTTTCTACGAAGATGGTTGAGTGCAGCAAGTTCAAACTTTCCTTGTTAATGTAATCTAAAAAGATGGCCAAGTTAGCAGATTCACCTCATTTGTAAGGTAGTTTGTTGAGAAAATTAACATCTTTATTGCCAAACATTGCACTTTGTGAAATAAGCTCATTCGGTTCTAGGAATCAGTTGCTTTCCTACAAAGAAGGTTGAGTGCAGCAAGTTCAAACTTTCCTTGTTAATGTAATCTGAAAAGATGCACAACTTAGTAAATTGGCCTCATTTCTAAAGTAGTTTCTTTAGAAAACAAACATCTTCATTACCGAAAACTGTACTCTGTGAAATGAGCTTGTTCGGATCTAGGAATCACTTGCTTTCCTACGAAGAAGGTTGAGTGCAGCAAGTTCAAACTTTCCTAGTTTGTGTAATCTAACAAGATGTACAAGTTAGTGGATTTGCTTCGTTTCTAAAGTGCTTTCTTTAGAAAACAAACATCTTCAGTACTGAGCACTGTACTGTGTGAAATAAGTTAATTCGGTTCTAGGAATCAGTTTCCTTTCTACGAAGATGGTTGAGTGCAGCAACATCAAACTTTCCTTGTTAATGTAATCTAAAAAGATGGCCAAGTTAGCAGATTCACCTCATTTGTAAGGTAGTTTGTTGAGAAAAGTAACATATTTATTGCCGAACATTGTACTGTGTGAAATAAGCTCATTCCGTTCTAGGAATCACTTGCTTTCCTACAAAGAATGTTGAGTGCAGCAAGTTCAAACTTTCCTTGTTAATGTAATGTAAAAAGATGCACAATTTATTAGATTGGCCTGATTTCTAAAGTAGTTTCTTTAGAAAAGAAACATCTTCAGTACCGAACACTGTACTGTGTGAAATAAGTTAATTCGCTTCTAGGAATCAGTTTAATTTCTAGGAAGATAGTTGAGTGCAGCAAGTTCAAACTTTCCTAGTTTGTGTAATCTAACAACATGTACAAGTTAGTGGATTCTTCTCATTTCTAAAGTAGTTTCTTTAGAAAAGAAACATCTTCCGTACCGAACACTGTACTGTGTGAAATAAGTCAATTCGCTTCTAGGAATCAGTTTAATTTCTACGAAGATGGTATTGTGCAGCAAGTTCAAACTTTCCTTGTTAATGTAATCTGAAAGGATGCACAACTTAGTAGATTGGCCTCATTTCTAAAGTAGTTTGTTTAGAAAACAAACATCTTCATTACCGAAAACTGTACTATGTGAAATGAGCTAGTTTGGTTCTAGGAATCACTTGCTTTCCAACGAAGAAGGTTGCGTGCAGCAAGTTCAAACTTTCCTAGTTTGTGTACTCTAACAAGATGTGCAAGTTAGTGGAGGTGCGTCATTTGTAAAGTAGTTTGTTGAGAAAACAAACATCTCCATTGCCTAACATTGTACTGTGTGAAAAAAGCTCATTTGGTTCTAGAATTCAGTTGCTTTCCTACAAAGACGGTTGAGTGCAACATGTTCAAACTTTCCTTGTTAATGTAATCTAAAAAGATGCACAACTTAGTAAATTGGCCTCATTTCTAAAGTAGTTTCTTTAGAAAAGAAACATCTTCAGAACCGAAGACTGTACTGTGTGAAATAAGTGAATTCGCTTCTAGGAATCAGTTTAATTTCTACGAAAAAGGGTGAGTGCAGCAAGTTCAAACTTTATTAATTTGTGTAATCGAAGAAGATGTACAAGTTAGTGCATTCGCCTCATTTCTAACGTAGTTTCTTTAGAAAAGAAACATCTTCAGTACCGAACACTGTACTGTGTGAAATGAGTTAATTCGCTTCAAGGAAACCGTTTAATTTCTACGAAGATGGTTGAGTGCAGCAAGTTCAACCTTTCCGTGTTAATGTAATCTCAAGGGATGGCCAAGTTTGAAGATTCGCCTCATTTGTGAAGTAATTTGTTGAGAAAACAAACATCTTCATTTCCAAACATTGTACTGTGTGAAAAAAGCTCATTCGGTTCTAGAATTCAGTTACTTTCCTAACAAGACGGTTGAGTGCAACAAGTTCAAACTCTCCTTGTTAATGTAATCTAAAAAGATGCACAACCTAGTAGATTGGCCTCATTTCTAACGTAGTTTCTTAAGAAAAGAAACATCTTCAGTACCGAACACTGTACTGTGTGAAATAAGTTCATTCGCCTCTAGGAATCAGTTTTATTTCTACAAAGATGGTTGAGTGCAGCAAATTCAACCTTTCCTAGTTAATGTAATCTCAAAAGATGGCCAAGTTAGAAGATTCGCCTCATTTGTAAAGTAATTCATTGAGAAAACAAACATCTTCATTGCCAAACATTGTAGTGTGTGAAAAAAGCTCATTCGGTTCTAGAATTCAGTTGCTTTCCAACAAAGACGGTTGAGTGCACCATGTTCAAACTTTCCTTGTTAATGTAATCTAAAAAGATGCACAACTTAGTAAATTGGCCTCATTTCTAAAGTAGTTTCTTTAGAAAAGAAACATCTTCAGTACCGAACACTTTACTGTGTGAAATAAGTGAATTCGCTTCTAGGAATCAGTTTAATTTCTACGAAGATGGTTGAGTGCAGCAAGTTCAAACTTTCCTTGTTAATGTAATCTAAAAAGACGGCAAAGTTAGTAGATTCCCCTCATTTGTAAAGTAGTTTCTTGAGAAAACAAACGTCTTCATTGCCAAACATTGTACTGTGTGAAATAAGCTCATTCGGTTCTAGAATTCAGTTGCTTTCCTACAAAGACGGTTGAGTGCAAGAAGTTCAAACTTTCCTTGCTAATGTAATCTGAAAAGATGCACAACTTAGTAGATTGGCCTCATTTCTAAAGTAGTTTGTTTAGAAAACAAACATCTTCATTACCAAAAACTGTACTATGTGAAATGAGCTAGTTCGGTTCTAGGAATCACTTGCTTTCCTCCGAAGAAGGTTGAGTGCAGCAAGTTCAACCTTTCCTAGTTTGTGTAATCTAACAAGATGTACAAGTTAGTGGAGCCGCGTCGTTTCTAAAGTGGTTTGTTTGGAAAAAAACATCTTCTGTAGTGAGCACTGTACAGTGTGAAATAAGTTAATTCGGTTCTAGGATACAGTTTCCTTTCTACGAAGATGGTTGACTCCAGCAAGTTCAAACTTTCCTTGTTAATGTAATCTCAAAAGATGGCCAAGTTAGAAGGTTCGCCTCATTTGTAAAGTAGTTTGTTGAGAAAACAAACATCTTCATTGCCGAACATTGTACTGTGTGAAAAAAGCTCATTCGGTTCTAGAATTCAGTTGATTTCCTACAAAGACGGTTGAGTGCAACAAGTTCAAACTTTCCTTGTTAATGTAATCTGAAAAGAAGCAAAACTTTGTAGATTGGCCTGATTTCTAAAGTAGTTTGTTTAGAAAACAAACATCTTCATTTCCAAACATTGTACTGTGTGAAATAAGCTCATTCGGTTCTAGGAATCAGTTGCTTTCCTACAAAGAAGGTTGAGTGCAGCAAGTTCAAACTTTCCTTGTTAATGTAATCTGAAAAGATGCACAACTTAGTAGATTGGCCGCATTTCTAAAGTAGTTTGTTTAGAAAACAAACATCTTCATTACCAAAAACCGTACTATGTGAAATGAGCTAGTTCAGTTCTAGGAATCACTTGCTTTCCTACGAAGAAGGTAGAGTGCAGCAAGTTCAAACTTTCCTAGTTTGTGTAATCTAACAAGATGTACAAGTTAGTGGATTAACGTCATTTCTAAAGCTGTTTTTTCAGAAAACAAACATCTTCAGTACTGAGCACTGTACTGTGTGAAATAAGTTAATTCGGTTCTAGGAATCGTTTGCTTTCCTACAAAGACGGTTGAGTGCAACAAGTTCAAACTTTCCTTGTTAATGTAATCTAAAAAGATGCACAACTTAGTAGATTGGCCTCATTTCTAAAGTTGTTTCTTCAGAAATGAAACATCTTCAGTACCGAACACTGTACTTTGTGAAATAAGTTAATTCGCTTCTAGGAATCAGTTTAATTTCTATGAAGAAGGTTTGTGCAGTAAGTTCAAAGTTTCCTAGTTTGTATAATCTAACAAGATGTACAAGTTAGTGGATTCGCCTCATTTCTAAAGTAGTCTCTTTAGAAAAGAAACATCTTCAGTACCGAACACTGTACTGTGTGAAATAAGTTAATTCGCTTCTAGGAATCAGTTTAATTTCTACGAACATGGTTGAGTGCACCAAGTTCAAACTTTCCTTGTTAATGTAATCTAAAAAGATGGCAAAGTTAGTAGATTCGCCTCATTTGTAAAGTAGTTTGTTGAGAAAACAAACATCTTCACTGCCAAACACTGTTCTGTGTGAAAATAAGCTCATTCGGTTCTAGGTATCAGTTGGTATCCAACCAAGAAGGTTGAGTCCAGAAAGTTCAAACTTTCCTTGTCAATGTAATCTGAAAAGATGCATAACTTAATAAATTGGCCTCAATTCTAAAGTAGTTTGTTTAGAAAACAAACATCTTCATTACCGAAAACTGTACCATGTGAAATGAGCTAGTTCGGTTCAAGGAATCACTTGCTTTCCTATGAAGAAGGTTCAGTGAAGCAAGTTCAAACCTTCCTAGTTTGTGTAATCTAACAAGATGTACAAGTTATTGGATTCTCGTCGTTTCTAAAGTGGTTTCTTTAGAAAACAAACATCTTCAGTACTGAGCACAGTACTGTGTGAAATAAGTTAATTCGGTTCTAGGAATCAGTTTCCTTTCTACGAAGATGGTTGAGTGCAGCAAGTTCAAACGTTCCTCATTAATGTAATCTAAAAAGATGGCCAAGTTAGCAGATTCACCTCATCTGTAAGGTAGTTTGTTGAGAAAATTAACATCTTTATTGCTGAATATTGTACTGTGTGAAAAAAAGTTCATTTGGTTCTAGAATTCAGTTGATTTCCTACAAAGACGGTTGAGTGCAACAAGTTCAAACTTTCCTTGTTAATGTAATCTGAAAAGATGCACAACTTAGTAAATTGGCCTCATTTCTAAAGTAGTTTCTTTAGAAAAGAAACATCTTCAGAAGCGAACACTGTACTGTGTGAAATGTTAATTCGCTTCTAGGAATCAGTTTAATTTCTACGAAGATGGTTGAGTGCAGCAAGTTCAAACTTTCCTTGTTAATGTAATCTAAAAAGATGCACAACTTAGTAGATTGGCGTCATATCTAAAGTAGTTTGTTCAGAAAACAAATATCTTCATTACCGAACACTAGACTATGTGAAATGAGCTAGTTCGGTTCTAGGAATCAATTGCTTTCCAACCAAGAAGGTTGAGTGCAGCAAGTTCAAACTTTCCTAGTTTGTGTAATCTAAAAAGATGTACATATTAGTGGATTCGCGTCATTTCTAAAGTGGTTCCTTTAGAAAACAAACATCTTCAGTACTGAACACTGTACTGTGTGAAATAAGTTAATTGGCTTCTAGGAATCAGTTTAATTTCTACAAAGATGGTTGAGTGCAGCAAGTTCAAAATTTCCTTGTTAATGTAATCTAAAAGGATGGACAATTTAGTAGATTTGACTCATTTCTAAAGTAGTGTCTTTAGAAAACAAACCTTCATTGCCAAACATTGTAGTATGTGAAATGAGCTAATTCGGTTCTAGGAATCAGTTTACTTTCTACAAAGATGGTTGAGTTTAGCAATTTCAAAACTTCCTTGTTAATGTAATCTAAAAAGATGTCCAAGTTAGTAGTTTTGCCTCATTTGTAAAGTAGTTTGTTGATAAAACAAACATCTTCATTGCCGAACATTGTGCTGTGTGAAAAAAGCTAATTAGGATCTAGAATTCAGTTGCTTTCCTACAAAGACGGTTGAGTGCAGCAAGTTCAAACATTCCTTGTTAATGTAATCTAAAAAGATGCACAACTTAGTGGATTCGCCTCATTTCTAAAGTAATTTCTTTTGAAAAGAAACATCTTCAGTACCGACGACTGTACTGTGTGAAATAAGTTAATTCGCTTCTTGGAATCAGTTTAATTTCTACGAAGATGGTTGAGTGCAGCAAGTTCAAACTTTCCTTCTTAATGTAATCTAAAAAGATGGCCAAGTTAGTAGATTCACCTCATTTGTAAAGCAGTTTGTTGAGAAAACAAACATCTTCATTGCCGAACATTGTACTGTGTGAAAAAAGCTCATTCGGTTCTCGAAATCAGTTGCTTTCCTTCAAAGAAGATTTACTGCAGCAAGTTCAAACTTTCCTTGTTAATATAACCTAAATAGATGCACAACTTGGTAGATTGGCCTCATTTCTAAAGTAGTTTTTTTAGATAAGAACCATCTTCAGTACCGAACACTGTACTGTGTGAAATAAGTTAATTCGCTTCTAGGAATCAGTTTAATTTCTACGAAGACGGGTGAGTGCAGCAAGTTCAAACTTTCCTTGTTAATGTTATCTAAAAAGATGGCCAAGTTAGAAGATTCGCCTCATTTGTAAAGTAGTTTGTTGAGAAAACAAAGATCTTCATTGCGGAACATTGTACTGGGTGAAATAAGCTCATTCGGTTCTAGGAATCAGTTGCTTTCCTACAAAGAAGATTGAGTGCAGCAAGTTCAAACTTTCCTTGTTAATGTAATGTAAAAAGATTTCAAAGTTAGTAGATTTGCCTCATTTATAAAGTAGTTTGTTGAGAAAACAAACATCTTCATTGCCGAACATTGTACTGTGTCAAATAAGCTCGTTCGGTTCTAGGAAACACTAGCTTTCCTACAAAGACGGTTGAGTGCAGCAAGTTCAAACTTTCCTTGTTAATGTAATATAAAAAGATGCACAATTTATTAGATTGGCCTCATTTCTAACGTAATTTCTTTAGAAAAGAAACATCTTCAGTACCGAACACTGTACTGTGTGAAATGTTATTTCACTTCTAGGAATCAGTTTAATTTCTACGAAGATGGTTGAGTGCAGCAAGTTCAAACTTTTCTTGTTAATGCAATGTAAAAAGATGGCCAAGTTAGGAGATTCACCTCATTTGTAAAGTACTTTGTTGAGAAAACAAACATCTTCATTGCCGAACATTGTACTGTGCGAAATAAGCTCATTCGGTTCTAGGAATGAGTTGCTTTCTTACAAAGAAGGTTGAGTGCAGCAAGTTCAAACATTCCTTCTTAATGTTATCTAAAAAGATGCAAAACTTAGTAGATTGGCCTCATTTCTAAAGTAGTTTGTTTAGAAAACAAACATGTTCATTACCGTACACTGTATTATGTCAAATGAGCTAGTTCGGTTCTAGGAATCACTTGCTTTCCTACGAAGAAGGTTCAGTGTAGCAAGTTCAAACTTTCCTAGTTTGTGTAATCTAACAAGATGTACAAGTTAGTGGATTTGCGTCATTTCTAAAGTAGTTTCTTTAGAAAACAAACAACTTCAGTACCGAAAACTGTACTGCGTGAAATAAGATAATTCGGATCTAGGAATCAGTTTCCTTTCTATGAAGATGGTTGAGTTTAGCAAGTTCAAAGTTTCCTTGTTAATGTAATCTAAAAAGATATCCAAGTTAGTAGATTCGCCTCATTTCTAATGTAGTGTCTTTAGAAAACAAACCTTCATTGCGAAACATTGTACTGTGTGAAATGAGCTAATTCGGTTCTAGGAAACAGTTTACTTTCTGCGAAGATGGTTGAGTTTAGCAAGTTCAAACTTTCCTTGTTAATGTAATCTAAAAAGATGTCCAAGTTAGTAGATTTGCCTCATTTGTAAAGTAGTTTGTTGAGAAAACAAACATCTTCATTGCCGAACATTGTACTTTGTCAAAAAAGCTACATCGGATCTAGAATTCAGTAGTTTTCCTATAAAGACGGTTGAGTGCAGAGAGTTCAAACATTCCTTGTTAATGTAATCTAAAAAGATGCACAACTTAATGGATTCGCCTCATTTCTAAAGTAGTTTTTTAGAAAAGAAATATCTTCAGTACCGAACAGTGTACTGTGTGAAATAAGTTAATTGGCTTCTAGGAATCAGTTTAATTTCTACAAAGATGGTTGAGTGCAGCAAGTTCAAACGTTCCTAGTTAATGTAATCTCAAAAGATGGCCAAGTTAGCATATTCACCTCATTTGTAAAGTAGTTTGTTGAGAAAACAAACACCTTCATTGCCAAACATTGTACTGTGAGAAATAAGCTCATTCGGTTCTAGGAATCAGTTGCTTTCCTACAAAGAAGGTTGAGTGCAGCAAGTTCAAACTTTCGTTGTTAATGTAATCTAAAAAGATGTCCAAGTTAGTATAATCGCCTCATTTCTAAAGTAGGGTCTTGAGAAAATCAACCTTCATTGCCAAACATTTTACTTGTGAAATGAGCTAATTCGGTTCTAGGAATTAGTTTACTTTCTACGAAGATATTTGAGTTTTTCAAGTTTAAACTTTCCTTTTAAATGTAATCTAAAAAGATGTCCAAGTTAGCAGATTCACCTCATTTGTAAAGTAGTTTGTAGAGAAAATTAAAATCTTTATTGTCGAATATTGTACTGTGTGAAATAAGCTCATTCAGTTCTAGGAATCACTTGCTTTCCTACAAAGAAGGTTGAGTGCAGCAAGATCAAACTTTCCTTGTTAATGTAATCTAAAAAGATGCACAACTTAGTAGATTGGCCTCATTTCTAAAGTAGTTTCTTTAGAAAAGAAACATCTTGAGTACCGAACACTGTACTGTGTGAAATAAGTTAATTCGCTTCTAGGAATCAGTTTAATTTCTACGAAGATGGTTGAGTGCTGCAAGTTCAAACTTTCCTAGTTTGTGTAATCTAACAAGATGTACAAGTTCGTGGATTTGCCTCATTTCTAAAGTAGTTTCTTTAGAAAAGAAACATCTTCAGTACCGAACACTGTACTGTGTGAAATAAGTTAATTCGCTTCTAGGAATCAGTTTAATTTACAAAGATGGTTGAGTTTAGCAAGTTCAAACTTTCCTTGTTAATGTAGTCTAAAAAGATGGCCAAGTTAGTAGATTCGCCTCATTTGTAAAGTACTTTGTTGAGAAAACAAACATCTTCATTGCCAAACATTGTACTGTGTGAAATGAGCTCATTCGGTTCTAGCAATCAGTTGCTTTCCTACAAAGAAGGTTGAGTGCAGCAAGTTCAAACTTTCCTTGTTAATGTAATCTAAAAAGATGCACAACTTAGTTAATTGGCCTCATTTCTAAAGTAGTTTGTTTAGAAAACAAACGTCTTCATTACCTAACACTGTACTATGTGAAATGAGCTAGTTCGGTTCTCGGAATCACTTGCTTTCCTATGAAGAAGGTTGAGTGCAGAAAGTTCAAACTTTCCTAGTTTGTGTAATCTAATAAGATGTACAGGTTACTGGAATCGCATCATTTCTAAAGTGGTTTCTTTAGAAAACAAACATCTTGAGTACCGAACACTGTACTATGTGAAATAAGTTAATTGGGTTCTAGGAATCTCTTTCCTTTCCACGAAGATGGTTGAGTGCAGCAAGTTCAAACTTTCCTTGTTAATTTAATCTAAAAAGATGGCCAAGTTAGCAGATTCACCTCATTTGTAAAATAGTTTGTTGAGAAAATTAACGTCTTCATTGCCAAACATTGTACTGTGTGAAATAAGCTCATTCGGTTCTAGGAATCAGTTTACTTTCTACGAAGATGGTTGAGTTTAGCAAGTTCAAACTTTCATTGTTAATATAATCTAAAAAGATGTCAAAATTAGTATATTTGCCTCATTGGTAAAGTAGTTTGTTGAGAAAACAAACATCTTCATTGCCGAACATTGTACTGTGTGAAAAAATCTAATTTGGTTCTAAAATACAGTTGCTTTCCTACAAAGACGGTTGAGTGCAGCAACTTCAAACTTTCCTTTCGAATGTAATCTAAAAAGATGCACAACTTAGTAGATTGGCCTCATTTCTAAAGTAGTTTCTTTAGTAAAGAAACATCTTCAGTACCGAACTCTGTATTGTGTGAAATAAGTTAATTCGCTTCTAGGAATCAGTTTCCTTTCTACAAATATGGTTGAGTTTTGCAAGTTCAAACTTTCCTTGTTAATGTAATCTAAAAAGATGTCCAAGTTAGTAGATTCGCCTCATTTCTAAAGTAGTTTCTTCAGAAAACAAACCTTTATTGCCAAACATTGTACTGTGTGAAATAAGCTTATTCGGTTCTAGGAATCAGTTTACTTTCTACCAAGATGGTTGAGTTTAGCAAGTTCAAACGTTCCATGTCAATGTAATCTAAAAAGATGTCCAAGTTAGTAGATTTGCCTCATTGGTAAAGTAGTTTGTTGAGAAAACAAACATCTTCATTGCGGAACATTGTACTGTGTGTAAAAAGCTAATTCGGTTCTAGAATTCAGTTGCTTTCCTACAAAGACAGTTGAGTGCAGAAAGTTCAAAATTTCCTTGTTAATGTAATCTAAAAAGATGCACAACTTAGGATATTGGCCTCATTTCTAAACTGGTTTCTTTAGTAAAGAAACATCTTCAGTACCGAACACTGTACTGCGTGAAATAAGATAATTCGGTTCTAGGAATCAGTTTCCTTTCTAGGAAGATGGTTTAGTTTAGCAAGTTCAAACTTTCCTTGTTAATGTCATCTAAAAAGGTGTCCAAGTTAGTAGATTCGCCTCATTTGTAAAGTAGTGTCTTTAGAAAACAAACCTTCATTGCCAAACATTGTACTGTGTGAAATGAGCTAATTCGGTTCTAGGAATCAGTTTAATTTCTA
Source organism: Orientallactaga sibirica (assembly GCA_036365145.1). Lineage (NCBI taxonomy): Eukaryota > Metazoa > Chordata > Mammalia > Rodentia > Dipodidae > Orientallactaga > Orientallactaga sibirica. The sequence continues at coordinate 127,731 of JAEOAD010001368.1, forward strand.
CGAAGAAGGTTGAGTGCAGCAAGTTCAAACTTTCCTTGTTAATGTAATCTAAAAAGATGCAGAACTTAGTGGATTCGCCTCATTTCGAAAGTAATTTCTTTAGAAAAGAAACATCTTCAGTACTGAACATTGTACTTTGTGAAATAAGTTAATTCGCTTCTAGGAATCTGTTTCATTTCTAAAAAGATGGTTGAGTGCAGCAAGTTCAAACGTTGTTTGTTGATGTAATCTAAAAAGATCGCCAAGTTACTAGATTCACCTCATTTGTAAAGTAGTTTGTTGAGAAAACAAACATCTTCATTTCTGAACATTGTTCTGTGTGAAATAAGCCCATTCGGTTCTAGGAATCAGTTGCTTTACTTCAAAGGTTGAGTGCAGCAACTTCAAACTTTCCTTGATAATGTAATCAAAAAGCTGCACAACTTAGTGGATTCCCCTCATTTCTAAACGAGTTTCTTTAGAAAAGAAACATCTTCAGTACCGAACACTGTACTGTGTGAAATAAGTTAATTCGCTTCTAGGAATCAGTTTAATTTCTACGAAGACGGTTGTGTGCAGCAAGTTCAAACTTTCCTTGTTAATGTAATCTAAAAAGATGGCCAAGTTAGTAGATTCGCCTCATTTGTAAAGTAGTTTGTTGAGAAAACAAACATATTCATTGCCAAACATTGTACTGTGTGAAATAAGCTCATTCGGTTCTAGGAATCAGTTGCTTTCCTACAAAGAAGGTTTAGTGCAGCAAGTTCAAACTTTCCTTGTTAATGTAATCTAAAAAGATGCACAACTTAGTAGATTGGCCTCATTTCTAAAGTAGTTTCTTTAGAAAAGAAACATCTTGAGTACTGAACACTGTACTATGTGAAATGAGTTAGTTCGGTTGTAGGAATCACTTGCTTTCCTACGAAGAAGGTTGAGTGCAGCAAGTTCAAACTTTCCTAGTTTGTGTAATCTAACAAGGTGTACAAGTTAGTGGGTTCGCGTCATTTCTAAGTTAGTTTCTTTAGAAAACAAACATCTTCAGTACCGAACAGTTTACTGTGTGAAATAAGTTAATTCTGTTCTAGGAATCAGTTTCCTTTCTACGAAGATGGTTGAGTTTAGCAAGTTCAAACTTTCCTTTTTAATGTATTCTAAAAAGATGTCCAAGTTAGTAGATTCGCCTCATTTCTAAAGTAGTTTCTTTAGAAAACAAACCTTCATTGCCCAACATTGTACTGTGTGAAGTGAGCTAATTCCGTTCTGGGAATAAGTTTACTTTCTACAAAGATGGTTGAGTGCAGCAAGTTCAAACTTTCCTTGTTAATGTAATCTAGAAAGATGTCCATGTTAGTAGATTTTCCTCATTGGTAAAGTAGTGTGTTGAGAAAACAAACATCTTCATTGCCGAACATTGTACTGTGTGAAAAAAGCTAATTTGGTTCTAGAATTCAGTTGCTTTCCTACAAAGTCGGTTGAGTGCAGCAAGTTCAAACTTTCCTTGATAATGTAATCTAAAAAGATGCACAATGTAGTAGGTAGGCCTCATTTCTAAAGTAGTTTCTTTAGAAAAGAAACATCTTCAGTACCGAACACTGTACTGTGTGAAATAAGTTAATTAGCTTCTAGGAATCAGTTTAATTTCTACGAAGAAGGTTGAGTGCAGCAAGTTCAAATTTTCCTAGTTTGTGTAATCTAACAAGATGTACAAGTTAGAGGATTCGCCTCATTTCTAACGTAGGTCCTTTAGAAAAGGAACATCTTCAGTAGCAAACACTGTACTGTGTGAAATAAGTTAATTCGCTTCTAGGAATCAGTTTAATTTCTACGAAGATGGTTGAGTTTAGCAAGTCCAAACTTTCCTTGTTAATTTAATCTAAAAAGATGTCTAAGTTAGTAGATTTGCCTCATTGGTAAAGTAGTTTGTTGAGAAAACAAACATCTTCATTGCCGAACATTGTACTGTGTGAAAAAAGCTAATTCGGTTCTAGAATTCAGTTGCTTTCCTACAAAGCCGGTTGAGTGCAGCAGGTTCAAACTTTCCTGGTTAATGTTATCTAAAAAGATGCACAACTTAGTAGATTGGCCTCATTTCTGACGTAGTTTCTTTAGAAAAGAAACATCTTCATTACCGAACACTGTACTGTGTGAAATAAGTTAATTCGCTTCTAGGAATCAGTTTAATTTCTACGAAGAAGGTTGAGTGCAGCAAGGTCAAATTTTCCTAGTTTGTGTAATCTAAAAAGATGTACAAGTTAGTGGATTCGCGTCATTTCTAAAGTGGTTTCTTTAGAAAACAAACATCTTCAGTACTGAACACTGTACTGTGTGAAATAAGTTAATTCGGTTTTAGGAATCAGTTTCCTTTCTACAAAGATGGTTGAGTGCAGCAAGTTCAAACTTTCCTTGTTAATGTAATCTAAAAAGATGGCCAAGTTAGCAGATTCACCTCATTTGTAAAGTAGTTTGTTGAGAAAATTCACATCTTTACTGCCGATCATTGTACTGTGTGAAATAAGCTCATTCGGTTCTAGGAGTCACTTGCTTTCCTACAAATAAGGTTGAGTGAAGCAAGTTCAAACTTTCCTTGTTAATGTAATCTAAAAAGATGCACAACTTAGTACATTGGCCTCATTTCTAACGTAGTTTCTTTAGAAAAGAAACATCTTCAGTACCGAACACTGTACTGTGTGAAATAAGTTAATTCGCTGCTAGGAATCAGTTTAATTTCTACTAAGACGGTTGAGTGCAGCAAGTTTAAACTTTCATTGTTAATGTAATCTAAAAAGATGGCCAAGTTAGTAGATTCGGCTCATTTGTAAAGTAGTTTGTTGAGAAAACAGACATCTTCATTGCCGATCATTGTACTGTGTGAAATAAGCTCATTCAGTACTAGGAATCAGTTGCTTTCCTACAAAGAAGGTTGAGTGCAGCAGGTTCAAACTTTCCTTGTTAATGTAATCTGAAAAGATGCACAACTTAGTAGATTGGCCTCATTTCTAAAGTAGTTTCTTTAGAAAAGGAACATCTTCAGTACCAAACAGTGTACTGTGTGAAATAAGTTAATTCGCTTCTAGGAATCAGTTTAATTTCTACGAAGAAAGTTTGACCCGGCCAGCGGGGCTTCAACGCGAGCAAGGACCCTAGAGAACCTGAAATGAAAGGGACAAGAGACACAAGGAACCGACAGCAAGACAAAAATCTGATCAAGCTGTGTATTTTTATTAATCTCAGGGTGCCATTTATACAGGAGAACAGGGAAGTTTGTCAGCAGCTCAGTTATTACTATAATTATGTTTCAACAGGACCAGGTCTCAGCTCCAAAGCCATAAGATGTTCCACAGGATAAGACCCCAGCCCCAAAGCCATAAGATGTTTCGACAGGACAAGGTCCCAGCCCCAAAGCCATAAGATAACAGCTTCCTCATTCTCTATGGGTTACATTGTTCTTTCTCTGTGCGTGGGTGACATTCCAGAACAGACAACTTATCACAAGACAGAATCACTACTCAAGATAGAGGCACTTTTGGTTACCTATTGCCCAATGGTTCCCGACATCTCCTCCCTTTCTATTAGTTTTAGAAGGTGTTTTTGTGGCGGCCAATTTTTGTAAACTTTATTAGGACTCCCAGGGTTCCGTGATGCCACGGTGGGCCTGTAACCAACTGGGGGAGCATTGACCTGACTCCTCCCATGGGATTCTTATCCCACCTCTTTTGGCTCTTGGTACCTTTTGGGGAGGGGAGGCAGAGCCAACACAGAAAGTACGGTACCAACCTCTATGCAAGTCAGGTTTGACTCTCAGGGAATTCAGAAGCGGTCAAAAAAGGGGGGGACCTTCCCTTGCAATATTTTCTACACCCACGTTGGTGCCCATATTGTACTCACACATTTATGAGCCAATATGCATAGGTCTGTCTCCTATGCGGCTCCTGTTGGAGGGGAGTCGCTCAGATTATTTTAAGTTTAGACAAGTGCCAATAAGGGAGGAGATGTGGGGTACACCTGCAAACTAGGGCAAAGGTTCGGCACCTAGGCCAGGGGGTGGTCGCAGTGGGCGGTCATAAGGCAGGTCTTGGTCTTCAAGGGCCAGGCGATGGTAGTGCACTTGAATTGGTCGAGCTGTGGCTGAATCAATCTGTTCCTTAATAAAGGATGTTAGCTTTTTAAACAACCATGGGCCAAAACTTAGTAAGAGGAGTAAGCCAACCAAGGACCTAGGATAGAGGGGAGGATTGAGGACAGCCACGGGTGGGAAAAGAACCAACCAGATGTTTCTGTCATGCCTCTATTATTTTTTCTTTTCTCCAAGGATTCTCTGACCTTAGCCATACTATCCCTTGTGACACCTGTATGGTCAGTGTAAAAACAGCATTCTTCCCGTAAGTCAGCACATAGTCCCCCCTCCTTCAAAAGAAGGAGGTCGAGGCCCCGGAGATTTTGAAGTACCACCTCAGATAAAGAGACTAAGGACTTTTCTAAAGTAGTAATTCCCCTTTCTAGGTTTTGAATGTCCTTATGTAGTGGATTCACCTCATTTCTAAAGTAGTTTCTTTAGAAAAGAAACATCTACAGTACCGAACACTGTACAGTGTGAAATAAGTTAATTCGCTTCTAGGAATCAGTTTAATATCTACGAAGATGGTTGAGTGCAGCAAGTTCAAACTTTCCTTGTTAATGTAATGTAAAAAGATGCACAATTTATTAGATTGGCCTCATTTCTAAAGTAGTTTCTTCAGAAAAGAAACATCTTCAGTACCAAACACTGTACTGTGTGAAATAAGTTAATTCGCTTCTAGGAATCAGTTTAATTTCTACGAAGATGGTATTGTGCAGCAAGTTTAAACTTTCCTTTTTAATGGAATCTGAAAAGATTTCAAAGGTAGTAGATTCGCCTCATTTGTAAAGTAGTTTGTTGAGAAAACAAACACCTTCATTTCCAAACATTGTACTGTGTGAAATAAGCTCATTCGGTTCTAGGAATCAGTTGCTTTCCTACAAAGAAGGTTGAGTGCAGCAAGTTCAAACTTTCCTTGTTAATGTAATCTGAAAAGATGCACAACTTAGTAAATTGGCCTCATTTCTAAAGCTGTTTGTTTAGAAAAAAAAATCTTCATTACCGAATACTGTACTATGTCAAATGAGCTAGTTCAGTTCTAGGAATCACTTGCTGTCCTACGAAAAAGGTTGAGTGCAGTAAGTTCAAATTTTCCTAGTTTGTGTAATCTAACAAGGTGTACAAGTTAGTGGATTCGTGTCATTTCTAAAGTGGTTTCTTTAGAAAACAAACATCTTCAGTACTGAGAACTGTATTGTGTGAAATAAGTTAATTCGGTTCTAGGAATCAGTTTCCTTTCTACGAAGATGGTTGAGTGCAGCAAGTTCAAACTTTCCTTGTTAATGTAATCTAAAAAGATGTCCTAGTTAGCAGATTCACCTCATTTGTAAGGTAGTTTGTTGAGAAAAGTAACATCTTTATTTCCGAACATTGTACTGTGTGAAAAAAGCTCATTCGGTTCTAGGAATCACTTGCTTTCCTACAAAGAAGGTTGAGTGCAGCAAGTTCAAACTTTCCTTGTTAATGTAATCTAAAAATATGTACAACTTAGTAGATTGGCCTCATTTCTAAAGTAGTTTCTTTAGAAAAGAAACCTCTTCAGTACCGAACACTGTACTGTGTGAAATAAGTGAATTCGTTTCTAGGAATCAGTTTAATTTCTACGAAGATGGTTGAGTGCAGCAAGTTCAAACTTTCCTTGTTAATGTAATCTAAAAAAGATGGCCAAGTTAGTAGATTCGCCTCATTGGTAAAGTAGTTTGTTGAGAAAACAAACATCTTCATTGCCGAGGATTGTACTGTGTGAAATAAGCTCATTCGGTTCTAGGAATCAGTTGCTTTCCTACAAAGAAGGTTGAGTGCAGCAAGTTCAAACTTTCCTTGTTAATGTAATCTAAAAACATGCACAACTGAGTATATTGGGCTCATTTCTAAAGTAGTTTCTTTAGAAAAGAAACATCTTCAGTACCGAACACTGTACTGTGGGAAATAAGTTAATTCGCTTCTAGGAATCAGTTTAATTTCTACGAAGATGGTTGAGTGCAGCAAGTTCAAACTTTCCTTGTTAATGTAATCTCAAAAGATGGCCAAGTTAGAAGATTCACCTCATTTGTAAAGTAGTTTGTTGAGAAAACAAACATCTTCATTGCCAAACATTGTACAGTGTGAAAAAAGCTCATTTGGTTCTAAAATTCAGTTGCTTTCCTACAAAGACGGTTGAGTGCAACAAGTTCAAACTTTCCTAGTTAATGTAATCTAAAAAGACGCACAACTTAGTATATTGGGCTCCATTTCTAATGTAGTTTCTTTAGAAAAGAAACATCTTCAGTACCGAACACTGTACTGTGTGAAATAAGTTAATTCGCTTCTAGGAATCAGTTTAATTTCTACGAAGAGGGTTGAGGGCAACAAGTTCAAACTTTCCCAGTTTGTGTAATCTAACAAGATGTACAAGTTAGTGGATTCTCCTCATTTCTAAAGTAGTTTCTTTAGAAAAGAAACATCTTCAATACCGAACACTGTACTGTGTGAAATAAGTGAATTCGCTTCTGGGAATCAGTTTATTTTCTACGAAGATGGTTGAGTGCAGCAAGTTCAACTTTCCTTGTTAATGTAATCTAAAAAGATGGCAAAGTTCGGAGATTCGCCTCATTTGTAAAGTAGTTTGTTGAGAAAACAAACATCTTCATTTCCATACATTGTAGTGTGTGAAATGAGGTCATTCGGTTCTAGGAATCACTTGCTTTCCTACAAAGAAGGTTGAGTGCAGCATGTTCAAACTTTATTTGTTAATGTAATCTAAAAAGATGCACGACTTAGTAAATTGGCCTCATTTCCAAAGTAGTTTGTTCAGAAAACAAATATCTTCATTACCGAAAACTATACTCTGTGAAATGAGCTAGTTCGGTTCTCGGAATCACTTGCTTTCCTACGAAGAAGGTTGAGTGCAGCAAGTTCAAACGTTCCTAGTTTGTGTAATCTAACAAGTTGTACAAGTTAGTGGATTCGCTTCGTTTCTAAAGTGGTTTCTTAAGAAAACAAACATCTTCAGTACTGAGCACTGTATTGTGTGAAATAAGTTAATTTGGTTCTGGGAATCAGTTTCCTTTCTATGAATATGCTTGGGTGCAGCAAGGTCAAACTTTCCTTGTTAATGTAATCTAAAAAGATGGCCAAGTTAGAAGATTCACCTCATTTGTAAGGTAGTTTGTTGAAAAAATTAACATTTTTATTGCCGAACATTGTACTGTATGAAATAAGCTCATTCCGTTCTAGGAATCACTTGCTTTCCTACAAAGAAGGTTGAGTGCAGAAAGTTCAAACTTTCCTTGGTAATGTAATCTAAAAATATGCACAACTTAGTAGATTGGCCTCATTTCTAAAGTAGTTTCTTTAGAAAAGAAACATCTTCAGTACTGAACACTGTACTGTGTGAAATAAGTGAATTCGCTTCTAGGAATCAGTTTAATTTCTACGAAGATGGTTGAATGCAGCAAGTTCAAACTTTCCTTGTTAATGTAATCTAAAAAGATTTCAAAGTTAGTAGATTCGCCTCATTTGTAAAGTAGTTTGTTGAGAAAACAAACATCTTCATTGCCAAACATTGTACTGTGATAAATCAGCTCATTCGGTTCTAGGAATCACTTGCTTTCCTAAAAAGAAGGTTGAGTGCAGCAAGTTCAAACTTTCCTTGGTAATGTAATCTAAAAAGGTGCACAACTTAGTAGATTGGCCTCATTTCTAAAGTAGTTTCTTTAGAAAAGGAACATCTTCATTACCGAACACTGTACTGTGTGAAATAAGTTAATTCGCTTCTAGGAATCAGTTTAATTTCTACAAAGATGGTTGAGTGCAGCAGGTTCAAACTTTCCTTGTTAATGTAATCTCAAAAGATGGCCAAGTTAGAAGATTCACCTCATTTGTAAAGTAGTTTGTTGAGAAAACAAACATCTTCATTACCAAACATTGTACTGTATGAAAAATGCTCATTCGGTTCTAGAATTCAGTGGCTTCCCTACAAAGACGGTTGAGTGCAACAAGTTCAAACTTGCCTTGTTAATGTAATCTAAAAAGATGCACAACTTAGTAGATTGGCCTCATTTCTAAAGTAGTTTCTTTAGAAATGAATCATCTACAATGCCGAACACTGTACTGTGTGAAACACTGTTACTGTGTGAAAATTTTAATTTTACAAAGACAGTTGAGTGCAACAAGTTCAAACTTTCCTTGGTAATGTAATCTAAAAGGAATCAGTTTAATTTCTTTAGAAAAGATGGTTGAGTGCAAAAACAAGTTCAAACTTTCCTTGTTAATGTAATGTAAAAAGATGCACAAACTTTTATGTTAAGATTAAAAAGATCAATTTATTAGATTTCTAAAGTAGTTTCTTTAGAAAAGAAACATCTTCAGTACTGAACACTGTACTGTGTGAAATAAGTTAATTCGCTTCTAGGAATCAGTTTAATTTCTACGAAGAAGGTTGAGTGCAGCAAGTTCAAACTTTCCTAGTTTGTGTAATCTAACAAGATGTACAAGTTAGTGGATTGGCCTCATTTCTAAAGTAGTTTCTTTAGAAAAGAAACATCTTCAGTACCGAACACTGTACTGTGTGAAATAAGTTAATTCGCTTCTAGGAATCAGTTTAATTTCTACGAAGATGGTATTGTGCAGCAAGTTCAAACTTTCCTGGTTAATGTAATCTAAAAAGATTTCAAAGTTAGTAGATTCGCCTCATTTGTAAAGTAGTTATTTGAGAAAACAAACATCTTCATTTCCAAACATTGTACTGTGTGAAATAAGCTCATTCGGTTCTAGGAATCAGTTGCTTTCCTACAAAGAAGGTTGAGTGCAGCAAGTTCAAACTTTCCTTGTTAATGTAATCTGAAAAGATGCACAACTTAGTAAATTGGCCTCATTTCTAAAGTCGTTTGTTTAGAAAACAAACATCTTCATTACTGAAAACTGTACTATGTGAAATGAGCTCTTTCGGTTCTAGGAATCACTTGCTTTCCTACGAAGAAGGTTGAGTGCTGCAAGTTCAAACTTTCCTAGTTTGTGTAATCTTACAAGATGTACAAGTTAGTGGATTTGCGTCGTTTCTAAAGTGGTTTCATTAGAAAACAAACATCTTCAGTACTGAGCACTGTACTGTGTGAAATAAGTTAATTCAGTTCTAGGAATCAGTTTCCTTTCTACGAAGATGGTTGAGTGCAGGAAATTCAAACTTTCTTGTTAATGTAATCTAAAAAGATGGCCAAGTTAGCAGATTCACTTCATTTGTAAGGTAGTTGTTGAGAAAATTAACATCTTTATTTCCGAACATTGTACTGTGTGAAATAAGCTCATTCGGTTCTAGGAATCACTTGCTTTCCTACAAAGAAGGTTGAGTGCAGCAAGTTCAAACTTTCCTTGGAATTGTAATCTAAAAAGATGCACAACTTAGTAGATTGGCCTCATTTCTAAAGTAGTTTTTTTAGAAAAGGAACATCTTCATTACCGAACACTGTACTGTGTGAAATAAGTTAATTCGCTTCTAGGAATCAGTTTAAATTCTACAAAGGTGGTTGAGTGCAGCAATTTCAAACTTTCCTTGTTAATGTAATCTCAAAAGATGGCCAGGTTAGAAGATTTGCCTCATTTGTAAAGTAGTTTGTTGAGAAAACAAACATCTTCATTACCGAACATTGTACTGTGTGAAAAAAGCTCATTCGGTTCTAGAATTCAGTGGCTTTCCACAAAGACGGTTGAGTGCAACAAGTTCAAACTTTCCTTCTTAATGTAATCTAAAAAGATGCACAACTTAGTAGATTGGCCTCATTTCTAAAGTAGTTTCTTTAGAAAAGAAACATCTACAGTACTGAACACTGTACTGTCTGAAATAAGTTAATTTGCTTCTAGGAATCAGTTTAATTTCTACGAAGATGGTTGAGTGCCGCAAGTTCAAACTTTCCTTGTGAATGTAATGTAAAAAGATGCACAATTTATTAGATTGGCCTCATTTCTAAAGTAGTTTCTTTAGAAAAGAAACATCTTCAGTACCGAACACTGTACTGTGTGAAATATGTTAATTCATTTCTAGGAATCAGTTTAATTTCTACGAAGATGGTTGAGTGCAACAAGTTGAAACTTTCCTTGGTAATGTCATCTAAAAAGAGGCACAACTTAGTGGATTGGCCTCATTTCTAAAGTAGTTTCTTTAGACAAGAAACATCTTCAGTACCGAATACTGTACTGTGTGAAATAAGTTAATTCTGTTGTTGGAATCAGTTTAATTCCTACGAAGATGGTTGAGTGCAGCATGTTCAAACTTTTATTGTTAATGTAATCTCAAAAGATGGCCAAGTTAGAAGATTTGCCTCATTTGTAAAGTAGTTTTTTGAGAAAACAAACATCTTCATTACCGAACATTGTACTGTGTGAAAAAAGCTCATTCGGTTCTAGAATACAGTTGCTTTCCTACAAAGACAGTTGAGTGCAGCAAGTTCAAACTTTCCTTGGTAATGTAATCTAAAAAGATGCAAAACTTAGTAGATTTGCCTCATTTTTGAAGTAGTTTCTTTAGAAAGAAACATCTTCAGTACCGAACACTGTACTGTGTGAAATAAGTTAATTCGCTTCTAGGAATCAGTTTAATTTCTACGAGGAAAGTTGAGTGCAGCAAGTTCAAACATTCCTAGTTTGTGTAATCTAACAAGATGTACAAGTTGGTGGATTCGCCTCATTTCTAAAGTAGTTTCTTTAGAAAAGAAACAACTTCAGTACCGAACACTGTACTGTGTGAAATAAGTGAATTCGCTTCTAGGAATCAGTTTAATTTCTACGAAGATGTTAGAGTGCAGCAAGTTCAAACTTTCCTTGTTAATGTAATCTAAAAAGATGGCCAAGTTAGTAGATTCACCTCATTGTAAAGTAGTTTGTTGAGAAAACAAACATCTTCATTGCCAAACATTTTACTGTGTAAAATAAACTCATTTGGTTCTAGGAATCAGTTGCTTTCCTACAAAGGAGGTTGAGTGCAGCAAGTTCAAAATTTCCTTGTTAATGTAATATAAAAAGATGCACAACTTAGTAAATTGGCCTCATTTCTAAAGTAGTTTGTTTAGAAAACAAACATCTTCATTACCGAAAACTGTATTATGTGAAATGAGCTAGTTCGGTTCTGGGAATCACTTGCTTTCCTACGAAGAAGGTTGAGTGCAGCAAGTTCAAAGTTTCCTAGTTTGTGTAATCTAACAGGATGTACAAGTTAGTGGATTCGCCTCGTTTCTAAAGTGGTTTCTTTAGAAAACAAACATCTTCAGTACTGAGCACTGTACTGTGTGAAATAAGTTAATTCAGTTCTAGGAATCAGTTTCCATTCTACGAAGATGGTTGAGTGCAGCAAGTTCAAACTTCCCTTGTTAATGTAATCTAAAAAGATGGCCAAGTTAGCAGATTTGCCTCATTTGTAAGGTAGTTTGTTGAGAAACAAACATCTTTATTACCGAACATTGTACTGTGTGAAATAAGCTCATTCGGTTCTAGGAATCACTTGCTTTCCTCCAAAGAAGGTTCAGTGCAGCAAGTTCAAACTTTCCTTGGTAATGTAATCTAAAAAGATGAACAACTTAGTAAATTGGCCTCATTTCTAAAGTAGTTTCTTTAGAAAAGAAACATCTACAGTACCGAACACTGTACTGTGTGAAATAAGTTAATTCGCTTCTAAGAATCAGTTTAATTTCTAGGAAGATGGTTGAGTGCAGCAAGTTCAAACTTTCCTTAGTTTGTGTAATCTAAAAAGATGCACAAGTTAGTAGATTGGCCTCATTTCTAAAGTAGTTTCTTTAGAAAAGAAACATCTTCAGTACCGAACACTGTACTGTGTGAAATAAGTTAATTCGTTTCTAGGAATCAGTTGCTTTTTCTACGAAGATGGTTGAGTGCAGCAAGTTCAAACTTTCCTAGTTAATGTAATCTAAAAAGATGTACAACTTAGTGGATTTGCCTCATTTCTAAAGTAGTTTCTTTAGAAAAGAAACATCTTCAGTACCGAACACTGTACTGTGTGAAATAAGTTAATTCGGTTCTAGGAATCAGTTTAATTTCTACGAAGAAGGTTGAGTGCAGCAAGTTCAAACTTTCCCAGTTAATGTAATCTAAAAAGATGGCCAAGTTAGAAGATTTGCCTCATTTCTAAAGTAGTTTTTGAGAAAACAAACATCTTCATTACCGAACATTGTACTGTGTGAAATAAGTGAATTCGGTTCTAGGAATCAGTTGCTTTTCTACAAAGAAGGTTGAGTGCAGCAAGTTCAAACTTTCCTTGTTAATGTAATCTAAAAAGATGGCAAAGTTAGTAGATTTGCCTCATTTTTAAAGTAGTTTCTTTAGAAAACAAACATCTTCATTACCGAACACTGTACTGTGTGAAATAAGCTAATTCGGTTCTAGGAATCAGTTTAATTTCTACAAAGAAGGTTGAGTGCAGCAAGTTCAAACTTTCCTTGTTAATGTAATCTAACAAGGTGCACAAGTTAGTGGATTGGCCTCATTTCTAAAGTAGTTTGTTTAGAAAACAAACATCTTCATTACCGAACACTGTACTGTGTGAAATAATTCGGTTAATTCGGTTCTAGGAATCAGTTGCTTTTCTACAAAAGAAGGTTGAGTGCAGCAAGTTCAAACTTTCCTAGTTAATGTAATCTAAAAAGATGTACAAGTTAGTGGATTCACCTCATTTCTAAAGTAGTTTGTTGAGAAAACAAACATCTTCATTACCAAACATTTTACTGTGTGAAATAAGCTCATTCGGTTCTAGGAATCAGTTGCTTTCCTACAAAAGAAGGTTGAGTGCAGCAAGTTCAAACTTTCCTTGTTAATGTAATCTAAAAAGATGCACAAGTTAGTAGATTGGCCTCATTTCTAAAAGTAGTTTGTTGAGAAAACAAACATCTTCATTACCGAACATTTGTACTGTGTGAAATAAGCTAGTTCGGTTCTAGGAATCACTTGCTTTCCTACAAAGAAGGTTGAGTGCAGCAAGTTCAAACTTTCCTTGTTAATGTAATCTAAAAGATGCACAAGTTAGTAGATTGGCCTCATTTCTAAAGTAGTTTCTTTAGAAAACAAACATCTTCAGTACCGAACACTGTACTGTGTGAAATAAGTTAATTCAGTTCTAGGAATCAGTTTAATTTCTACAAAGATGGTTGAGTGCAGCAAGTTCAAACTTTCCTTGTTAATGTAATCTAAAAAGATGGCCAAGTTAGAAGATTCACCTCATTTGTAAAGTAGTTTGTTGAGAAAACAAACATCTTCATTACGAACATTGTACTGTGTGAAATAAGCTCATTCGGTTCTAGGAATCAGTTGCTTTCCTAAAAAGAAGGTTGAGTGCAGCAAGTTCAAACTTTCCTTGTTAATGTAATCTAAAAAGATGAACAACTTAGTAGATTGGCCTCATTTCTAAAGTAGTTTCTTTAGAAAAGAAACATCTTCATTACCGAACACTGTACTGTGTGAAATAAGTTAATTGCTTCTAGGAATCAGTTTAATTTCTACAAAGATGGTTGAGTGCAGCAAGTTCAAACTTTCCTTGTTAATGTAATCTAAAAGATGTACAAGTTAGTAGATTCACCTCATTTCTAAAGTAGTTTCTTTAGAAAAGAAACATCTTCATTACCGAACACTGTACTGTGTGAAATAAGTGAATTTGGTTCTAGGAATCAGTTGCTTTCCTTCAAAGATGGTTGAGTGCAACAAGTTCAAACTTTCCTTGTTAATGTAATCTAAAAAGATGCACAAGTTAGTAGATTGGCCTCATTTCTAAAGTAGTTTCTTTAGAAAACAAACATCTTCATTACCGAACACTGTACTGTATGAAATAAGTTAATTCGGTTCTAGGAATCAGTTTAATTTCTACAAAGAAGGTTGAGTGCAGCAAGTTCAAACTTTCCTTGTTAATGTAATCTAACAAGATGTACAAGTTAGTAGATTCGCCTCATTTCTAAAGTAGTTTCTTTAGAAAACAAACATCTTCAGTACGAACACTGTACTGTGTGAAATAAGTTAATTCGGTTCTAGGAATCAGTTGCTTTTCTACAAAGAAGGTTGAGTGCAGCAAGTTCAAACTTTCCTTGTTAATGTAATCTAAAAAGATGTACAAGTTAGTAGATTCGCCTCATTTGTAAAGTAGTTTGTTGAGAAAACAAACATCTTCATTTCCAAACATTGTACTGTGTGAAATAAGCTAATTCGGTTCTAGGAATCAGTTGCTTTCCTACAAAGAAGGTTGAGTGCAGCAAGTTCAAACTTTCCTTGTTAATGTAATCTAAAAGATGCACAAGTTAGTAGATTGGCCTCATTTCTAAAGTAGTTTGTTTAGAAAACAAACATCTTCATTACTGAACACTGTACTGTGTGAAATAAGCTCATTTGGTTCTAGGAATCACTTGCTTTTCTACAAAGAAGGTTGAGTGCAGCAAGTTCAAACTTTCCTTGTTTGTGTAATCTAACAAGATGTACAAGTTAGTAGATTGGCCTCATTTCTAAAGTAGTTTCTTTAGAAAACAAACATCTTCAGTACTGAACACTGTACTGTGTGAAATAAGTTAATTCGGTTCTAGGAATCAGTTTCCTTTCAAGAAGATGGTTGAGTGCAGCAAGTTCAAACTTTCCTTGTTAATGTAATCTAAAAAGATGGCCAAGTTAGGAGATTCACCTCATTTTGTAAAGTAGTTTGTTGAGAAAACTAACATCTTCATTGCCGAACATTGTACTGTGTAAAATAAGCTCATTTGGTTCTAGGAATCACTTTGCTTTCCTACAAAGAAGGTTGAGTGCAGCAAGTTCAAACTTTCCTTGTTAATGTAATCTAAAAAAGATGCACAACTTAGTAGATTGGCCTCATTTCTAAAGTAGTTTCTTTAGAAAAGAAACATCTTCATTACCGAACACTGTACTGTGTGAAATAATGTTAATTCGGTTCTAGGAATCAGTTTAATTTCCTACGAAGATGGTTGAGTGCAGCAAGTTCAAACTTTTCTTGTTAATGTAATCTAAAAAGATGGACAAGTTAGTAGATTGGCCTCATTTGTAAAGTAGTTTGTTGAGAAAACAAACATCTTCATTGCGAACATTGTACTGTGTGAAATAAGCTCATTCGGTTCTAGGAATCAGTTGCTTTCCTAAAAAGAAGGTTGAGTGCAGCAAGTTCAAACTTTCCTTGTTAATGTAATCTAAAAAGATGCACAACTTAGTAGATTTGCCTCATTTCTAAAGTAGTTTCTTTAGAAAAGAAACATCTTCAGTACCGAACACTGTACTGTGTGAAATAAGTTAATTCTGCTTCTAGGAATCAGTTTAATTTCTACGAAGATGGTTGAGTGCAGCAAGTTCAAACTTTCCTTGTTAATGTAATCTAAAAAAGATGACCAAGTTAGTAGATTCACCTCATTTTGTAAAGTAGTTTGTTGAGAAAACAAACATCTTCATTGCCGAACATTGTACTGTGTGAAATAAGCTCATTCGGTTCTAGGAATCAGTTGCTTTCCTTCAAAGAAGGTTGAGTGCAGCAAGTTCAAACTTTCCTTGTTAATGTAATCTCAAAAAGATGCACAACTTAGTAGATTGGCCTCATTTCTAAAGTAGTTTCTTGAGAAAAACAAACATCTTCATTACCGAACACTGTACTGTGTGAAATAAGTTAATTCAGTTCTAGGAATCAGTTTAATTTCTACAAAGATGGTTGAGTGCAGCAAGTTCAAACTTTCTTTGTTAATGTAATCTAAAAAGATGTACAAGTTAGTAGATTGGCCTCATTTGTAAAGTAGTTTGTTGAGAAAAGAAACATCTTCAATTCCGAAAATTGTACTGTGTGAAATAAGCTCATTCGGTTCTAGGAATCAGTTGCTTTCCTACAAAAGAAGGTTGAGTGCAGCAAGTTCAAACTTTCCTTGTTAATGTAATCTAAAAAGATGCACAAGTTAGTAGATTGGCCTCATTTCTAAAAGTAGTTTGTTTAGAAAACAAACATCTTCATTGCGAACACTGTACTATGTGAAATAAGCTAGTTCGGTTCTAGGAATCACTTGCTTTCCTACAAAGAAGGTTGAGTGCAGCAAGTTCAAACTTTCCTAGTTTGTGTAATCTAACAAGATGTACAAGTTAGTGGATTCGCCTCATTTCTAAAGTAGTTTCTTGAGAAAACAAACATCTTCAGTACCGAACACTGTACTGTGTGAAATAAGTCCATTTGGTTCTAGGAATCAGTTTCCTTTCTACAAAGATGGTTGAGTGCAGCAAGTTCAAACTTTTCTTGTTAATGTAATCTAAAAAGATGGCCAAGTTAGTAGATTCGCCTCATTTATAAAGTAGTTTCTTTAGAAAACAAACATCTTCATTGCCAAACATTGTACTGTGTGAAATGAGCTTATTCGGTTCTAGGAATCAGTTTGCTTTCCTACAAAGATGGTTGAGTGCAGCAAGTTCAAACTTTCCTTGTTAATGTAATCTAAAAAGATGTACAAGTTAGTAGATTCGCCTCATTGGTAAAGTAGTTTGTTGAGAAAACAAACATCTTCATTGCGAACATTGTACTGTGTGAAAAAAGCTAATTTGGTTCTAGAAATCACTTGCTTTCCTACAAAGAAGGTTGAGTGCAGCAAGTTCAAACTTTCCTTGTTAATGTAATCTAACAAGATGTACAAGTTAGTAGATTGGCCTCATTTCTAAAGTAGTTTCTTTAGAAAACAAACATCTTCAGTACTGAACACTGTACTGTGTGAAATAAGTTAATTCGGTTCTAGGAATCAGTTTCCTTTCCTACAAAGATGGTTGAGTGCAGCAAGTTCAAACTTTCCTTGTTAATGTAATCTAAAAGATGTACAAGTTAGTAGATTCACCTCATTTGTAAAGTAGTTTCTTTAGAAAACAAACATCTTCATTGCCGAACATTGTACTGTGTGAAATAAGCTAATTAGGTTCTTGGAATCACTTGCTTTCCTACAAAGAAGGTTGAGTGCAGCAAGTTCAAACTTTCCTTGTTAATGTAATCTAAAAAGATGCACAAGTTAGTAGATTGGCCTCATTTCTAAAGTAGTTTCTTTAGAAAACAAACATCTTCATTACCGAACATTTTACTGTGTGAAATGTTAAGCTCCGGTTTCTAGGAATCAGTTTAATTTCTACAAAGATGGTTTGAGTGCAGCAAGTTCAAACTTTCCTTGTTAATGTAATCTAAAAAGATGCCAAGTTAGTAGATTCGCCTCATTTCTAAAGTAGTTTGTTGAGAAAACAAACATCTTCATTGCCGAACATTGTACTGTGTGAAATAAGCTCATTCGGTTCTAGGAATCAGTTGCTTTCCTACAAAGAAGGTTGAGTGCTGCAAGTTCAAACTTTTCCTTGTTAATGTAATCTAAAAAGATGCACAAGTTAGTAGATTGGCCTCATTTCTAAAGTAGTTTGTTTAGAAAACAAACATCTTCATTACCGAACACTGTACTATGTGAAATAAGTTAATTCGGTTCTAGGAATCACTTGCTTTCCTACAAAGAAGGTTGAGTGCAGCAAGTTCAAACTTTCCTAGTTTGTGTAATCTAACAAGATGTACAAGTTAGTGGATTCGCCTCATTTCTAAAGTAGTTTCTTTAGAAAACAAACATCTTCATTACTGAGCACTGTACTGTGTGAAATAAGTTAATTTGGTTCTAGGAATCAGTTGCTTTCCTACAAAGATGGTTGAGTGCAGCAAGTTCAAACTTTCCTTGTTAATGTAATCTAAAAAGATGTACAAGTTAGTAGATTCGCCTCATTTGTAAAGTAGTTTGTTGAGAAAACAAACATCTTCATTGTCGAACATTGTACTGTGTGAAATAAGCTCATTCGGTTCTAGGAATCAGTTTGCTTTCCTACAAAGAAGGTTGAGTGCAGCAAGTTCAAACTTTCCTTGTTAATGTAATCTAAAAAGATGTACAAGTTAGTAGATTGGCCTCATTTCTAAAGTAGTTTCTTTAGAAAAGAAACATCTTCATCTTCATTGCGAACACTGTACTGTGTGAAATAATTTAATTCGGTTCTAGGAATCAGTTTAATTTCTACAAAAAGATGGTTGAGTGCAGCAAGTTCAAACTTTCCTAGTTAATGTAATCTAAAAAGATGGCCAAGTTAGAAGATTGGCCTCATTTGTAAAGTAGTTTCTTGAGAAAACAAACATCTTCATTGCCAAACATTGTACTGTGTGAATAAGCTAATTCGGTTCTCTAGGAATCACTTGCTTTCCTACAAAGAAGGTTGAGTGCAGCAAGTTCAAACTTTCCTTGTTAATGTAATCTAAAAAGATGCACAAGTTAGTAGATTGGCCTCATTTCTAAAGTAGTTTCTTGAGAAAACAAACATCTTCATTACCGAACATTGTACTGTGTGAAATAAGCTCATTCGGTTCTAGGAATCACTTGCTTTCCTACAAAGAAGGTTGATTGCAGCAAGTTCAAACTTTCCTAGTTTGTGTAATCTAACAAGATGTACAAGTTAGTAGATTCGCCTCATTTCTAAAGTAGTTTCTTGAGAAAACAAACATCTTCATTGCCGAACATTGTACTGTGTGAAATAAGCTAATTCGGTTCTAGGAATCACTTGCTTTTCTACAAAGAAGGTTGAGTGCAGCAAGTTCAAACTTTCCTAGTTTGTGTAATCTAACAAGATGTACAAGTTAGTAGTAGGCCTCATTTCTAAAGTAGTTTCTTGAGAAAACAAACATCTTCATTGCTGAACATTGTACTGTGTGAAATAAGCTAATTCGGTTCTAGGAATCACTTGCTTTCCTACAAAGAAGGTTGAGTGCAGCAAGTTCAAACTTTCCTTGTTAGTGTAATCTAACAAGATGTACAAGTTAGTAGATTTGCCTCATTTCTAAAGTAGTTTCTTGAGAAAACAAACATCTTCATTGCCGAACATTGTACTGTGTGAAATAAGCTAATTCGGTTCTAGGAATCACTTGCTTTCCTACAAAGAAGGTTGAGTGCAGCAAGTTCAAACTTTCCTTGTTAGTGTAATCTAACAAGATGTACAAGTTAGTAGATTCGCCTCATTTCTAAAGTAGTTTCTTGAGAAAACAAACATCTTCATTGCCGAACATTGTACTGTGTGAAATAAGCTAATTCGGTTCTAGGAATCACTTGCTTTCCTACCAAAAGGTTAGTGCAGCAAGTTCAAACTTTCCTTGTTTGTGTAATCTAACAAGATGTACAATTTTGTAGATTCGCCTCATTTCTAAAGTAGTTTCTTGAGAAAACAAACATCTTCATTGCCGAACATTGTACTGTGTGAAATAAGCTCATTCGGTTCTAGGAATCACTTGCTTTCCTACAAAGAAGGTTGAGTGCAGCAAGTTCAAACTTTCCTTGTTAATGTAATCTAAGAAGATGTACAAGTTAGTAGATTGCCTCATTTCTAAAGTAGTTTCTTGAGAAAACAAACATCTTCATTGCCGAACATTGTACTGTGTGAAATAAGCTAATTCGGTTCTAGGAATCACTTGCTTTCCTACAAAGAAGGTTGAGTGCAGCAAGTTCAAACTTTCCTTGTTAGTGTAATCTAACAAGATGTACAAGTTAGTAGATTCGCCTCATTTCTAAAGTAGTTTCTTGAGAAAACAAACATCTTCATTACCGAACATTGTACTGTGTGAAATAAGCTAATTTGGTTCTAGGAATCACTTGCTTTTTCTACAAAGAAGGTTGAGTGCAGCAAGTTCAAACTTTCCTAGTTTGTGTAATCTAACAAGATGTACAAGTTAGTAGATTCGCCTCATTTCTAAAGTAGTTTCTTGAGAAAACAAACATCTTCATTGCCGAACATTGTACTGTGTGAAATAAGCTAATTCGGTTCTAGGAATCACTTTTTCCTACAAAGAAGGTTGAGTGCAGCAAGTTCAAACTTTCCTAGTTAGTGTAATCTAACAAGATGTACAAGTTAGTAGATTCGCCTCATTTCTAAAGTAGTTTCTTGAGAAAACAAACATCTTCATTGCCGAACATTGTACTGTGTGAAATAAGCTAATTCGGTTCTAGGAATCAGTTGCTTTCCTACAAAGAAGGTTGAGTGCAGCAAGTTCAAACTTTCCTTGTTAGTGTAATCTAACAAGATGTACAAGTTAGTAGATTCGCCTCATTTCTAAAGTAGTTTCTTGAGAAAACAAACATCTTCATTACCGAACATTGTACTGTGTGAAATAAGCTAATTCGGTTCTAGGAATCACTTGCTTTCCTACAAAGAAGGTTGAGTGCAGCAAGTTCAAACTTTCCTAGTTTGTGTAATCTAACAAGATGTACAAGTTAGTAGATTCGCCTCATTTCTAAAGTAGTTTCTTGAGAAAACAAACATCTTCATTACTGAACATTGTACTGTGTGAAATAAGCTAATTCGGTTCTAGGAATCAGTTGCTTTCCTACAAAGAAGGTTGAGTGCAGCAAGTTCAAACTTTCCTTGTTAATGTAATCTAAAAGATGGCCAAGTTAGTAGATTCACCTCATTTCTAAAGTAGTTTCTTGAGAAAACAAACATCTTCATTGCTGAACATTGTACTGTGTGAAATAAGCTCATTCGGTTCTAGGAATCACTTGCTTTCCTACAAAGAAGGTTGAGTGCAGCAAGTTCAAACTTTCCTTGTTAATGTAATCTAAAAAGATGCACAAGTTAGTAGATTGGCCTCATTTCTAAAGTAGTTTCTTTAGAAAACAAACATCTTCATTGCGAACACTGTACTGTGTGAAATAAGCTAATTCGTTCTAGGAATCAGTTTGCTTTCCTACAAAGAAGGTTGAGTGCAGCAAGTTCAAACTTTCCTTGTTAATGTAATCTAAAAAGATGTACAAGTTAGTAGATTCGCCTCATTTCTAAAGTAGTTTCTTGAGAAAACAAACATCTTCATTACCGAACATTGTACTGTGTGAAATAAGCTAATTCGGTTCTAGGAATCAGTTTGCTTTCCTACAAAAGAAGGTTGAGTGCAGCAAGTTCAAACTTTCCTTGTTAATGTAATCTAAAAGATGTACAAGTTAGTAGATTCGCCTCATTTGTAAAGTAGTTTGTTGAGAAAACAAACATCTTCATTGCGAACATTGTACTGTGTGAAATAAGCTCATTCGGTTCTAGGAATCAGTTGCTTTCCTACAAAGAAGGTTGAGTGCAGCAAGTTCAAACTTTCCTTGTTAATGTAATCTAAAAAGATGCACAAGTTAGTAGATTGGCCTCATTTCTAAAGTAGTTTCTTTAGAAAACAAACATCTTCATTGCCGAACACTGTACTATGTGAAATAAGCTAGTTCGGTTCTAGGAATCACTTGCTTTCCTACGAAGAAGGTTGAGTGCAGCAAGTTCAAACTTTCTAGTTTGTGTAATCTAACAAGATGTACAAGTTAGTGGATTCGCCTCATTTCTAAAGTGGTTTCTTTAGAAAACAAACATCTTCAGTACTGAACACTGTACTGTGTGAAATAAGTTAATTTGGTTCTAGGAATCAGTTTAATTTCCACGAAGATGGTTGAGTGCAGCAAGTTCAAACTTTCCTTGTTAATGTAATCTAAAAAGATGGCCAAGTTAGTAGATTCACCTCATTTGTAAAGTAGTTTTGTTGAGAAAACAAACATCTTCATTGCCGAACATTGTACTGTGTGAAATAAGCTCATTCGGTTCTAGGAATCACTTGCTTTCCTACAAAGAAGGTTGAGTGCAGCAAGTTCAAACTTTCCTTGTTAATGTAATCTAAAAGATGCACAAGTTAGTAGATTGGCCTCATTTCTAAAGTAGTTTTTTAGAAAACAAACATCTTCATTACCGAACACTGTACTGTGTGAAATAATTTAATTGGTTCTAGGAATCAGTTTAATTTCTACAAAGATGGTTGAGTGCAGCAAGTTCAAACTTTCCTTATTAATGTAATCTCAAAAAGATGGCCAAGTTAGTAGATTGGCCTCATTTGTAAAGTAGTTTGTTGAGAAAACAAACATCTTCATTGCCAAACATTGTACTGTGTGAAATAAGCTAATTCGGTTCTAGGAATCAGTTGCTTTCCTTCAAAGAAGGTTGAGTGCAGCAAGTTCAAACTTTCTTTGTTAATGTAATCTAACAAGATGTACAAATTAGTACATTGGCCTCATTTCTAAAGTAGTTTCTTTAGAAAAGAAACATCTTCATTACCCGAACACTGTACTATGTGAAATGAGCTAGTTTGGTTCTAGGAATCACTTGCTTTCTACTAAGAAGAAGGTTGATTGCAGCAAGTTCAAACTTTCCTAGTTTGTGTAATCTAACAAGATGTACAAGTTAGTGGATTCGCCTCATTTCTAAAGTAGTTTCTTTAGAAAACAAACATCTTCATTACCGAACATTGTACTGTGTGAAATAAGATGATTCGGTTCTAGGAATCAGTTGCCTTTCTACAAAGATGGTTGAGTGCAGCAAGTTCAAACTTTCCTTGTTAATGTAATCTAAAAAGATGTCCAAGTTAGTAGATTCGCCTCATTTCTAAAGTAGTTTCTTGAGAAAACAAATCTTCATTACCAAACATTTGTAGTATGTGAAATAAGTTAATTCGGTTCTAGGAATCAGTTACTTTCTACGAAGATGGTTGAGTGCAGCAAGTTCAAACTTTCCTTGTTAATGTAATCTAAAAAGATGTCCAAGTTAGTAGATTTGCCTCATTTGTAAAGTAGTTTGTTGAGAAAACAAACATCTTCATTGCGAACATTATACTGTGTGAAATAAGCTAAATCGGTTCTAGGAATCAATTGCTTTCCTACAAAGAAGGTTGAGTGCAGCAAGTTCAAACTTTCCTTGTTAATGTAATCTAAAAGATGCACAAGTTAATGGATTCGCCTCATTTGTAAAGTAATTTCTTAAGAAAACAAACATCTTCAGTACCGAACACTGTACTGTGTGAAATAAGTTAATTCGGTTCTAGGAATCAGTTTAATTTCTACAAAGATGGTTGAGTGCAGCAAGTTCAAACTTTCCTTGTTAATGTAATCTAAAAAGATGGCCAAGTTAGTAGATTGGCCTCATTTGTAAAGTAGTTTGTTGAGAAACCAAACATCTTCATTGCCTAACATTGTACTGTGTGAAATAAGCTAATTCGGTTCTAGGGAATCAGTTGCTTTCCTACAAAGAAGGTTGAGTGCAGCAAGTTCAAACTTTCCTTGTTAATGTAATCTAAAAACATGCACAAGTTAGTAGATGCCTCATTTCTAAAGTAGTTTCTTTAGAAAAGAAACATCTTCCGCACCAAACACTGTACTGTGTGAAATAAGTTAATTTCCTTCTAGGAATCAGTTTAATTTCCTACAAAGAAGGTGGAGTGCAGCAAGTTCAAACTTTCCTTGTTAATGTAATATAAAAAGATGCACAATTTATTACATTGGCCTCATTTCTAAAGTAGTTTCTTTAGAAAACAAACATCTTCATTACCGAACACTGTACTGTGTGAAATAAGTTAATTTGGTTCTAGGAATCAGTTGCTTTTTCTACGAAGAAGGTTGAGTGCAGCAAGTTCAAACTTTCCTAGTTTGTGTAATCTAACAAGATGTACAAGTTAGTGGATTCGCCTGATTTCTAAAATAGTTTCTTTAGAAAACAAACATCTGCAGTACTGAATACTGTACTGTGTGAAATAAGTGAATTCGGTTCTAGGAATCAGTTTAATTTCTACGAAGATGGTTGAGTATAGCAAGATCAAACTTTCCTTCTTAATGTAATCTAAAAAGATGGCCAAATTAGTAGATTGGCCTCATTTGTAAAGTAGTTTTTTGAGAAAACAAACATCTTCATTGCCGAACATTGTACTGTGTGAAAAAAGCTCATTCAGTTCAAGAATTCAGTTGCTTTCCTACAAAGACGATTGAGTGCAGCAATTTCAAACTTTCCTTGTTAATGTAATCTGAAAAGATGCACAACATAGTAAATTGGCCTCATTTCTAAAGTAGTTTGTTTAGAAAACAAACATCTTCATTACCGAAAAACTGTACTATGTGAAATGAGCTAGTTCGGTTCTAGGAATCAGTTTAATTTCCTACGAAGAAGGTTGAGTGCAGCAAGTACAAACTTTCCTAGTTTCTGTTATCTAACAAGATGTACAACTTAGTGGATTCGTGTCATTTCTAAAGTGTTTTCTTTAGAAAACAAACATCTTCAGTACTGGGCACTGTACTGTGTGAAATAAGTTAATTCGGTTCTAGGAATCAGTTTCCTTTCTACGAAGATGGTTGAGTGCAGCAAGTTCAAACTTTCCTTGTTAATGTAATCTAAAAAGATGGCCAAGTAAGCAGAGTCACCTCATTTGTGAGGTAGTTTGTTGAGAACACTAACATCTTTATTGCTGAACATTGTACTGTGTGAAATAAGCTCATTCGGTTCTAGGAATCACTTGCTTTCCTACATAGAAGGTTGAGTGGAGCAAGTTCAAACGTTCCTTGTTAATGTAATCTAAAAAGATGCACAAATTATTAGATTGGCCTCTTTTTCTAAAGTAGTTTCTTTAGAAAAGAAACATCTTCAGTACCGAACACAGCACTGTGTGAAATAAGTGAATTCGCTTCTAGGAATCAGTTTAATTTCTACAAAGATGGTTGAATGGAGCAAATTCAAACTTTCCTTGTTAATGTAATCTCAAAAGATGGCCAAGTTAGAAGATTCGCCTCATTTGTAAAGTAGTTTGTTGAGAAAACAAACATCTTCATTACCAAACATTGTAATGTGTGAAAAAAGCCCATTAGGTTCTAGAATTCAGTTGCTTTCCTACAAAGACGGTTGAGTGCAACAAGTTCAAACTTTCCTTGTTAATGTAATCTCAAAAGATGGCCAAGTTAGTAGATTCGCTTCATTTGTAAAGTAGTTTGTTGAGAAAACAAACATCTTCATTGCCAAACGTTGTACTGTGTGAAATAAGCTCATTCGGTTCTAGGAATCAGTTGCTTTCCTACATAGAATGTTGAGTGCAGCAAGTTCAAACTTTCCTTGTTAATGTAATCTGAAAAGATGCACAACTTGGTAAACTGGCCTCATTTCTAAAGTATTTTGTTTAGAAAACAAACATCTTTATTACCGAAAACTGTACTATGTGAAATGAGCTGGTTCGGTTCTAGGAATCACTTGCTTTCTTACGAAGAAGGTTGAGTGCAGCAAGTTCAAACTTTCCTAGTTTGTGTAATAAAACAAGGTGTACAAGTTAGTGGATTCGCGTCGTTTCTAAAGTGGTTTCTTTAGAAAACAAACACCTTCAGTACTGAGCACTGTACTGTGTGAAATAAGTGAATTCGTTTCTAGGAATCAGTTTAATTTCAACGAAGATGGTTGAGTGCAGCAGGTTCAAACTTTCCTTGTTAATGTAATCTCAAAAGATGGCCAAGTTAGTAGATTCGCTTTATTTGTAAAGTAGTTTGTTGAGAAAAAAACTTCTTCATTGCCAAACATTGTACTGTGTGAAATAAGCTCATTCGGTTCTAGGAATCAGTTGCTTTCCTACAAAGATGGTTGAGCGCAGCAAGTTCAAACTTTCCTTGTTAATGTAATCTAAAAAGATGCACAACTTAGTAGATTGGCCTCATTTCTACAGTCGTTTCTTTAGAAAAGAAACATCTACAGTACCAAACACTGTACTGTGTGAAATCAGTTAATTCACTTCTAGGAATCAGTTTAATTTCTACGAAGATGGTTGAGTGCAGCAAGTTCAAACTTTCCTTGTTAATGTAATGTAAAAAGATGCACAATTTACTAGATTGGCTTCATTTTTAAAGTAGTTTCTTTAGAAAGGAAACATCTTCAGAACCGAACACTGTACTGTGTGAAATAAGTTAATTCGCTTCTTGGAATCAGTTTAATTTCTACGAAGAATGTTGAGTGCATCAAGTTCAAATTTTCCTAGTTTGTGTAATCTAACAAGATGTAGAAGTTAGTAGATTCGCCTCATTTTTAAAGTAGTTTCTTTAGAAAAGAAACATCTTCAGTACCGAACTCTGTACTGTGTGAAATAAGTTAATTCGTTTCTAAGAATCAGTTTAATTTCTATGAAGATGGTTGAGTGCAGCAAGTTCAAACTTTCTTTGTTAATGTAATCTCAAAAGATGGTCAAGTTAGAAGATTCGCCTCATTTGTTAAGTAGTTTGTTGAGAAAACAAACATCTTCATTGCCAAACATTGTACTGTGTGAAAAAGCTCATTCGATTCTAGAATTCAGTTGCTTTCCTACAAAGACGGTTGAATGCAACAAGTTCAAACTTTCCTTGTTAATGTAATCTAAAAAGATGGCCAAATTAGCAGATTCACCTCATTTGTAAGGTAGTTTGTTGAGAAAAGTAACATCTTTATTGCCGAACATTGTACTGTGTGAAATAAGCGCATTCGGTTCTAGGAATCACTTGCTTTCCTCCAAAGAAGGTTGAGTGCAGAAAGTTCACACTTTCCTTGTTAATGTAATCTAAAAAGATGCACAACTTAGTAGATTGGCCTCATTTCTAAAGTAGTTTCTTTAGAAAAGAAACATCTTCAGTATCCAACACTGTACTGTGTGAAATTAGTTAATTCGTTTCTAGGAATCAGTTTAATTTCTACGAAGATGGTTGAGTGCAGCAAGTTCAAACTTTCCTTGTTAATGTAATCTCCAACGATGGCCAAGTTAGTAGAATCGCTTCATTTCTAAAGTGGTTTCTTTAGAAAACAAACATCTTCAGTACTGAACACTGTACTGTGTGAAATAAGTTAATTTGCTTCTAGGAATCAGTTTAATTTCTACGAAGAAGGTTGAGTGCAGCAAGTTCAATCTTTCCTAGTTTGTGTAATCTAACAAGATGTACAAGTTAGTGGATTCGCCTCATTTCTAAAGTAGTTTCTTTAGAAAAGAAACATCTTCAGTACCTAACACTGTCCTGTGTGAATTACGTGAATTAGCTTCTAGGAATCAGTTTAATTTTTACGAAGATGTTAGAGTGCAGCAAGTTCAAACTTTCCTTGTTAATGTAATCTAAAAAGATGGCCAAGTTAGTAGATTCACCTCATTTGTAAAGTAGTTTGTTGAGAAAATAAACATCTTCATTGCCAAACATTGTTCTGTGAGAAATAAGCTCACTCGGTTCTAGGAATCAGTTGCTTTCCTACAAAGGAGGTTGAGTGCAGCAAGTTCAAACTTTCCTTGTAAATGTAATCTAAAAAGGTGCACAACTTAGTAAATTGGCCTCATTTCTAAAGTACTTTGTTTAGAAAACAAACATCTTCATTACCGAAAACTGTACTATGTGAAATGAGCTAGTTCGGTTCTAGGAATCACTTGCTTTCCTACGAAGAAGGTTGAGTGCAGCAAGTTCAAACTTTCCTAGTTTGTGTAATCAAACAAGGTGTACAAGTTAGTGGATTCACGTCGTTTCTAAAGTGGTTTCTTTAGAAAACAAACATATTCTGTACTGAACAATGTATTGTGTGAAATAAGTTAATTCGGTTCTAGGAATCAGTTTCCTTTCTACGAAGATGGTTGAGTGCAGCAAGTTCAAACTTTCCTTGTTAATGTAATCTAAAAAGATGGCCACGTTAGCAGATTCACATCATTTGTACGGTAGTTTGTTGAGAAAAGTAACATCTTTATAGCCGAACATTGTACTGTGTGAAATAATCTCATTCGGTTCTAGGAATCACTTGCTTTCCTCCAAAGAAGGTTGAGTGCAGCAAGGTCAAACTTCCCTTGTTAATGTAATCTAAAAAGATGCACAACTTAGTAGATTGGGCTCATTTCTAAAGTAGTTTCTTTAGAAAAGAAACATCTTCAGTACCGAACACTGTACTGTGTGAAATGAGTTAATTCGTTTCTAGGAATAAGTTTAATTTCTACGAAGATGGTTGAGTGCAGCAAGTTCAAAGTTTCTTGTTAATGTAATCTCCAACGATGGCCAAGATAGTAGATTCGCTTCATTTCTAAAGTGGTATCTTTAGAAAACAATCATCTTCAGTACTGAGCACTGTACTGTGCGAAATAAGTTAATTCGGTTCTAGGAATCAGTTTCTTTTCTACAAAAATGGTTGAGTGCAGCAAGTTCAAACTTTCCTTAGTTAAGGTAATCTAAAATGATGTCCAAGTTAGCAGATTCACCTCATTTGTACAGTAGTTTGTTGAGAAAAATTAACATCTTTATTACGAACCTTGTTCTGTGTGAAATAAGCTCATTCGGTTCTAGGAATCACTTGCTTTCCTACAAAGAAGGTTGAGTGCAGCAAGTTCAAACTTTCCTTGGTAATGTAATCTAAAAAGATGCACAACTTAGTAGATTGGCCTCATTTCTAAAGTAGTTTCTTGAGAAAAGAAACATCTTCAGTACCGAACAATGTACTGTGTGAAATAAGTTAATTCCCTTCTAGGAATCAGTTTAATTTCTATGAAGATGGTTGAGTGCAGCAAGTTCAAACTTTCCTTGTTAATGTAATCTCAAAAGATGGCCAAGTTAGAAGATTGGCCTCATTTGTAAAGTAATTTGTTGAGAAAACAAACATCTTCATTGCCAAACATTGTACTGTGTGAAAAAGCTCATTCAGTTCTAAATCAGTTGCTTTCCTACAAAGAAGGTTGAGTGCAACAAGTTCAAACTTTCCTTGTTAATATAATCTAAAAAGATGCACAAGTTAGTGGATTGGGCTCATTTCTAAAGTAGTTTCTTTAGAAAACAAACATCTTCAGTACTGAACACTGTACTGTGTGAAATAAGTTAATTCGGTTCTAGGAATCAGTTTAATTTCTACCAAGATGGTTGAGTGCAGCAAGTTCAAACTTTCCTTGTTAATGTAATCTAAAAAGATAGCCAAAGTTAGGAGATTCAGCCTCATTTGTAAAAGTAGTTTGTTGAGAAAACAAACATCTTCGTTTCCAACACATTGTACTGTGTGAAATAAGCTCATTCGGTTCTAGGAATCAGCTGCTTTTTACAAAGAAGGTTGAGTGCAGCAAGTTCAAACTTTCCTTGTTAATGTAATCTGAAAAGATGCACAACTTAGTAAATTGGTCTCATTTCTAAAGTAGTTTGTTTAGAAAACAAACATCTTCATTACCGAAAACTGTACTATGTGAAATGAGCTCAGTTCGGTTCTAGGAATCACTTGCATTCCTACGAAGAAGGTTGAGTGCAGCAAGTTCAAACTTTCCTAGTTTGTGTAATCTAACAAGATGTACAAGTTAGTGGATTCGCATCGTTTCTAAAGTGGTTTCTTTAGAAAACAAACATCTTCAGTACTGAGCACTGTAATGTGTGAAATAAGTTAATTCGGTTCTGGGAATCAGTTTACTTTCTACGAAGATGGTTGAGTGCCGCAAGTTCAAACTTTCCTTGTTAATGTAATCTAAGATGGCCAAATTAGCAGATTCAGCTCATTTGTAAGGTAGTTTGTTGAGAAAAGTAACATCTTTATTGCCGAACATTGTACTGTGTGAAATAAGCTCATTCGGTTCTAGGAATCACTTCCTTTCCTACAAAGAAGGTTGAGTGCAGCAAGTTCAAACTTTACTTGTTAATGTAATCTCAAAAGATGCACAACTTAGTAGATTGGCCTCATTTCTAAAGTAGTTTCTTGAGAAAAGAAACATCTTCAGTACTGAACACTGTACGGTGTGAAATAAGTTAATTCGCTTCTATGAATCAGTTTAATTTCTATGAAGATGGTTGAGTGCAGCAAGTTCAAACTTTCCTTGTTAATGTAATCTCAAAAGATGGCCAAGTTAGAAGATTCGCCTCATTTGTAAAGTAATTTGTTGAGAAAACAAACATCTTCATTGCCAAACATTGTACTGTGTGAAAAAAGCTCATTCAGTTCTAAAATTCAGTTGCTTTCCTACAAAGACGGTTGAGTGCAACAAGTTCAAACTTTCCTTGTTAATATAATCTAAAAAGATGCACCACTTAGTAGATTGGGCTCATTTCGGAAGTAGTTTCTTCAGAAAAGAAACATCTCCAGTACCGAACACTGTACTGTGTGAAATAAGTTAATTCGCTTCTAGGAATCAGTTTAATTTCTACCAAGATGGTTCAGTGCAGCAAGTTCAATCTTTCCTTGTTAATGTAATCTAAAAAGATAGCAAAGTAAGGAGATTCGCCTCATTTGTAAAGTAGTTTGTTGAGAAAACAAACATCTTCGTTTCCATACATTGTACTGTGTGAAATAAGCTCATTCGGTTCTAGGAATCAGCTGCTTTCTTACAAAGAAGGTTGAGTGCAGCAAGTTCAAACTTTCTTTGTTAATGTAATCTGAAAAGATGCACAACTTAGTAAATTGGTCTCATTTCTAAAGTACTTTGTTTAGAAAACAAACATCTTCATTACCGAAAACTATACTATGTGAAATGAGCTAGTTCGGTTCTAGGAATCACTTGCATTCCTACGAAGAAGGTTGAGTGCAGCAAGTTCAAACTTTCCTAGTTTGTGTAATCTAACAAGATGTACAAGTTAGTGGATTCGCATCGTTTCTAAAGTGGTTTCTTTAGAAAACAAACATCTTCAGTACTGAGCACTGTAATGTGTGAAACATCTTCATTACCGAACACTGTACTGTGTGAAATAAGTGAATTCTTTTCTAGGAATTAGTTTAATTTCTACGAAGATGGTTGAGTGCAGCAAGTTCAAACTTTCCTTGTTAATGTAATCTCAAAAGATGGCCAAGTTAGAAGATTCGCCTCATTTGTAAAGTAGTTTGTTGAGAAAACAAACATCTTCATTGCCAAACATTGTACTGTGTGAAAAAAGCTCATTCGATTCTAGAATTCAGTTGCTTTCCTACAAAGACGGTTGAATGCAACAAGTTCAAACTTTCCTTGTTAATGTCATCTAAAAAGATGGCCAAATTAGCAGATTCACCTCATTTGTAAGGTAGTTTGTTGAGAAAAGTAACATCTTTATTGCCGAACATTGTACTGTGTGAAATAAGCTCATTCGGTTCCAGGAATCACTTCCTTTCCTACAAAGAAGGTTGAGTGCAGCAAGTTCAAACTTTCCTTGTTAATGTAATCCAAAAAGATGCACAACTTAGTAGATTGGCCTCATTTCTAAAGTAGTTTCTTTAGAAAAGAAACATCTTCAGTACCGAACACTGTACTGTGTGAAATAAGTGAATTCTTTTCTAGGAATCAGTTTAATTTCTACGAAGATGGTTGAGTGCAGCAAGTTCAAACTTTCTTGTTAATGTAATCTCAAAAGCTGGCCAAGTTAGAAGATTCGCCTCATTTGTAAATAGTTTGTTGAGAAAACAAACATCTTCTTTGCCTTACATTGTACTGTGTGAAAAAAGCTCATTCGATTCTAGAATTCAGTTGCTTTCCTACAAAGACGGTTGAGTGCAACAAGTTCAAGCATTCCTGGTTAATGTAATCTAAAAAGATGCACAACTTAGTCAACTTAGTAGATTGGGCTCATTTCTAAAGTAGTTTCTTTAGAAAAGAAACATCTTCAGTACCGAACACTGTACTGTGTGAAATAAGTTAATTCGCTTCCAGGAATCAGTTTAATTTCTACGAAGATGGTTGAGTGCAGCAAGTTCAAACTTTCCTAATGTGTGATCTAACAAGATGTACAAGTTAGTGGATTCGCCTCATTTCTAAAGTAGTTTATTTAGAAAAGAAACATCTTCAGTACCGAACACTATATTGTGTGAAATAAGTGAATTTGCTTCTCGGAATCAGTTTAATTTCTACGAAGATGGTTTAGTGCAGCAAGTTCAAACTTTCCTTGTTTGTGTAATCTAACAAGATGTACAAATTAGTGGATTCGCCTCATTTCTAAAGTAGTTTCTTTAGAAAAGAAACATCTTCAGTACCGAACACTGTACTGTGTGAAATAAGTTAATTCGCTTCTAGGAATCAGTTTATTTTCTACGAAGATGTTAGAGTGCAGCAAGTTCAAACTTTCCTTGTTAATGTAATCTAAAAACATGGCCAAGTTAGTATATTCGCCTCATTTGTAAGGTTGTTTGTTGAGAAAAGTGACATCTTTACTGCTGAACATTGTACTGTGTGAAATAAGCTCATTCGGTTCTAGGAATCACTTGCTTTCCTCCAAAGAAGGTTCAGTGCAGCAACTTCAAACTTTCCTTGTTAATGTAATCTAAAAAGATGCACAACTTAGTAGATTGGCCTCATTTCTAAGGTAGTTTCTTTAGAAAAGAAACATCTTCAGTACCGAACACTGTACTGTGTGAAATAAGTTAATTCGTTTCTATGAATCAGTTTAATTTCTACGAAGATGGTTGAGTGCAGCAAGTTCAAACTTTCCTTGTTAATGTAATCTCAAAAGATGGCCAAGTTAGTAGATTGGCTTCATTTGTAAAGTAGTTTGTTGAGAAAACAAACATCTTCATTGCCATTGTACTGTGTGAAATGATCTCATTCAGTTCTAGGAATCAGTTGCTTTCCTACAAAGAAGGTTGAGTGCAGCAAGTTCAAACTTTCCTTGGTAATGTAATCTAAAAAGATGCACAACTTAGTAAATTGGCCTCATTTCTAAAGTAGTTTGTTTAGAAAACAAACATCTTCAGTACCGAAAACTGTACTATGTGAAATGAGCTAGTTCGGTTCTAGGAATCACTTGCTTTCCTACAAAGAAGGTTGAGTGCAGCAAGTTCAAACTTTCCTAGTTTGTGTAATCTAACAAGATGTACAAATTAGTGGATTCGCTTCGTTTCTAAAGTGGTTTCTTTAGAAAACAAACAACTTCAGTACTGAGCACTGTTCTGTGTGACATAAGTTAATTCGGTTCTAGGAATCAGTTTTCTTTTTACAAAGATGGTTGAGTGCAGCAAGTTCAAACTTTCCCTGTTAATGTAATCTGAAAAGATGGCCAAGTTAGCAGATTCACTTCACTTGTAATGTAGTTTGTTGAGAAAATTAACATCTTTATTGCCGAACATTGTAATGTGTGAAATAAGCTCATTCGGTTCTAGGAATCACTTGCTTTCCTACAAAGAAGGTTGAGTGCAGCAAGTTCAAACTTTCCTTGGTAATGTAATCTAAAAAGATGCACAACTTAGTAGATTGGCCTCATTTCTAAAGTAGTTTCTTTAGAAAAGAAACATCTACAGTACCGAACACTGTACTGTGTGAAATAAATTAATTCGCTTCTATGAATCAGTTTAATTTCTACGAACATGGTTGAGTGCAGCAAGTTCAAAGTTTCCATGTTAATGTAATCTCAAAAGTTGGCAAAGTTAGAAGATTCGCCTCATTTGTAGAGTCATTTGTTGAGAAAACAAACATCTTCATTACCGAACATTGTACTGTGTGAAAAAGTTCATTCGGTTCTAGAATTCAGTTTAATTTCTACAAAGATGGTTGAGTGCAACAAGTTCAAACTTTCCTTGTTCATGTTATCTAAAAAGATGCACAACTTAGTAGATTGGCCTCATTTCTAAAGTAGTTTCTTTAGAAAAGAAACATCTACAGTACCGAACACTGTACTGTGTGAAATAAGTTAATTCGCTTCTAGGAATCAGTTTAATTTCTACGAAGATGGTTGAGTGCAGCAAGTTCAAACTTTCCTTGTTAATGTAATGTAAAAAGATGCACAATTTATTAGATTGGCCTCTTTTCTAAAGTAGTTTCTTCAGAAAAGAAACATCTTCAGAACCGGACAATGTACTGTGTGAAATAAGTTAATTCGCTTCTAGGAATCAGTTTAATTTCTACGAAGATGGTTGAGTGCAGCAAGTTCAAACTTTCCTAGTTTGTGTAATCTAACAAGATGAACAAGTTAGTGGATTCCCCTCATTTCTAAAGTAGTTTCTTTAGAAAAGAAACATCTTCAGTACCGAACACTGTACTGTGTGAAATAAGTGAATCCGATTCTAGGAATCAGTTTAATTTCTACGAAGATGGTAGAGTGCAGCAAGTTCAAACTTTCCTTGTTAATGTAATCTAAAAACATTTCAAAGTTAGTAGATTCGACTCATTTGTAAAATAGTTTGTTGAGAAAACAAACATCTTCATTGCCAAACATTGTACTGTTTGAAATAAGCTCATTCGGTTCTAGGATTCAGTTGCTTTCCTACAAAGAAGGTTGAGTGCAGCAACTTCAAACATTCCTTGTTAATGTAATCTGAAAAGATGCACCACTTAGTAAATTGACCTCATTTCTAAAGTAGTTTGTTTAGAAAACAAACATCTTCATTACCTAAAACTGTACTATGTGATGTGAGCTAGTTCGGATCTAGGAATCACTTGCTTTCCTACGAAGAAGGTTGAGTGCAGCAAGTTCAAACTTTCCTAGTTTGTGTAGTCTAACAAGCTGTACAAGTTAGTGGATTCGCGTCGTGTCTAAAGTGGTTCCTTTAGAAGACAAACATCTTCAGTACTGAGCCCTGTACTGTGTGAAATAAGTTAATTCGGTTCTAGGAATCAATTTCCTTTCTACGAAGGTGGTTGAGTGCAGCAAGTTCAAACTTTCCTTGTTATTGTAATGTAAAAAGATGGCCAAGTTAGCAGATTCACCTCATTTGTAAGGTAGTTTGTTGAGAAAATTAACATCTTTATTGCCGAACATTGTACTGTGTGAAATAAGCTCATTCGGTTCTAGGAATCACATCCTTTCGTACAAAGAAGGTTGAGTGCAGCAAGTTCAAACTTTCCTTGGTAATGTAATCTAAAAAGATGCACAACTTAGCACTGTGGCGTCATTTCTAAAGTAGTTTATTTAGAAAAGAAACATCTTCAGTACAGAACACTGTACTGTGTGAAATAAGTGAATTCGCTTCTAGGAATCAGTTTAATTTCTACGAAGATGGTTGAGTGCAGCAAGTTGAAACATTTCTTGTTAATGTAATCTCAAAAGATGGCCAAGTTAGAAGATTCGACTCATTTCTAAAGTAGTTTGTTGAGAAAACAAACATCTTCATTGCCAAACATTGTACTGTGTGACATAAGCTCATTCGGTTCTAGGAATCAGTTGCTTTCCTACAAAGAAGGTTGAGTGCAGCAAGTTCAAACTTTCCTTGTTAATGTAATCTAAA
This sequence comes from Orientallactaga sibirica, assembly GCA_036365145.1. Lineage (NCBI taxonomy): Eukaryota > Metazoa > Chordata > Mammalia > Rodentia > Dipodidae > Orientallactaga > Orientallactaga sibirica. The sequence goes on from JAEOAD010001368.1 coordinate 162,754, forward strand.
AAGATGCATAAATTAGTAAATTGGCCTCATTTCTAAAGTAGTTTGTTTAGAAAACAAATATCTTCATTACCGAAAACTGTACTATGTGAAATGAGCTAGTTCGGTTCTAGGAATCACTTTCATTCTTACGAAGAAGGTTGAGTTCAAACTTTCCTAGTTTGTGTAATCTAACAAGATGTACAAGTTAGTGGATTCGCTTCGTTTCTAAAGTGGTTTCTTTAGAAAACAAACATCTTCAGTATTGAGCACTGTACTGTGTGAAATAAGATAATTCGGTTCTAGGAATCAGTTTCCTTTCTACAAAGATGGTTGAGTGCAGCAAGTTCAAACTTTCCTTGTTAATGTAAGCTAAGAAGATGGCCAAGTTACCAGATTCACCTCATTTGTAAGGTAGTTTGTTGAGAAAAGTTACATCTTTATTGCCGAACATTGTACGGTGTGAAATAAGCTCATTCGGTTCTAGGAATCACTTGCTTTCCTACAAAGAAGGTTGAGTTCAGCAAGTTCAAACTTTCCTTGCTAATGTAATCTGAAAAGATGCACAACTTTGTAAATTGGCCTCATTTCTAATGTAATTTGTTTAGAAAAGAAACATCTTCAGTACCGAAAACTGTACTATGTGAAATGAGCTAGTTCGGTTCTAGGAATCACTTGCTTTCCTACGAAGAAGGTTGAGTGCAGCAAGTTCAAACTTTCCTAGTTTGTGTAATCCAACAAGATGTACAAGTTACTGGATTCGCGTCATTTCTAAAGTCGTTTCTTTAGATAACAAACATCTTCAGTACTGATCACTGTATTGTGTGAAATAACTTAATTCGGTTCTGGGAATCAGTTTCCTTTCTACGAAGATGGTTGAGTGCAGCAAGTTCAAACTTTCCTTGTTATTGTAATCTAAAAAATGGCCAAGTTAGGAGATTCACCTCATTTGTGCGGTAGTTTGTTGAGAAAATTAAGGTCTTTTTTGCCGAACATTGTACTGTGTGAAATAAGCTCATTCGGTTCTAGGAATCACTTGCTTTCCTACGAAGAAGGTTGAGTGCAGCCAGTTCAAACTTTCCTAGTTTGTGTAATCCAACACGATGTACAAGTTAGTGGATTCACATCGTTTCTAAAGTGGTTTCTTTAGAAAACAAACATCTTCAGTACTGAGCACTGTACTGTGCGAAATAAGTTAATTCGGTTCAAGGAATCAGTTTCCTTCCTACGAAAATGGTTGAGTGCAGCAAGTTCAAACTTTCCTTCTTAATGTAATCTAAAATGATGTCCAAGTTAGCAGATTCACCTCATTTGTACAGTAGTTTGTTGAGAAAATTAACATCTTTATTAATGAACCTTGTTCTCTGTGTGAAATAAGCTCATTCAGTTCTAGGAATCACTTGCTTTCCTACAAAGAAGGTTGAGTGCAGCAAGTTCAAACTTTCCTTGGTAATGTAATCTAAAAAGATGCACAACTTAGTAGATTGGCCTCATTTCTAAAGTAGTTTCTTGAGAAAAGAAACATCTTCAGTACCGAACACTGTACGGTGTGAAATAAGTTAATTCCTTCTAGGAATCAGTTTAATTTCTATGAAGATGGTTGAGTGCAGCAAGTTCAAACTTTCCTTGTTAATGTAATCTCAAAAGATGGCCAAGTTAGAAGATTCGCCTCATTTGTAAAGTAATTTGTTGAGAAAACAAACATCTTCATTGCCAAACATTGTACTGTGTGAAAAAAGCTCATTCAGTTCTAAAATTCAGTTGCTTTCCTACAAAGACGGTTGAGTGCAACAAGTTCAAACTTTCCTTGTTAATATAATCTAAAAAGATGCACCACTTAGTAGACTGGGCTCATTTCTGAAGTAGTTTCTTCAGAAAAGAAAGATCTTCAGTACCGAACACTGTACTGTCTGAAATAAGTTAATTCGCTTCTAGGAATCAGTTTAATTTCTACCAAGACGGTTGAGTGCAACAAGTTCAAGCATTCCTGGTTAATGTAATCTAAAACGATGCACAACTTAGTCAACTTAGTAGATTGGGCTCATTTCTAAAGTAGTTTCTTTAGAAAAGAAACATCTTCAGTACCGAACACTGTACTGTGTGAAATAAGTGAATTCGCTTCTAGGAATCAGTTTAATTTCTACGAAGATGGTAGAGTGCAGCAAGTTCAAACTTTCCTTGTTAATGTAATCTAAAAAGATGGCCAAGTGAGAAGATTCGCCTCATTTGTAAAGTAGTTTGTTGAGAAAACAAACATCTTGATTGCCAAACATTGTACTGTGTGAAATAAGCTCATTCGGTTCTAGAATTCAGTTGCTTTCCTACAAAGAAGGGTGAGTGCAACAAGTTCAAACTTTCCTGGTTAATGTAATCTACAAAGATGCACAACTTAGTAAATTGGCCTCATTTCTAAAGTAGTTTGTTTAGAAAACAAACATCCTCATTACCGAAAACTGTACTATGTGAAATGAGCTAGTTCGGTTCTAGGAATCACTTGCTTTCCTACGAAGAAGGTTGAGTGCAGGAAGTTCAAACTTTCCTAGTTTGTGTAATCTAAAAAGATGTACAAGTTACTTGATTCGCCTTATTTCTAAAGTAGTTTCTTTAGAAAAGTAACATCTTCAGTACCGAATACTGTACTGTGTGAAACAAGTGAATTTGCTTCTAGGAATCAGTTTAATTTCTACGAAGATGGTTGAGTGCAGCAAGTTGAAACTTTCCTTGTTAATGTAATCTCAAAAGATGGCCAAGTTAGAAGATTCGCCTCATTTGTAAAGTAGTTTGCTGAGAAAACAAACATCTTCATTGCCGAACATTGTACTGTGTGAAAAAAGCTCATTCGGTTCTAGAATTCAGTTGCATTCCTCCAAAGAAGGTTGAGTGCAACAAGTTCAAACTTTCCTTTTTAATATAATCTAAAAGGATGCACAACTTAGCAGATTGGCCTCATTTCTAAAGTAGTTTCTTTAGTAAAGGAACATCTTCAGTACCGAACAGTGTACTGTGTGAAATAAGTGAATTCGCTTCTAGGTATCAGTTTAATTTCTCCGAAGATGGTTGAGTGCACCAAGTTCAAACTTTCCTTGTTAATGTAATCTCAGAAGATGGCCAAGTTAGAAGATTCGCCTCACTTGTAAAGTAGTTTGTTGAGAAAACAAACATCTTCATTGCCAAACATTGTACTGTTTGAAATGAGCTCATTCGGTTCTAGGAATCAGTTGCTTTCCCACAAAGAAGGTTGAGTGCAGCAAGTTCAAACTTTCCTTGTTAATGTAATCTGAAAAAATGCACAACTTAGTAGATTGGCCTCATTTCTAACGTAGTTTCTTTAGAAAAGAAACATCTACAGTACCGAACACTGTACCGTGTTTAATAAGTGAATTCGCTTCTAGGAATCAGTTTAATTTCTACAAAGATGGATGAGTGCAGCAAGTTCAAACTTTCCTTGTTAATGTAATCTCAAAAGATGGCCAAGTTCGAAGATTCGCCTCATTTGTAAAGTAGTTTGTGGAGAAAACAAACATCTTCATTGCCTAACATTGTACTGTTTGAAATAAGCTCATTAGTTTCTAGGAATCAGAATGCTTTCCTACAAAGAAGGTTGAGTGCAGCAAGTTCATACTTTCCTTGTTAATGTAATCTGACAATATGCACAACTGAGTAAATTGGCCTCATTTCTAAAGTAGTTAGTTTAGAAAACAAACATCTTCATTACCGAAAACTGTACTATGTGAAATGAGCTAGTTCGGATCTAGGAATCACTTGCTTTCCTACGAAGAAGGTTCAGTGCGGCAAGTTCAAACTTTCCTAGTTTGTGTAATCTAACAAGGTGTACAAGTTAGTGGATTCGCGTCATTTCAAAAGTGGTTTCTTTAGAAAACAAACATCTTAAGTACTGAGCACTGTACTGTATGAAATAAGTTAATTCGGTTCTAGGAATCAGTTTCCTTTCTTCGAAGATGGTTGAGTGAAGAAAGTTCAAACTTTCCTGGTTAATGTAATCTAAAAAGATGGCCAAGTTAGCAGATTCACCTCATGTGTAAGGTAGTTTGTTGACAAAAGTAACATCTTTATTGCCGAACATTGTACTGTGTGAAATAAGCTCATTCAGTTATAGGAATCACTTGCTTTCCTACAAAGAAGGTTGAGTGCAGCAAGTTCAAACTTTCCTTGTTAATGTAATCTAAAAAGATGCACAACTTCGTAGATTGGCCTCATTTCTAAAGTAGTTTTTTTAGAAAAGAATCATCTTCAATACCGAACACTTTACTGTGTGATATCATTTAATTCGCTTCTAGAAATCAGTATAATTTCTACGAAGAAGGTTGAGTGCAGCAAGTTCAAACGTTCCTAATTTGTGTAATCTAACAAGATGTACAGGTTAGTTGATTCGCCTCATTTCTAAAGTAGTTTCTTTACAAAAGTAACATCTTCAGTACAGGATACTGTACTGTGTGAAATAAGTGAATTCGGTTCTAGGAATCAGTTTAATTTCTACGAAGATGCTAGAGTGCAGCCATTTTAAACATTCCTTGTTAATGTAATCTAAAAAGATGGCCAAGTTAGTAGATTCGCCTCATTTGTAAAGTAGTTTGTTCATAAAACAAACATCTTCATTGCCGAAGATTGTACTGTGTGAAATAAGCTCATTCGGTTCTTGGAATCAGTTCCTTTCCTACAAAGAAGGTTGAGTGCAGCAAGTTCAAACTTTCCTTGTTAATGTAATCTGAAAAGATGCACAACTTAGTAAATTGGCCTCATTTCTTAAGTAGTTTTTAGAAAACAAACATCTTCATTACCGAAAACTGTACTGTGTGAAATCAGCTAGTTCGGTTCTAGGAATCACTTGCTTTCCTACGAAGAAGGTTGAGTGCAGCAAGTTCAAACTTTGCTAGTTTGTGTAATCTAACAAGATGTACAAGTCAGTGGATTCACGTCTTTTCTAAAGTGGTTTCTTTAGAAAACAAACATCTTCAGTACTGAGCACTGCACTCTGTGAAATAAGTTAATTCGGTTCTAGGAATCAGTTTACTTTCTACGAAGATGGTTGAGTGCAGCAAGTTCAAACTTTCCTTGTTAATGTAATCTAAAATATGGCCAAGTTAGCATATTCACCTCATTTGTAAGGTAATTTGTTGACAATATTAAGATCTTTATTGCCAAACATTGTACTGTGTGAAATAAGCTCATTCGGTTCTGGAAATCACTTGCTTTCCTACAAAGAAGGTTGAGTGCAGCAAGTTCAAACTTTCCTTGTTAATGTAATCTAAAAAATGCACGACTTAGTAGATTGGCCTCATTCTAAAGTAGTTTCTTTAGAAAAGAAACGTCTTCATTACCAAAAACTGTAGTATGTGAAATGAGCTAGTTCGGTTCTAGGAATCACTTGCTTTCCTACAAAGAAGGTTGAGTGCAGCAAGTTCAAACTTTCCTAGTTTGTGTAATCTAACAAGATGTACAGGTTAGTGGATTCGCTTCGTTTCTAAAGTGGTTTCTTTCAAAAACAAACATCTTCAGTACTGAGCCTGTACTGTGTGAAATAAGTTAATTCGGTTCTAGGAATCAGTTTCCTTTCTACGAAGATGGTTAAGTGCAGCAAGTTCAAACTTTCGTTCTTAATGTAATCTACAAAGACGGCCAAGTTAGCAGATTCACCTCTTTTGTAAGGTAGTTTGTTGAGAAAACTAAGATATTTATTGCCGAACATTGTAATCTGTGAAATAAGCTCATTCAGTTCTAGGAATCAGTTGCTTTCCTAAAAAGAAGGTTGAGTGCAGCAAGTTCAAACTATCCTAGTTAATGTAATGTAAAAAGATACAGAATTTATTATATTGGCCTCATATCTAAAGTAGTTTCTTGAGAAAAGAAACATCTTCAGTACCGAACACTGTAATGTCTGAAATAAGTTAATTCGCTTCTAGGAATCAGTTTAATTTATACAAAGAAGGTTGAGTGCAGCAAGTTCAAACTTTCCTAGTTTGTATAATCTAACAAGATATACAAGGCAGTGGATCCCCCTCATTTCTAAAGTAGTTTCTTTAGAAAAGAAACATCTTCAGTACCGAACACTGTACTGTGTGAAAAAAGTGAATTCGCTTCTAGGAATCAGTATAATTTCTACCAAGATGGTTGAGTCCAGCAAGTTCAAACTTTCCTTGTTAATGTAATCTAAAAACATGGCAAAGTTATTAGACTCTCCTCATTTGTAAAGTAGTTTGTTAAGAAAACAAACATCTTCATTTCCAGACATTGTACTGTGTGAAATAAGCTCATAGGGTTCTAGGAGTCACTTGCTTTCCTACAAAGAAGGTTGAGTGCAGCAAGTTCAAATTTTCCTAGTTTGTGTAATCTAACAAGATGTACAAGTTAGTGGATCCGCCTCATTTCTAAAGTAGTTTCTTTAGAAAAGAAACATCTTCAGTACAGAACACTGTACTGTGTGAAATAAGTTAATTCGCTTCTAGGAATCAGTTTAATTTCTACGAAGATGGTTGAGTGCAGTAAGTTCAAACTTTCCTAGTTTGTGTAATCTAACAAGATGTACAACTTAGTGGATGCTTCTCATTTCTAAAGTAGTTTCTTTAGAAAAGAAACATCTTCCGTACCGAACACTGTACTCTGTGAAATAAGTGAATTCGCTTCTAGGAATCAGTTTAATTTCTGCGAAGATGGTATTGTGCAGCAAGTTCAAACTTTCCTTGTTAATGTAATCTAAAAAGATTTCAAATTTAGTAGATTCGCCTCATTTGTAAAGTAGTTTGTTGAGAAAACAAACATCTTCATTTCCAAACATTGTACTGTGTGAAATAAGCACATTCGGTTCTAGGAATCACTTGCTTTCCTCCAAAGAAGGTTGAGTGCAGCAAGTTCAAACTTTCCTTGTTAAGGTAATCTAAAAAGATGCACAACTTAGTAGATTGGCCTCATTTCTAAAGTAGTTTCTTTAGAAAAGAAACATCTTCATTACCGAACACTGTACTGTGTGAAATAAGTTAATTCGCTTCTAGGAATCAGTTTAATTTCTACAAAGATGGTTCAGTGCAGCAAGTTCAAACTTTCCTTGTTAAAGTAATCTCAAAAGATGGCCAAGTTAGAAGATTCGCCTCATTTGTAAAGTAGTTTGTTGAGAAAACAAACATCTTCATTACCGAACATTGTACTGTGTGAGAAAAGCTAATTCGGTTCTAGAATTCAGTTGCTTTCCTAAAATGACGGTTGAGTGCAAAAAGTTCAAACTTTTCTTATTAATGTAATCTATAAAGATGCACAACATAGTAGATTGGCCTCAGTTCTAAAGTAGTTTCTTTAGAAAAGAAACATCTACAGTACCGGACAATGTATGTGTGAAATAAGTTAATTTGCTTCAAGGAATCAGTTTAATTTCTACGAAGATGGTGGAGTGCAGCAAGTTCAAACTTTCCTTGTTAATGTAATCTCAAAAGATGGCCAAGTTAGAAGATTCGCCTCATTTGTAAAGTAATTTGTTGAGAAAACAAACATCTCCATTGCCGAACATTGTACTGTGTGAGAAAAGCTCATTTGGTTCTAGAATTCAGATGCATTCATACAAAGAAGGTTGAGCGCAACAAGTTCAAACTTTCCTTGTTAATGTAATCTAAAAAGATGCACAACTTAGTAGATTGGCCTCATTTCTAACGTAGTTTGTTTAGAAAAGAAACATCTTCAGTACCGAACACTGTACTGTGTGAAATAAGTGAATTCGCCTCTAGGAATCAGTTTAATTTCTACGAAGATGGTTGAGTGCAGCAAGTTCAACCTTTCCTAGTTAATGTAATCTCAAAAGATGGCCAAGTTAGAAGATTCGCCTCATTTGTAAAGCAGTTTGTTGAGAAAACAAACATCTTCATTGCCTGACATTGTACTGTGTGGAAAAAGGTCATTCGGTTCTAGAATTCAGTTGCTTTCCTACAAAGACGGTTGAGTGCAACATGTTCAAACTTTCCTTGTTAATGTAATCTAAAAAGATGCACAACTTAGTAAATTGGCCTCATTTCTAAAGTAGTTTGTTTAGCTAACCAACATCTTCATTACCGAAAACTGTACTATGTGAAATGAGCTTGTTCGGATCTAGGAATCACTTGCTTTCCTACGAAAAAGGTTGAGTGCAGCAAGTTCAAACTTTCCTAGTTTGTGTAATCTAACAAGATGTACAAGTTAGTGGATTCGCATCGTTTCTAAAGTGGTTTCTTTAGAAAGCAAACATCTTCAGTACTGAGCACTGTACTGTGTGAAAGAAGTTAATTCGGTTCTAGGAATCAGTTTCCTTTCTACGAAGATGGTTGAGTGCAGCAACTTCAAACTTTCCTTGTTACTGTAATCTAAAAAGATCGCCAAGTTAGCAGATTCACCTCATTTGTAAGGTAGTTAGTTGAGAAAAGTAACATATTTATTGCCGAACATTGTACTGTGTGAAATAAGCTCATTCCGTTCTAGGAATCACTTGCTTTCCTACAAAGAATGTTGAGTGCAGCAAGTTCAAACTTTCCTTGTTAATGTAATGTAAAAAGATGCACAATTTATTAGATTGGCCTCATTTCTAAAGTAGTTTCTTTAGAAAAGAAACATGTTCAGTACCGAACACTGTACTGTGTGAAATAAGTTAATTCGCTTCTAGGAATCAGTTTAATTTCTACGAAGATGGTTGAGTGCAGCAAGTTCAAACATTCCTAATTTGTGTAATCTAACAAGATGTACAAGTTAGTGGATTATTCTCATTTCTAAAGTAGTTTCTTTAGAAAAGTAACATCTTGCATACCGAAAACTGTACTGTGTGAAATAAGTGAATTCGCTTCTAGGAATCAGTGTAATTTCTACGAAGATGGTATTGTGCAGCAAGTTCAAACTTTCCTTGTTAATGTAATCTAAAAAGATTTCAAAGTTAGTAGACTCGCCTCATTTGTAAAGTAGTTTGTTGAGAAAACAAACATCTTCATTTGAAAACATTGTACTGTGTGAAATAAGCTCATTCGGTTCTAGGAATCAGTTGCTTTCCTCCAAAGAAGGTTGAGTGCAGCAAGTTCAAACTTTCCTTGTTAATGAAATCTAAAAAGATGCACAACTTAGTAGATTGGCCTCATTTCTCAAGTAGTTTCTTTAGAAAAGAAACATCTTCTGTACCGAACACTGTACTGTGTGAAATAAGTTAATTCGTTTCTAGGAATCAGTTTGATTTCTACAAAGATGGTGGAGTGCAGCAAGTTCAAACTTTCCTTGTTAATGTAATCTCAAAAGATTGCCAAGTTAGTAGATTCGCTTCATTTGTAAAATAGTTTGTTGAGAAAACAAACATCTTCATTGCCAAACATTGTACTGTGTGAAATAAGCTCATTCGGTTCTAGGAATCACTTGCTTTCCTCCAAAGAAGGTTGAGTGCAGCAAGTTCAAACTTTCCTTGGTAAAGTAATGTATAAAGATGCACAACTTAGTAGATTGGCCTCATTTCTAAAGTAGTTTCTTTAGAAAAGAAACATCTTCATTACCGAACACTGTACTGTGTGAAATAAGTTAATTCGCTTCTAGGAATCAGTTTAATTTCTGCAAAGATGGTTCAGTGCAGCAAGTTCAAAGTTTCCTTGTTAAAGTAATCTCAAAAGATGGCCAAGTTAGAAGATTCGCCTCATTTGTAAAGTAGTTTGTTGAGAAAACAAACATCTTCATTACCGAACATTGTACTGTGTGAGAAAAGCTAATTCGGTTCTAGAATTCAGTTGCTTTCCTAAAATGACGGTTGAGTGCAAAAAGTTCAAACTTTCCTTGTTAATGTAATCTAAAAAGATGCACAACTTAGTAGATTGGCCTCAGTTCTAAAGTAGTTTCTTTAGAAAAGAAACATCTACACTACCGGACAATGTACTGTGTGAAATAAGTTAATTTGCTTCTAGGAATCAGTTTAATTTCTACGAAGATGGTTGAGTGCAGCAAGTTCAAACTTTCCTTGTTAATGTAATCTCAAAAGATGGCCAAGTTAGAAGATTCGCCTCATTTGTAAAGTAATTTGTTGAGAAAACAAACATCTCCATTGCCGAACATTGTACTGTGTGAAAAAAGCTCATTTGGTTCTAGAATTCAGTTGCATTCATACAAAGAAGGTTGAGCGCAACAAGTTCAAACTTTCCTTGTTAATGTAATCTAAAAAGATGCACAACTTAGTAGATTGGCCTCATTTCTAACGTAGTTTGTTTAGAAAAGAAACATCTTCAGTACCGAACACTGTACTGTGTGAAATAAGTTAATTCGCCTCTAGGAATCATTTTAATTTCTACGAAGATGGTTGAGTGCAGCAAGTTCAACCTTTCCTAGTTAATGTAATCTCAAAAGATGGCCAAGTTAGAAGATTTGCCTCATTTGTAAAGTAGTTTATTGAGCAAACTAACATCTTCATTGCCTAACATGGTACTGTGTGAAAAAAGCTCATTCGGTTCTAGAATTCAGTTGCTTTCCTACAAAGACGGTTGATTGCAACATGTTCAAACTTTCCTTGTTAATGTAATTTAAAAAGATGCACAACTTAGTAAATTGGCCTCATTTCTAAAGTAGTTTGTTTAGAAAAGAAACGTCTTCAGTACCGAACACTGTACTGTGTGAAATAAGTGAATTCGCTTCTAGGAATCAGTTTAATTTCTACGAAGATGGTTGAGTGCAGCAAGTTCAAACTTTCCTTGTTAATGTAATCTAAAAAGATGGCAAAGTTAGTAGATTCCCGTCATTTCTAAAGTAGTTTCTTGAGAAAACAAACGTCTTCATTGCCAAACATTGTACTGTGTGAAATAAGCTCATTCGGTTCTAGAATTCACTTGCTTTCCTTCAAAGACAGATGAGTGCAGCAAGTTCAAACTTTCTTTGTTAATGTAATCTAAAAAGATGCACAACTTAGTACATTGGCCTCATTTCTAAAGTAGTTTTTTTTAGAAAAGAAACATCTTCAGTACCGAAGACTGTACTGTGTGAAATAAGTTAATTCGCTTCTAGGAATCAGTTTAATTTCTACGAAGAAGGTTGAGTGCAGCGAGTTCAAACTTTCCTAGTTTGTGTAATCTAACAAGATGAACAAGTTAGTGGATTCGCCTCATTTCTAAAGTAGTTTCTTTAGAAAACAAATATCTTCAGTACCGAACACTGTACTCTGTGAAACAATTTAATTCGCTTCTAGGAATCAGTTTAATTTCTACGAAGACGGTTGAGTGCAGCAAGTTCAAACTTTCCTTGTTAATGTAATCTAAAAAGATGGCCAAGTTAGTAGATTCTCCTCGTTTGTAATGTAGTTTGTTGAGAAAACAAGCATCTTCATTGCTAAACATTGTACTGTGTGAAATAATCTCATTCGGTTCTAGGAATCAGTTACTTTCCTATAAAGAAGGTTCAGTGCAGCAAGTTCAAACTTTCCCTGTTAATGTAATCTAAAAAGATGCACCATTCAGTAGATTGGCCTTATTTCTAAAATAGTTTGTTTAGAAAACAAACATCTTCATTAGCGCACTATGTACTATGTGAAATGAGCTAGTTCGGTTCTAGGAATCACTTGCTTTCCTACAAAGAAGGTTGAGTGCAGCAAGTTCAAACTTGCCTAGTTTGTGTAATCTAACAAGATGTACAAGTTAGTGGATTCACGTCATTTCTAAAGTATTTTCTTTAGAAAACAAATATCTTCAGTACCGAACACTGTACTGCGTGAAATAAGATAATTCGGTTCTAGGAATCAGTTTCCTTTCTTCGAAGATGGTTAAGTTTAGCCAGTTCAAACTTTCTTTGTTAATGTTATCTAAAAAGATGTCCAAGTTAGTAGATTCGCCTCATTTCTAAAGTAGTGTCTTTAGAAAACAAACCTTCATTGCCAAACATTGTAGTATGTGAAATGAGCTAATTCGGTTCTAGGAAACAGTTTACTTTCTACAAAGATGGTTGAGTGCAGTAAGTTCAAACTTTCCTTGTTAATGTAATCTGAAAAGATGTCCAAGTTAGTAGATTTGCCTCATTTGTAAAGTAGTTTTATGAGAAAACAAACATCTTCATTCCGAATATTGTACTGTGTGAAAAAAGATAATTCGGTTCTAGAATTCAGTTGCTTTCCTACAAAGACTGTTGAGTGCAGCAAGTTCAAACATTCATTGTTAATGTAATCTAAAAACGTGCACAACTTAGTGGATGCGCCTCCTTTCTAAAGAAATTTCTTTAGAAAAGAAACATATTAAGTACCGCATACTGTACTGTGTGATATAAGTTAATTCGCTTCTCGGAATCAGTTTAATTTGTACGAAGATGGTTGAGTGCAGCAAGTTCAAACTTTCCGTGTTAATGTAATCTAAGAAGATGGCCAAGTTAGTAGATTCACCTCATTTGTAAAGTAGTTTGTTGAGAAAACAAACATCTTCATTGCTGAACATTGTACTGTGTGAAAAAAGCTAATACGGATCTAGAATTCAGTTGCATTCCTACAAAGATGGTTGAGTGCAGAAAGTTCAAACATTCCTTGTTAATGTAATCTAAAACGATGCACAAAATAGTAGATTGGCCTCATTTCTAAAGTAGTTTCTTTAGTAAAGAAACATCTTCAGTACCGAACACTGTCCTGTGTGAAATAAGTTAATTCGCTTCTTGGAATCAGTTCAATTTCTAAGACGAAGGTTGAGTGCAGCAAGTTCAAACTTTCCTAGTTTGTGTAATCTAACAAGAGGTACACGTTAGTGGATTCGGCTCATTTCTAACATAGTTTCTTTAGAAAAGAAAGATCTTCAATATCGGTCACTATAATGTGTGAAATAAGTTAATTCGCTTCTAGGAATCAGTTTAATTTCTACGAAGATGGTTGAGTGCAGCAAGTTCAAACTTTCCTTCTTAATGTAATCTAAAAAGGTGGCCGAGTTAGCAGATTCACCTCATTTGTAAAGTATTTTGTTGAGAAAATTAACATCTGCATTGCCGAAAATTGTACTGTGTGAAACAAGCTCATTCGGTTCTAGGAATAACTTGCTTTCCTATAAAGAAGGTTGAGTGCAGCAAGTTCAAACTTTCCTAGTTTGTGTAATCTAACAAGATGTACAAGTTAATGGATTGGCATCATTTCTAAAGTGGTTTCTTTAGAAAACAAACATCTTCAGTTCTGAGCACTGTATTGTGTGAAATAAGTTAATTCGGTTCTGGGAATCAGTTTCCTTTCTACGAAGATGGTTGAGTGCAGCAAGTTCAAACTTTCCTTGTTAATATAATCTCAAAAGATGGCCAAGTTAGCAGATTCACCTCATTTGTAAGGTAGTTTGTTGAGAAAAGTAACATCTTTATTGCCGAACATTGTACTGTGTGAAATAAGCTCATTCGGTTCTAGGAATCACTTGCTTTCCTACAAAGAAGGTTGAGTGCAGCAAGTTCAAACTTTCCTTGTTAATGTAATCTGAAAAGATGCACAACTTAGTAGATTGGCCTCATTTCTAAAGTAGTTTCTTTAGAAAACACCATCTTCATTATCGCAAACTGTACTATGTGAAATGAGCTAGTTTGCTTCTAGGAATCACTTTCTTTCCTATGAAAAAGGTTGAGTGCAGCAAGTTCAAACTTGCCTAGTTTGTGTAATCTAACAAAATGTACAAGTTAGTGGATTCGCATCATTTCTGAAGTAGTTTCTTTAGAAAACAAACATCTTCAGTACCGAACATGGTACTGCGTGAAATAAGATGATTTGGTTCTAGGAATCAATTTCCTTTTTACGAAGAGGGTTGAGTGCAGCAAGTTCAAACTTTCCTTGCTAATGTAATCTAAAGAGATGTCCAGGTTAGTAGTTCTAGAATTAAGTTGCTTTCCTACAAAGACGGTAAAGTGCAGCAAGTTCAAACTTTCCTTGTTAATGTAATCTAAAAAGACGGCAAAGTTAGTAGACTCGCTTCATTTTGTAAAGTAGTTTGTTGAGAAAACAAACATCTTCATTGCCCAACATTGTACTGTGTGAAATAAGCTCATTCGGTTCTAGGAAACAGTTGCTTTCCTAGAAATAAGGTTGAGTGCAGCAAGTTCAAACTTTCCTTGTTAATGTAATCTGAAAAGATGCACAACTTAGTAAATTGGCCTCATTTCTAAAGTAGTTTGTTCAGAACACAAACATCTTCATTACCGAAAACTGTACTATGTGAAATGAGCTAGTTCGGTTCTAGGAAACACTTGCTTTCCTACGAAGAATGTGGAGTGCAGCAAGTTCAAATTTCCTAGTTTGTGTAATCTCACAAGATGTACAAGTTAGTGGATTAGCGTTGTTTCTAAAGTGGTTTCTTTAGAAAACAAACATCTTCAGTACTGTGCACTGTACTGTGTGAAATAAGTTAATTCGGTTCTAGGAATCAGTTTCCTTTCTACGTAGATGGTTGAGTGCAGCAAGTTCAAATTTCCTTGTTAATGTAATCTAAAAAGATGGCCAAGTTAGCAGATTCAGCTCATTTGTGAGGTAGTTTGTTGAGAAAGTTAACATCTTTATTGCCGAACATTGTACTGTGTGAAATAAGCTAATTCGGTTCTCGAAAACAGTTGCTTTCCTACAAAGAAGGTTGAGTGCAGCAAGTTCAAACTTTCCCTGTTAATGTAATCTAAAAAGATGGCCAAGTTAGCAGATTCACCTCATTTGTAAGGTAGTTTGTTGAGAAAAGTAACATCTTTATTGCCGAACATTGTACTGTGTGAAATAAGCTCATTCGATTCTAAGAATAACTTGCTTTCCTACAAAGAATGTTGAGTACAGTAAGTTCAAACTTTCCTTGGTAATGTAATGTAAAAAGATGCACAATTTATTAGATTAGCCTCATTTCTAAAGTAGTTTCTTTAGAAAAGAAACATATTCAGAACCAAACACTGTACTTTGTGAAATAAGTTAATTCGCTTCTCGGAATCAGTTTAATTTCTACGAAGATGGTTGAGCGCAGCAAGTTCAAAGTTTCCTTATTAATGTAATCTAAAAAGATGGCCAAGTTCGAGATTCACCTCATTTGTAAGGTAGTTTGTTGAGAAAAATAACATCTTTACTTCTGAACATTGTACTGTGTGAAATAAGCTCGTTCAGTTCTAGGAATCACTTGCTTTCCTACAAAGAAGGTTGAGTGCAGCAAGTTCAAACTTTCCTGGTTAATGTAATGTAAAAAGATGCACAATTTATTAAATTGGCCTCATATCTAAAGTAGTTTCTTAAAAAGAAACATCTTCACTACCGAACACTGTACTGTGTGAAATAAGTTAATTCGCTTCTAGGAATCAGTTTAATTTCTACGAAGATGGTTGAGTGCAGAAAGTTCAAACTTTCCTTGTTAATGTAATCTCAAAAGATGGCCAAGTTAGAAGCATCACCTCATTTGTAAAGTAGTTTGTTGAGAAGACAAACATCTTCATTACGAAACATTGTACTGTGTCAAAAAAGCTCATTCGGTTCTAGAATTCAGTTGCTTTCCTACAAATACGGTTGAGTGCAACAAGTTCAAACTTTCCTTGTTAATGTAATCTAAAAAGATGCACAACTTAGTACATTGGCGTCATTTCTAAAGTAGTTTCTTTAGAAAAGAAACATCTACAGTACTGAACACTGTACTGTGTGAAATAAGTTAATTCGCTTCTCGGAATCAGTTTAATGTCTACGAAGATGCATGAGTGCAGCAAGTTCAAACTTTCCTTGTTAATGTAATGTAAAAAGATGCACAATTTATTAGATTGGCCTCATTTCTAAGGCAGTTTCTTTAGAAAAGAAACATCTTCAGTACCGAACACTGTACTGTGTGAAATAAGTTAATTCGCTTCTAGGAATCAGTTTAATTTCTACGAAGAAGGTTGAGTGCAGCAAGCTCAAACTTTCCTTATTAATGTAATATAAAAAGATTTCAAAGTTAGTAGATTCGCCTCATTTGTAAAGCAGTTTGTTGAGAAAACAAACATCTTCATTTCCAAACATTGTACTGTGTGAAATAAGCTCATTCGGTTCTAGGAATCATTTGCTTTCCTACAAAGAAGGTTGAGTGCAGCAAGTTCAAACTTTCCTTGGTAATGTAATCTGAAAAGATGCACAACTTAGTAAATTGGCCTCATTTCTAAAGTAGTTTGTTTAGAAAACAAACATCTTGATTACCGAAAACTGTACTATGAGAAATGAGCTAGCTCGGTTCTAGGAATCACTTGCTTTCCTACGAAGAAGGTTGAGTGCAGCAAGTTCAAACTTTCCTAGTTTGTGTAATCTAACAAGGTCCACAAGTTAGTGGATTCGCGTCGTTTCTAAGTGGTTTCCTTAGAAAACAAACATCTTCAGTACTGAGCACTGTACGGTGTGAAATAAGTTAATTCGGTTCTAGGAATCAGTTTCCTTTCTACGAAGATGGTTGAGTGCAGCAAGTTCAAACTTTCCTTGTTAATGTAATCTAAAAATATGGCCAAGTTAGCAGATTCACCTCATTTGTAAGGTAGTTTGTTGAGAAAACTAAAATCTTTAGTGCCGAACATTGTACTGTGTGAAATAACCTCATTCGGTTCTAGGAATCACTTGCTTTCCTCCAAAGAGGTTGAGTGCAGCAAGTTCAAACTTTCCTTGTTAATGTAATCTAAAAAGATGCACAACTTAGTAGATTGGCCTCATTTCTAAAGTAGTTTCTTTAGAAAAGAAACATCTTCAGTACCGAACACTGGATGCGTGAAATAAGTGAATTCGCTTCTAGGAATCAATTTAATTTCTACGAAGATGGTTGAGTGCAGCACGTTCAAACTTTCCTTGTTAATGTAATCTCAAAAGATGGCCAAGTTAGTAGATTCGCTTCATTTGTAAAGTAGTTTGTTGAGAAAAAAACATGATCATTGCCAAACATTGTACTGTGTGAAATAAGCTCATTCGGTTCTAGGAATCAGTTGCTTTCCTACAAAGAAGGATGAGTGCCCAAAGTTCAAACTTTCCTTGTTAATGTAATCTGAAAAGATGCACAACTTAGTAGATTGGGCTCATTTCTAAAGTAGTTTCTTTAGAAAAGAAACATCTTCAGTACCTAACACTGTTCTGTGTGAAATAAGTTAATTCGCTTCTAGGAATCAGTTTAATTTCTACGAAGAAGGTTGAGTGCAGCAAGTTCAAACATTCCTAGTTTGTGTAATCTAAGAAGATGTACAAGTTAGTGGATTCAACTCATTTCTAAAGTAGTTTCTTTAGAAAAGAAACATCTCCAGAACCAAACACGGTACTGTGTGCAATAAGGGAATTCGCTTCTAGGAATCAGTTTAATTTCTACGAAGATGGTTGAGTGCAGCAAGTTCAAACGTTCCTTGTTAATGTAATCTAAAAGGATTACAAATTTAGTAGATTCGCCTCATTTGTAAAGTAGTTTGTTGAGAAAACAAACATCTTCATTTCCATACATTGTACTGTGTCAAATAAGCTCATTCGGTTTTAGGAATCAGTTGCTTTCCTACAAATAAGGTTGAGTGTAGCAAGTTCAAACTTTCCTTATTAATGTAATCTGAAAAGATGCACAACTTAGTAAATTGGCCTCATTTCTAAAGTAGTTTGTTTAGAAAACAAACATCTTCATTATCGAAAACTGTACTATGTGAAATGAGCTAGTTCGGTTCTAGGAATCACTTGCTTTCCTACAAAGAAGGTTGAGTGCAGCAAGTTCAAACTTTCCTAGTTTGTGTAATCTAACAAGATATACAAGTTAGTGGATTCGCGTCTTTTCTAAATTGGTTTCTTTAGAAAACAAACATCTTCAGTACCGAATACTGTACTGTGTGAAATAAGTTATTTCGCTTCTAGGAATCAGTTTAATTTCTACGAAGATGGTTGAGTGCAGCAAGTTCAAACTTTCCTTGTTAATGTAATCTAATAAGATGGCCAAGTTAGAAGATTTGCCTCATTTGTAAAGTAGTTTGTTGGGGAAACAAACATCTTCATTGCCAAACATTGTACTGTGTGAAATAAGCTCATTCGGTTCTAGGAATCAGTTGCTTTCCTACAAAGAAGGTTGAGTGCAGCAAGTTCAAACTTTCCTTGTTAATGTGATCTAAAAAGATGGCCAAGTTAGCAGATTCACCTAATTTGTATGGTAGTTTGTTGAGAAAAGTAACATCTTTATTGCCGAACATTGTACTCTGTGAAATAAGCTCATTCGGTTCTAGGAATCACTTGCTTTCCTCCAAAGAAGGTTCAGTGCAGCAAGTTCAAACTTTCCTTGGTAATGTAATCTAAAAAGATGAACAACTTAGTAGATTGGCCTCATTTCTAAAGTAGTTTCTTTTGGAAAGAAACATCTTCAGTACCGAACACTGTACTGTGTGAAATAAGTTAATTCGTTTCTAGGAATCAGTTTAATGTCTACGAAGATGGTTGAGTGCAGCCAGTTCAAACTTTCCTTGTTAATGTAATCTCAAAAGATGGCCAAGTTAGTAGATTCGCTTCATTTTTAAAGTACTTTGTTGAAAAAACAAACATCTTAATTGCCAAACATTGTACTGTGTGAAATAAGCTCATTCGGTTCTAGGAATCAGTTGCTTTCCTACACAGAAGGTTGAGTGCAGCAAGTTCAAACTTTCCTTGATAAAGTAATCTGAAAAGATGCACAACTTAGTAAATTGGCTTCATTTCTAAAGTAGTTTGTTTAGAAAACAAACATCTTCAGTACCGAAACTGTACTATGTGAAATGAGCTAGTTCGTTCTAGGAATCACTTGCTTTCCTACGAAGAAGGTTGAGAGCAGCAAGTTCAAACTTTCCAAGTTTGTGTAATCTAACAAGTTGTACAAGTTAGTGGACTCGCCTCATTTCTAAAGTAGTTTCTTTAGAAAAGAAACATCTTCAGTACCGAACACTCTACTGGGTGAAATAAGTGAATTCGCTTCTAGGAATCAGTTTAATTTTTTACGAAGATGGTTGACTGCAGCAAGTTCAAACTTTCCTTCTTAATGTAATCTAAAAAGATGGCCAAGTTAGCAGATTCACCTCATTTGTAAGGTAGTTTGTTGAGAAAATTAACATCTTTATTGCCGAACATTGTACTGTGTGAAATAAGCTCATTCGGTTCTAGGAATCAGTTGCTTTCCTACAAAGAAGGTTGAGTGCAGCAAGTTCAAACTTTCCTTAGTAATGTAATCTAAAAAGATGCACAACTTAGTAGATTGGCCTCATTTCCAAAGTAGTTTCTTTAGAAAAGAAACATCTTCAGTACCGAACACTGTACTGTGTGAAATAAGTGAATTCGCTTCTAGGAATCAGTTTAATTTCTACGAAGATGGTTGAGTGCAGCAAGTTCAAACTTTCCTTTTAATGTAATCTCAAAAGATGGCCAAGTTACAAGATTCGCCTCATTTGTAAAGTAGTTTGTTGAGAAAACAAACATCTTCATTTCCAAACATTGTACTGTGTGAAATAAGTGAATTCACTTCTAGGAATCAGTTTAATTTCTACGAAGAAGGTTGAGTGGAGCAAGTTCAAACTTTCCTAGCTTGTGTAATCTAACAAGATGTACAAGTTAGTGGATTCGCCTCATTTCTAAAGTAGTTTCTTTAGAAAAGAAACATCATCAGTACCGAACACTGTACTGTGTGAAATAAGTGAATTCGCTTCTAGGAATCAGTTTAATTTCTATGAAGATGGTTGAGTGCAGCAAGTTCAAACTTTCCTTGTTAATGTAATCTAAAAAGTTTTCAAAGTTAGTAGATTCGCCTCATTTGTAAAGTAGTTTGTTGAGAAAACAAACATCTTCATTTCCAAACATTGTACTGTGTGAAATAAGCTCATTCGGTTCTAGGAATCACTTGGTTTCCTACAAAGAAGGTTGAGTGCAGCAAGTTCAAACTTTTCTTGTTAATGTAATCTAAAAAGATGCATAACTTAGTAAATTGGCCTCATTTCTAAAGTAGTTTGTTTAGAAAACAAAAATCATCATTACCGAAAACTGTACTATGTGAAATGAGCTAGTTCGGTTCTGGGAATCACTTGCTTTCCCCTCAAAGAAGGTTGAGTGCAGCAAGTTCAAACTTTCCTAGGTGGTGTAATCTAACAAGATTTAGAAGTTAGTGGATTCGTGTCATTTCTAAAGTGGTTTCTTTAGAAAAGAAACATCTTCAGTACCCAACACTGTACTGTGTGAAATAAGTGAATTTGCTTCTAGGAATCAGTTTAATTTCTACGAAGATGGTTGAGTGCAGCAAGTTCAAACTTTCCATGTTAATGTAATCTCAAACGATGGCCAAGTTAGAAGATTCGCTCATTTTTAAAGTAGTTTGTTGAGAAAACCAACATCTTCATTGCATTTAACATTGCACTGTGTGAAAAAGCTCATTCGGTTCTACGAATCACTTGCTTTCCTACAAGGACGGTTGAGTGCAACAAGTTCAAACTGTCCTACTTAATGTAATCTAAAAAGATGCACAACTTAGTAGATTGGCCTCATTTCTAAAGCAGTTTCTTTAGAAAAGAAACATCTTCAGTACCGAACACTGTACTGTGTGAAATAAGTGAATTCGCTTCTAGGAATCAGTTTAATTTCTATGAAGATGGTTGAGTGCAGCAAGTTCAAACTTTCCTTGTTAATGTAATCTAAAAAGATTTCAAAGTTAGTAGATTCGCCTCATTTGTAAAGTAGTTTGTTGAGAAAACAAACATCTTCATTTCCAAACATTGTACTGTGTGAAATAAGCTCATTCGGTTCTAGGAATCACTTGCTTTCCTACAAAGAAGGTTGAGTGCAGCAAGTTCAAACTTTTCTTGTTAATGTAATCTAAAAAGATGCATAACTTAGTAAATTGGCCTCATTTCTAAAGTAGTTTGTTTAGAAAACAAAAATCATCATTACCGAAAACTGTACTATGTGAAATGAGCTAGTACGGTTCTGGGAATCACTTGCTTTCCTACGAAGAAGGTCGAGTGCAGCAAGTTCAAACTTTCCTAGGTTGTGTAATCTAACAAGATTTAGAAGTTAGTGGATTCGTGTCATTTCTAAAGTGGTTTCTTTAGAAAAGAAACATCTTCAGTACCGAACACTGTATTGTGTGAAATAAGTGAATTTGCTTCTAGGAATCAGTTTAATTTCTACGAAGATGGTTGAGTGCAGCAAGTTCAAACTTTCCATGTTAATGTAATCTCAAACGATGGCCAAGTTAGAAGATTCGCCTCATTTTTAAAGTAGTTTGTTGAGAAAACCAACATCTTCATTACCGAACATTGCACTGTGTGAAAAAAGCTCATTCGGTTCTACGAATCACTTGCTTTCCTACAAGGACGGTTGAGTGCAACAAGTTCAAACTGTCCTACTTAATGTAATCTAAAAAAGATGCACAACTTAGTAGATTGGCCTCATTTCTAAAGTAGTTTCTTTAGAAAAGAAACATCTACAGTACCGAACACTGTACTGTGGGAAATAAGTGAATTCGCTTCTAGGAATCAGTTTAATTTCTACGAAGATGGTTGACTGCAGCAAGTTCAAACTTTCCTTGTTAATGTAATCTCAAAAGATGGCCAAGTGAGAAGATTCGCCTCAGTTGTAAAGTAGTTTGTTGAGAAAACGAACATCTTCATTGCCAAACATTGTACTGTTTGAAATAAGCTCATTCGGTTCTAGGAATCAGTTGCTTTCCTACAAAGAAGGTTGAGTGCAGCAAGTTCAAACTTTCCTTGTTAATGTAATCTGAAAAAGATGCACAACTTAGTAAATTGGCCTCATTTCTAAAGTAGTTTGTATAGAAAACAAACAACTTCATTACCGAAAACTGTACTATGTGAAATGAGCTAGTTAGGTTCTAGGAATCACTTGCTTATCTACAAAGAAGGTTGAGTGCAGCAAGTTCAAACTTTCCTAGTTTGTGTAATCTAACAAGGTGTACAAGTTAGTGGATTCGTGTCATTTCTAAAGTGGTTTCTTTAGAAAACAAACATCTTCAGTACTGAGCACTGTACTGTGTGAAATAAGTTAATTCGGTTATAGGAAAAAGTTTCCTTTCTACGAAGATGGTTGAGTGCAGCAAGTTCAAACTTTCCTTGTTAATGTAATCTAAAAATATGACCAAGTTACCAGATTCACCTCATTTGGAAGGTAGTTTGTTGAGAAAAGTAACATATTTATTGCCGTACATTGTACTGTGTGAAATAAGCTCATTCGTTTCTAGGAATCACTTGCTTTCCTCCAAAGAATGTTGAGTGCAGCAAGTTCAAACTTTCCTTGTTAATGTACTGTAAAAAGATGCACAATTTATTAGATTGGCCTCATTTCTAAAGTACTTTCTTTAGGAAAGGAACATCTTCAGTACCGAACACTGTACTGTGTGAAATAAGTGAATTCGCTTCTAGGAATCAGTTTAATTTCTACGAAGCAGGTTGAATGCAGCAAGTTAAAACTTTCCTACCTTGTGTAATCTAACACGATGTACAAGTTAGTGGATTCGCCTCATTTCTAAAGTAGTTTCTTTAGAAAGGAAACATCTTCAGTACCAAACACTGTCCTGAGTGAAATGAGTGAATTTGCTTCTAGGAATCAGTTTAATTTCTGCAAAGACGGTTGAGTGCAGCAAGTTCAAACTTTCCTTGTTAATGTAATCTAAAAAGATTTCAAAGTTAGTAGATTCGCCTCATTTGTAAAGTAGTTTGTTGAGATAACAAACATCTTCATTTCCAAACATTGTACTGTGTGAAAGAAGTGAATTCGCTTCTAGGAATCAGTTTAATTTCTACGAAGAAGGTTGAGTGCAGCAAGTTCAAACTTTCCTAGTTTGTGTAATCTAACAAGATGTACAAGTTAGTGGATTCACCTCATTTCCAAAGTAGTTTCTTTAGAAAGGAAACATCTTCAGTACCGAACACTGTACTGTGTGAAATAAGTGAATTCGCTTCTAGGAATCAGTTTAATTTCTACGAAGATGGTTGAGTGCAGCAAGTTCAAACTTTACTTGTGAATGTAATCTAAAAAGATTTCAAAGTTAGTAGATTCGCCTCATTTAAAGTAGTTTGTTGAGAAAACAAACATCTTCATTTCCAAACATTGTACTGTGTGAAATAAGCTCATTTGGTTCTAGGAATCATTTGCTTTCCTACAAAGAAGGTTGAGTGCAGCAAGTTCAAACTTTCCTTGTTAATGTAATGTAAAAAGATGCAAAATGTATTTAATTGGCCTCATTTCTAACGTAGTTTCTTTAGAAAAGAAACATCTTCAGTACCGAACACTGTACTGTGTGAAATGAGTAAATTCGCTTCTAGGAATCAGTTTAATTTCTACGAAGATGGTTGAGTGCAGCAAGTTCAAACTTTCCTCGTTTGTGTAATCAAACAAGATGTACAAGTTAGTGGATTCGCCTCATTTCTAAAGTAGTTTCTTTAGAAAAGAAACATCTTCAGTTCCAAGACTGTACTGTGTGAAAAAGTGAATTGATTCTAGGAATCAGTTTAATTTCTACGAAGATGGTTGAGTGCAGCAAGTTCAAACTTTCCTTGTTAATGTAATCTAAAAAAGATGGCCATGTTAGCAGATTCACCTCATTTGTAAGGTAGTTTGTTGAGAAAAGTAAAATCTTTATTGCCGAACATTGAACTGTGTGAAATAAGGTCATTCGGTTCTAGGAATCACTTGCTTTCCTCCAAAGTTTTTTCAGTGCAGCAAGTTCAAACTTTCCTTGTTAATGTAATCCAAAAAGATGCACAACTTAGTAGATTGGCCTCATTTCTAAACTAGTTTCTTTAGAAACGAAACATCTACAGTACCTAACACTGTACTGTGTGAAATGAGTGAATTCGGTTCTAGGAATCAGTTTAATTTCTACGAAGATGGTTGAGTGCAGCAAGTTCAAACTTTCCTTGTTAATGTAATGTAAAAAGATGCACAATTTATTAGATTGGCCTCATTTCTAAAGGAGTTTCTTTAGAAAAGAAACATCTTCAGTACCGAACAATGTACTGTGTGAAATAAGTTAATTTGCTTCTAGGAATCAGTTTAATTTCTACGAAGATGATTGAGTGCAGCAAGTTCAAACTTTGCTAGTTTGTGTAATCTAACAAGATGTACAAGTTAGTGGATTCGCCTCATTTCTAAAGTAGTTTCTTTAGAAAAGAAACATCTTCAGTACCGAACACTGTACTGTGTGAAATAAGTGAATTCGCTTCTAGGAATCAGTTTAATTTCTACGAAGATGGTTGAGTGCAGCAAGTTCAAACTTTCCTTGTTAATGTAATCTAAAAAGATTTCAAAGTTAGTAGATTCGCCTCATTTGTAAAGTAGTTTGTTGAGAAAACAAACATCTTCATTTCCAAACATTGTACTGTGTGAAATAAGTGAATTCACTTCTAGGAATCAGTTTAATTTCTACGAAGAAGGTTGAGTGGAGCAAGTTCAAACTTTCCTAGTTTGTGTAATCTAACAAGATGTACAAGTTAGTGGATTCGCCTCATTTCTAAAGTAGTTTCTTTAGAGAAGAAACATCATCAGTACCGAACACTGTACTGTGTGAAATAAGTGAATTCGCTTCTAGGAATCAGTTTAATTTCTATGAAGATGGTTGAGTGCAGCAAGTTCAAACTTTCCCTGTTAATGTAATCTAAAAAGATTTCAAAGTTAGTAGATTCGCCTCATTTGTAAAGTAGTTTGTTGAGAAAACAAACATCTTCATTTCCAAACATTGTACTGTGTGAAATAAGCTCATTCGGTTCTAGGAATCACTTGGTTTCCTACATAGAAGGTTGAGTGCAGCAAGTTCAAACTTTTCTTGTTAATGTAATCTAAAAAGATGCATAACTTAGTAAATTGGCCTCATTTCTAAAGTAGTTTGTTTAGAAAACAAAAATCATCATTACCAAAAAACTGTACTATGTGAAATGAGCTAGTTCGGTTCTGGGAATCACTTGCTTTCCTACGAAGAAGGTTGAGTGCAGCAAGTTCAAACTTTCCTAGGTGGTGTAATCTAACAAGATTTAGAAGTTAGTGGATTCGTGTCATTTCTAAAGTGGTTTCTTTAGAAAAGAAACATCTTCAGTACCGAACACTGTACTGTGTGAAATAAGTGAATTTGCTTCTAGGAATCAGTTTAATTTCTACGAAGATGGTTGAGTGCAGCAAGTTCAAACTTTCCATGTTAATGTAATCTCAAACGATGGCCAAGTTAGAAGATTCGGCTCATTTTTAAAGTAGTTTGTTGAGAAAACCAACATCTTCATTACCGAACATTGCACTGTGTGAAAAAAGCTCATTCGGTTCTACGAATCACTTGCTTTCCTACAAGGACGGTTGAGTGCAACAAGTTCAAACTGTCCTACTTAATGTAATCTAAAAAGATGCACAACTTAGTAGATTGGCCTCATTTCTAAAGCAGTTTCTTTAGAAAAGAAACATCTTCAGTTTTTAACACTGTACTGTGTGAAATAAGTGAATTCGCTTCTAGGAATCAGTTTAATTTCTACGAACATGGTTGAGTGCAGCAAGTTCAAACTTTCCTTGTTAATGTAATCTAAAAAGATTTCAAAGTTAGTAGATTCGCCTCATTTGTAAAGTAGTTTGTTGAGAAAACAAACATCTTCATTTCCAAACATTGTACTGTGTGAAATAAGCTCATTCGGTTCTAGGAATCACTTGCTTTCCTACAAAGAAGGTTGAGTGCAGCAAGTTCAAACTTTTCTTGTTAATGTTATCTAAAAAGATGCATAACTTAGTAAATTGGCCTCATTTCTAAAGTAGTTTGTTTAGAAAACAAAAATCATCATTACCGAAAACTGTACTATGTGAAATGAGCTAGTACGGTTCTGGGAATCACTTACTTTCCTACGAAGAAGGTCGAGTGCAGCAAGTTCAAACTTTCCTAGGTTGTGTAATCTAACAAGATTTAGAAGTTAGTGGATTCGTGTCATTTCTAAAGTGGTTTCTTTAGAAAAGAAACATCTTCAGTACCGAACACTGTATTATGTGAAATAAGTGAATTTGCTTCTAGGAATAAGTTTAATTTCTACGAAGATGGTTGAGTGCAGCAAGTTCAAACTTTCCTTGTTAATGTAATCTAAAAAGATGGCCATGTTAGCAGATTCACCTCATTTGTAAGGTAGTTTGTTGAGAAAAGTAAAATCTTTATTGCCTAACATTGAACTGTGTGAAATAAGGTCATTCGGTTCTAGGAATCACTTGCTTTCCTCCAAAGTTTTTTCAGTGCAGCAAGTTCAAACTTTCCTTGTTAATGTAATCCAAAAAGATGCACAACTTAGTAGATTGGCCTCATTTCTAAAGTAGTTTCTTTAGAAACGAAACATCTACAGTGCAACCTAACACTGTACTGTGTGAAATGAGTGAATTCGCTTCTAGGAATCAGTTTAATTTCTACGAAGATGGTTGAGTGCAGCAAGTTCAAACTTTCCTTGTTAATGTAATGTAAAAAGATGCACAATTTATTAGATTGGCCTCATTTCTAAAGGAGTTTCTTTAGAAAAGAAACATCTTCAGTACCGAACAATGTACTGTGTGAAATAAGTTAATTTGCTTCTAGGAATCAGTTTAATTTCTACGAAGATGATTGAGTGCAGCAAGTTCAAACTTTGCTAGTTTGTGTAATCTAACAAGATGTACAAGTTAGTGGATTCGCCTCATTTCTAAAGTAGTTTCTTTAGAAAAGAAACATCTTCAGTAATTTAACACTGTACTGTGTGAAATAAGTGAATAAGCTTCTAGGAATCAGTTTAATTTCTACGAAGATGGTTGAGTGCAGCAAGTTCAAACTTTCCTTGTTAATGTAATCTAAAAAGATTTCAAAGTTAGTAGATTCGCCTCATTTGTAAAGTAGTTTGTTGAGAAAACAAACATCTTCATTTCCAAACATTGTACTGTGTGAAATAAGCTCATTCGGTTCTAGGAATCACTTGGTTTCCTACAAAGAAGGTTGAGTGCAGCAAGTTCAAACTTTTCTTGTTAATGTAATCTAAAAAGATGCATAACTTAGTAAATTGGCCTCATTTCTAAAGTAGTTTGTTTAGAAAACAAAAATCATCATTACCGAAAACTGTACTATGTGAAATGAGCTAGTTCGGTTCTGGGAATCACTTGCTTTCCTACGAAGAAGGTTGAGTGCAGCAAGTTCAAACTTTCCTAGGTGGTGTAATCTAACAAGATTTAGAAGTTAGTGGATTCGTGTCATTTCTAAAGTGGTTTCTTTAGAAAAGAAACATCTTCAGTACCGAACACTGTACTGTGTGAAATAAGTGAATTTGCTTCTAGGAATCAGTTTAATTTCTACGAAGATGGTTGAGTGCAGCAAGTTCAAACTTTCCATGTTAATGTAATCTCAAACGATGGCCAAGTTAGAAGATTCGCCTCATTTTTAAAGTAGTTTGTTGAGAAAACCAACATCTTCATTACCGAACATTGCACTGTGTGAAAAAAGCTCATTCGGTTCTACGAATCACTTGCTTTCCTACAAGGACGGTTGAGTGCAACAAGTTCAAACTGTCCTACTTAATGTAATCTAAAAAGATGCACAACTTAGTAGATTGGCCTCATTTCTAAAGTAGTTTCTTTAGAAAAGAAACATCTACAGTACCGAACACTGTACTGTGGGAAATAAGTGAATTCGCTTCTAGGAATCAGTTTAATTTCTACGGAGATGGTTGACTGCAGCAAGTTCAAACTTTCCTTGTTAATGTAATCTCAAAAGATGGCCAAGTGAGAAGATTCGCCTCAGTTGTAAAGTAGTTTGTTGAGAAAACGAACATCTTCATTGCCAAACATTGTACTGTTTGAAATAAGCTCATTCGGTTCTAGGAATCAGTTGCTTTCCTACAAAGAAGGTTGAGTGCAGCAAGTTCAAACTTTCCTTGTTAATGTAATCTGAAAAGATGCACAACTTAGTAAATTGGCCTCATTTCTAAAGTAGTTTGTATAGAAAACAAACAACTTCATTACCGAAAACTGTACTATGTGAAATGAGCTAGTTAGGTTCTAGGAATCACTTGCTTTCCTACAAAGAAGGTTGAGTGCAGCAAGTTCAAACTTTCCTAGTTTGTGTAATCTAACAAGGTGTACAAGTTAGTGGATTCGTGTCATTTCTAAAGTGGTTTCTTTAGAAAACAAACATCTTCAGTACTGAGCACTGTACTGTGTGAAATAAGTTATTTCGGTTATAGGAAACAGTTTCCTTTCTACGAAGATGGTTGAGTGCAGCAAGTTCAAACTTTCCTTGTTAATGTAATCTAAAAATATGACCAAGTTACCAGATTCACCTCATTTGGAAGGTAGTTTGTTGAGAAAAGTAACATATTTATTGCCGTACATTGTACTGCGTGAAATAAGCTCATTCGTTTCTAGGAATCACTTGCTTTCCTCCAAAGAATGTTGAGTGCAGCAAGTTCAAACTTTCCTTGTTAATGTACTGTAAAAAGATGCACAATTTATTAGATTGGCCTCATTTCTAAAGTAGTTTCTTTAGAAAAGGAACATCTTCAGTACCGAACACTGTACTGTGTGAAATAAGTGAATTCGCTTCTAGGAATCAGTTTAATTTCTACGAAGCTGGTTGAATGCAGCAAGTTCAAACTTTCCTACCTTGTGTAATCTAACACGATGTACAAGTTAGTGGATTCGCCTCATTTCTAAAGTAGTTTCTTTAGAAAGGAAACATCTTCAGTACCAAACACTGTCCTGAGTGAAATGAGTGAATTTGCTTCTAGGAATCAGTTTAATTTCTGCAAAGACGGTTGAGTGCAGCAAGTTCAAACTTTCCTTGTTAATGTAATCTAAAAGATTTCAAAGTTAGTAGATTCGCCTCATTTGTAAAGTAGTTTGTTGAGATAACAAACATCTTCATTTCCAAACATTGTACTGTGTGAAAGAAGTGAATTAGCTTCTAGGAATCAGTTTAATTTCTACGAAGAAGGTTGAGTGCAGCAAGTTCAAACTTTCCTAGTTTGTGTAATCTAACAAGATATACAAGTTAGTGGATTCACCTCATTTCCAAAGTAGTTTCTTTAGAAAGGAAACATCTTCAGTACCGAACACTGTACTGTGTGAAATAAGTGAATTCGCTTCTAGGAATCAGTTTAATTTCTACGAAGATGGTTGAGTGCAGCAAGTTCAAACTTTACTTGTGAATGTAATCTAAAAGATTTCAAAGTTAGTAGATTCGCCTCATTTAAAGTAGTTTGTTGAGAAAACAAACATCTTCATTTCCAAACATTGTACTGTGTGAAATAAGCTCATTTGGTTCTAGGAATCATTTGCTTTCCTACAAAGAAGGTTGAGTGCAGCAAGTTCAAACTTTCCTTGTTAATGTAATGTAAAAAGATGCAAAATGTATTTAATTGGCCTCATTTCTAACGTAGTTTCTTTAGAAAAGAAACATCTTCAGTACCGAACACTGTACTGTGTGAAATAAGTGAATTCGCTTCTAGGAATCAGTTTAATTTCTACGAAGGAGGTTGAGTGCAGCAAGTTCAAACTTTCCTAGTTTGTGTAATCTAACAAGATGTACAAGTTAGTGGATTCGCCTCATTTCTAAAGTCGTTTCTTTAGAAAAGAAACATCTTCAGTACCGAACACTGTACTGTGTGAAATGTGTAAATTCGCTTCTAGGAATCAGTTTAATTTCTACGAAGATGGTTGAGTGCAGCAAGTTCAAACTTTCCTCGTTTGTGTAAACAAACAAGATGTACAAGTTAGTGGATTCGCCTCATTTCTAAAGTAGTTTCTTTAGAAAAGAAACATCTTCAGTTCCGAAGACTGTACTGTGTGAAAAAAGTGAATTCGATTCTAGGAATCAGTTTAATTTCTACGAAGATGGTTGAGTGCAGCAAGTTCAAACTTTCCTTGTTAATGTAATCTAAAAAGATGGCCATGTTAGCAGATTCACCTCATTTGTAAGGTAGTTTGTTGAGAAAAGTAAAATCTTTATTGCCGAACATTGAACTGTGTGAAATAAGGTCATTCGGTTCTAGGAATCACTTGCTTTCCTCCAAAGTTTTTTCAGTGCAGCAAGTTCAAACTTTCCTTGTTAATGTAATCCAAAAAGATGCACAACTTAGTAGATTGGCCTCATTTCTAAAGTAGTTTCTTTAGAAACGAAACATCTACAGTACCGAACACTGTACTGTGTGAAATGAGTGAATTCGCTTCTAGGAATCAGTTTAATTTCTACGAAGATGGTTGAGTGCAGCAAGTTCAAACTTTCCTTGTTAATGTAATGTAAAAAGATGCACAATTTATTAGATTGGCCTCATTTCTAAAGTAGTTTCTTTAGAAAAGAAACATCTTCAGTACCGAACAATGTACTGTGTGAAATAAGTTAATTTGCTTCTAGGAATCAGTTTAATTTCTACGAAGATGATTGAGTGCAGCAAGTTCACACTTTCCTAGTTTGTGTAATCTAACAAGATGTACAAGTTAGTGGATTCGCCTCATTTCTAAAGTCGTTTCTTTAGAAAAGAAACATCTTCAGTACCGAACACTGTAATGTGTGAAATAAGTGAATTTGCTTCTAGGAATCAGTTTAATTTCTACGAAGATGTTAGAGTGCAGCAATTTCAAACTATCCTTGTTAATGTAATCTAAAAAGCTTGCCAAGTTAGTAGATTCGTTTCATTTGTTAAGTAGTTTCTTGAAAACAAACATCTTCATTGCCAAACATTGTACTGTGTGAAATAAGCACATTCGGTTCTAGGAATCAGTTGCTTTCCTAGAAAAGAGGTTGAGTGCAGCAAGTTCAAACTTTCCTTGTTAATGTAATCTGAAAAGATGAACAACTTAGTAAATTGGCCTCATTTCTAAAGTAGTTTCTTTAGAAAGAAACATCTACAGTAACCGAACAGTGTACTGTGTTAAATAAGTGAATTCGCTTCTAGGAATCAGTTTAATTTCTACGAACATGGTTGAGTGCAGCAAGTTCAAACTTTCCTTGTTAATGTAATCTCAAAAGAGGGCCAAGTGAGAAGATTCGACTCATTTGTTAAAGAGTTTGTTGAGAAAACAAACATCTTCATTGCCAAACAATGTACTGTTTGAAATAAGCTCATTCAGTTCTAGGAATCAGTTGCTTTCCTACAAAGAAGGTTGAGTGCAGCAAGTTCAAACTTGCCTTGTTAATGTAATCTGAAAATATGCACAACTTAGTAAATTGGCCTCATTTCTAAAGTAGTTTGTTTACAAAACAAACATCTTCATTACGGAAAACTATACTATGTGAAATGAGCTAGTTAGGTTCTAGGAATCACTTGTTTTCCTACGAAGAAGGTTGAGTGCAGCAAGTTCAAACGTTCCAGGTTTCTGTAAACTAACAAGATGTACAAGTTAGTGGATTCACGTCGTTTCTAAAGTGGTTTCTTTAGAAAACAAACATCTTCAGTACTGAGCACTGTACTGTGTGAAATAAGTTAATTCAGTTATAGGAAACAGTTTCCTTTCTACTGAAGATGGTTGAGTGCAGCAAGTTCAAACTTTCCTTGTTAATGTAATCTGAAAAGATGGCCAAGTTGGCAGATTCAGCTCATTTGTAAGGCAATATGTTGAGAAAAGTAACATATTTATTGCCGAACATTGTACTGTGTGAAATAAGCTCATTCGGTTCTAGGAATCACTTGCTTTCCTCCAAAGAACGTTGAGTGCAGCAAGTTCAAACTTTCCTTGTTAATGTAATGTAAAAAGATGCACAATATATTAGATTGGCCTCATTTCTAAAGTAGTTTCTTTAGAAAAGAAACATCTTCAGTGCCAAACACTGTACTGTGTGAAATAAGTGAATTCGCTTCTAGGAATCAGTTTAATTTCTACGAAGGAGGTTGAGTGCAGCAAGTTCAAACTTTCCTAGTTTGTGTAATCTAACAAGATGTACAAGTTAGTGGATTCGCCTCATTTCTAAAGTCGTTTCTTTAGAAAGGAAACATCTTCATTACCGAACTCTGTACTGTGTGAAATAAGTGAATTCGCTTCTAGGAATCAGTTTAATTTCTACGAAGATTGTTGAGTGCAGCAAATTCAAACTTTCCTTCTTAATGTAATCTAAAAAGATTTCAAAGTTAGTAGATTCGCCTCATTCGTAAAGTAGTTTGTGGAGAAAACAAACATCTTCATTTCCAAACATTGTACTGTGTGAAATAAGTTCATTTTGTTCTAGGAATCATTTGCTTTCCTACAAAGAAGGTTGAATGCAGCATGTTCAAACTTTCCTTGTTAATGTAATGTAAAAAGATGCACAATTTATTTAATTGGCCTCATTTCTAAAGTAGTTTCTTTAGAAAAGAAACATCTTCAGTACCGAACACTGTACTGTGTGAAATAAGTGAATTCGCTTCTAGGAATCAGTTTAATTTCTACGAAGATGGTTGAGTGCAGCAAGTTCAAACTTTCCTTGTTAATGTAATGTAAAAAGATGCACAATTTATTAGATTGGCCGCATTTCTAAAGTAGTTTCTTTAGAAAAGAAATATCTTCAGTACCTAACACTGTACTGTGTGAAATAAGATGATTCACTTCTAGGAATCAGTTTAATTTCTACGAAGATGGTTGAGTGCAGCAAGTTCAAACTTTCCTAGTTTGTGTAATCTAACAGGATGTACAAGTTCATGGATTCGCCCCATTTCTAAAGTAGTTTCTTTAGAAAACAGACATCTTCAGTACCTAACACTGTACTGTGTGAAATAACTGAATTTGTTCTAGGAATCAGTTTAATTTCTACGAAGATGTTAAAGTGCAGCAAGTTCAAACTTTCCTTGTTAATGTAATCTAAAAAGATTGCCCTGTTAGTAGATTCGCATCATTTGTAAAGTAGTTTCTTGAGAAAACAAATATCTTCATTGCCAAACATTGTACTGTGTGAAATAAGCTCATTCGGTTGTAGGAATCAGTTGCTTTCCTACAAAGGAGGTTGGGTGCAGTAAGTTCAAACTTTCCTTGTTAATGTAATCTGAAAAGATGAACAACTATGTATATTAGCCTCATTTCTAAAGTAGTTTGTTTAGAAAATAAACATCTTCATTAACGAAAACTGTACTATGTGAAGTGAGCTAGTTCGGTTCTAGGAATCACTTGCTTTCCTATGAAGAAGGTTGAGTGAAGCAAGTTTAAACTTTCCTAGTTTGCGTAATCTAACAAGATGTACAAGTTAGTGTATTCACGTCGTTTCTAAAGTGGTTTCTTTAGAACACAAACATCTTCAGTATTGAACACTGTATTGTGTGAAATACGTTAATTCTGTTCTAGGAATCAGTTTCCTTTCTACGAAGATGGTTGAGTGCAGCAAGTTCAAACTTTCCTTGTTAATGTAATCTAAAAAGATGGCCAAGTTAGCAGATTCACCTCATTTGTAAGGTAGTTTGTTGAGAAAAGTAACATCTTTATTGCCGAACATTGTACTGTGTGAAATAACCTCATTCGGGTCTAGGTATCACTTGCTTTCCTCCAAAGAAGGTTGAGTGCAGCAAGTTCAAACTGTCCTTGGTAATGTAATCTAAAAAGATCCACAACTTAGTAGATTGGCCTCATTTCTAAAGTAGTTTCTTTAGAAAAGAAACATCTTCAGTACCGTACACTGTACTGTGTGAAACAAGTTAATTCGTTTCTGGGAATCAGTTTAATTTCTACGAAGATGGTTGAGTGCAGCAAGTTCAAATTTTCCTTGTTAATGTAATCTAAAAAGGTGGCCAAGTTAGAAGATTCGCCTCATTTGTAAAGTAATTTGTTGAGAAAACAAACATCTTCATTGCCGAACATTGTACTGTGTGAAAAAGCTCATTCGGTTCTAGAATCAGTTGCATTCCTAAAAGAAGGTTGAGTGCAACAAGTTCAAACTTTCCTTCTTCATGTAATCTAAAAAAAGATGCACAACTTAGTAGATTGGCCTCATTTCTCAAGTAGTTTGTTTAGAAAAGAAACATCTTCAGTACCAAACACTCTACTGTGTGAAATAAGTTAATTCGTTTCTAGGAATCAGTTTAATTTTACACGAAGATGGTTGAGTGCAGCAAGTTCAAACTTTCCTTGTTAATGTAATCTAAAAAGATGGCCAAGTTAGTATATTCACTTCATTTGTCAAGTAGTTTGTTGAGAAAACAAACATCTTCTTTGCCAAACATTGTACTGTGTGAAATAAGTTCATTGGGTTCTAGGAAAAAGTTGCTTTCCTACAAAGAAGGTTGAGTGCAACAAGTTCAAACTTTCCTTGTTAATGTAATCTGAAAAGATGCACAGCTTAGTAAATTGGCCTCATTTCTAAAGTAGTTTGTTGACAAAACAAACATCTTCATTACTGAAAACTGTACTATGTGAAATGAGCTAGTTCGGTTCTAGGAATCACTTGCTTTCTGACGAGGAATGTTGAGTGCAGCAAGTTCAAACTTTCCTTGTGAATGTAATATAAAAAGATGGCCAAGTTAGCAGATTCACCTCATTCGTAAGGTAGTTTGTTGAGAAAACTAACATCTTTATTGCCGAACATTGTACGGTGTGAAATAAGCTCATTCGTTTCTATGATTCATTTCCTTTCCTACAAAGAAGGTTGAGTGCAACAAGTTCAAACTTTCCTTGTTAATGTAATCTACAAAGATGCACAACTTAGTAGATTGGCCTCATTTCTAAAGTAGTTTCTTTGGAAAAGAAACATCTTCATTACCGAACACTGTACTGTGTGAAATAAGTTAATTCGCTTCTAGGAATCAGTTTAATTTCTACAAAGATTGTTGAGTGCACCATGTTCAAACTTTCCTTGTTAATGTAATCTAAAAACATGGCCAAGTTAGTATATTCGCTTCATTTGTAAAGTAGTTTGTTGAGAAAACAAACATCTTCATTGCCAAACATTGTACTGTGAGAAATAAGCTCATTCGGTTCTTGGAATCAGTTGCTTTCCTACAAAGAAGGTTGAGTGCAACAAGTTTAAACTTTCCTTGTTAATGTAATCTAAAAAAGATGCACAACTTAGTAGATTGGGCTCATTTCTAAAGTAGTTTCTTTAGAAGAAACATCTTCAGTACCGAACTGTGTACTGTGTGAAATAAGTTAATTCGTTTCTAGGAATCAGTTGAATTTCTTCGAAGAAGGTTGAGTGCAGTAAGTTCAAACTTTCCTAGTTTGTGTAATCTAACAAGATGTACAAGTTAGTGCAATCGTGTCATTTCTAAAGTGGTTTCTTTAGAAAACAAACATCTTCAGTACTGAGCACTGTATTGTGTGAAATAAGTTAATTCGGTTCTAGGAATCAGTTTCCTTTATAGGAAGATGGTTGAGTGCAGCAAGTTCAAACTTTCCTTGTTAATGTAATCTAAAAAGATGGCCATGTTAGCAGATTCACCTCATTTGTAAGGTAGTTTGTTGAGAAAAGTATCATCTTTATTCCCGAACATTGTACGGTGTGAAATAAGCTCATTCGTTTCTAGGAATCACTTGCTTTCCTACAAAGAAGGTTGAGTGCAGCAAGTTCAAACTTTCCTTGTTAATGTAATCTAAACAAGATGCACAATTTAGTAGATTGGCCTCATTTCTAAAGAAGTTTTTTTCAAAACAAACATCTTCATTACCTAACATTGTACTATGTGAAATAAGCTAGTTCGGTTCTAGGAATCACTTGCTTTCCTACAAAGAAGGTTGAGTGCAGCAAGTTCAAACTTTCCTAGTTTGTGTAATCTAACAAGATGTACAAGTTAGTAGATTCACTCATTTTCTAAAGTGGTTTCTTGAGAAAACAAACATCTTCAGTACTGAACATTGTACTGTGTGAAATAAGTTAATTCGGTTCTAGGAATCAGTTTCCTTTCTACAAAGATGGTTGAGTGCAGCAAGTTCAAACTTTCCTTGTTAATGTAATCTAAAAAAGATGGCCAAGTTAGAAGATTCACCTCATTTCTAAAGTAGTTTCTTGAGAAAACAAACATCTTCATTGCCCAACATTGTACTGTGTGAAATAAGCTCATTCGGTTCTAGGAATCACTTGCTTTCCTACAAAGAAGGTTGAGTGCAGCAAGTTCAAACTTTCCTTGTTTATGTAATCTAAAAAGATGCACAAGTTAGTAAGATTGGCCTCATTTCTAAAGTAGTTTGTTGAGAAAACAAACATCTTCATTGCCGAACATTGTACTGTGTGAAATAAGCTAATTCGGTTCTAGGAATCACTTGCTTTCCTACAAAGAAGGTTGAGTGCAGCAAGTTCAAACTTTCCTAGTTTGTGTAATCTAACAAGATATACAAGTTAGTAGATTCGCGTCTTTTCTAAAGTAGTTTCTTGAGAAAACAAACATCTTCATTACTGAACATTGTACTGTGTGAAATAAGTTAATTCAGTTCTAGGAATCAGTTTGCTTTTCTACAAAGATGGTTGAGTGCAGCAAGTTCAAACTTTCCTTGTTTGTGTAATCTAACAAGATGGCCAAGTTAGTAGATTCACCTCATTTCTAAAGTAGTTTGTTGAGAAAACAAACATCTTCATTGCTGAACATTGTACTGTGTGAAATAAGCTGATTCGGTTCTAGGAATCACTTGTTTTCCTACAAAGAAGGTTGAGTGCAGCAAGTTCAAACTTTCCTAGTTTGTGTAATCTAACAAGATGTACAAGTTAGTAGATTGGCCTCATTTCTAAAGTAGTTTCTTGAGAAAACAAACATCTTCATTACTGAACATTGTACTGTGTGAAATAAGCTAATTTGGTTCTAGGAATCACTTGCTTTCCTACAAAGAAGGTTGAGTGCAGCAAGTTCAAACTTTCCTAGTTTGTGTAATCTAACAAGATGTACAAGTTAGTAGATTCGCCTCATTTCTAAAGTAGTTTCTTGAGAAAACAAACATCTTCATTGCCGAACATTGTACTGTGTGAAAAAAGCTCATTCGGTTCTAGGAATCACTTGCTTTCCTACAAAGAAGGTTGAGTGCAGCAAGTTCAAACTTTCCTAGTTTGTGTAATCTAACAAGATGTACAAGTTAGTAGATTAGCCTCATTTCTAAAGTAGTTTCTTGAGAAAACAAACATCTTCATTGCCGAACATTGTACTGTGTGAAATAAGCTAATTCGGTTCTAGGAATCACTTGCTTTCCTACAAAGAAGGTTGAGTGCAGCAAGTTCAAACTTTCCTAGTTTGTGTAATCTAACAAGATGTACAAGTTAGTAGATTAACCTCATTTCTAAAGTAGTTTCTTGAGAAAACAAACATCTTCATTGCCGAACATTGTACTGTGTGAAATAAGCTAATTCGGTTCTAGGAATCACTTGCTTTCCAACAAAGAAGGTTGAGTGCAGCAAGTTCAAACTTTCCTAGTTTGTGTAATCTAACAAGATGTACAAGTTAGTAGATTCGCCTCATTTCTAAAGTAGTTTCTGAGAAAACAAACATCTTCATTGCCGAACATTGTACTGTGTGAAATAAGCTAATTCGGTTCTAGGAATCACTTGCTTTCCTACAAAGAAGGTTGAGTGCAGCAAGTTCAAACTTTCCTAGTTTGTGTAATCTAACAAGATGTACAAGTTAGTAGATTCGCCTCATTTCTAAAGTAGTTTCTTGAGAAAACAAACATCTTCATTGCCGAACATTGTACTGTGTGAAATAAGCTAATTCGGTTCAGGGAATCACTTGCTTTCCTACAAAGAAGGTTGAGTGCAGCAAGTTCAAACTTTCCTAGTTTGTGTAATCTAACAAGATGTACAAGTTAGTAGATTCGCCTCATTTCTAAAGTAGTTTCTTGAGAAAAACAAACATCTTCATTGCTGAACATTGTACTGTGTGAAATAAGCTAATTCGGTTCTAGGAATCACTTGCTTTCCTACAAAGAAGGTTGAGTGCAGCAAGTTCAAACTTTCCTAGTTTGTGTAATCTAACAAGATGTACAAGTTAGTAGATTCGCCTCATTTCTAAAGTAGTTTTTGAGAAAACAAAACATCTTCATTGCCTAACATTGTACTGTGTGAAATAAGCTAATTCGTTTCTAGGAATCACTTGGTTTCTTTTCTACAAAGATGGTTGAGTGCAGCAAGTTCAAACTTTCCTTGTTAATGTAATCTAAAAGATGTACAAGTTAGCAGATTCACCTCATTTGTAAGGTAGTTTGTTGAGAAAACAATCATCTTCATTGCGAACATTGTACGGTGTGAAATAAGCTCATTCGTTTCTTGGAATCACTTGCTTTCCTACAAAGAAGGTTGAGTGCAGCACGTTCAATCTTTCCTTGTTAATGTAATCTAAAGAGATGCAAAAATTAGTAAATTGCCCTCATTTCTAAAGCAGTTTGTTTCGAAAACAATCATCTTCATTACCAAAAAAT
This sequence comes from Orientallactaga sibirica, assembly GCA_036365145.1. Lineage (NCBI taxonomy): Eukaryota > Metazoa > Chordata > Mammalia > Rodentia > Dipodidae > Orientallactaga > Orientallactaga sibirica. The sequence continues at coordinate 200,921 of JAEOAD010001368.1, forward strand.
GTACTATGTGAAATTAGCTAGTTCGGTTGTAGGAATGACTTGCTTTCCTACGAAGAAGGTTGAGTGCAGCAAGTTCAATTTTTCCTAGTTTGTGTAATCTAACAAGATGTACAAGTTAGTGGATTCGCGTCTTTTTAAAGTGGTTTCTTTAGAAAACAAACATCTTCAGTACTGAGCACTGTACTGTGTGAAATAAGTTAATTCGGTTCTAGGAATCAGTTTCCTTTCTACGAAGATCGTTGAGTGCAGCAAGTTCAAACTTTCCTTGTTAATGTAATCTATAAAGATTGCTAAGTTAGCAGATTCACCTCATTTGTAAGGTAGTTTGTTGAGAAAAGTAACATCTTTATTGCCCAACATTGTACTGTGTGAAATAAGCTCATTCGGTTCTAGGAATCACTTGCTTTCCTACAAAGAATGTTGAGTGCAACAAGTTCAAACTTTCCTTGTTAATGTAATCTAAAAAGATGCACAACTTAGTAGATTGGCCTCATTTCTAAAGTAGTTTCTTTAGAAAAGAAACATCTACAATACCGAACACTATAGTGTGAAATAAGTTAATTCGCTTCTAGGAATCAGTTTAATTTCTACGAAGATGGTTGAGTGCAGCAAGTTCATACTTTCCTTGTTACTGTAATCCCAAGCGATGGCCAAGTTAGAAGATTCACCTCATTTGTAAAGTAGTTTGTTGAGTAAACAAACATCTTCATTGCCAAACATTGTACTGTGTGAAATAAGCTCATTCGATTCTAGGAATCAGTTGCTTTCCTACAAAGACAGTTGAGTGCAGCAAGTTCAAACTTTCCTTGTTAATGTAATCTGAAAAGATGCACAACTTAGTAAATTGGCCTCATTTCTAAAGTAGTTTCTTTAGAAAACAAACATCTTCATTACCGAAAACTGTACTATGTGAAATGAGCTAGTTCGGTTCTAGGAATCAGTTGAATTTCTACGAAGAAGGTTCAGTGCAGCAAGTTCAAACTTTCCGTGTTAATGTAATCTCAAAAGATGGCCAAGTTACAAGATTCGCCTCATTTGTAATGTGGTTTGTTGAGAAAACAAACATCTTCATTGCCAAACATTGTACTGTGTGAAATAAGCTCATTCGGTTCTAGGAATCAGTTTCCTTTCTACGAAGATGGTTGAGTGCAGCAAGTTCAAACTTTCCTTGTTAATGTAATCTAAAAAGTTCGCCAAGTTAGCAGATTCACCTCATTTGTAAGGTAGTTTGTTGAGCAAATTATCATTTTTATTGCCAAACATTGTATGGTGTGAAATAAGCTCATTCGTTTCTAGGAATCACTTGCTTTCCTACAAAGAAGGTTGAGTGCAGCAAGGTCAAACTTTCCTTGTTAATGTAATCTGAAAAGATGCACAACTTAGTAAATTGACCTCATTTCTAAAGTAGTTTGTTTAGAAAACAAACATCTTCATTACCAAAAACGGTACTATGTGAAATGAGCTAGTTCGGTTCTAGGAATCAGTTGAATTTCTACGAAGAAGGTTGAGTGCAGCAAGTTCAAACTTTCCTAGTTTGTGTAATATAACAAAATGTACAAGTTAGTGGAATCGCGTCATTTCTAAAGTAGTTTCTTTAGAAAACAAACATCTTCAGTACTGAGCACTGTACTGTGTGAAATAAGTTAATTTGGTTCTAGGAATCAGTTTGCTTTCTACGAAAGATGGTTGAGTGCAGCAAGTTCAAACTTTCCTAGTTAATGTAATCTAAAAAGATGGCCAAGTTAGCAGATTCCCCTCATTTGTAAGGTAGTTTGTTGAGAAAACAATCATCTTTATTGCGAACATTGTACTGTGTGAAATAAGCTCATTCGGTTCTAGGAATCACTTGCTTTCCTACAAAGAAGGTTGAGTGCAGCAAGTTCAAACTTTCCCAGTTAATGTAATCTAAAAAGATGCACAAGTTAGTAAATTGGCCTCATTTCTAAAGTAGTTTGTTTGAAAACAAACATCTTCATTGCCGAAAACTGTACTATGTGAAATGAGCCAGTTCGGTTCTAGGAATCACTTGCTTTCCTACGAAGAAGGTTGAGTGCAGCAAGTTCAAATTTTCCTAGTTTGTGTAATCTAACAAGATGTACAAGTTAGTGGATTCGGTTCATTCTAAAGTGGTTTCTTTAGAAAACAAACATCTTCAGTACTGAGCACTGTACTGTGTGAAATAAGTTAATTCGGTTCTAGGAATCAGTTTCCTTTCTACAAAAGATGGTTGAGTGCAGCAAGTTCAAACTTTCCTTGTTAATGTAATCTAAAAAGATGGCCAAGTTAGCAGATTCGCCTCATTTGTAAAGTAGTTTGTTTGAAAATTAACATCTTTATTGCCGAACATTGTACTGTGTGAAATAAGCTCATTTGGTTCTAGGAATCAGTTGCTTTCCTAAAAAGGAGGTTGAGTGCAGCAAGTTCAAACTTTCCTTGTTAATGTAATCTAAAAAGATTCACAACTTAGTAGATTGGCCTCATTTCTAATGTAGTTTGTTTAGAAAACAAACATCTTCATTGCGAAAACTGTACTATGTGAAATGAGCTAGTTCGGTTCTAGGAATCACTTGCTTTCCTACGAAGAAGGTTGAGTGCAGCAAGTTCAAACTTTCCTACTTTGTGTTAATCTAACAAGATGTACAAGTTAGTGGATTGGCCTCTTTTCTAAAGTGGTTTCTTTAGAAAACAAACATCTTCTGTACTGAGCACTATACTGTGTGAAATAAGTTAATTCGGTTCTAGGAATCAGTTTCCTTTCTACAAAGATGGTTGAGTGCAGCAAGTTCAAACTTTCCTTGTTAATGTAATCTAAAAAGATGGCCAAGTTAGCAGATTCACCTCATTTCTAAAGTAGTTTGTTGAGAAAATTAACATCTTTATTCCCGAACATTTGTACTGTGTGAAATAAGCTCATTCGTTTCTAGGAATCACTTGCTTTCCTACAAAGAAGGTTGAGTGCAAAAAGTTCAAACTTTCCTTGTTAATGTAATCTAAAAAGATGCACAACGTAGTAGATTGGCCTCATTTCTAAAGTACTTTATTTAGAAAACAAACATCTTCATTACCTTAAACTATACTATGTGAAATGAGCTATTTCGGTTCTAGGAATCACTTGCTTTCCTACAAAGAAGGTTGAGTGCAGCAAGTTCAAACTTTCCTTGTTAATGTAATCTAAAGAGATGCACAACTTAGTAAATTGGCCTCATTTCTAAAGTACTTTGTTTCGAAAACAAACATCTTCATTACCGAAAACTGTACTATGTGAAATGAGCTAGTTCGGTTCTAGGAATCACTTGCTTTCCTACGAAGAAGGTTGAGTGCAGCAAGTTCAAACTTTCCTAGTTTGTGTAATCTAACAAGATGTACAAGTTAGTTGATATGCGTCGTTCCTAAAGTAGGTTCTTTAGAAAACAAACATCTTCTGTACTGAGCACTGTACTGTGTGAAATAAGTTAATTCGGTTCTAGGAATCAGTTTCCTTTCTACGAAGATAGTTGAGTGCAGCAAGTTCAAACTTTCCTTTTTAATGTAATCTAAAAAGATGGACAAGTTAGCACATTCACCTCATTTTTAAGGTAGTTAGCTGAGAAAATTAACATCTTTATTGCCGAACATTGTACTGTGTGAAATAAGCTCATTCCGTTCTAGGAATCAGTTGCTTTCCTACAAAGGAGGTGGAGTGCAGCAAGTTCAAACTTTCCTTGTTAATGTAATCTGAAAAGATGCACAACTTAGTAAATTGGCCTCATTTCTAAAGTAGTTTGTTTAGAAAACAAACATCTTCATTACCGAAAACTGTACTATGTGAAATGAGCTAGTTCGGTTCTAGGAATCACTTGCTTTCCTACGAAGAAGGTTGAGTGCAGCAAGTTCAAACTTTCCTAGTTTGTGTAATCTAACAAGATGTACAAGTTAGTGGATTCGTGTCTTTTCTAAAGTGGTTTCTTTAGAAAACAAACATCTTCATTACAGAGCACTGTACTGTGTGAAATAAGTTGATTCGGTTCTAGGAATCAGTTTCTTTCTACGAAGATGGTTGAGTGCAGCAAGTTCAAACTTTCCTTGTTAATGTAATCTAAAAGATGGCCAAGTTAGCAGATTTGCCTCATTTGTAAAGTAGTTTGTTGAGAAAACAAACATCTTTATTGCCGAACATTGTACTGTGTGAAATAAGCTCATTCGGTTCTAGGAATCACTTGCTTTCCTACAAAGAAGGTTGAGTTCAGCAAGTTCAAACTTTCCTTGTTAATGTAATCTAAAAGATGCAAAAGTTACTAGATTGGCCTCATTTCTAAAGTAGTTTCTTTAAAAACAAACATCTTCATTGCGAACACTGTACTGTATGAAATAAGTTAATTCGGTTCTAGGAATCAGTTTAATTTCTACAAAGAAGGTTCAGTGCAGCAAGTTCAAACTTTCCTAGTTTGTGTAATCTAACAAGATGTACAAGTTAGTGGATTCGCCTCATTTCTAAAGTAGTTTCTTTAGAAAACAAACATCTTCATTACCGAACACTGTACTGTGTGAAATAAGAGATTCGGTTCTAGGAATCAGTTTAATTTCTATGAAGATGGTTGAGTGCAGCAAGTTCAAACTTTCCTTGTTAATGTAATCTAAAAGATTTCAAAGTTAGTAGATTCACCTCATTTGTAAAGTAGTTTGTTGAGAAAACAAACATCTTCATTTCAAACATTGTACTGTGTGAAATAAGCTCATTCGGTTCTAGGAATCAGTTGCTTTCCTACAAAGAAGGTTGAGTGCAGCAAGTTCAAACTTTCCTTGTTTAATGTAATCTAAAAGATGGACAAGTTAGCAGATTCACCTCATTTCTAAAGTAGTTTGTTGATAAAACAAACATCTTCATTGCGAACATTTTACTGGGTGAAATAAGCTCATTCGGTTCTAGGAATCACTTGCTTTCCTCCAAAGAAGGTTGAGTGCAGCAAGTTCAAACTTTCCTTGTTAATGTAATCTAAAAAGATGCACAAGTTAGTAGATTGGCCTCATTTCTAAAGTAGTTTCTTTAGAAAAGAAACATCTTCAGTACCTAACACTGTACTGTGTGAAATAAGTTAATTCGGTTCTAGGAATCAGTTTAATTTCTACAAAGATGGTTGAGTGCAGCAAGTTCAAACTTTCCTTGTTAATGTAATCTAAAAGATGTACAAGTTAGAAGATTCCTCATTTATAAAGTAGTTTGTTGAGAAAACAAACATCTTCATTTTCTAAGTAGTTTCTTGAGAAAACAAACATCTTCAGTTCAAACTTTCCTTGTTAATGTAATCTAAAAGATGTACAAAGTAGATTGGTTCTTCTAAGGAGTTTCCTTGCTTTTCTACAAAGAAACTGGTTGAGTGCAGCAAGTTCAAACTTTCCTATCAGTTTTAATGTAATCTAACAAACTTTCCTTACAAGTTAGTAGATGGCAAGTTAGCCTCATTTGTAAAGTAGTTTCTTGAGAAAAACAAACATCTTCATTGCCCGAACATTTTACTGTGTGAAATAAGCTCATTCGGTTCTAGGGAATCACTTGCTTTCCTACAAAGAAGGTTGAGTGCAGCAAGTTCAAACTTTCCTTGTTAATGTAATCTAAAAAGATGCACAAGTTAGTAGATTGGCCTCATTTCTAAAGTAGTTTCTTTAGAAAACAAACATCTTCATACTGAACACTGTACTGTGTGAAATAAGCTAATTCGGTTCTAGGAATCATTTAATTTCTACAAAGAAGGTTGAGTGCAGCAAGTTCAAACTTTCCTAGTTTGTGTAATCTAACAAGATGTACAAGTTAGTGGATTCGCCTCATTTCTAAAAGTAGTTTCTTTAGAAAACAAACATCTTCATTACTGAACACTGTACTGTGAAATAAGTTAATTCGGTTCTAGGAATCAGTTTAATTTCTACAAAGATGGTTGAGTGCAGCAAGTTCAAACTTTCCTTGTTAATGTAATCTAAAAGATGGCCAAGTTAGTAGATTCGCCTCATTTGTAAAGTAGTTTGTTGAGAAAACAAACATCTTCATTGCCAAACATTGTACTGTGTGAAATAAGCTCATTCGGTTCTAGGAATCACTTGCTTTCCTACAAAGAAGGTTGAGTGCAGCAAGTTCAAACTTTCCTTGTTAATGTAATCTAAAAGATACACAATTTAGTAGATTGGCCTCATTTCTAAAGTAGTTTCTTTAGAAAACAAACATCTTCATTTGCCGAACATTGTACTGTGTGAAATAAGTTAATTCAGTTCTAGGAATCAGTTTAATTTCTACAAAGATGGTTGAGTGCAACAAGTTCAAACTTTCCTTGTTAATGTAATCTAAAAAGATGCACAAGTTAGTAGATTGGCCTCATTTCTAAAGTAGTTTCTTTAGAAAACAAACATCTTCATTTCCGAACATTGTACTGTGTGAAATAAGCTAATTCGGTTCTAGGAATCAGTTTGCTTTCCTACAAAGAAGACGGTTGAGTGCAACAAGTTCAAACTTTCCTTGTTAATGTAATCTAAAAGATGCACAAGTTAGTAGATTGGCCTCATTTCTAAAGTAGTTTCTTTAGAAAACAAACATCTTCATACCGAACACTGTACTGTGTGAAATAAGTTAATTCGGTTCTAGGAATCAGTTTAATTTCTACAAAGATGGTTGAGTGCAGCAAGTTCAAACTTTCCTAGTTTGTGTAATCTAACAAGATGTACAAGTTAGTGGATTCGCCTCATTTCTTAAAGTGGTTTCTTCAGAAAACAAACATCTTCAGTACTGAGCACTGTACTGTGTGAAATAAGTTAATTCGGTTCTAGGAATCAGTTTAATTTCTACAAAGATGGTTGAGTGCAGCAAGTTCAAACTTTCCTTGTTAATGTAATCTAAAAAGATGGCCAAGTTAGTAGATTCGCCTCATTTGTAAAGTAGTTTGTTGAGAAAACAAACATCTTCATTGCCAAACATTGTACTTTTTGAAATAAGCTCATTCGGTTCTAGGAATCAGTTGCTTTCCTACAAAGAAGGTTGAGTGCAGCAAGTTCAAACTTTCCTTGTTAATGTAATCTAAAAGATGCACAACTTAGTAGATTGGCCTCATTTCTAAAGTAGTTTTGTTTAGAAAACAAACATCTTCATTACCGAAAACTGTACTATGTGAAATAAGCTAGTTCGGTTCTAGGAATCAGTTTGCTTTCCTAGGAAGAAGGTTGAGTGCAGCAAGTTCAAACTTTCCTAGTTTGTGTAATCTAACAAGATGTACAAGTTAGTGGATTCGCCTCATTTCTAAAGTAGTTTCTTGAGAAAACAAACATCTTCAGTACTGAACACTGTACTGTGTGAAATAAGTTAATTCATTTCTAGGAATCAGTTTCCTTTCTACAAGATGGTTGAGTGCAGCAAGTTCAAACTTTCCTTGTTAATGTAATCTAAAAAGATGGCCAAGTTAGTAGATTCGCCTCATTTGTAAAGTAGTTTCTTGAAAAATTAACATCTTCATTGCCAAACCTTGTACTGTGTGAAATAAGCTCATTCGGTTCTAGGAATCATTTGCTTTCCTACAAAGAAGGTTGAGTGCAGCAAGTTCAAACTTTCCTTGTTAATGTAATCTAAAAAGATGCACAACTTAGTAGATTGGCCTCATTTCTAAAGTAGTTTCTTTAGAAAAGAAACATCTTCATTACCGAACACTGTACTGTGTGAAATAAGTGAATTCGGTTCTAAGGAATCAGTTTAATTTCTACAGAAGATGGTTGAGTGCAGCAAGTTCAAACTTTCTTGTTAATGTAATCTCAAAAGATGGCCAAGTTAGAAGATTCGCCTCATTTGTAAAGTAGTTTGTTGAAAACAAACATCTTCATTTGCCAAACATTGTACTGTTTGAAATAAGCTCATTCGGTTCTAGGAATCAGTTGCTTTCCTACAAAGAAGGTTGAGTGCAGCAAGTTCAAACTTTCCTTGTTAATGTAATCTAAAAAAGATGCACAACTTAGTAGATTGGCCTCATTTCTAAAGTAGTTTCTTTAGAAAGAAACATCTTCATTACCAAACACTGTACTGTGTGAAATAAGTTAATTCGCTTCTAGGAATCAGTTTAATTTTCTACGAAGATCGTTGAGTGCAGCAAGTTCAAACTTTCCTTGTTAATGTAATCTAACAAGATGGCCAAGTTAGTAGATTCGCCTCATTTGTAAAGTAGTTTGTTGAGAAAACAAACATCTTCATTACCAACATTGTACTGTGTGAAATAAGCTCATTCGGTTCTAGGAATCAGTTGCTTTCCCACAAAGAAGGTTGAGTGCAGCAAGTTCAAACTTTCCTTGTTAATGTAATCTGAAAAGATGCACAACTTAGTGAAATGGCCTCATTTCTAAAGTAGTTTGTTTATAAAACAAACATCTTCATTACCAAAAAGTGTACTATGTGAAATAAGCTAGTTCGGTTCTAGGAATCACTTGCTTTCCCTACTGAAGAGGTTGGTGCAGCAAGTTCAAACTTTCCTACTTTCTGTAATCTAACAAGATGTACAAGTTAGTGGATTGGCCTCGTTTCTAAAGTGGTTTCTTTAGAAAACAAACATCTTCAGTACTGAGCACTGTACTGTGTGAAATAAGTTAATTCGGTTCTAGGAATCAGTTTCCTTTCTACAAGAAGATGGTTGAGTGCAGCAAGTTCAAACTTTCCTTGTTAATGTAATCTAAAAAGTTGGCCAAGAAAGCAGATTCACCTCATTTGTAAAGTAGTTTGTTGAGAAAATTACCATCTTTATTGCAAAAATTTGTACTGTGTGAAATAAGCTCATTCGGTTCTAGGAATCACTTGCTTTCCTACAAAGAAGGTTGAGTGCAGCAAGTTCAAACTTTTCCTGTTTAATGTAATCTAAAAAAGATGCACAACGTAGTAGATTGGCCTCATTTCTAAAGTAGTTTCTTTGGAAAAGAAACATCTTCATTGCCGAACACTGTACTGTGTGAAATAAGTTAATTCGGTTCTAGGAATCAGTATAATTTCTCTGAAGAAGGTTGAGTGCAGCAAGTTAAAACTTTGCTAGTTTGTATAATCTAACCAGATGTACAAGGTAGTAGATTCGCCTCTTTTTCTAAAGTAGTTTCTTTAGAAAACAAACATCTTCAATGTGAACACTGTACTGTGTGAAATAAGTGAATTCGCTCTAGGAATCAGTTTAATTTCTACGAACTTGGTTGAGTGCAGCAAGTTCAAACTTTCCTTGTTAATGTAATCTAAAAACATGGCAAAGTTAGTAGATTCGCCTCATTTGTAAAGTAGTTTCTTGAGAAAACAAACATCTTCATTGCCAAACATTGTACTGTGTGAAATAAGCTCATTCAGTTCTAGGAATCAGTTGCTTTCCCAAAAAAGAAGGTTGAGTGCAGCAAGTTCAAACTTTCCTTGTTAATGTAATCTGAAAAGATGCACAAGTTAGTAAATTGGCCTCATTTCTAAAGTAGTTTGTTTAGAAAACAAACATCTTCATTACCAAAAACTGTACTATATGAAATGAGCTAGTTCGGTTCTAGGAATCACTTGCTTTCCTCTGAAGAAGGTTTAGTGCAGCAAGTTCAATCTTTCCTAGTTTGTGTAATCTAACAAGATGTACAAGTTAGTGGATTTGCGTCATTTCTAAAGTGGTTTCTTTAGAAAACAAACATCTTCAGTACTGAGCACTGTATTGTGTGAAATAAGTTAATTCAGTTCTAGGAATCATTTTCTTTTCTACGAAGGCGGTTGAGTGCAGCAAGTTCAAACTTTCCTTGTTAATGTAATCTAAAAGATGGCCAAGTTAGCAGATTCACTCATTTGTAAAGTAGTTTGTTGAGAAAACAAACATCTTTATTGCCGAACATTGTACTGTGTGAAATGAGCTCATTCTGTTCTAGGAATCACTTGCTTTCCTACAAAGAAGGTTGAGTGCAGCAAATTCAAACTTTCCTTGTAAATTTAATCTAAAAAGATGCACAACTTAGTAGATTGGCCTCATTTATAAAATAGTTTCTTTAGAAAAGAAACATCTTCATTTCGAACATTGTACTGTGTGAAATAAGTTAATTCGCTTCTAGGAATCAGTTTAATTTCTACAAAGATTGTTGAGTGCAGCAAGTTCAAACTTTCCTTGTAAATGTAATCTAAAAGATGGCAAAGTTCATAGATTCGCTTCATTTGTAAAGTAGTTTCTTTAGAAAACAAACATCTTCATTGTCAAACATTGTGTGTGTGAAATAAGCTCATTCGGTTCTAGGAATCAGTTGCTTTCCTACAAAGACGGTTGAGTGCAACAAGTTCAAACTTTCCTTGTTAAAGTAATCTAAAAAGATTCACAACTTAGTAGATTGGCCTCATTTCTAAAGTAGTTTGTTTGAAAAAAAATCTTCATTACCAAAAACTGTACTATGTGAAATGAGCTAGTTCGGTTCTAGGAATCACTTGCTTACCTACAAAGAAGGTTGTGTGCTGCAAGTTCAAACTTTCCTAGTTTGTGTAATCTTACAAGATGTACAAGTTAGTGGATTCGCATCGTTTTTTTAAAGCTGTTCCTTTAGAAAACAAACATCTTCAGTACTAAGCACTGTACTGTGTGAAATAAGTGAATTCGCTTCTAGGAATCAGTTTATTTTCTACGAAGATGGTTGAGTGCAGCAAGTTCAAACTTTCCTTCATAATTTAATGTAAAAAGATGGCCAAGTTAGCAGATTCACCTCATTTGTAAAGGTAGTTTGTTGAGAAAATTAACATCTTTATTGCGAACGTTGTACTGTGTGAAATAAGCTCATTCGGTTCTAGGAATCACTTGCTTTCCTACAAAGAAGGTTGAGTGCAGCAAGTTCAAACTTTCCTTGTTAATTTAATCTAAAAGATGCACGACTTAGTAGATTGGCCTCATTTCTAAAGTAGTTTCTTTAGAAAAGAAACATCTTCATTACCGAACACTGTACTGTGTGAAATAAGTTAATTCGCTTCTAGGAATCAGTTTAATTTCTACTGAAGAAGGTTGAGTGCAGAAAGTTCAAACTTTGCTAGTTTGTGTAATCTAACCAGATGTACAAGTTAGTGGATTCGCCTCATTTCTAAAGTAGTTTGTTTAGAAAATAAACATCTTCAGTACCGAACACTGTACTGTGTGAAATAAGTGATTTCGCTCCTAGGAAACAGTTTAATTTCTACGAACATGGTTGAGTGTACCAAGTTCAAACTTTCCTTGTTAATGTAATCTAAAAACATGGCAAAGTTAGTAGATTCGCCTCATTTGTAAAGTAGTTTCTTGAAAACAAACATCTTCATTGCCAAACATTGTAGTGTCTGAAATAAGCTCATTCAGTTCTAGGAATCAGTTGCTTTCCCACAAAGAAGGTTCAGTGCAGCAAGTTCAAACTTTCCTTGTTAATGTAATCTGAAAAGATGCACAATTTAGTAAATTGGCCTCATTTCTAAAGTAGTTTGTTTAGAAAACAAACATCTTCATTACCGAAAACTGTACTATGTGAAATGAGCTAGTTCGGTTCTAGGAATCACTTGCTTTCCTACGAAGAAGGTTTAGTGCAGCAAGTTCAAACTTTCCTAGTTTGTGTAATCTAACAAGATGTACAAGGTAGTGGATTCGTGTCTTTTCTAAAGTGGTTTTTTTAGAAAACAAACATCTTCAGTACTGAGCACTGTACTGTGTGCAATAAGTTAATTCGGTTCTAGGAATCAGTTTCCTTTCTACGAAGATGGTTGAGTGCAGCAAGTTCAAACTTTCCTTGTTAATGTAATCTAAAAAGATGGCCAAGTTAGCAGATTCACCTCATTTGTAAGGTAGTTTATTGAGAAAATTAACATCTTTATTCCCGAACATTGGACTGTGTGAAATAAGCTCATTGGTTTCTAGGAATCACTTGCTTTCCTACAAAGAAGGTTGAGTGCAGCAAGTTCAAACATTCCTTTTTAATGTAATCTGAAAAGATGCACAACTTAGTAGATTGGCCGCATTTCTAAAGTAGTTTCTTTAGAAAAGAAAGATCTTCAGATCCAAACAATGTACTGTGTGAAATAAGTTAATTCGCTTCTAGGAATCAGTTTAATTTCTACGAAGATCGTTGGGTGCAGCAAGTTCAAACTTTCCTTGTTAATGTAATCTAACAAGATGGCAAAGTTAGTAGATTCGCCTCATTTGTAAAGTAGTTTGTTGAGAAAACAAACGTCTTCATTGCCAACATTGTACTGTGTGAAATAAGCTCATTCGGTTCTAGGAATCAGTTGCTTTCCCACAAAGAAGGTTGAGTGCAGCAAGTTCAAACTTTCCTTGTTAATGTAATCTGAAAAGATGCACAACTTAGTGAAATGGCCTCATTTCTAAAGTAGTTTGTTTATAAAACAAACATCTTCATTACCAAAAAGTGTACTATGTGAAATGAGCTAGTTCGGTTCTAGGAATCACTTGCTTTCCTACGAAGAAAGTTGGGTGCAGCAAGTTCAAACTTTCCTACTTTCTGTAATCTAACAAGATGTACAAGTTAGTGGATTCGCTTCGTTTCTAAAGTGGTTTCTTTAGAAAACAAACATCTTCAGTACTGAGCACTGTACTGTGTGAAATAAGTTAATTCGGTTCTAGGAATCAGTTTCCTTTCACGAAGATGGTTGAGTGCAGCAAGTTCAAACTTTCCTTGTTAATGTAATCTAAAAAGTTGGCCAAGAAAGCAGATTCACCTCATTTGTAAAAAGTAGTTTGTTGAGAAAACAAACCATCTTTATTGCAAAAATTTGTACTGTGTGAAATAAGCTCATTCGGTTCTAGGAATCACTTGCTTTCCTACAAAGAAGGTTGAGTGCAGCAAGTTCAAACTTTTCCTAGTAATGTAATCTAAAAAGATGCACAACGTTAGTAGATTGGCCTCATTTCTAAAGTAGTTTCTTTGGAAAAGAAACATCTTCATACCGAACGAACACTGTACTGTGTGAAATAAGTTAATTAAGTTCTAGGAATCAGTATAATTTCTACAAAGAAGGTTGAGTGCAGCAAGTTAAAACTTTGCTAGTTTGTATAATCTAACCAGATGTACAAGTTAGTGGATTCGCCTCTTTTCTAAAGTAGTTTCTTTAGAAAAACAAACATCTTCATTGCGAACACTGTACTGTGTGAAATAAGCTAATTCGTTCTAGGAATCAGTTTAATTTCTACAAACTTGGTTGAGTGCAGCAAGTTCAAACTTTCCTTGTTAATGTAATCTAAAAAACATGGCAAAGTTAGTAGATTCGCCTCATTTGTAAAGTAGTTTCTTGAGAAAACAAACATCTTCATTGCCAAACATTGTACTGTGTGAAATAAGCTCATTCAGTTCTAGGAATCAGTTGCTTTCCCAAAAAGAAGGTTGAGTGCAGCAAGTTCAAACTTTCCTTGTTAATGTAATCTGAAAAAGATGCACAAGTTAGTAAATTGGCCTCATTTCTAAAGTAGTTTGTTTAGAAAACAAACATCATCATTACCAAAAACTGTACTATATGAAATGAGCTAGTTCGGTTCTAGGAATCACTTGCTTTCCTACGAAGAAGGTTTAGTGCAGCAAGTTCAATCTTTCCTAGTTTGTGTAATCTAACAAGATGTACAAGTTAGTAGATTTTCGTCATTTCTAAAGTGGTTTCTTTAGAAAACAAACATCTTCAGTACTGAGCACTGTATTGTGTGAAATAAGTTAATTCAGTTCTAGGAATCATTTTCTTTTCTCTGAAGACGGTTGAGTGCAGCAAGTTCAAACTTTCCTTGTTAATGTAATCTAAAAAGATGGCCAAGTTAGCAGATTCACTCATTTGTAAAGTAGTTTGTTGAGAAAATTAACATTTTATTGCCGAACATTGTACTGTGTGAAATGAGCTCATTCTGTTCTAGGAATCACTTGCTTTCCTACAAAGAAGGTTGAGTGCAGCAAATTCAAACTTTCCTTGTAAATTTAATCTAAAAAGATGCACAACTTAGTAGATTGGCCTCATTTATAAAATAGTTTCTTTAGAAAAGAAACATCTTCATTTCCGAACATTGTACTGTGGGAAATAAGTTAATTCGCTTCTAGGAATCAGTTTAATTTCTACGAAGATTGTTGAGTGCAGCAAGTTCAAACTTTCCTTGTAAATGTAATCTAAAAAGATGGCAAAGTTCATAGATTCGCTTCATTTGTAAAGTAGTTTCTTTAGAAAACAAACATCTTCATTGTCAAACATTGTACTGTGTGAAATAAGCTCATTCGGTTCTAGAATTCAGTTGCTTTCCTACAAAGACGGTTGAGTGCAACAAGTTCAAACTTTCCTTGTTAAAGTAATCTGAAAAGATTCACAACTTAGTAGATTGGCCTCATTTCTAAAGTAGTTTGTTTGGAAAAAAAAATCTTCATTACCAAAAACTGTACTATGTGAAATGAGCTAGTTCGGTTCTGGGAATCACTTGCTTACCTACGAAGACGGTTGTGTGCTGCAAGTTCAAACTTTCCTAGTTTGTGTAATCTTACAAGATGTACAAGTTAGTGGATTCGCATCGTTTTTAAAGCTGTTCCTTTAGAAAACAAACATCTTCAGTACTAAGCACTGTACTGTGTGAAATAAGTGAATTCGCTTCTAGGAATCAGTTTAATTTCTACGAAGATGGTTGAGAGCAGCAGGTTCAAACTTTCCTTCATAATTTAATGTAAAAAGATGGCCAAGTTAGCAGATTCACCTCATTTGTAAGGTAGTTTGTTGAGAAAATTAACATCTTTATTGCCGAACGTTGTACTGTGTGAAATAAGCTCATTCGGTTCTAGGAATCACTTGCTTTCCTACAAAGAAGGTTGAGTGCAGCAAGTTCAAACTTTCCTTGTTAATTTAATCTAAAAAGATGCACGACTTAGTAGATTGGCCTCATTTCTAAAGTAGTTTCTTTAGAAAAGAAACATCTTCAGTACCGAACACTGTACTGCGTGAAATAAGTTAATTCGCTTCTAGGAATCAGTTTAATTTCTACGAAGAAGGTTGAGTGCAGAAAGTTCAAACTTTGCTAGTTTGTGTAATCTAACCAGATGTACAAGTTAGTGGATTCGCCTCATTTCTAAAGTAGTTTGTTTAGAAAATAAACATCTTCAGTACCGAACACTGTACTGTGTGAAATAAGTGATTTCGCTCCTAGGAAACAGTTTAATTTCTACGAACATGGTTGAGTGTACCAAGTTCAAACTTTCCTTGTTAATGTAATCTAAAAACATGGCAAAGTTAGTAGATTCGCCTCATTTGTAAAGTAGTTTCTTGAGAAAACAAACATCTTCATTGCCAAACATTGTAGTGTCTGAAATAAGCTCATTCAGTTCTAGGAATCAGTTGCTTTCCCACAAAGAAGGTTCAGTGCAGCAAGTTCAAACTTTCCTTGTTAATGTAATCTGAAAAGATGCACAATTTAGTAAATTGGCCTCATTTCTAAAGTAGTTTGTTTAGAAAACAAACATCTTCATTACCGAAAACTGTACTATGTGAAATGAGCTAGTTCGGTTCTAGGAATCACTTGCTTTCCTACGAAGAAGGTTTAGTGCAGCAAGTTCAAACTTTCCTAGTTTGTGTAATCTAACAAGATGTACAAGGTAGTGGATTCGTGTCTTTTCTAAAGTGGTTTTTTTAGAAAACAAACATCTTCAGTACTGAGCACTGTACTGTGTGCAATAAGTTAATTCGGTTCTAGGAATCAGTTTCCTTTCTACGAAGATGGTTGAGTGCAGCAAGTTCAAACTTTCCTTGTTAATGTAATCTAAAAAGATGGCCAAGTTAGCAGATTCACCTCATTTGTAAGGTAGTTTATTGAGAAAATTAACATCTTTATTCCCGAACATTGGACTGTGTGAAATAAGCTCATTGGTTTCTAGGAATCACTTGCTTTCCTACAAAGAAGGTTGAGTGCAGCAAGTTCAAACATTCCTTTTTAATGTAATCTGAAAAGATGCACAACTTAGTAGATTGGCCGCATTTCTAAAGTAGTTTCTTTAGAAAAGAAAGATCTTCAGATCCAAACAATGTACTGTGTGAAATAAGTTAATTCGCTTCTAGGAATCAGTTTAATTTCTCTACAAAGAAGGTTGAGTGCAGCAAGTTCAAACTTTCCTTGTTAATGTAATCTAACAAGATGGCAAAGTTAGTAGATTCGCCTCATTTGTAAAGTAGTTTGTTGAGAAAACAAACGTCTTCATTGCCAACATTGTACTGTGTGAAATAAGCTCATTCGGTTCTAGGAATCAGTTGCTTTCCCACAAAGAAGGTTGAGTGCAGCAAGTTCAAACTTTCCTTGTTAATGTAATCTGAAAAGATGCACAACTTAGTGAAATGGCCTCATTTCTAAAGTAGTTTGTTTATAAAACAAACATCTTCATTACCAAAAAGTGTACTATGTGAAATGAGCTAGTTCGGTTCTAGGAATCACTTGCTTTCCTACGAAGAAAGTTGGGTGCAGCAAGTTCAAACTTTCCTACTTTCTGTAATCTAACAAGATGTACAAGTTAGTGGATTCGCTTCGTTTCTAAAGTGGTTTCTTTAGAAAACAAACATCTTCAGTACTGAGCACTGTACTGTGTGAAATAAGTTAATTCGGTTCTAGGAATCAGTTTCCTTTCTACGAAGATGGTTGAGTGCAGCAAGTTCAAACTTTCCTTGTTAATGTAATCTAAAAAGTTGGCCAAGAAAGCAGATTCACCTCATTTGTAAAGTAGTTTGTTGAGAAAATTACCATCTTTATTGCAAAAATTTGTACTGTGTGAAATAAGCTCATTCGGTTCTAGGAATCACTTGCTTTCCTACAAAGAAGGTTGAGTGCAGCAAGTTCAAACTTTTCCTGGTAATGTAATCTAAAAAGATGCACAACGTAGTAGATTGGCCTCATTTCTAAAGTAGTTTCTTTGGAAAAGAAACATCTTCAGTACCGAACACTGTACTGCGTGAAATAAGTTAATTCGCTTCTAGGAATCAGTATAATTTCTACGAAGAAGGTTGAGTGCAGCAAGTTAAAACTTTGCTAGTTTGTATAATCTAACCAGATGTACTAGGTAGTGGATTCGCCTCTTTTCTAAAGTAGTTTCTTTAGAAAAGAAACATCTTCATTGCGAACACTGTACTGTGTGAAATAAGCTAATTCAGTTCTAGGAATCAGTTTAATTTCTACAAACTTGGTTGAGTGCACCAAGTTCAAACTTTCCTTGTTAATGTAATCTAAAAACATGGCAAAGTTAGTAGATTCGCCTCATTTGTAAAGTAGTTTCTTGAGAAAACAAACATCTTCATTGCCAAACATTGTACTGTGTGAAATAAGCTCATTCAGTTCTAGGAATCAGTTGCTTTCCCAAAAGAAGGTTGAGTGCAGCAAGTTCAAACTTTCCTTGTTAATGTAATCTAACAAGATGCACAACTTAGTAAATTGGCCTCATTTCTAAAGTAGTTTGTTTAGAAAACAAACATCATCATTACCAAAAACTGTACTATATGAAATGAGCTAGTTCGGTTCTAGGAATCACTTGCTTTCCTACGAAGAAGGTTTAGTGCAGCAAGTTCAATCTTTCCTAGTTTGTGTAATCTAACAAGATGTACAAGTTAGTGGATTTGCGTCATTTCTAAAGTGGTTTCTTTAGAAAACAAACATCTTCAGTACTGAGCACTGTATTGTGTGAAATAAGTTAATTCAGTTCTAGGAATCATTTTCTTTTCTACAAGAACGGTTGAGTGCAGCAAGTTCAAACTTTCCTTGTTAATGTAATCTAAAAAGATGGCCAAGTTAGTAGATTCACTCATTTGTAAAGTAGTTTGTTGAGAAAACAAACATTTTTATTGCGAACATTGTACTGTGTGAAATAAGCTCATTCTGTTCTAGGAATCACTTGCTTTCCTACAAAGAAGGTTGAGTGCAGCAAGTTCAAACTTTCCTTGTAAATTTAATCTAAAAAGATGCACAACTTAGTAGATTGGCCTCATTTCTAAAATAGTTTCTTTAGAAAAGAAACATCTTCATTTCCGAACATTGTACTGTGGGAAATAAGTTAATTCGTTTCTAGGAATCAGTTTAATTTCTCTACAAAGATTGTTGAGTGCAGCAAGTTCAAACTTTCCTTGTAAATGTAATCTAAAAAGATGTAAAGTTAGTAGATTCGCTTCATTTCTAAAGTAGTTTCTTGAGAAAAACAAACATCTTCATTGTCAAACATTGTACTGTGTGAAATAAGCTAATTCGGTTCTAGGAATCACTTGCTTTCCTACAAAGAAGGTTGAGTGCAGCAAGTTCAAACTTTCCTAGTTTGTGTAATCTAACAAGATGTACAAGTTAGTAGATTCGCTCATTTCTAAAGTAGTTTTTTGAGAAAACAAACATCTTCATTGCCAAACATTGTACTGTGTGAAATAAGCTAATTCGGTTCTGGGAATCACTTGCTTTCCTACAAAGAAGGTTGAGTGCAGCAAGTTCAAACTTTCCTAGTTTGTGTAATCTAACAAGATGTACAAGTTAGTAGATTCGCCTCATTTCTAAAGTAGTTTCTTGAGAAAACAAACATCTTCATTGCCTAACATTGTACTGTGTGAAATAAGCTAATTTTGTTCTAGGAATCACTTGCTTTCCTACAAAGAAGGTTGAGTGCAGCAAGTTCAAACTTTCCTAGTTTGTGTAATCTAACAAGATGTACAAGTTAGTAGATTCGCCTCATTTCTAAAGTAGTTTCTTGAGAAAACAAACATCTTCATTGCGAACATTGTACTGTGTGAAATAAGCTAATTCGGTTCTAGGAATCACTTGCTTTCCTACAAAGAAGGTTGAGTGCAGCAAGTTCAAACTTTCCTAGTTTGTGTAATCTAACAAGATGTACAAGTTAGTAGATTCGCCTCATTTCTAAAGTAGTTTCTGAGAAAACAAACATCTTCATTGCCTAACATTGTACTGTGTGAAATAAGCTAATTGTTCTAGGAATCACTTGCTTTCCTACAAAGAAGGTTGAGTGCAGCAAGTTCAAACTTTCCTAGTTTGTGTAATCTAACAAGATGTACAAGTTAGTAGATTCGCCTCATTTCTAAAGTAGTTTGAGAAAACAAACATCTTCATTGCCTAACATTGTACTGTGTGAAATAAGCTAATTTGTTCTAGGAATCACTTGCTTTCCTACAAAGAAGGTTGAGTGCAGCAAGTTCAAACTTTCCTAGTTTGTGTAATCTAACAAGATGTACAAGTTAGTAGATTCGCCTCATTTCTAAAGTAGTTTCTTGAGAAAACAAACATCTTCATTGCCGAACATTGTACTGTGTGAAATAAGCTAATTCAGTTCTAGGAATCACTTGCTTTCCTACAAAGAAGGTTGAGTGCAGCAAGTTCAAACTTTCCTAGTTTGTGTAATCTAACAAGATGTACAAGTTAGTAGATTCGCCTCATTTCTAAAGTAGTTTCTTGAGAAAACAAACATCTTCATTGCCTAACATTGTACTGTGTGAAATAAGCTAATTCGGTTCTAGGAATCACTTGCTTTCCTACAAAGAAGGTTGAGTGCAGCAAGTTCAAACTTTCCTAGTTTGTGTAATCTAACAAGATGTACAAGTTAGTAGATTCTGCCTCATTTCTAAAGTAGTTTTTGAGAAAACAAACATCTTCATTGCTGAACATTGTACTGTGTGAAATAAGTTAATTCGGTTCTAGGAATCACTTGCTTTCCTACAAAGAAGGTTGAGTGCAGCAAGTTCAAACTTTCCTAGTTTGTGTAATCTAACAAGATGTACAAGTTAGTAGATTCACCTCATTTCTAAAGTAGTTTCTTGAGAAAACAAACATCTTCATTGCCGAACATTGTACTGTGTGAAATAAGCTCATTCGGTTCTAGGAATCACTTGCTTTCCTACAAAGAAGGTTGAGTGCAGCAAGTTCAAACTTTCCTAGTTTGTGTAATCTAACAAGATGTACAAGTTAGTAGATTCGCCTCATTTCTAAAGTAGTTTCTTGAGAAAAACAAACATCTTCATTGCCAAACATTGTACTGTGTGAAATAAGCTAATTTGTTCTAGGAATCAGTTTAATTCCTACAAAGAAGGTTGAGTGCAGCAAGTTCAAACTTTCCTAGTTTGTGTAATCTAACAAGATGTACAAGTTAGTAGATTCGCCTCATTTCTAAAGTAGTTTCTTGAGAAAACAAACATCTTCATTGCTGAACATTGTACTGTGTGAAATAAGTTTCGCTTCTAGGAATCAGTTTGCTTTCCTACAAAGAAGGTTGAGTGCAGCAAGTTCAAACTTTCCTAGTTTGTGTAATCTAACAAGATGTACAAGTTAGTAGATTCGCCTCATTTCTAAAGTAGTTTCTTGAGAAAACAAACATCTTCATTGCCTAACATTGTACTGTGTGAAATAAGCTCATTCTGTTTCTAGGAATCACTTGCTTTCCTACAAAGAAGGTTGAGTGCAGCAAGTTCAAACTTTCCTAGTTTGTGTAATCTAACAAGATGTACAATTTAGTAGATTGGCCTCATTTCTAAAGTAGTTTGTTTGAGAAAACAAACATCTTCATTGCCAAACATTGTACTGTGTGAAATAAGCTAGTTCGGTTCTAGGAATCACTTGCTTTCCTACAAAGAAGGTTGAGTGCAGCAAGTTCAAACTTTCCTAGTTTGTGTAATCTAACAAGATGTACAAGTTAGTAGATTCGCCTCATTTCTAAAGTAGTTTCTTTAGAAAACAAACATCTTCATTGCCAAACATTGTACTGTGTGAAATAAGCTAATTCGGTTCTAGGAATCACTTGCTTTTCTACAAAGATGGTTGAGTGCAGCAAGTTCAAACTTTCCTTGTTAATGTAATCTAACAAGATGTCCAAGTTAGTAGATTTGCCTCATTGGTAAAAGTAGTTTGTTGAGAAAACAAACATCTTCATTGCCGAACATTGTACTGTGTGAAATAAGCTAATTCCGTTCTAGGAATCACTTGCTTTCCTACAAAGAAGGTTGAGTGCAGCAAGTTCAAACTTTCCTTGTTAATGTAATCTAACAAGATGCACAACTTAGTAGATTGGCATCATTTCTAAAGTAGTTTCTTTAGAAAACAAACATCTTCATTGCCGAACAATGTACTGTGTGAAATAAGTTAATTCGGTTCTAGGAATCAGTTTGCTTTCTACAAAGAAGGTTGAGTGCAGCAAGTTCAAACTTTCCTAGTTTGTGTAATCTAACAAGATGTACAAGTTAGTAGATTCGCCTCATTTCTAAAGTAGTTTCTTGAGAAAACAAACATCTTTGAACACTGTACTGTGTGAAATAAGTTAATTCTTCTAGGAATCAGTTTAATTTCTACAAAGAAGGTTGAGTGCAGCAAGTTCAAACTTTCCTAGTTTGTGTAATCTAACAAGATGTACAAGTTAGTGGATTCGCATCATTTCTAAAGTAGTTTCTAAGAAAACAAACATCTTCAGTACCGAACATTGTACTGTGTGAAATAAGTTAATTCGGTTCTAGGAATCAGTTTCCTTTCTAAGAAGATGGTTGAGTGTAGCAAGTTCAAACTTTTCTTTGTTAATGTAATCTAAAAAGATTTACAAGTTAGTAGATTCGCCTCATTTCTAAAGTAGTTTCTTTAGAAAACAAACATCTTCATTGCCAAACATTGTACTGTGTGAAATAAGCTAATTCGGTTCTAGGAATCAGTTGCTTTCTACAAAGAAGGTTGAGTGCAGCAAGTTCAAACTTTCCTTGTTAATGTAATCTAAAAAGATGTCCCAGTTAGTAGATTTGCCTCATTTCTAAAGTAGTTTCTTGAGAAAACAAACATCTTCATTACCTAACAGTGTACTGTGTGAAATAAGCTAATTCGCGTTCTAGAATCAGTTGTTTCCTACAAAGAAGGTTGAGTGCAGCAAGTTCAAACTTTCTTTGTTAATGTAATCTAAAAAGATGCACAACTAAGTAGACTGGCATCATTTCTAAAGTAGATTCTTTAGAAAACCTCATCTTGTAAAACACTGTTTGTGTGAAATAAGTTAAACATCTAGGAATCAGTTTCCTTTCTACAAAGAACATTGTACTGTTTGAAATAACCTTGTTAATGTAATCTAAAAGAATCAACTTGTACATTTGCCTCCAAAGTTTAATTTCTCAAAAAGGTTGAGTGCAGCAAGTTCAAACTTTCCTTGTTAATGTAATCTAAAAAGATGCACAACTTAGTGGATTTGCCTCATTTCTAAAGTAATTTCTTAGAAAAGAAACATCTTCATTACCCGAACATTGTACTGTGTGAAATAAGTTAATTCGCTTCTAAGAATCAGTTTCATTTCTAAGAAGATGGTTGAGTGCAGCAAGTTCAAACGTTCTTGGTTAATGTAATCTAAAAAGATGGTACAAGTTAGTAGATTCACCTCATTTGTAAAGTAGTTTTTGAGAAAACAAACATCTTCATTGCCCAAACATTGTACTGTGTGAAATAAGCTCATTCGGTTCTAGGAATCACTTGCTTTCCTTCAAAGAAGGTTGAGTGCAGCAAGTTCAAACTTTCCTTGTTAATGTAATCTAACAAGATGTACAAGTTAGTAGATTTGCCTCATTTCTAAAGTAGTTTCTTGAGAAAACAAACATCTTCATTACCGAACATTGTACTGTGTGAAATAAGTTAATTGCATCTAAGAATCAGTTTCATTTCTAAGAAGATTGTACAGCAAGTTCAAACGTTCTTTGTTAATGTGTGAAATGCTCCTTAGGTTAGCTTAATTTCAAAAGTAGTTTCTGAGAAAACAAACATCATTTGCATTTCTAAAGTAATTTTTTTCTAACATTGTACTGTGTGAAATAAGCTGATTCCTTCTAGGAATCAGTTTCATTCCTACAAAGAAGGTTGAGTGCAGCAAGTTCAAACTTTCTAGTTTGTGTAATCTAACAAGATGTACAAGTTAGTAGATTCGCGAACATTCATTTCTAAAGTAGCTTTCTTGAGAAAACAAACATCTTCATTGAGTGCAACATTGTACTGTGTGAAATAAGCTAATTCGGTTCTAGGAATCACTTGCTTTCCTACAAAGAAGGTTGAGTGCAGCAAGTTCAAACTTTCCTTGTTTGTGTAATCTAACAAGATGTACAACGTTAGTAGATTGGCCTCATTTTTAAAGTAGTTTGTTTGAGAAAACAAACATCTTCATTGCCGAACATTGTAGTATGTGAAATAAGCTAATTCGGTTCTAGTAATAACTTGCTTTCCTACAAAGAAGGTTGAGTGCAGCAAGTTCAAACTTTCCTAGTTTGTGTAATCTAACAAGATGTACAAGTTAGTGGATTCGTGTCATTTCTAAAGTAGTTTCTTTAGAAAAACAAACATCTTCAGTACCGAACACTGTATTGTGTGAAATAAGTTAATTCGGTTCTAGGAATCAGTTTCCTTTCTACGAATATGGTTAAGTTTTGCAAGTTCAAACTTTCCTTGTTAATGTAATCTAAAAAGATGTCCAAGTTAGTAGATTCGCCTCATTTCTAAAGTAGTTTCTTCAGAAAACAAACCTTCATTGCCAAACATTGTACTGTGTGAAATAAGCTTATTCGGTTCTAGGAATCAGTTTACTTTCTACCCAGATGGTTGAGTTTAGCAAGTTCAAACGTTCCATGTCAATGTAATCTAAAAAGATGTCCAAGTTAGTAGATTTGCCTCATTGGTAAAGTAGTTTGTTGAGAAAACAAACATCTTCATTCCGGAACATTGTACTGTGTGTAAAAGCTAATTCGGTTCTAGAATTCAGTTGCTTTCCTACAAAGACGGTTGAGTGTAGAAAGTTCAAAATTTCCTTGTTAATGTAATCTAAAAAGATGCACAACTTAGTAGATTGGCCTCATTTCTAAACTGGTTTCTTTAGTAAAGAAATATCTTCAGTACCAAACACTGTACTTTGTGAAATAAGTGAATTCGCTTCTAGGAATCAGTTTAATTTCTAAGAAGAGGGTTGAGGGCAGCACGTTCAAACTTTCCTAGTTTGTGTAATCTAACAAGATGTACAAGTTAGTGGATTCGCCTCATTTCTAAAGTAGTTTCTTTAGAAAAGAAACATCTTCAGTACCGAACACTGTACTGTGTGAAATAAGTTAATTCGCTTGTAGGAATCAGTTTAATTTCTACGAAGATGATTGAGTGCAGCAAGTTCAAACTTTCCATGTTAATGTAATGTAAAAAGATGGCTATGTTAGCAGATTCGCGTCATTTGTAAAATAGTTTGTTGAGAAAATTAACATCTTCATGCAGAACTAACATTGTACTGTGTGAAATAAGCTCATTCGGTTCTAGGAATCACTTGCTTTCCTACAAAGAAGGTTGAGTGCAGGAAGTTCAAACTTTCCATGTTAATGTAATCTAAAAAGATGCACAACTTAGTAGATTGGCGTCATTTCTAAAGTAGTTTGTTTAGAAAACAAACATCTTCATTACCGAACACTGTACTATGTGAAATGAGCTAGTTCGGTACTAGGAATCACTTGATTTCCTACGAAGAAGGTTGAGTGCAGCAAGTTCAAACTTGCCTAGTTCGTGTAATCTAACAAGATGTACAAGTTAGTGGATTCACGTCATTTCTAAAGTAGTTTCTTTAGAAAACAAACATCTTCAGTACCGAACACTGTACTGCATGAAATAAGATAATTCGGTTCTAGGAATCAGTTTCCTTTCTAGGAAGATGGTTGAGTTTAGCAAGTTCAAACTTTCCTTGTTAATGTAATCTAAAAAGATGTCCAAGTTAGTAGATTTGCCTCATTTGTAAAGTAGTTTGTTGAGAAAACAAACATCTTCATTGCCGAACATTGTACTGTGTGAAAAAGGCTAATTCGGATCTAGAATTCAATTGCTTTACTATAAAGACGATTGAGTGCAGCAAGTTCAAACATTCCTTGTTTATGTAATCTAAAAACATGCACAACTAATGGATTCGCCTCATTTCTAAAGTAATTTCTTTAGAAAAGAAACATCTTAAGTACCGAACACTGTACTGTGTGAAATAAGTTAATTCGCTTCTAGGAATCAGTTTAATTCCTAGTAAGATGGTTGAGTGAAGCAAGTTCAAACTTTCCTTGTTAATGTAATCTAAGAAGATGCACAACTTAGTAGATTGGCCTCATTTCTAAAGTAGTTTGTTTAGAAAAGAAATATCTTCAGTACCGAACACTGTACTGTGTGAAATAAGTTAATTCACTTCTAGATGGCCAAGTTAGTAGATTCATCTCATTTATAAAGTACTATTTTGAGAAACCAAACATCTTCATTGCTGAACATTGTACTGTGTGAAATAAGCTCATTCGGTTCTAGGAATCAGTTGCTTTCCTACAAAGAAGGTTGAGTGCAGCAAGTTCAAACTTTCCTTGTTAATGGAATCTGAAAAGATGCACAACTTAGTTGATTGGCCTCATTTCTAAAGTAGTTTGTTTAGAAAACCAACATCTTCATTACCAACCACTGTACTATGTGAAATGAACTAGTTCGGTTCTAGGAATCACTTGCTTTCCTATGACGAAGGTTGAGTGGAGCAAGTTCAAACATTCTAGTTTGTGTAATCTAACAAGATGTACAAGTTAGTGGATTCGTGTCGTTTCTAGAGTGGTTTCTTTAGAAAACAAACATCTTCAGTACTGAACACTGTACTGTGTGAAATAAGGTAATTTGGTTCTAGGAATCAGTTTCCTTTCTACGAAGATGGTTGAGTGCAGCAAGTTCAAACTTTCCTCGTTAATGTAATCTAAAAAAGTTGGCCAAGTTACCAGATTCACCTCATTTGTAAAGTAGTTTGTTGAGAAAATTAACATCTTTCATTGCCGAACATTGTACTGTGTGAAATAAGCTCATTCGGTTCTAGGAATCACTTGCTTTCCCTCAATGAAGGTTGAGTGCAGCAAGTTCAAACTTTCCTTGTTAATGTAATCTAAAAGGAGGCACAACTTAGTAGATTGGCCTCATTTCTAAAGTAGTTTTTTTAGGAAAGAAACATCTTCAGCACCGAACACTGTACTCTGTGAAATAATTTAATTCCTTCTAGGATTCAGGTTTAATTTCTACGAAGATGGTTGAGTGCAGCAAGTTCAAACTTTCCTTGTTGATGTAATCTAAAAAGATGCACAACTTAGTATATTAGCCTCATTTCTAAAGTAGTTTCTTTAGAAAGGAAACATCTTCAGTACCGAACACTGTACTGTGTGAAATGTTAATTCGGTTCTAGGAATCAGTTTAATTTCTACGAAGATGGTTGAGTGCAGCAAGTTCAAACTTTCCCTGTTAATGTAATCTAAAAAGATGGAAAAGTTAGAGATTCACCTCATTTGTAAAGTACATTGTTGAGAAAACAAACATCTTCATTGCGAACATTGTACTGTGTGAAATAAGCTCATTCGGTTCTATGAATCAGTTACTTTCCTACAAAGAAGGTTGAGTGCAGCAAGTTCAAACATTCCTTGTTAATGTATTCTAAAAGGATGCACAACTTAGTGGATTCGCCTCATTTCTAAAGTAATTTCTTTAGAAAAGAAAGATCTTCAGTACCGAACACTGTACTGTGTAAAATAAGTTAATTTGCTTCTAGGAATCAGTTTAATTTCTACGAAGATGGTTGAGTGCAGCAAGTTCAAATTTCCTTGTTAATGTAATCTAAAGAGAAGACCAAGTTAGTAGATTCACCTCATTTTGTAAAGTAGTTTGTTGAGAAAACAAACATCTTCATTGCCGAATATTGTACTGTGAGAGATAAGCTCATTCGGTTCTAGGAATCAGTTGCTTTCCTTCAAAGAAGGTTGAGTGCAGCAAGTTCAAACTTTCCTTGTTAATGTAACCTAAAAAGATGCACAACTTAGTAGATTGGCCTCATTTCTAAAGTAGTTTCTTTAGAAAAGAAACATCTTCATTACCGAACACTGTACTGTGTGAAATAAGTGAATTCGCTTCTAGGAATCAGTTTAATTTCTACGAAGATGGTTGACTGCAGCAAGTTCAAATTTCCTTGTTAATGTAATCTAAAAAGATGGCAAAGTTAGTAGATTCGCCTCATTTGTAAAGTAGTTTGTTGAGAAAACAAACATCTTCATTTCCATACATTGTACTGTGTAAAATAAGCTCATTCGTTTCTAGGAATCAGTTGCTTTCCTACAAGAAGGTTGAGTGCAGCAAGTTCAAACTTTCTTTGTTAACGGAATCTGAAAAGATGCACAACTTAGTAAATTGCTCTATTGCTAAAGTAGTTTGTTTAGAAAACAAACAACTTCATTACGAAAACTGTACTAAGTGAAATGAGCTAGTTTGGTTCCAGGAATCACTTTCTTTCCTACGAAGAAGGTTGAGTGCAGCAAGTTCAAACTTTCTTAGTTTGTGTAATCTAACAAGATGTACAAGTTAGTGGATTCACGTCGTTTCTAAAGTGGTTTCTTTAGAAAACAAACATCTTCAGTACTGAGCACTGTATTGTGTGAAATAAGTTAATTCAGTTCTGGCAATCAGTTTCCGTTCTACAAAGATGGTTGAGTGCAGCAAGTTCAAACTTTCCTTGTTAAGGTAATCTGAAAAGATGGCCAAGTTAGCAGATTCACCTTATTTGTAAGGTAGTTTGTTGAGAAAAGTAACATCTTTATTGCCGAACATTGTACTGTGTGAAATAAGCTCATTTGGTTCTAGGAATCACTTGCTTTCCTACAAAGAAGATTGAGTGCAGCAAGTTCAAACTTTCCTTGGTAATATAATCTAAAAAGATGCACAACTTAGTGGATTGGCCTCATTTCTAAAGTAGTTTCTTTAGAAAAGAAACATCTTCCATACCGAACACTGTAGTGTGTGAAATAAGTTAATTCACTTCTAGGAATCAGTTTAATTTCTACGAAGAAAGTTGAGTGCAGCAAGTTGAAACTTTCCTAGTTTGTGTAATCTAACAAGATGTACAAGTTAGTGGATTCGCCTCATGTCTACAGTACTTTCTTTAGGAAAGAAACATCTTCAGTACCAAACACTGTACTGTGTGAAATAAGTGAATTCGCTTCTAGGAATCAGTTTAATTTCTACGAAGATGGTTGAGTGCAGCAAGTTCAAACGTTCCTTGTTAATGTAATCTAAAAAGATTTCAAAGTTAGTAGATTCGCCTCATTTGTAAAGTAATTTGTTGAGAAAACAAACATCTTCATGTTCAATCATTGTACTGTGTTAAATAAGCACATTCGGTTCTAGGAATCAGTTGCTTTCATACAAAGAAGGTTGAGTGCAGCAAGTTCAAACTTTCCTTGTTAATGTAATCTGAAAAGATGCACAACTTAGTAAATTGGCCTCATTTCTAAAGTAGTTAGTTTAGAAAAAAAACATCTTCATTACAGAAAACTGTACTATATGAAATGAGCTAGTTCGGTTCTAGGAATCACTTGCTTTCCTACGAAGCAGGTTGAGTGCAGCAATTTCAAACTTCCTAGTTTGTGTAATCTAACAAGGTGTACAAGTTAGTGGATTCGCGTCGTTTCTAAAGTGGTTTCTTTAGAAAACAAACATCTTCAGTACTGAGCACTCTATTGTGAAATAAGTTAATTCGGTTCTAGGAATCAGTTTAATTTCTACGAAGATGGTTGAGTGCAGGAAGTTCAAACTTTCCTTGCTAATGTAATCTCAAAAGATGGCCAAGTTAATAGATTCGCCTCATTTGTAAAGTAGTTTGTTGAGAAAACAAACTTCTTCATTACCGAACATTGTACTGTGTGAAAAAAGCTCATTCGATTCTTGAATAAAGTGGCTTTCCTACAAAGACGGTTGAGTGCAACAAGTTCCAACTTTCCTTGTTAATGTAATCTGAAAAGATGCACAACTTAGTAGATTGGCCTCATTTCTAAAGTAGTTTCTTTAGAAAAGAAACATCTTCATTACCGAACACTGTACTGTGTGAAATAAGTTATTTCGCTTCTAGGAATCAGTGTAATTTCTGCGAAATAGGTTGCGTGCAGCAAGTTCAAGTGAATTCTCCTCTAGGTATCAGTTTAATTTCTACGAAGGTGGTTGAGTGCAGCAAGTTCAAACTTTCCTGGTTAATGTAATGTAAAAAGATGCACAATTTATTAGATTGGCCTCATTTCTAAAGTTGTTTCTTTAGAAAAGAAACATCTTCAGCACCGAACACTATATTGTGTGAAATAAGTGAATTCGCTTCTAGGAATCAGTTTAATTTCTACGAAGATGGTTAGTGCAACAAGTTCAAATTTTCCTTCCTAATGTAATCTCAAAAGATGGCAAAATTAGAAGATTCGCCTCATTTGTAAAGTAATTTTTTGAGAAAACAAACATCTTCATTGCCGAACATTGTACTGTGTGAAAAAAGCTCATTCGGTTCTAGAATTCAGTTGCTTTCCTACAAAGAAGTTGAGTGCAGCAATTTCAAACTTTCCTTGTTAATGTAATGTAAAAAGATGCACAATTTATTAGATTGGCCTCATTTCTAAAGTAGTTTCTTTAGAAAAGAAACATCTTCATTACCGAACACTGTACTGTGTGAAATAAGTTATTTCGCTTCTAGGAATCAGTGTAATTTCTACGAAATAGTTTGAGTGCAGCAAGTTCAAACTTTCCTAGTTTGTGTAATCTAACAAGATGTACAAGTTAGTGGAAACAAACATCTTCAGTACTGAGCACTGTACTGTATGAAAAGAAACATCTTCAGTACCGAACACTACGAAATAGTTTGAGTGCAGCAAGTTCAAACTTTCCTATTTTGTGTAATCTAACAAGACGTACAAGTTAGTGGATTCGCCTCATGTCTACAGTACTTTCTTTAGGAAAGAAACATCTTCAGTACCGAACACTGTACTGTGTGAAATAAGTGAATTCGCTTCTAGGAATCAGTGTAATTTCTACGAAGATGGTTGAGTGCAGCAAGTTCAAACGTTCCTTGTTAATGTAATCTAAAAAGATTTCAAAGTTAGTAGATTCGCCTCATTTGTAAAGAAATTTGTTGAGAAAACAAACATCTTCATTGCCAAACATTGTACTGTGTGAAATAAGCTCATTCGGTGCTAGGAATCAGTTGCTTTCCTACAAAGAAGGTTGAGTGCAGCAAGTTCAAACTTTCCTTGGTAATGTAATCTGAAAAAGTGCACAACTTAGTAAATTGGCCTCATTTCTAAAGTGTTTTCTTTAGAAAACCAACATCATCATTACCGAAAACTTTATTATGTGAAATGAGCTAGTTCGGTCTAGGAATCACTGGCTTTCCTACGAATAAGGTTGAGTGCAGCAAGTTCAATCTTTCCTTGTTTGTGTAATCTAACAAGATATACAAGTTAGTGGATTCGCGTCATTTCTAAAGTGGTTTATTTAGAAAACAAACATCTTCAGTACTGAGCACTGTATTGTGTGAAATAAGATAATTTGGTTCTAGGAATCAGTTCCCTTTCTACGAAGATGGTTGAGTGCAGCAAGTTCAAACTTTCCTTGTTAATGTAAATTAAAAAGATGGCCAAGTTAGCAGATTCACCTCATTTGTAAGGTAGATTGTTGAGAAAACTAACATCTTTATGGCAGAACATTGTACTGTGTGAAATAAGCTCATTCGGTTCTAGGAATCACTTGCTTTCCTACATAGAAGGTTGAGTGCAGCAAGTTCAAACTTTCCTTGTTAATGTAATGTAAAAAGATGCACAATTTATTACATTGGCCTCATTTCTAAAGTAGTTTCTTTAGAAAAGAAACATCTTCAGTACCAAACACTGTACTGTGTGAAATAAGTTAATTCGCTTCTAGGAGTCAGTTTAATTTCTACGAAGATGGTTGAGTGCAGCAAGTTCAAACTTTCCTTGTTAATGTACTCTCAAAAGATGGCAAAGTTAGTAGATTCGCCTCATTTGTAATGTAGTTTGTTGAGAAAACAAACATCTTCATTTCCAAATATTGTACTGTGTGAAATAAGCTCATTCGGTTCTAGGAATCAGTTGCTTTCCTACAAAGAAGGTTGAGTGCAGCAAGTTCAAACTTTCCTTGTTAAGGTAATCTAAATAGATGGCAAAGTTAGTAGATTCGCTTCATTTGTAAAGTAGTTTGTTGAGAAAACAAACATCTTCATTGCCAAACATTGTACTGTGTGAAATATGCTCATTCGGTTCTAGGAATCAGTTGCTTTCCTACAAAGAAGGTTGAGTGCAGCAAGTTCAAACTTTCCTTGTTAATGTAATCTGAAAAGGTGCACAACTTAGTAAATTGGCCTCATTTCTAAAGTAGTTTGTTTAGAAAACAAACAGCTTCATTACCGAAAACTGTACTATGTGAAATGAGCTAGTTCGGTTCTAGGAATCACTTGCTTTCCTACAAAGAAGGTTGAGTGCAGCAAGTTCAAACTTTCCTAGTTTGTGTAATCTAACAAGATGTACAGGTTAGGGGATTCGCATCGTTTCTAAAGTGGTTTCTTTCGAAAACAAACGTCTTCAGTACTGAGCCCGTACTGTGTGAAATAAGTTAATTCGGTTCTAGGAATCACTTTCCTTTCTACGAAGATGGTTGAGTGCAGCAAGTTCAAACTTTCCTAGTTAATGTAATTTACAAAGATGGCCAAGTTAGCAGATTCACGTCATTTGTAAGGTAGTTTGTTGAGAAAACTAAGATCTTTTTTGCCGATCATTGTAATGTGTGAAATAAGCTCATTCGGTTCTAGGAATCAGTTGCTTTCCGACAAAGAAGGTTGAGTGCAGCAAGTTCAAACTATCCTAGTTAATGTAATGTAAAAAGATGCAGAATTTATTAGATTGGCCTCATTTCTAAAGTAGTTTCTTTAGAAAAGAAACACCTTCAGTACCGAACACTGTAATGTCTGAAATAAGTTAATTCGCTTCTAGGAATCAGTTTAATTTATACGAAAAAGGTTGTGTGCAGCAAGTTCAAACTTTCCTAGTTTATATAATCTAACAAGATGTACAAGTTAGTGGATCCCCCTCATTTCTAAAGTATTTTCTTTAGAAAAGAAACATCTTCAGTACGGAACATTGTACTATGTGAAATAAGGGAATTCGCTTCTAGGAATCAGTTTAATTTCTACCAAGATGGTTGAGTGCAGCAAGTTCAAACTTTCCTTGTTAAAGTAAACTAAAAAGATGGCAAAGTTATTAGACTCTCCTCATTTGTAAAGTAGTATGTTGAGAAAACAAACATCTTCATTTCCAAACATTGTACTGTGTGAAATAAGCTCATTCGGTTTTAGGAATCAGTTGCTTTCCTACAAAGAAGGTTGAGTGCAGCAAGTTCAAACTTTCTTTCTTAATGTAATCTGAGAAGATGCACAATTTAGTAAATTGGCCTCATTTCTAAAGTAGTTTGTTTAGAAAACAAACATCTTCATTACCGAAAACTGTACTATGTGAAATGAGCTAGTGCAGTTCTAGGAATCACTTGCTTTCCTACAAAGAAGGTTGAGTGAAGCAAGTTCAAACTTTCCTTGTTAATGTAATGTAAAAAGATGCACAATTTATTAAATTGGCCTCAATTCTAAAGCAGTTTCTTTAGAAAAGAAACATCTTCATTACCGAACATTGTACTGTGTGAAATAAGTTAATTCGCTTCTAGGAATCAGTTTAATTTCTACGAAGATGGTTGAGTGCAGGAAGTTCAAACTTTCCTTGATAATGTAATCTAAAAAAGTGGAAAAGTTAGTAGATTCGCCTCATTTGTAAAGTAGTTTGTTGAGAAAACAAACATCTTCATTTCCGAAGATTGTACTGTGTGAAATAAGCTCATTCGGTTCTAGGAATCAGTTGCTTTCATACAAAGAAGTTTGAGTGCAACAAGTTCAATCTTTCCTTGTTAATGTATTCTGAAAATGTGCACAACTTAGTAGATTGGCCTCATTTCTAAAGTAGTTTCTTTCGAAAAGAAACATCTTCAGTACCGAACACTGTACTGTGTGAGATAAGTTAATTCGCTTCTAGGAATCAGTTTATTTTCTACAAAGTAGGTTGAGTGCAGCAAGTTCAAACTTTCCTAGTTTGTGTAATCTAACAAGCTGTACAAGTTAGTGGATTCGCCTCATTTCTAAAGTAGTTTCTTTAGAAAAGAAATATCTTCAGTACCAAACACTGTACTGTGTGAAATAAGTGAATTCGCTTCTAGGAATCAGTTTAATTTCTACGAAGATGGTTGAGTGCAGCAAGTTCAAACTTTCCTTGTTAATGTAATCTCAAAAGATGGCAAAGTTAGTAGATTCGCCTCATTTGTAAAGTAGTTTGTTAAGAAAACAAACATCTTCATTTCCAAACATTGTACTGTGTGAAATAAGCTCATTCGGTTCTAGGAATCACTTGCATTCCTACAAAGAAGGTTGAGTGCAGCAAGTTCAAACTTTCCTTGGTAATGTAATCTAAAAAGATGCACAACTTAGTAGATTGGCCTCATTTCTAAAGTAGTTTCTTTAGAAAAGAAACATCTTCAGTACTGAACACTGTACTGTGTGAAATAAGTTAATTCGCTTCTAGGAATCAGTTTAATTTCTACGAACATGGTTGAGTGTAGCAAGTTCAAACTTTCCTTGTTAATGTAATCTGAAAAGATGCACAACTTAGTAGATTGTCCTCATTTCTGAAGCAGTTTCTTTAGAAAAGAAACATCTTCATTACCGAACACTGTACTGTGTAAAATAAGTTAATTTGCTTCTAGGAATCAGTTTACTTTCTACGAGGATGGTTGAGTGCAGCAAGTTCAAACCTTCCTTATAAATGTAATCTCAAACGATGGCCAAGTTATCAGATTCGCCTCATTTGTAAAGTACTTTGTTGAGAAAACAAACATCTTCATTGCCGAACATTGTACTGTGTGAAAAAAGCTCATTCGGTTCTAGAATTCAGTTGCTTTCCTACAAAGACGGTTGAGTGCAACAAGTTCAAACGTTCCGTGTTAATGTAATGTAAAAAGATGCACAACTTAGCAGATTGGCCTCATTTCTAAAGTAGTTTCTTTAGAAAAGAAACATCTTCAGTACCGAACAATGTACCGGGTGAAATAAGTGAATTCGCTTCTAGGAATCAGTTTAATTTCTACGAAGATGGTTGTGTGCATCAAGTTCAAACTTTCCTTGTTAAGGTAATGTAAAAAGATGGCCAAGTTAGAAGATTCGCCTCATTTGTAAAGTAGTTTAGTGAGAAAACAAACATCTTCATTGCCAAACATTGTACTGTGTGAAATAAGCTCATTCGGTTCTAGGAATCAGAAGAATGTTGAGTGCACCAAGATCAAACTTTCCTTGTTAATGTATTCTGAAAAGATACACAACTTAGTAAATTGGCCTCATTTCTAAAGTAGTTTGTTTAGAAAACAAACATCTTCATTACCGAAAACTGTACTATGTGAAATGAGCTAGATCGGTTCTAGGAAACACTTGCTTTCCTACGAAGAAGGTTGAGTGCAGCAAGTTCAAACTTTCCTAGTTTGTGTAATCTAACAAGATGTACAAGTTAGTGGATTGGCCTCATTTCTAAAGTGGTTTATTTAGAAAACAAACATCTTCAGTACTGAGCACTGTATTGTGTGAAATAAGATAAAACCTCATTTGAGTAAGTTCAAAGTTTCTTAATGTAAATTAAAAAGACAAGATTCATCATTTGTAAGGTAGTTTGTTTCACGAACATTGTACTGTGTGAAATAAGCTAATTCGGTTCTAGGAATCACTTGCTTTCCTACAAAAGAAGGTTGAGTGCAGCAAGTTCAAACTTTCCTTGTTAATGTAATCTAACAAGATATTACAAGTTAGTAGATTCTTTAGAAAAGAAACATCTCATTTCTAAAAGTAGTTTCTTGAGAAAACAAACATCTTCAGGTTGCAGCAAGTTCAAACTTTCCTAGTTTGTGTAATGTAACAACATGTACAAGAAATAAGCTAAAATTAGGTTCTAGAAAAGGAACACTCTACTGTTGAAATAAGTGAATTCGCTTCTAGGAATCAGTTTTCTACAAATTTTAAAATGGTTGAGTGCAGCAAGTTCAAACTTTCCTTGTTTGTGTAATCTAAAAAGATGCTTTTAAAGTTAGTAGATTCGCCTCATTTGTAAAGTAGTTTGTTGAGAAAACAAACATCTTCATTGCCAAACATTGTACTGTGTGAAATAAGCTCATTCGGTTCTAGGAATCAGTTGCTTTCCTACAAAGAAGGCAGTGCAGCAAGTTCAAACTTTCCTAGTTTGTGTAATCTAACAAGATGTACAAGTTAGTAGATTGGCCTCATTTTTTAAAGTAGTTTCTTTAGAAAACAAACATCTTCAGTACTGAGCACTGTACTGTGTGAAATAAGTTAATTCGGTTCTAGGAATCAGTTGCTTTTCTACAAAGATGGTTGAGTGCAGCAAGTTCAAACTTTCCTTCTTAATGTAATCTAAAAAGATGGCCAAGTTAGTAGATTCACCTCATTTCTAAAGTAGTTTCTTGAGAAAACAAACATATTTATTGCCGAACATTGTACTGTGTGAAATAAGCTCATTCGGTTCTAGGAATCCTTGCTTTCCTACAAAGAATGTTGAGTGCAGCAAGTTCAAACTTTCCTTGTTAATGTAATGTAAAAAGATGCACAATTTATTAGATTGGCCTCATTTGTAAAGTAGTTTCTTTAGAAAAGAAACATCTTCATACCGAACATTGTACTGTGAAATAAGTGAATTCGGTTCTAGGAATCAGTTTAATTTCTACAAAGATGGTTGAGTGCAGCAAGTTCAAACCTTCCTTGTTAATATAATCTCAAAAGATGGCCAAGTTAGAAGATTCGCCTCATTTGTAAAGTAGTTTGTTGAGAAAACAAACATCTTTATTGCCGAACATTGTACTGTGTGAAAAAGCTCATTCGGTTCTAGGAATCAGTTGCTTTCCTACAAAGACGGTTGACTGCAGCAAGTTCAAACTTTCCTTGTTAATGTAATCTAAAAAGATGCACAAGTTAGTAGATTGGGCTCATTTCTAAAGTTGTTTCTTAAGAAAAGAAACATCTTCAGTACCTAACACTGTACTGTGTGAAATAAGATAATTCGGTTCTAGGAATCAGTTTAATTTCTACAAAGATGGTTGAGTGCAGCAAGTTCAAACTTTCCTAGTTTGTGTAATCTAACAAGATGTACAAGTTAGTGGATTCGCCTCATTTCTAAAGTAGTTTCTTGAGAAAAGAAACATCTTCATTTCCAAAACATTGTACTGTGTGAAATAAGCTCATTCGGTTCTAGGAATCAGTTCTTTTTCTACAAAGATGTTAGAGTGCAGCAAGTTCAAACTTTCCTTGTTAATGTAATCTAAAAAGATGGCCAAGTTAGTAGATTCGCCTCATTTGTAAAGTAGTTTGTTGAGAAAACAAACATCTTCATTACCGAAAACTGTACTATGTGAAATGAGCTAATTCAGGTTGTAGGAATCACTTGCTTTCCTACAAAGAAGGTTGAGTGCAGCAAGTTCAAACTTTCCTAGTTTGTGTAATCTAACAAGATGTACAAGTTAGTGGATTGGCCTCGTTTATAAAGTGGTTTCTTTAGAAAACAAACATCTTCATTACTGAGCACTGTACTGTGTGAAATAAGTTAATTCGGTTCTAGGAATCAGTTTCCTTTCTACAAAAGATGGTTCAGTGCAGCAAGTTCAAACTTTCCTTGTTAATGTAATCTAAAAAGATGGCCAAATTAGTAGATTCACCTCATTTGTAAGGCAGTTTGTTGAGAAAATTAACATCTTCATTTCCGAACATTGTACTGTGTGAAATAAGCTCATTCGGTTTCTAGGAATCACTTGCTTTCCTACAAAGAAGGTTGAGTGAAGCAAGTTCAAACTTTCCTTGTAATGTAATCTAAACAGATGCACAACTTAGTAGATTGGCCTCATTTGTAAAGTAGTTTCTTTAGAAAAGAAACATCTTCATTAACGAACACTGTACTGTGTGAAATAAGTTAATTAGCTTCTAGGAATCAGTTTAATTTCTACAAAGATGGTTGAGTGCAGCAAGTTCAAACTTTCCTTGTTAATGTAATCTCAAAAGATGGCCAAGTTAGAAGATTGGCCTCATTTGTAAAGTAGTTTCTTTGAGAAAACAAACATCTTCATTACCAAACAATGTACAGTGAGAAAAAGCTCATTCGGTTGTTGAATTTAGTTGCTTTCCTACAAAGACGGTTGAGTGCAACAAGTTCAAACTTTCCTTGTTAATGTAATCTAAAAGATGCACAACTTAGTAGATTGGCCTCATTTTTAAAGTAGTTTCTTGAGAAAAGAAACATCTTCATTTCCAAACACTGTACTGTGTGAAATAAGTGAATTTGGTTCTAGGAATCAGTTTAATTTCTAGGAAGAAGGTTGAGTGCAGCAAGTTCAAACTTTCCTTGTTAATGTTATCTAAAAAGATGCACAACTTAGTAGATTGGCCTCATTTCTAAAGTATTTTTCTTTAGAAAAGAAACATCTTCAGTACCGAACACTGTACTGTGTGAAATAAGTTAATTAAGCTTCTAGGAATTAGTTTAATTTCTATGAAGATGGTTGAGTGCAGGAAGTTCAAACTTTCCTAGTTTGTGTAATCTAACAAGATGTACAAGTTAGTAGATTCGCCTCATTTCTAAAGTAGTTTCTTTAGAAAACAAACATCTTCATTACCGAACACTGTACTGTGTGAAATAAGTTAATTTGGTTCTAGGAATCAGTTTCCTTTCTACGAAGATGGTTGAGTGCAGCATGTTCAAACTTTCCTTGTTAATGTAATCTCAAAAGATGCCCAAGTTAGCAGATTCACCTCATTTGTAAGGTAGTTTGTTGAGAAAACAAACATCTTTATTGCGAACATTGTACTGTGTGAAATAAGCTCATTCGGTTCTAGGAATCACTTGCTTTCCTACAAAGAAGGTTGAGTGCAGCAAGTTCAAGCTTTCCTTGTTAATGTAATCTAAAAAGATGCCCAACTTAGTAGATTGGCCTGATTTCTAAAGTAGTTTCTTTAGAAAAGAAACATCTTCAGTACCGAACACTGTACTGTGTGAAATAGTGAATTCGGTTCTAGGAATCAGTTTAATTTCTACGAAGATGGTTGAGTGCAGCAAGTTCAAACTTTCCTTGTTAATGTAATCTCAAAGATGGCCAAGTTAGAACATTGGCCTCATTTGTAAAGTAGTTTGTTGAGAAAACAAACATCTTCATTCCCAAACATTGTACTGTGTGGAAAAAAGCTCATTCGGTTCTAGATTTCAGTTGCTTTCCTACAAAAGCGGTTGAGTGCAACAAGTTCAAACTTTCCTTGTTAAAGTAATCTAAAAGATGCACAACTTCCTAGATTGGCCTCATTTCTAAGGTAGTTTCTTTAGAAAAGAAACATCTTCAGAGCCTAACACTGTAGTGTGTGAAATAAGTTAATTCGGTTCTAGGAATCAGTTTAATTTCTACAAAGAAGGTTGAGTGCAGCAAGTTCAAACTTTCCTAGTTTGTGTAATCTAACAAGATGTACAAATTAGTGGATTCGCCTCATTTCTAAAGTAGTTTCTTTGAAAAGAAACATCTTCAGTACCTAACACTGTACTGTGTGAAATAAGTGAATTGGGCTTCTAGGAATCAGTTTAATTTCTACGAAGATGGTTGAGTGCATCAAGTTCAAACTTTCCTTGTTTAGGTAATCTCAAAAGATGGCCAAGTTAGAAGATTCGCCTCATTTGTAAAGTAGTTTTTTGAGAAAACAAACATCTTCATTGCCAAACATTGTACTGTGTGAAAAAAGCTCATTCGGTTCTAGGAATCAGTTGCATTCCTACAAAGAAGGTTGATTGCAACAAGTTCAAACTTTCCTTGTTAATGTAATCTAAAAAGATACACAACTTAGTAAATTGGCCTCATTTCTAAAGTAGTTTCTTTAGAAAAACAAACATCTTCATTACCGAACACTGTACTATGTGAAATGAGCTAGATCGGTTCTAGGAATCACTTGCTTTCTACGAAGAAGGTTGAGTGCAGCAAGTTCAAACTTTCCTAGTTTGTGTAATCTAACAAGATGTACAAGTTAGTGGAATCGCGTCATTTCTAAAGTGGTTTATTTAGAAAACAAACATCTTCAGTACTGAGCACTGTATTGTGTGAAATAAGATAATTTGGTTCTAGGAATCAGTTCCTTTCTACGAAGATGGTTGAGTGCAGCAAGTTCAAACTTTCCTTGTTAATGTAAATTAAAAAGATGGCCAAGTTAGCAGATTCACCTCATTTGTAAGGTAGTTTGTTGAGAAAACTAACATATTTATTGCCGAACATTGTACTGTGTGAAATAAGCTCATTCGGTTCTAGGAATCACTTGCTTTCGTACGAAGAATGTTGAGTGCAGCAAGTTCAAACTTTCCTTGTTAATGTAATTTAAAAGATGCCGAATTTATTAGATTGGCCTCATTTCTAAGTAGTTTCTTTAGAAAAGAAACATCTTTAGTAGCGAACACTGTACTGTGTGAAATCAGTTAATTCGCTTCTAGGAATCAGTTTAATTTCTACGAAGAAGGTGGAGTGCAGCAAGTTCAAACTTTCCTAGTTTGTGTAATGTAACAACATGTACAAGTAAATGGATTCGCCTCATTTCTAAAGTAGTTTCTTTAGAAAAGAAACATCTTCAGTACCGAACACTCTACTGTGTGAAATAAGTGAATTCGCTTCTAGGAATCAGTTTAATTTTTACGAAGATGGTTGAGTGCAGGAAGTTAAAACTTTCCTTGTTAATGTAAACTAAAAAGATTTTAAAGTTAGTAGATTCGCCTCATTTGTAAAGTAGTTTGTTGAGAAAACAAACATCTTCATTTCCAAACATTGTACTGTGTGAAATAAGCTCATTCGGTTCTAATAATCAGTTGCTTTCCTGCAAAGAAGGCTGAGTGCAGCAAGATCAAACTTTCCTTGTTAATGTAATCTAAAAAGATGCATAACTTAGTAAATTGGCCACATTTCTCAAGTAGTTTGTTTAGAAAACAAACAGGTTCATTACCGAAAACTGTACTATGTGAAATGAGCTAGTTCGGTTCTAGGAATCACTTACTTTCCTACGAAGACAGTTGAGTGCAGCAAGTTCAAACTTTCCTAGTTTGTGTAATATAACAAGATGTACAAGTTAGTGGATTCGCGTCTTTTTTAAAGTGGTTTCATTAGAAAACAAACATCTTCAGTACTGAGCACTGTACTGTGTGAAATAAGTTAATTCGGTTCTAGGAATCAGTTTCCTTTCTACGAAGATGGTTGAGTGCAGCAAGTTCAAACTTTCCTTCTTAATGTAATCTAAAAAGATGGCCAAGTTAGCAGATTCACCTCATTTGTAAGGTAGTTTGTTGCGAAAAGTAACATATTTAATGCCGAACATTGTACTGTGTGAAATAAGCTCATTCGGTTGTAGGAATCCCTTGCTTTCCTACAAAGAATGTTGAGTGCAGCAATTTCAAACTTTCCTTGTTAATGTAATGTAAAAAGATGCACAATTTATTCGATTGGCCTCATTTGTAAAGTAGTTTCTTTAGAAAAGAAACATCTTCAGTACCGAACACTGTACTGTGTGAAATAAGTGAATTCGCTTCTAGGAATCAGTTTAATTTCTACGAAGATGGTTGAGTGCAGCAAGTTCAAACCTTCCTTGTTAATATAATCTCAAAAGATGGCCAAGTTAGAAGATTCGCCTCATTTGTAAAGTAGTTTGTTGAGAAAACAAACATCTTTATTGCCGAACATTGTACTGTGTGAAAAAAGCTCATTCGGTTCTAGAATTCAGTTGCTTTCCTACAAAGACGGTTGACTGCAGCAAGTTCATACTTTCCTTGTTAATGTAATCTAAAAAGATGCACAACTTAGTAGATTGGGCTCATTTCTAAAGTTGTTTCTTAAGAAAAGAAACATCTTCAGTACCGAACACTGTACTGTGTGAAATAAGATAATTCGTTCTAGGAATCAGTTTAATTTCTACGAAGATGGTTGAGTGCAGCAAGTTCAAGCTTTCCTAGTTTGTGTAATCTAACAAGATGTACAAGTTAGTGGATTCGCCTCATTTCTAAAGTAGTTTCTTTACAAAAGAAACATCTTCAGTACCAAACACTGTACTGTGTGAAATAAGTGAATTCGCTTCTAGGAAACAGTTCAGTTTCTACGAAGATGTTAGAGTGCAGCAAGTTCAAACTTTCCTTGTTAATGTAATCTAAAAAGATGGCCAAGTTAGTAGATTCGCCTCATTTGTAACGTAGTTTGTTGAGAAAACAAACATCTTCATTACCGAAAACTGTACTATGTGAAATGAGCTAGTTCGGTTGTAGGAATCACTTGCTTTCCTACGAAGAAGGTTGAGTGCAGCAAGTTCAAACTTTCCTACTTTGTGTAATCTAACAAGATGTACAAGTTAGTGGATTCGTGTCGTTTATAAAGTGGTTTCTTTAGAAAACAAACATCTTCAGTACTGAGCACTGTACTGTGTGAAATAAGTTAATTCGGTTCTAGGAATCAGTTTCCTTTCTACGAAGATGGTTCAGTGCAGCAAGTTCAAACTTTCCTTGTTAATGTAATCTAAAAAGATGGCCAAATTAGCAGATTCACCTCATTTGTAAGGCAGTTTGTTGAGAAAATTAACATCTTTATTTCCGAACATTTTACGGTGTGAAATAAGCTCATTCGGTTCTACGAATCACTTGCTTTCCTACAAAGAAGGTTGAGTGAAGCAAGTTCAAACTTTCCTTGGTAATGTAATCTAAACAGATGCACAACTTAGTAGATTGGCCTCATTTGTAAAGTAGTTTCTTTAGAAAAGAAACATCTTCATTAACGAACACTGTACTGTGTGAAATAAGTTAATTAGCTTCTAGGAATCAGTTTAATTTCTACGAAGATGGTTGAGTGCAGCAAGTTCAAACTTTCCTTGTTAATGTAATCTCAAAAGATGGCCAAGTTAGAAGATTGGCCTCATTTGTAATGTAGTTTGTTGAGAAAACAAACATCTTCATTACCGAACAATGTACAGTGAGAAAAAAGCTCATTCGGTTGTTGAATTTAGTTGCTTTCCTACAAAGACGGTTGAGTGCAACAAGTTCAAACTTTCCTTGTTAATGTAATCTAAATAGACGCACAACTTAGTAGATTGGCCTCATTTTTAAAGTAGTTTCTTGAGAAAAGAAACATCTACAGTACCGAACACTGTACTGTGTGAAATAAGTGAATTTGCTTCTAGGAATCAGTTTAATTTCTAGGAAGAAGGCGAGTGCAGCAAGTTCAAACTTTCCTTGTTAATGTTATCTAAAAAGATGCACAACTTAGTAGATTGGCCTCATTTCTAAAGTATTTTCTTTAGAAAAGAAACATCTTCAGTACCGAACACTGTACTGTGTGAAATAAGTTAATTCGCTTCTAGGAATTAGTTTAATTTCTATGAAGATGGTTGAGTGCAGGAAGTTCAAACTTTCCTAGTTTGTGTAATCTAACAAGATGTACAAGTTAGTGGATTCGCCTCATTTCTAAAGTAGTTTCTTTAGAAAACAAACATCTTCAGTACCGAGCACTGTACTGTGTGAAATAAGTTAATTCGGTTCTAGGAATCAGTTTCCTTTCTACGAAGATGGTTGAGTGCAGTATGTTCAAACTTTCCTTGTTAATGTAATCTAAAAAGATGCCCAAGTTAGCAGATTCACCTCATTTGTAAGGTAGTTTGTTGAGAAAAGTAACATCTTTATTGCCGAACATTGTACTGTGTGAAATAAGCTAATTCGGTTCTAGGAATCACTTGCTTTCCTACAAAGAAGGTTGAGTGCAGCAACTTCAAGCTTTCCTTGTTAATGTAATCTAAAAAGATGCCCAACTTAGTAGATTGGCCTGATTTCTAAAGTAGTTTCTTTAGAAAAGAAACATCTTCAGTACCGAACACTGTACTGTGTGAAATAAGTGAATTCGCTTCTAGGAATCAGTTTAATTTCTACGAAGATGGTTGAGTGCAGCAAGTTCAAACTTTCCTTGTTAATGTAATCTCCAAAGATGGCCAAGTTAGAACATTGGCCTCATTTGTAAAGTAGTTTGTTGAGAAAACAAACATCTTCATTCCCAAACATTGTAATGTGTGGAAAAAGCTCATTCGGTTCTAGAATTCAGTTGCTTTCCTACAAAGACGGTTGAGTGCAACAAGTTCAAACTTTCCTTGTTAAAGTAATCTAAAAAGATGCACAACTTCCTAGATTGGCCTCATTTCTAAAGGAGTTTCTTTAGAAAAGAAACATCTTCAGTACCGAACACTGTAGTGTGTGAAATAAGTTAATTCGCTTCTAGGAATCAGTTTAATTTCTACGAAGAAGGTTGAGTGCAGCAAGTTCAAACTTTCCTAGCTTGTGTAAACTAACAAGATGTACAAATTAGTGGATTCGCCTCATTTCTAAAGTAGTTTCTTTAGAAAAGAAACATCTTCAGTACCGAACACTGTACTGTGTGAAATAAGTGAATTCGCTTCTAGGAATCAGTTTAATTTCTACGAAGATGGTTGAGTGCAGCAAGTTCAAACTTTCCTTGTTTATCTAATCTCAAAAGATGGCCAAGTTAGAAGATTCGCCTCATTTGTACGGTAATTTTTTGAGAAAACAAACATCTTCATTGCCGAATATTGTACTGTGTGACAAAAGCTCATTCGGTTCTGGAATTCAGTTGCATTCCTACAAAGAAGGTTGATTGCAACAAGTTCAAACTTTCCATGTTAATGTAATCTAAATAGATGCATAACTTAGTAGATTGGCCTCATTTCTAAAGTAGTTTCTTTAGAAATAAACATCTTCAGTACCGAACACTGTACTGTGTGAAAAAAGTTAATTCGCTTCTAGGAATCAGTTTAATTTCTACGAAGAAGGTTGAGTGCAGCAAGTTCAAACTTTCCTAGTTTGTGTAATCTAACAAGATATACAAGTTAGTGGAATCGCATCATTTCTAAAGTGGTTTCTTTAGAAAACAAACATCTTCAGTACTGAGCACTGTACTGTGTGAAATAAGTTAATTTGGTTCTAGGAATCAGTTTCCTTTCTACGAAGATGGTTGAGTGCAGAAAGTTCAAAATTTCCTTGTTAATGTAATCTAAAAAGATGGCCAAGTTAGCAGATTCACCTCATTTGTAAAGTAGTTTGTTGAGAAAACAAACATGTTCATTGCCAAACATTGTACTGTGTGAAATAAGCTCATTTAGTTCTAGGAATCAGCTGCTTTCCTTCAAAGGAGGTTGAGTGCAGCAAGTTCAAACTTTCCTTGTTAATGTAATCTAAAAAGATGCACAACTTAGTAAATTGGCCTCATTTATAAAGTAGTTTGTTTAGAAAACAAACATCTTTATTACCGAAAACTGTACTATGTGAAATGAGCTAGTTCGCTTCTAGGAATCACTTGCTTTCCTACGAAGAAGGTTGAGTGCAGCAAGTTCAAACTTTCCTACTTTGTGTAATCTACCAAGATGTACAAGTTGGTGGATTCGCGTCTTTTCTGAAGTCGTTTCTTAGAAAACAAACATCTTCAGTACTGAGCACTGTATTGTGTGAAATAAGTTAATTTGGTTCTAGGAATCAGTTTCCTTTGTACGAAGACGGTTGAGTGCAGCAAGTTCAAACTTTCCATGTTAATGTAATCTAAAAAGATGCCCAAGTTAGCAGATTCACCTCATTTGTAAGATAGTT
Organism: Orientallactaga sibirica; assembly: GCA_036365145.1. Lineage (NCBI taxonomy): Eukaryota > Metazoa > Chordata > Mammalia > Rodentia > Dipodidae > Orientallactaga > Orientallactaga sibirica. The sequence continues at coordinate 245,469 of JAEOAD010001368.1, forward strand.
TGTTGAGAACAGTAACATCCTTATTGCCGAACATTGTACTGTGTGAAATAAGCTCATTCGGGTTCTAGGAATCACTTGCTTTCCTCCAAAGAAGGTTGAGTGAAGCAAGTTCAAACTTTTCCTTGGTAATGTAATCTAAAAGATGCACAACTTAGTACATTGGCCTCATTTCTAAAGTAGTATCTTTAGAAAAGAAACATCTTCAGTACCGAACACTGTACTGTGTGAAATAAGTTAATTCGTTTCTAGGAATCAGTTTAATTTCTACGAAGATGGTTGAGTGCAGCAAGTTCAAACTATCCTTGTTTATGTAATCTCAAAAGATGGCCAAGTTAGTAGATTCGCTTCATTTGTAAAGTAGTTTGTTGAGAAAACAAACATCTTCATTGCCAAACATTGTACTGTGTGAAATAAGCTCATTCGGTTCTAGGAATCAGTTGCTTTCCTACAAAGAAGGTTGAGTGCAGCAAGTTCAAACTTTCCTTGTTAAAATAATCTGAAAAGATGCACAACTTATTAAATTGGCCTCATTTCTAAAGTAGTTTGTTTAGAAAACAAACATCTTCAGTACCGAAAACTGTACTATGTGAAATGAGCCAGTTCGGTTCTAGGAATCACTTACTTTCCTACGAAGAAGGTTGAGTGCAGCAAGTTCAAACTTTCCTACTATGTGTAATCTAACAAGATGTACAAGTTAGTGGATTTGCCTCATTTCTAAAGTAGTTTCTTTAGAAAAGAAACATCTTCAGTACCGAACACTGTACTGTGTGAAATAAGTGAATTCACTTCTCGGAATCAGTTTAATTTCTACGAAGATGGTTCATTGCAGCAAGTTCAAACTTTCCTTGTTTATGTAATCTCAAAAGATGGCCAAGTTAGAAGATTCACCTCATTTGTAAAGTAGTTTGTTGAGAAAACAAACATCATCATTGCCGAACATTGTGAAAAAAAAAAGCTCATTCGGTTCTAGAATTCAGTTGCATTCCTACAAAGAAGGTTCATTGCAACAAGTTCAAACTTTCCTTGTTAATGTAATCTAAAAAGATGCACAACTTAGTAGATTGGCCTCATTTCTAAAGTAGTTTCTTTGGAAAGAAACATCTTCAGTACCGAACACTGTACTGTGTGACAAAAGTTAATTCGCTTCTGGAATCAGTTTAATTTCTACGAAGAAGGTTGAGTGCAGCAAGTTCAAACTTTCCTAGTTTGTGTAATCTAACAAGATGCACAAGTAAGTGGATTCGCCTCATTTCTAAAGTAGTTTCTTCGGAAAAGAAACCTCTTCAGTACCGAACACTGTACTGTGTGAAACTAGTGAATTCGCTACTAGGAATCAGTTTAATTTCTACGAAGATGTTAGAGTGCAGAAAGTTCAAACTTTCCTTGTTAATGTAATCTCAAAAGATGGCCAAGTTGAAGATTCGCCTCCTTTGTAAAGTAGTTTGTTGAGAAAACAAACATCTTCATTGCCGAACATTGTACTGTGTGAAAAAAGCTCATTCGGTTCTAGAATTCAGTTGCATTCCTACAAAGACGGTTGAGTGCAACAAGTTCAAACTTTCCTCGTTAATATAATCTAAAAAGATGCACAACTTAGTAGATTGGCCTCATTTCTAAAGTAGTTTCTTTAGAAAGAAACATCTTCAGTACCAAACACTGTACTGTGTGAAATAAGTTAATTCGCTTCTAGGAATCAGTTTAATTTCTACGAAGATGGTTGAGTGCAGCAAGTTCAAACTTTCCTGGTTTGTGTAATCTAACAAGATGTACAAGTTAGTGGATTTGCCTCATTTCTAAAGTAGTTTCTTTAGAAAAGAAACATTTTCAGTATTTAACACTGTACTGTGTGAAATAAATGAATTAAGCTACTAGGAATCAGTTTAATTTCTACAGAAGATGTTAGAGTGCAGCAAGTTCAAACTTTCCTTGTTAATGTAATCTAAAAAGATGGCCAAGTTAGCACTTTCACCTCATTTGTAAGGTAGTTTGTTGAGAAAACTAACATCTTACTTGCCGAACATTGTACTGTGTGAAATAAGCTCATTCGGTTCTCGGAATCACTTGCTTTCCTACAATGAAGGTTGAGGGCAGCAAGTTCAAACTTTCCTAGTTTGTGTAATCTAACAAGATGTACAAGTTAGTGGATTCGCCTCATTTCTGAAGTAGTTTCTTTAGAAAGGAAACATCTTCAGTCCCGAACACTGTACTGTGTAAAAGAAATTAATTCGCTTCTAGGAATCAGTTTAATTTCTACGAAGATGGTTGAGTGCAGCAAGTTCAAACTTTCCTTGTTAATGTAATGTAAAAAGATGCACAATTTATCAGATTGGCCTCATTTCTCAAGTAGTTTCTTTAGAAAAGAAACATCTTCAGTACCAAACAGTGTACTGTGTGAAATAAGTTAATTCGCTCTTAGGAATCAGTTTAATTTCTACGAAGAATGTTGAGTGCAGCAAGTTCAAACTTTCCTAGTTTGTGTAATCTAACAAGATGTACATGTTAGTGGATTCGCGTCTTTTCTAAACTGGTTTCTTTATAAAACAAACATCTTCAGTACTGAGCACTGTACTGTGTGAAATAAGTTAATTCGGTTCTAGGATCAGTTTCCTTTCTACGAAGATGGTTGAGTGCAGCAAGTTCAAACTTTCCTTGTTAATGTAATCTAAAAAGATGGCCAAGTTAGCACATTCACCTCATTTGTATGGTAGTTTGTTGAGAAAATTAACATCTTTATTGCCGAACATTGTACTGTGTGACATAAGCTCACTCGCTTCTAGGAATCACTTCCTTTCCTACAAAGAAGGTTGAGTGCAGCAAGTACAAACTTTCCTTGGTAATGTAATCTAAAAAGATGCACAAATTAGTAGATTGGCCTCATTTCTAAAGTAGTTTCTTAGGAAAAAAAAACATCTTCAGTACCGAACACTGTACTGTGTGAAATAAGTGAATTCCTTTCTAGGAATCAGTTTAATTTCTTCAAAGATGGTTGAGTGCAGGAAGTTCAAACTTTCCTAGTTTGTGTAATCTAACAAGATGTACAAGTGAGTGGATTCGCCTCATTTCTAAAGTAGTTTCTTTAGAAAAGAAACATCTTCAGTACCGAACGCTGTACTGTGTGAAATAAGTGAATTCGCTTCTAGGAATCAATTTAATTTCTACGAAGATGGTTGAGTGCAGCAAGTTCAAACTTTCCTTGTTAATGTAATCTCAAAAGATGGCCAAGTTAGAAGATTCGCCTCATTCGTAAAGTAGTTTGTTGAGAAAACAAACGTCTTCATTTCCAAACATTGTACTGTTTGAAATAAGCTCATTCGGTTCTAGGAATCAGTTGCTTTCCTACAAAGAAGGTTGAGTGCAGCAAGTTCAAACTTTCCTTGTTAATGTAATCTGAAAAGATGCACAACTTAGTAAATTGGCCTCATTTCTAAAGTAGTTTGTTTAGAAAACAAACATCTTCATTACCGATAACTGTACTATGTGAAATTTGCTAGTTCGGTTCTAGGAATCACTTGCTTTCCTACGAAGAAGGTTGAGTGCAGCAAGCTCAAACTTTCCTAGTTTGTGTAATCTAACAAGATATACAAGTTAGTGCATTCGCGTTGTTTCTAAAGGGGTTTCTATAGAAAAAGAACATCTTCAGTACTGAGCACTATACTGTGTGAAATAAGTTAATTGGGTTCTAGGAATCACTTTCCTGTCTACGAAGATGGTTGAGTGCAGAAAGTTCAAACTTTCCTTGTTAATGTAATCTAAAAAGATGGCCAAGTTAGCAGATTCACCTCACTTGTAAGGTAGTTTGTTGAGAAAATTAACATCTTTATTGCCGAACCTTGTACTGTGAGAAAAAAGCTAATTCGGTTGTAGGAATCAGTTGCTTTCCTACAAAGAAGGTTGAGTGCAGCAAGTTCAAACTTTCCTTGGTAATGTAATCTAAAAAGATGCACAACTTAGTAGATTGGCCTCATTTCTAAAGTAGTTTCTTTAGAAAAGAAACATCTTCATTACCGAACACTGTACTGTGTGAAATAAGTGAATTCCCTTCTAGGAATCACTTTAATTTCTACGAAGATGGTTGAGTGCAGCAAGTTCAAACTTTCTTTTTTAATGTAATCTCAAAAGATGGCCAAGTTAGAAAGTTCGCCTCATTTGTAAAGTAATATGTTGACAAAACAAACATCTTCATTACCGAACTTTGTACTGTGTGAAAAAAGCTCATTCGGTTCTAGAATTCAGTTGCTTTCCTACAAAGACTGTTGAGTGCAACAAGTTCAAATTTTCCTTGTTAATGTTATCTAAAAAGATGCACAACTTAGTAGATTGGCCTCATTTCTAAAGCAGTTCCTTTAGAAAAGAAACATCTACAGTACCGAACATTGTACTGTGTGAAATAAGTTAATTAAGGTTCTAGGAATCAGTGTAATTTCTACGAAGATGGTTGAGTGCAGCAAGTTCAAACTTTCCTGGTTAATGTAATGTAAAAGATGCACAATTTATTAGATTGGCCTCATTTCTAAAGTAGTTTCTTTAGAAAAGAAACATCTTCAGTACCGAACACTGTACTGTGTGAAATAAGTTAATTCGCATCTAGGAATCAGTTTATTTTCTACGAAGAAGTTTGAGTGCAGCAAGTTCAAACTTTCCTAGTTTGTGTAATCTAACAAGATGTACAAGTTAGTGGATTCGCCTCACTTCTAAAGTAGCTTCTTTAGAAAAGAAACATCTTCAGTACCGAACACTGTACTGTGTGAAATAAGTGAATTCGCTTCTAGGAATCAGTTTAATTTCTACGAAGATGGTTGAGTGCAGCAAGTTCATACTTTCCTTGTTAATGTAATCTAAAAAGATTTCAAAGTTAGTAGATTCGCCTCATTTGTAAAGCAGTATGTTGAGAAAACAAACATCTTCATTTCCAAAAATTGTACTGTGTGAAATAAGCTCATTCGGTTCTAGGAATCACTTGCTTTCCTCCAAAGAAGGTTGAGTGCAGCAAGTTCAAACTTTCCTTGGTAATGTAATCTAAAAAGATGCACAACTTAGTAGATTGGCCTGATTTCTAAAGTAGTTTCTTTAGAAAAGAAACATCTTCATTACCGAACACTGTACTGTGTGAAATAAGTGAATTCGCTTCTAGGAATTAGTTTTATTTCTACGAAGATGGTTGAGTGCAGCAAATTCAACCTTTCCTAGTTAATGTAATCTCAAAAGATGGCGAAGTTAGAATATTCGCCTCATTTGTAAAGTAATTCATTGAGAAAACAAACATCTTCATTGCCAAACATTGTAGTGTGTGAAAAAAGCTCATTCGGTTCTAGAATTCAGTTGCTTTCCTACAAAGACTGTTGAGTGCAACAAGTTCAAACTTTCCTTGTTAATGTTATCTAAAAAGATGCACAACTTAGTGGATTGGCCTCATTTCTAAAGTAGTTCCTTTAGAAAAGAAACATCTACAGTACCGAACACGGTACTGTGTGAAATAAGTTAATTCGCTTCTAAGAATCAGTTTAATTTCTACGAAGATGGTTGAGTGCAGCAAGTTCAAACTTTCCTTCTTAATGTAAAGTAAAAAGATGCACAATTCATTAGATTGGCCTCATTTCTAAAGTAATTTCTTTAGAAAAGAAACATATTCAGTACCGAACACGGTACTGTGTGAAATAAGTTAATTCGCTTCTAGGAATCAGTTTAATTTCTACGAACATGGTGGAGTGCAGCAAGTTCAAACTTTCCTTGTTAATGTAATCTCAAAACTTGGCCAAGTTAGTAGATTCGCCTCATTTGTAAAGTAGTTTGTTGAGAAAACAAACATCTTCATTGCCAAACATTGTACTGTGTGAAAAAAGCTCATTCGGTTCTAGGATTCAGTTGCTTTCCTACATAGATGGTTGACTGCAAGAAGTTCAAACTTTCCTTGTTAATGTAATCTAAAAAGATGCACAACTTAGTAGATTGGGATCATTTCTAAAGTTGTTTCTTTAGAAAAGAAACATCTTCAGTACCGAACACTGCACTGTGTGAAATAAGTTAATATGCTTCTAGGAATCAGTTTAATTTCTACGAAGATGGTTGAGTGCAGCAAGTTCAAACTTTCCTAGTTTGTGTAATCTAACAAGATGTACAAGTTAGTGGATTCGCCTCATTTCTAAAGTAGTTTCTTTAGAAAAGAAACATCTTCAGTACCGAACACTGTACTGTGTGAAAAAAGTGAATTTGCTTCTCGGAATCAGTTTAATTTCTACGAAGATGGTTGAGTGCAGCAAGTTCAAACTTTCCTTGTTTATGTAATCTCAAAAGATGGCCAAGTTAGAAGATTCCCCTCATTTGTAAAGTAGTTTGTTTAGAAAACAAACATCTTCATTGCCAAACATTCTACTGTGTGAAATAAGCTCATTCGGTTCTAGGAATCAGTTGCTTTCCTACAAAGAAGGTTGAGTGAAGCAAGTTCAAACTTTCCTTGTTAATGAAATCTGAAAAGATGCACAACTTAGTAAATAGGGCTCATTTCTACAGTAGTTTCTTTAGAAAAGAAACATCTTCAGTACCGAACACTGTACTGTCTGAAATAAGAGAATTCGCTTCTAGGAATCATTTTAATTTCTACGAAGGTGGTTGAGTGCAGAAGGTTCAAACTTTCCTTGTCAATGTAATCTCAAAAGATGGCCAAGTTAGTAGATTCGCTTCATTTGTAAAGTAGTTTGTTGAGAAAACAAACCTCTTCATTGCCAAACATTGTACTGTCTGAAATAAGCTCACTCGGTTCTAGGAATCAGTTGCTTTCCTACAAAGAAGGTGGAGTCCAGCAAGTTCAAACTTTCCATGTTAATGTAATCTGAAACGATGCACAACTTATTAAATTGGCCTCATTTCTAAAGTAGTTTGTTTAGAAAACAAACATCTTCCTTACCGAAAACTGTACTATGTTAAATGAGCTGGTTCGTTTCTAGGAATCACTTCCTTTCCTACAAAGGAGGTTGAGTGCAGCAAGTTCAAACTTTCCTAGTTTGTGTAATCTAACAAGGTGTACAAGTTAGTGGATTTGCGTCATTTCTAAAGTGGTTTCTTATAAAACAAATTTCTTCAGTGCTGAGCACTGTATTGTGTGAAATAAGTTAATTCGGTTCTAGGAATCAGTTTCATTTCTACGAAGATGGTGGAGTGCAGCAAGTTCAAACTTTCCTTGTTAATGTAATCTAAAAAGATGGCCAAGTTAGAATATTCACCTCATTTGTAAAGTACTTTCTTGAGAAAACAAACATCTTCATTGCCAAACATTGTACTGTGTGAAATGAGCTCTTTCGGTTCTAGGAATCAGTTGCTTTCCTACAAAGAAGGTTTTGTGCAGCAAGTTCAAACTTTCCTTGTTAATGTAATCTGAAAAGATGCACAACTTAGTAAATTGGCCTCATTTCTAAAGTAGTTTGTTTAGAAAACAAACATCTTCATTACCCAAAACTGTACTATTTTAAATGAGCTAGTTCGGTTCTAGGAATCACTTGCTTTCCTACAAAGAAGGTTGAGTGCAGCAAGTTCAAACTTTCCTAGTTTGTGAAATCTAACAAGGTGTAAAAGTTAGTGGATTTGCGTCATTTCTAAAGTGGTTTCTTTAGAAAACAAACATCTTCAGTACTGAGCACTGTATTTTGTGAAATAAGTTAATTCGGTTCTAGGAATAGTTTCCTTTCTACGAAGATGGTTGAGTGCAGCAAGTTCAAACTTTCCTGTTAATGTAATCTAAAAAGATGGCCAAGTTAGAAGATTAGCCTCATTTGTAAAGTAGTTTGTTGAGAAAACAAACATCTTCATTGCCAAACATTGTACTGTGTGAAATAAGCTCATTCGATTCTAGGAATCAGTTGCTTTCCTACAAAGAAGGTTGAGTGCAGCAAGTTCAAACTTTCCTTGTTAAAGCAATCTGAAAAGATGCACAACTTAGTAAATTGGCCTCATTTCTAAAGTAGTTTGTTTAGAAAATAAACATCTTCAGTACCGAAAACTGTACTATGTGAAATGAGCTAGTTCGGTTCTAGGAATCACTTGCTTTACTACGAAGAAGGTTGAGTGCAGCAAGTTCAAACTTTCCTACTTTGTGTAATCTAACAAGATGTACAAGTTAGTGGATTCGCGTCATTTCTAAAGTGGTTTCTTTAGAAAACAAACAACTTCAGTACTCAGCACTGTACTGTGTGAAACAAGTTAATTCGGTTCTAGGAATCATTTTCCTTTCTACGAAGATGGTTGAGTGGAGCAAGTTCAAACTTTCCTTCTTAATGTAATCTAAAAAGATGGCCAAGTTAGCAGATTCACCTCATTTGTAAGGTAGTTTGTTGAGAAAATTAACATCTTTATTGCCGAACATTGTACTGTGTGAAATAAGCTCATTCGGTTCTAGGAATCACTTGCTTTGCTAAAAAGAAGGTTGAGTGCAGCAAGTTCAAACTTTCCTTGGTAATGTAATCTAAAAAGATGCACAACTTAGTAGATTGGCCTCATTTCTGAAGTAGTTTCTTTAGAAAAGAAACATCTTCATTACCGAACACTGTACTGTGTGAAATAAGTTAATTCGGTTCTAGGAATCAGTTTCCTTTCTACGAAGATGGTTGAGTTCAGCAAGTTCAAACTTTCCTGTTAATGTAATCTAAAAAGATGGCCAAGTTAGAAGATTCGCCTCATTTGTAAAGTAGTTTGTTGAGAAAACAAACATCTTCATTGCCAAACATTGTATTGTGTGAAATAAGCTCATTCGGTTCTAGGAATCAGTTGCTTTCCTACAAAGAAGGTTGAGTGCAGCAACTTCAAACTTTCCTTCTTAAAGTAATTTGAAAAGATGCACAACTTAGTAAATTGGCCTCATTTCTAAAGTAGTTTGTTTAGAAAACAAACATCTTCAGTACCGAAAACTGTACTATATGAATTGAGCTAGTTCGGTACTAGGAATCACTTGCTTTCCTACGAAGAAGTTTGAGTGCAGCAAGTTCAAACTTTCCTAGTTTGTGTAAAATAACAAGATGTACAAGTTAGTGGATTTGCGTCATTTCTAAAGTCATTTCTTTAGAAAACAAACAACTTCAGTACTGAGCACTGTACTGTGAAATAAGTTAATTCGGTTCTAGGAATCAGTTTCCTTTCTACGAAGATGGTTGAGTGCAGCAAGTTCAAACTTTTCTTCTAAATGTAATCTAAAAAGATGGCCAAGTTTGCAGATTCACCTCATTTGTAAGGTAGTTTGTTGAGAAAATTAACATCTTTATTGCCGAACATTGTACTGTATGAAATAAGCTCATTCGGTTCTAGGAATCACTTGCTTTCCTACAAAGAAGGTTGAGTGCAGCAAGTTCAAACTTTCCTTGTAAAAGTAATCTGAAAAGATGGCCAAGTTAGAAGATTCGCCTCATTTGTAAAGTAATTTGTTGAGAAAACAACCATCTTCATTCCCGAACATTGTACTGTGTGAAAAAGCTCATTCGGTTCTAGAATTCAGTTGTTTCCTACAGAGACGGTTGAGTGCAACAAGTTCAAACTTTCCTTGTTAATGTAATCTTAAAAGATGGCAAAGTTAGTAGATTCGCTTCATTTGTAAAGTAGTTTGTTGAGAAAACAAACATCTTCAATACTGAGCACTGTACTGTGTGAAATAAGTTAATTCGGTTCTGGGAATCACTTTCCTTTCTACGAAGATGGTTGAGTGCAGCAAGTTCCTTCTTAATGTAATCTAAAAAGATGGCCAAGTTAGCAGATTCACCTCATTTGTAAGGTAGTTTGTTGAGAAAAAATTAACATCTTTATTGCCGAACATTGTACTGTGTGAAATAAGCTCATTCGGTTCTAGGAACCACTTGCTTTCCTACAAAGGAGGTTGAGTGCAGCAAGTTCAAACTTTCCTTGGTAATGTAATGTAAAAAGTTGCACAACGTAGTAGATTGGTCTCATTTCTAAAGTAGTTTCTTTAGAAAAGATACATCTTCAGTACCGAACACTGTACTGTGTGAAATAAGTTAATTCGCTTTAGGAATCAGTTTAATTTCTACGAAGATGGTTGAGTGCAGCAAGTTCAAACATACCTAATTTGTGTAATCTAACAAGATGTAGAAATTAGTGGATTTGCCTCATTTCTAAAGTAGTTTCTTTAGAAAAGAAACATCTTCAGTCCCGAAAACTGTACTGTGTGAAATAAGTCAATTCGATTCTTGGAGTCAGTTTAATTTCTACGAAGATGGTTGAGTGCAGCAAGTGCAAACTTTCCTGGTTAATGTAAGGAAAAAAATTTCAAAGATAGTAGATTCTCCTCATTTGTAAAGTAGTTTGTTGAGAAAACAAACATCTTCATTGCCAAACATTGTACTGTTTGAAATAAGCTCATTCGGTTCTAGGAATCAGTTGCTTTCCTACAAAGAAGGTTGAGTGCAGCAAGTTCAAACTTTTCTTGTTAATGTAATCTGAAAAGATGCACAACTTAGTAAATTGGCCTCATTTCTAAAGTAGTTTGTTTAGAAAACAAACATCTTCAGTACCGAAAACTGTAATATGTGAAATGAGCTAGTTCGGTTCTAGGAATCACTTGCTTTCCTCCGAAGAAGGTTGAGTGTAGTAAGCTCAAACTTTCCTAGTTTGTGTAATCTAACAAGGTGTACAAGATAGTGGATTTGCGTTGTTTCTAAAGCGGTTTCTTTAGAAAACAAACATCTTCAGTACTGAACACTGTATTGTGTGAAATAAGTTAATTCGGTTCTAGGAATCAGTTTCCTTTCTACGAAGATGGTTGAGTTCAACAAGTTCAAACTTTCCTGTTAATGTAATCTAAAAAGATGGCCAAGTTAGAAGATTCGCTTCATTTGTAAAGTAGTTTGTTGAGAAAACAACCATCTTCATTGCCAAACATTGTACTGTGTGAAATAAGCTCAATCGGTTCTAGGAATCAGTTGCTTTCCTACAAAGAAGGTTGAGTGCAGCAAGTTCAAAATTTCCTTCTTAAAGTAATCTGAAAAGATGCACAACTTAGTAAATTGGCCTCATTTTTAAAGTAGTTTGTTTAGAAAACAAACATCTTCAGTACCGAAAACTGTACTTTGTGAAATGAGCTAGTTCGGTTCTAGGAATCACTTGCTTTCCTACGAAGAAGGTTGAGTGCAGCAAGTTCAAACTTTCCTACTTTGTGTAAAATAACAAGATGTACAAGTTAGTGGATTTGCGTCGTTTCTAAAGTCATTTCTTTAGTAAACAAACAACTTCAGTACTGAGCAATTGCTTTCCTGCAAAGAAGGTTGAGTGCAGCAAGTTCAAACTTTCCTTGTTAATGTAATCTCAAAAGATGGCCAAGTTAGAAGATTCGCCTCATTTGTAAAGTAATTTGTTGAGAAAACAACCATCTTCATTCAAGAACATTGTACTGTGTGAAAAAGCTCATTCGGTTCTAGAATTCAGTTGTTTCCTACAAAGACGGTTGAGTGCAACAAGTTCAAACTTTCCTTGTTAATGTTATCTAAAAAGATGCACAACTTAGTAGATTGGCCTCATTTCTAAAGTAGTTTCTTTAGAAAAGAAACATCTTCACTACCGAACTCTGTACTGGGTGAAATAAGATAATTCGCTTCTAGGAATCAGTTTAATTTCTACGAAGATGGTTGAGTGCAGAAAGTTCAAACTTTCCTTGTTAATGTAATCTAAAAAGATGGCAAAGTTAGTAGATTCTCTTCATTTGTAAAGTAGTTTGTTGAGAAAACAACCATCTTCATTGCCAAACATTCTCCTGTGTGAAATAAGTTCATTCGGTTCTAAGAATCAGTTGCTTTCCTACAAAGAAGGTTGAGTGCAGCAAGTTCAAACTTTCCTTGTAAAAGTAATCTGAAAAGATGCACAACTTAGTAAACTGTACTATGTGAAATGAGCTAGTTCAGTTCTAGGAATCACTTGCTTTCCTACAAAGGAGGTTGAGTGCAGCAAGTTCAAACTTTCCTAGTTTGTGTAATCTACCAAGATGTACAAGTTAGTGGATTCACGTCATTTTTAAAGTGGTTTCTTTAGAAAACAAACATCTTCAGTACTGAGCACTGTATTGTGTGAAATAAGTTAATTCGGTTCTAGGAATCAGTTTCCTTCCTACGAAGATGGTGGAGTGCAGCAAGTTCAAACTTTCCTTGTTAATGTAATCTAAAAGATGGCCAAGTTAGCAGATTCACCTCATTTGTAATGTAGTTTGTTGAGAAAAGTAACATATTTATTGCCGAACATTGTACTGTGTGAAATAAGCTCATTCGGTTCTAGGAATCACTTGCTTTCCTCCAAAGAATGTTGAGTGCAGCAAGTTCAAACTTTCCTTGTTAATGTAATGTAAAAAGATACACAATATATTAGATTGGCCTCATTTCTAAAGCAGTTTCTTTAGAAAAGAAACATCTTCTGTACCGAACACTGTACTGTGTGAAATAAGTTAATTCGCTTCTAGGAATCGTTTTAATTTCTACGAAGAAAGTTGAGTGCAGCCAGTTCAAACTTTCCTTGTTAATGTAATCTAAAAAGATTTCAAAGTTAGTAGATTCCCGTCATTTGTAAAGTAGTTTGTTGAGAAAACAAACATCTTCATTTCCAAACATTGTACTGAGTAAAATAAGCTCATTCGGTTCTAGGAATCAGTTGCTTTCCTACAAAGGAGGTTGAGTGCAGCAAGTTCAAACTTTCCTTGTTAATGTAATCTGAAAAGATGCACAACGTAGTAAATTGGCCTCATTTCTAAAGTAGTTTGTTTAGAAAACAAACATCTTCATTACCGAAAACTGTACTATGTGAAATGAGCTAGTTCCGTTCTAGGAATCACTTGCTTTCCTACGAAGAAGGTTTCCTAAGAAGAAGCTTGAGTGCAGCAAGTTCAAACTTTCCTAGTTTGTGTAATCTAAGAAGGTGTACAAGTTAGTGGATTCGCGTCGTTTCTAAAGTGGTTTCTTTAGAAAACAAACATCTTCACTACTGAGCCCTGTATTTTGTGAAATAAGTTAATTCGGTTCTAGGAATCAGTTTCCTTTCTACGAAGATGGTTGAGTGCAGTAAGTTCAAACTTTCCTTGTTAATGTAAGCTAAAAAGATTGCCAAGTTAGCAGATTCACCTCATTTGTACGGTAGTTTGTTGAGAAAAGTAACATCTTTATTGCCGAACATTGTATGTGTGAAATAAGACCATTCGGTTCTAGGAATCACTTGCTTTCCTACAAAGAAGGTTGAGTGCAGCAAGTTCAAACTTTCCTTGGTAATGTAATCTAAAAAGATGCACAACTTAGTAGATTGGCCTCATTTCTAACGTAGTTTCTTTAGAAAAGAAACATCTTCAGTACCGAACACTGTACTGTGTTTAATAAGTGAATTCGCTTGTAGGAATCAGTTTGAGTTCTATGAAGATGGTTGAGTGCAGCAAGTTCAAAATTTCCTTGTTAATGTAATCTCAAAAGATGGCTAAGTTAGAAGATTCGCCTCAATTGTAAAGTAGTTTGTTGAGAAAACAAACATCTTCATTGCCAAACATTGTCCTGTTTGAAATAAGCTCATTCGGTTCTAGGAATCAGAATGCTTTCCTACAAAGAAGGTTGAGTGCAGCAAGTTCAAACTTTCCTTCTTAATGTAATCTGACAAGATGCACAACTTAGTAAATTGGCCTCATTTCTAAAGTAGTTTGTTTAGAAAACAAACATCTTCATTACCGAAAACTGTACTATGTGAAATGAGCTAGTTCAGTTCTAGGAATCACTTGCTTTCCTACGAAGAAGGTTGAGTGCAGAAAGTTCAAGCTTTCCTAGTTTGTGTAATCTAACAAGATGTACAAGTTAGTGGATTCGTGTCGTTTCTAAAGTGGTTTCTTTACAAAACAAACATCTTCAGTACTGAGCACTGTACTGTGTGATATAAGTTAATTCGTTTCTAGGAATCAGTTTCCTTTCTACGAAGATGGTTGAGTGCAGCAAGTTCAAACTTTCCTTGTTAATGTAATCTAAAAAGATGGCCAAGTTAGCAGATTCACCTCATTTGTACGGTAGTTTGTTGAGAAAAGTAACATCTTTATTGCCGAACAATGTACTGTGTGAAATAAGCTCATTCGTTTCTCGGAATCACTTGCTTTCCTCCAAAGAAGGTTGAGTGCAGCAAGTTCAAACTTCCCTTCTTAATGTAATCTCAAAAGATGGCCAAGTTAGCAGATTCACCTCATTTGTAAGGTAGTTTGTTGAGAAAATTAACATCTTTATTGCCGAACATTGTACTGTGTGAAAAAAGCTCATTCGTTTCTAGGAATCACTTGCTTTCCTACAAAGAAGGTTGAGTGCAGCAAGTTTAAACTTTCCTTGGTAATGTAATCTAAAAAGATGCACAACTTAGTAGATTGGCCTCACTTCTAAAGTAGTTTCTTTAGAAAAGAAACATCTTCATTACCGAACACTGTACTGTGTGAAATAAGTTAATTCTCTTCTAGGAATCAGTTTAATTTCTACGAAGATGGTTGAGTGCAGCAAGGTGAAACTTTCATTGTTAATGTAATCTCAAAAGATGGCCAAGTTAGAAGATTCGCCTCATTTGTAAAGTAGTTTGTTGAGAAAACAAACACCTTCATTACCGAACATTGTACTGTGTGAAAAAAGTTCATTCGGTTCTAGAATTCAGTTGCTTTCCTTCAAAGACGGTTGAGTGCACCAAGTTCAAACTTTCCTTGTTAATGTAATCTAAAAAGATGCACAACTTAGTACATTGGCCTCATTTCTAAAGTACTTTCTTAAGAAAAGAAACATCTACAGTACCGAACATTGTACTGTGTGAAATAAGTTAATTCGCTTCTAGGAATCAGTTAAATTTCTACGAAGATGGTTGAGTGCAGCAAGTTCAAACTTTCCTTGTTAATGTAATGTAAAAAGATGCACAGTTTATTAGATTGGCCTCATTTCTAAAGTAGTTTCTTTGGAAAAGATACATCTTCAGTACCGAACACTGTACTGTGTGAAATAAGTTAGTTCGCTTCTAGGAATCAGTTTAATTTCTACGAAGAAGGTTGAGTGCAGCAAGTTCAAACTTTCCTATTTTGTGCAATCTAACAAGATGTACAAGTTAGTGGATTCTCCTCATTTCTAAAGTAGCTTCTTTAGAAAAGAAACATCTTCAGTACCGAACACTGTACTCTGTGAAATAAGTGAATTCGCTTCTAGGAATCAGTTTAATTTCTACAAAGATGGTTGAGTGCAGCAAGTTGAAACTTTCCTTGTTAATGTAATCTAAAAAGATTTCAAAGTTAGTAGATTCACTTCATTTCTAAAGTAGTTTGTTGAGAAAACAAACATCTTCATTTCCAAACATTGTACTGTGTGAAATAAGCTCATTCGGTTCTAGGAATCACTTGCTTTCCTACAAAGAAGGTTGAGTGCAGCAAGTTCAAACTTTCCTTGTTTGTGTAATCTAACAAGCTGTACAAGTTAGTGGATTCGCGTCATTTCTAAAGTGGTTTCTTTAGAAAACAAACATCTTCATTACTGAGCACTGTATTGTGTGAAATAAGTTAATTCGGTTCTAGGAATCAGTTTCCTTTCTACGAAGATGGTTGAGTGCAGCAAGTTCAAACTTTCCTTGTTAATGTAATCTAAACTGATGGAAAAGTTAGCAGATTCACCTCATTTGTACGGTAGTTTGTTGCGAAAAGTAACATCTTTATTGCCGAATATTGCACTGAGTGAAATAAGCTCATTCGGTTCTAGGAATGACTTGCTTTCCTCCAAAGAAGGTTCAGTGCAGTAAGTTCAAACTTTCCTTGTTAACGTAATCTAAAAAGATGCACAACTTAGTATATTGGCCTCATGTCTAAAGTAGTTTCTTTAGAAAAGAAACATCTTCAGTATAGAAAACTGTACTGTGTGAAATGAGTTAATTTGCTTCTAGGAATCAGTTTAATTTCTACGAAGCAGGTTGAGTGCAGCAAGTTCAAACTTTCCTTGGTAATGGAATCTGGAAAGATGCACAACTTAGTAGATTGGCCTCATTTCTAAAGTAGTTTCTTTAGAAAAGAAACATCTTCAGTACCGAACACTGTACTGTGTGAAATCAATGAATTCGCTTCTAGGAAACAGTTTCCTTTCTATGAAGATGGTTGAGTGCAGCAAGTTCAAACATTCCTTGTTAATGTAATCTAAAAAGATGGCCAAGTTAGCAGATTCCCCTCATTTGTAAGGTAGTTTGTTGAGAAAAGTAACATATTTATTGCCGAACATTGTACTGTGTGAAATAAGCTCATTCGGTTCTAGGAATCACTTGCTTTCCTACAAAGAATGTTGAGTGCATCAAGTTCAAACTTTCCTGGTTAATGTAATTTAAAAGATGGCCAATTTATTAGATTGGCCTCATTTCTAAAGTAGTTTCTTTAGAAAAGAAACATCTTTAGTAGCGAACACTGTACTGTGTGAAATAAGTTAATTCGCTTCTAGGAATCAGTTTAATTTCTACGAAGAATGTTGAGTGCAGCAAGTTCAAACTTTACTAGTTTGTGTAATGTAACAAGATGTACAAGTTAGTGGATTCGCCTCATTTCTAAAGTAGTTTCTCTAGAAAAGAAACATCTTTAGCACCGAACACTGTACTGTGTGAAATAAGTGAATTCGCTTCTAGGAATCAGTTTAATTTCTACGAAGATGGTTGAATGCAGCAAGTTCAAACTTTCCTTGTTAATGTAATCTAAAAAGATTTCAATGTTAGTAGATTCGCCTCATTTGTAAAGTAGTTTGTTGAGAAAAGAAACATCTTCATTTCCAAACATTGTACTGTGTGAAATAAGCTCATTCGGTTCTAATAATCAGTTGCTTTCCTACAAAGAAGGCTGAGTGCAGCAAGTTCAAACTTTCCTTGTTAATGTAATCTAAAAAGATGCATAACTTAGTAAATTGGCCTCATTTCTAAAGTAGTTTGTTTAGAAAACAAACATGTTCATTACCGAATACTGTACTATATGAAATGAGCTAGTTCGGTTCTAGGAATCACTTGCTTTCCTACGAAGAAAGTGGAGTGCAGCAAGTTCAAACTTTCCTAGTTTGTGTAATCTAACAAGATGTACAAGTTAGTGGATTCGCGTCGTTTCTAAAGTGGTTTCATTAGAAAACAAACATCTTCAGTACTGAGCACTGTACTGTGTGAAATAAGTTAATTCGGTTTTCGGAATCAGTTTCCTTTCTACGAAGATGGTTGAGTGCAGCAAGTTCAAACTTACCTTGTTAATGTAATCTAAAACGATGGCCAAGTTAGCAGATTCACCTCATTTTTAAGGTAGTTTGTTGCGAAAAGTAACATCTTTATTGCTGAACATTGTACTGTGTGAAATAAGCTCATTCGATTCTAGCAATAACTTGCTTTCCTACAAAGGTTGATTGCAGCAAGTTCAAACTTTCCTTGTTAATGTAATCTAAAAAGATGGCCAAGTTAGTAGATTCGCCTCATTTGTAAAGTAGTTTGTTGAGAAAACAAACATCTTCATTGCCAAACATTGTACTGTGTGAAATAAGCTCATTCACTTCTAGGAATCAGTTGCTTTCCTATAAAGGAGGTTGAGTGCAGCAAGTTCAAACTTTCCTTGTTAATGTAATCTAAAAAGATGCACAACTTAGTAAATTGGTCTCATTTCTAAAGTATTTTGTTTAGAAAACAAACATCTTCATTACCGAAAACTGTACTATGTGAAATGAGCTAGTTCGGTTCTAGGAATCAGTTTGCTTTCCTACAAAGAAGGTTGAGTGCAGCAAGTTCAAACTTTCCTAGTTAATGTAATCTAACAAGATGTACAAGTTAGTGGATTGGCCTCTTTTCTAAAGTGGTTCCTTTAGAAAACAAACATCTTCAGTACTGAGCACTGTACTGTGTGAAATAAGTTAATTCGGTTCTAGGAATCAGTTTCCTTTCTACGAATATGGTTGAGTGCAGCAAGTTCAAACTTTCCTTGTTAATGTTATCTAAAAAGATGGCCAAGTTAGCAGATTCACCTCATTTGTAAGGTAGTTTGTTGAGAAAATTAACATCTTTATTGCCAAACATTGTACTGTGTGAAATAAGCTCATTCGGTTCTAGGAATCACTTGCTTTCCCACAAAGAAGGTTGAGTGCAGCAAGTTCAAACTTTCCTTGGTAATGTAATCTAAAAAGATGCACAACTTTGCAGATTGGCCTCATTTCTAAAGTAGTTTCTTTAGAAAAGAAATATCTTCAGTACCGAACACTGTTCTGTGTGAAATAAGTGAATTTGCTTCTAGAAATCAGTTTAATTTCTACGAAGATGGTTGAGTGCAGCAATTCAACTTTCCTTGTTAATGTAATCTCAAAAGATGGCTAAGTTTGAAGATTTGCCTCATTTGAAAAGTAGTTTGTTGAGAAAACAAACATCTTCATTGCCAAACATTGTACTGTTTGAAATAAGCTCATTCGGTTCTAGGAATCAGTTGCTTTCCTACAAAGAAGTTTGAGTGCAGCAATTTCAAACTTTCCTTGTTAATGTAATCTGAAAAGATTCACAACTTAGTAAATTGTCCTGATTTCTAAAGTAGTTTGTTTAGAGAACAAACATCTTCATTACCGAAAACTGTACTATGTGAAATGAGCGAGTTCGGATCTAGGAATCACTTGCTTTCCTTCGGAGAAGGTTGAGTGCAGCAATTTCAAACTTTCCTAGTTTGTGTAATCTAACAAGATGTACAAGTTAGTGGATTCGCGTCATTTCTAAAGTGGTTTCTTTAGAACACAAACATCTTCAGTACTGAGCACTGTACTGTGTGAAATAAGTTAATTCGCTTCTAGGAATCAGTTTCCTTTCAACGAAGATGGTTGAGTGCAGCAAGTTCAAACTTTCCTTCTTAATGTAATCTAAAAATATGGCCAAGTTAGCAGATTCACCTCATTTGTAAGGTAGTTTGTTGAGAAAAGTAACATATTTACTGCCGAACATTGTACTGTGTGAAATAAGCTCATTCGGTTCTAGGAATCACTTGCTTTCCTACAAAGACTGTTGAGTGCAGCAAGTTCAAACTTTCCTTGTTAATGTAATGTAAAAACATGCACAATTTATTAGATTGGCCTCATTTCTAAAGTAGTTTCTTTAGAAAAGAAATATCTTCAGTACCGAACACTGTATTGTGTAAAATCAGTGAATTCGCTTCTAGGAATCAGTTTAATTTCTACGAAGAAGGTTGAGTGCAGCAAGTTCAAACTTTACTAGTTTGTGTAATGTAACAAGATGTACAAGTTAGTGGATTCGCCTGATTTCTAAAGTAGTTTCTCTAGAAAAGAAACAGCTTCAATACCGAACACTGTACTGTGTGAAAAAAGTGAATTCGCTTCTAGGAATCAGTTTAATTTCTACGAAAATGGTTGAGTGCAGCAAGTTCAAACTTTCCTTGTTAATGTAATCTAAAAAGATTTCAAAGTTAGTAGATTCGCCTCATTTGTAAAATAGTTTGTTGAGAAAACAAACATCTTCATTTCCAAACATTGTACGGTGTGAAATAAGCTCATTCGGTTCTGGGAATCAGTTGCTTTCTTACAAAGAAGGTTGAGTGCAGCAAGTTCAAACTTTCCTTGTTAATGTAATCTGAGAAGATACGCAACTTAGTAAATTGGCCTCATTTCTAAAGTAGTTTGTTTAGAAAACAAACATCTTCATTGCCGAATATTGTACTGTGTGACAAAAGCTCATTCGGTTCTAGAATTCAGTTAAATTCCTACAAGGAAGGTTGATTGCAACAAGTTCAAACTTTCCTTGGTAATGTAATCTAAAAAGATGCACAACTTAGTAGATTGGCCTCATTTCTAAAGTACTTTCTTTAGAAAGAAACATCTTCAGTACCGAACACTGTACTGTGTGAAAAAAGTTAATTCGCTTCTAAGAATCAGTATAATTTCTACGAAGAAAGTTGAGTGCAGCAAGTTCAAACTTTCCTAGTTTGTGTAATCTAACAAGATGTACAAGTTAGTGGATTCAACTCATTTCTAAAGTAGTTTCTTTATAACAGAAACATCTTCAGTACCTAATGTGTGTAATAAGTTAATTCGCTACTAGGAATCAGTTTAATTTCTACGAAGATGGCAGAGTGCAGAAAGTTCAAACTTTCCTAGTTTGTGTAATCTAACAAGATGTACAAGTTAGTGGATTCGCCTCATTTCCAAAGTAGTTTCTTTAGAAAAGAAACATCTTCAGTCCCGAACACTGTACTGTGTGAAATAAGTCAATTCGATTCTAGGAATCAGTTTCCTTTCTACGAAGATGGTTGAGTGCGGCAAGTTCAAACTTTGCTTGTTAATGTCATCTAAAAAGATGGCCAAGTTAGCAGATTCACCTCATTTGTAAGGTAGTTTGTTGAGAAAATTAACATCTTTATTGCCGAACCTTATACTGTGTGAAATAAGCTCTTTCTGTTCTAGGAATCACTTACTCTCCTAGAAAGAAGGTTGAGTGCAGCAAGTTCAAACTTTCCTTGGTAATGTAATCTAAAAAGATGCCCAACTTAGTAGATTGGCCTCAATTCTAAAGTAGTTTCTTTAGAAAAGAAACATCTTCAGTTCCTAACACTGTACTGTGTGAAATAAGTGAATTCGCTTCTAGGAATCAGTTTAATTTCTACGAAGATGGTTGAGTGCAGCAAGTTCAAACTTTCCTTGTTAATGTAATCTTAAAAGATGGCCAAGTTAGAAGATTCGCCTCATTTGTAAAGTAGTTTGTTTAGAAAAGAAACATCTTCATTGCCAAACATTGTACTGTTTGAAATAAGCTCATTCGGTTCTAGGAATCAGTTGCTTTCCTACAAAGAAGGTTGAGTGCAGCAAGTTCAAACTTTCCTTAGTAATGTAATGTAAAAAGATGCACAACTTAGCAGATTGGCCTCATTTCTAAAGTAGTTTCTTTAGAAAAGAAACATCTTCATTACCGAACACTGTACTGTGTGATAAAAGTGAATTCGTTTCTAGGAATCAGTTTAATTTCTACGAAGATGGTTGAGTGCAGCAAGTTCAAACTTTCCTTGTTAATGTAATCTCAAAAGATGGCCAAGTTAGAAGTTTCGCCTCATTTGTAAAGTAGTTTGTTGAGAAAACAAACATCTTCATTGCCAAACACTGTACTGTTTGAAATAAGCTCATTCGGTTCTAGGAATCAGTTGCTTTCATACAAAGACGGTTGAGTACAGCAAGTTCAAACATTCCTTGTTAATGTAATCTAAAAAGATTTCAAAGTTAGTAGATTCGCCTCATTTGTAAAGTAGTTTTTTGAGAAAACAAACATCTTCATTTCCAAACATTGTACTGTGTGAAATAAGCTCATTCGGTTCTAGGAATCAGTTGCTTTCCTACAAAGAAGGTTGAGTGCAGGAAGTTCAAACTTTTTCCATATTAATGTAATCTAAAAAGATGCACAAGTTAGTAATTTGGCCTCATTTCTAAAAGTAGTTTGTTTAGAAAACAAACATCTTCATTACCGAAAACTGTACTGTTTGAAATAAGCTAGTTTGGTTCTAGGAATCACTTGCTTTCCTACAAAGAAGGTTGAGTGCAGCAAGTTCAAACTTTCCTAGTTAATGTAGTCTAACAAGATGTACAAGTTAGTGGATTCGCCTCATTTCTAAAGTGATTTCTTTAGAAAACAAACATCTTCATTACTGAGCACTGTACTGTGTGAAATAAGCTAATTCGGTTCCAGGAATCAGTTTCTTTCCTACGAAGATGGTTGAGTGCAGCAAGTTCAAACTTTCCTTGTTAATGTAATCTAAAAAGATGGCCAAGTTAGCAGATTCACCTCATTTGTAAGATAGTTTGTTGAGAAAACAAACATCTTTCATTGCCGAACCTTGTACTGTGTGAAATAAGCTCATTCGGTTCTAGGAATCACTTGCATTCCTACAAAGAAGGTTGAGTGCAGCAAGTTCAAACTTTTCTTGGTAATGTAATGTAAAAAAGATGCACAAGTTAGTAGATTGGTACATTTCTAAAGTAGTTTCTTTAGAAAAAAACATCTTCAGTACCGAACACTGTACTGTGTGAAATAAGTTAATTCGGTTCTAGGAATCAGTTTAATTTCTACGAAGATGGTTCAGTGCAGCAAGTTCAAACTTTCCTTGTTAATGTAATCTCAAAAAGATGGCCAAGTTAGAAGATTCGCCTCATTTGTAAAGTAGTTTGTTGAAAACAAACATCTTCATTGCCAAACATTGTACTGTGTGAAAAAGCTAATTCGGTTCTAGGAATCAGTTCCTTTCCTACAAAGATGGTTGAGTGCAACAAGTTCAAACTTTCCTTGTTAATGTAATCTAAAAAGATGCACAACTTAGTAGATTGGGCTCATTTCTAAAGTAGTTTCTTTAGAAAAGAAACATCTTCAGTACTGAACACTGTAATGTGTGAAATAAGTTAATTCGCTTCTAGGAATCAGATTAATTTCTCTGAAGATGGTTGAGTGCAGCAAGTTCAAACTTTCCTAGTTTAATGTAATCTAACAAGATGTACAAGTTAGTGGATTCGCCTCTTTTCTAAAGTAGTTTCTTCAGAAAAGAAACATCTTCATTGCCGAACACTGTACTGTGTGAAATAAGTTAAATCGCTTCTAGGAATCAGTTTAATTTCCTACAAAGATGGTTGAGTGCAGCAAGTTCAAACTTTCCTTCTTTATGTAATCTCAAAACATGGCCAAGTTAGAAGATTCGCCTCATTTGTAAAGTAGTTTGTTGAGAAAACAAACATCTTCATTGCTGAACATTGTACTGTGTGAAAAAAGCTCATTCGGTTCTAGAATTCAGTTGCATTCCTATAAAGAAGGTTGATTGCACCAAGTTCAAACTTTCTTTGTTAATCTAATGTAAAAAGATGCAAACTTAGTAGATTGGCCTCATTTCTAAAGTAGTTTCTTTGGAAAAGAAATATCTTCAGTACCAAACACTGTACTGTGTGAAAAAGTTAATTCGCTTCTGGAATCAGTTTAATTTCTACGAAGAAGGTTGAGTGCAGCAAGTTCAAACTTTCCTAGTTTGTGTAATCTAACAAGATGTACAAGTTAGTGGATTCGCCTCATTTCTAAAGTAGTTTCTTTAGAAAAGAAACCTCTTCAGTACCGAACATTATACTGTGTGAAATAAGTTAATTTGCTACTAGGAATCAGTTTAATTTCTACGAAGATGTTAGAGTGCAACAAGTTCAAACTTTCCTTGTTAATGTAATCTAAAAGGTGCACAAGTTAGTAAATTGTCCTCATTTCTAAAGTAGTTTCTTTAGAAAAGAAACATCTTCATTACCGAACACTGTACTGTGTGAAATAAGTTAAATCGGTTTCTAGGAATCAGTTTAATTTCTTGAAGATGGTTGAGTGCAGCAAGTTCAAACTTTCCTTGTTAATGTAATCTCAAAAGATGGCCAAGTTAGAAGATTCGCCTCATTAGTAAAGTAGTTTGTTGAGAAAACAAACATCTTCATTACGTAACATTGTACTGTGTGAAATAAGCTCATTCGGTTCTAGGAATCACTTGCTTTCCTACAAAGAATGTTGAGTGCAGCAATTTCAAACTTTCATTGTTAATGTAATGTAAAAAGATGCACAATTTATTCGATTGACCTCATTTCTAAAGTAGTTTCTTTAGAAAAGAAACATCTTCAGTACCGAACACTGTACTGTGTGAAATAAGTGAATTCGCTTCTAGGAATCAGTTTAATTTCTACGAACATGGTTGAGTGCAGCAAGTTCAAACTTTCCTAGTTTTTGTAATCTAACAAGATATACAAGTTAGTGGATTCGACTCATTTCTAAAGTAGTTTCTTTAGAAAAGAAACATCTTCAGTACCGGAAACTGTACTGTGTGAAATAAGTGAATTCGATTCTAGGAATCAGTTTAATTTCTACGAAGATGGTTGAGTGCAGCTAGTTCAAACTTTCCTTGTTAATGTAATCTAAAAAGGTGCACAACTTAGTAAATTGGCCTCATTTCTAAAGTAGTTTCTTTAGAAAAGAAACATCTTCATTACCGAACACTGTACTGTGTGAAATAAGTTAAATCGCTTCTAGGAATCAGTTTAATTTCTACGAAGATGGTTGAGTGCAGCAAGTTCAAACTTTCCCTGTTAAAGTAATCTCAAAAGATGGCCAAGTTAGAAGATTCGCCTCATTAGTAAAGTAGTTTGTTGAGAAAACAAACACCTTCATTACCTAACATTGTAATGTGTGAAAAAAGCTCATTCGGTTCTAGGAATCACTTGCTTTCCTACAAAGAATGTGGAGTGCAGCAATTTCAAACTTTCCTTGTTAATGTAATGTAAAAAGATGCACAATTTATTCGATTGGCCTCATTTCCAAAGTAGTTTCTTTAGAAAAGAAACATCTTCAGTACCGAACACTGTACTGTGTGAAATAAGTGAATTCGCTTCTAGGAATCAGTTTAATTTCTACGAACATGGTTGAGTGCAGCAAGTTCAAACTTTCCTAGTTTGTGTAATCTAACAAGATATACAAGTTAGTGGATTTGACTCATTTCTAAAGTAGTTTCTTTAGAAAAGAAACATCTTCAGTACCGAAAACTGTACTGTGTGAAATAAGTGAATTCGATTCTAGGAATCAGTTTAATTTCTACGAAGATGGTTGAGTGCAGCTAGTTCAAACTTTCCTTGTTAATGGAATCTAAAAAGATTTCAAAGTTAGTAGATTCGCCTCATTTGTAAAGTAGTTTGTTGAGAAAACAAACATCTTCATTTCCACACATTGTACTGTGTGAAATAAGCTCTTTCGGTTCCAGGAATCAGTTGCTTTCCTACAAAGAAGGCTGAGTGCAGCAAGTTCAAACTTTCCTTGTTAATGTAATCTAAAAAGATGCATAACTTAGTAAATTGGCCACATTTCTAAAGTACTTTGTTTAGAAAACAAACAGGTTCATTGCCAAAAACTGTACTATGTGAAATGATCTAGTTCGGTTCTAGGAATCACTTGCTTTCCTACAAAGACAGTTGAGTACAGCAAGTTCAAACTTTCCCAGTTTGTGTAATCTAACAAGATGTACAAGTTAGTGGATTCACGTCGTTTCTAAAGTGGTTTCATTAGAAAACAAACATCTTCAGTACTGAGCACTGTACTGTGTGAAATAAGTTAATTCGGTTCTAGGAATCAGTTTCCTTTCTCTGAAGATGGTTGAGTGCAGCAAGTTCAAACTTTCCTTGTTAATGTAATTCAAAAAGATGGCCAAGTTAGCAGATTCACCTAATTTGTAAGGGTAGTTTGTTTAGAAAAGTAACATATTTATTGCGAACATTGTACTGTGTGAAATAAGCTCATTCAGTTCTAGGAATCACTTGCTTTCCTACAAAGAATGTAGAGTGCAGCAATTTTAAACTTTCCTTGTTAATGTAATGTAAAAAGATGCACAATTTATTCGATTGGCCTCATTTCTAAAGTAGTTTCTTTAGAAAGAAACATCTTCAGTACCGAACACTGTACTGTGTGAAATAAGTGAATTCGCTTCTAGGAATCAGTTTAATTTCTACGAATATGCTTGAGTGCAGCAAGTTCAAACATTCCTTGTTAATGTAATCTCAAAAGATGGCCAAGTTAGAAGATTCGCCTCATTTGTAAGGTAGTTTGTTAAGAAAACAAACATCTTTATTGCCAAACATTGTACTGTGTGAAAAAAAGCTCATTCGGTTCTAGGAATCAGTTGCTTTCCTACAAAGACGGTTGACTGCAGCAAGTTCATACTTTCCTTGTTAATGTAATCTAAAAAGATGCACAACTTAGTAGATTGGGCTCATTTCTAAAGTTGTTTCTTAAGAAAAGAAACATCTTCAGTACCGAACACTGTACTGTGTGAAATAAGATAATTCGTTCTAGGAATCAGTTTAATTTCTACGAAGATGGTTGAGTGCAGCAAGTTCAAACTTTCCTAGTTTGTGTAATCTAAGAAGATGTACAAGTTAGTGGATTCGCCTCATTTCTAAAGTAGTTTCTTTACAAAAGAAACATCTTCAGTACCGAACACTGTACTGTGTGAAATAAGTGAATTCGCTTCTAGGAAACAGTTCAATTTCTACGAAGCTGTTAGAGTGCAGCAAGTTCAAACTTTCCTTGTTAATGTAATCTAAAAAGATGGCCAAGTTAGTAGATTCACCTCATTTGTAACGTAGTTTGTTGAGAAAACAAACATCTTCATTACTGAAAACTGTACTATGTGAAATGAGCTAGATTCGGTTCTAGGAATCACTTGCTTTCCTCTGAAGAAGGTTGAGTGCAGCAAGTTCAAACTTTCCTAGCTTGTGTAATCTAAGAAGATGTATAAGTTAGTGGATTCGCGTCTTTTCCAAAGTGGTTTCTTTAGAAAACAAACATCTTCATTACCGAGCACTGTACTGTGTTAAATAAGTTAATTCGGTTTTAGGAATCAGTTTCCTTTCTACGAAGATGGTTGAGTGCAGCAAGTTCAAACTTTCCTTGTAAATGTAATCTAAAAAAGATGGCCAAGTTATCAGATGAACCTCATTTGTAAGGTAGTTTGTTGAGAAAATTAACATTTTATTTGCCGAACATTGTACTGTGTGAAATAAGCTCATTCGGTTCTAGGAATCACTTGCTTTCCTACAAAGAATGTTGAGTGCAGCAAGTTCAAATTTTCCTTGTTAATGTAATCTAAGAAGATGCAAAATTTATTAGATTGGCCTCAGTTTCTAAAGTAGTTTCTTTAGAAAAGAAACATCTTCAGTACCGACCACTGTACTGTGTGAAATAAGTGAATTCGATTCTAGGAATCAGTTTAATTTCTACGAAGATGGTTGAGTGCAGCAAGTTCAAACTTTCCTTGTTAATGTAATCTCCAAAGATGGCCAAGTTAGAACATTGGCCTCATTTGTAAAGTAGTCTGTTGACAAAACAAACATCTTCATTCCCAAACATTGTACTGTGTGGAAAAAGCTCATTCGGTTCTAGAATTCAGTTGCTTTGCTACAAAGACGGTTGAGTGCAACAAGTTCAAACTTTCCTTGTTAAAGTAATCTAAAAAGATGCACAACTTCGTAGATTGGACTCATTTCTAAAGGAGTTTCTTTAGAAAAGAAACATCTTCAATACCGAACACTGTAGTGTGTGAAATAAGTTAATTCGCTTCTAGGAATCAGTTTAATTTCTACGAAGATGGTTGAGTGCAGCAAGTTCAAACTTTCCTAGCTTGTGTAAACTAACAAGATGATCAAATTAGTGGATTCGCCTCATTTCAAAAGTAGTTTCTTTAGAAAAGAAACATCTTCAGTACCGAACACTGTACTGTGTGAAATAAGTGAATTCGGTTCTAGGAATCAGTTTAATTTCTATGAAGATGGTTGAGTGCAGCAAGTTCAAACTTTCCTTGTTTATCTAATCTCAAAAGATGGCCAAGTTAGAAGATTCGCCTCATTTGTAAGGTAATTTTTTGAGAAAACAAACATCTTCATTGCCGAATATTGTACTGTGTGACAAAAGCTCATTCGGTTCTGGAATTCAGTTGCATTCCTACAAAGAAGGTTGATTGCAACAAGTTCAAACTTTCCTTGTTAATGTAATGTAAATAGATGCATAACTTAGTAGATTGGCCTCATTTCTAAAGTAGTTTCTTTAGAAAGAAACATCTTCAGTACCGAACACTGTACTGTGTGAAAAAAGTTAATTAGCTTCTAGGAATCAGTTTAATTTCTACGAAGAAGGTTGAGTGCAGCAAGTTCAAACTTTCCTAGTTTGTGTAATCTAACAAGATATACAAGTTAGTGGAATCGCGTCATTTCTAAAGTGGTTTCTTTAGAAAACAAACATCTTCAGTACTGAGCACTGTACTGTGTGAAATAAGTTAATTTGGTTCTAGGAATCAGTTTCCTTTCTACGAAGATGGTTGAGTGCAGCAAGTTCAAACTTTCCTTGTTAATGTAATGTAAAAAGATGGCCAAGTTAGCAGATTCACCTCATTTGTAAGGTAGTTTGTTGAGAAAACAAACATGTTCATTGCCAAACATTGTACTGTGTGAAATAAGCTCATTCGGTTCTAGGAATCAGTTGCTTTCCTTCAAAGGAGGTTGAGTGCAGCAAGTTCAAACTTTCCTTGTTAATGTAATCTAAAAAGATGCACAACTTAGTAAATTGGCCTCATTTATAAAGTAGTTTGTTTAGAAAACAAACATCTTCATTACCGAAAACTGTACTATGTGAAATGAGCTAGTTCGCTTCTAGGAATCACTTGCTTTCCTACGAAGAAGGTTGAGTGCAGCAAGTGCAACCTTTCCTAATTTGTGTAATCTACCAAGGTGTACAAGTTGGTGGATTCGCGTCTTTTCTGAAGTCATTTCTTAGAAAACAAACATCTTCAGTACTGAGCACTGTATTGTGTGAAATAAGTTAATTTGGTTCTAGGAATCAGTTTCCTTTTTACGAAGATGGTTGAGTGCAGCAAGTTTAAACTTTCCATATTAATGTAATCTAAAAAGATGCCCAAGTTAGCAGATTCACCTCATTTGTAAGGTAGTTTGTTGAGAAAAGTAACATCTTTATTGCCGAACATTGTACTGTGTGAAAAAAGCTTATTCAGTTCTAGAATTCAGTTCCTTTCCTACAAAGATGGTTGAGTGCAACAAGTTCAAACTTTCCTTGTTAATGTAATCTAAAAAGATGCACAACTTAGTAGATTGGGCTCATTTCTAAAGTAGTTTCTTTAGAAAAGAAACATCTTCAGTACTGAACACTGTAATGTGTGAAATAAGTTAATTCGCTTCTAGGAATCAGATTAATTTCTACGAAGATGGTTGAGTGCAGCTAGTTCAAACTTTCCTAGTTTGTGTAATCTAACAAGATGTACAAGTTAGTGGATTCGCCTCTTTTCTAAAGTAGTTTCTTCAGAAAAGAAACATCTTCAGTACCGAACACTGTACTGTGTGAAATAAGTTAAATCGCTTCTAGGAATCAGTTTAATTTCTACGAAGATGGTTGAGTGCAGCAAGTTCAAACTTTCCTTCTTTATGTAATCTCAAAACATGGCCAAGTTAGAAGATTCGCCTCATTTGTAAAGTAGTTTGTTGAGAAAACAAACATCTTCATTGCTGAACATTGTACTGTGTGAAAAAAGCTCATTCGGTTCTAGAATTCAGTTGCATTCCTATAAAGAAGGTTGATTGCACCAAGTTCAAACTTTCTTTGTTAATCTAATGTAAAAAGATGCAAACTTAGTAGATTGGCCTCATTTCTAAAGTAGTTTCTTTGGAAAGAAATATCTTCAGTACCAAACACTGTACTGTGTGAAAAAAGTTAATTCGCTTCTGGAATCAGTTTAATTTCTGCGAAGAAGGTTGAGTGCAGCAAGTTCAAACTTTCCTAGTTTGTGTAATCTAACAAGATGTACAAGTTAGTGGATTCGCCTCATTTCTAAAGTAGTTTCTTTAGAAACGAAACCTCTTCAGTACCGAACATTATACTGTGTGAAATAAGTGAATTTGCTACTAGGAATCAGTTTAATTTCTACGAAGATGTTAGAGTGCAACAAGTTCAAACTTTCCTTGTTAATGTAATCTAAAAAGGTGCACAACTTAGTAAATTGTCCTCATTTCTAAAGTAGTTTCTTTAGAAAAGAAACATCTTCATTACCGAACACTGTACTGTGTGAAATAAGTTAAATCGCTTCTAGGAATCAGTTTAATTTCTTCGAAGATGGTTGAGTGCAGCAAGTTCAAACTTTCCTTGTTAATGTAATCTCAAAAGATGGCCAAGTTAGAAGATTCGCCTCATTAGTAAAGTAGTTTGTTGAGAAAACAAACATCTTCATTACGTAACATTGTACTGTGTGAAATAAGCTCATTCGGTTCTAGGAATCACTTGCTTTCCTACAAAGAATGTTGAGTGCAGCAATTTCAAACTTTCATTGTTAATGTAATGTAAAAAGATGCACAATTTATTCGATTGACCTCATTTCTAAAGTAGTTTCTTTAGAAAAGAAACATCTTCATTACCGAACACTGTACTGTGTGAAATAAGTGAATTCGGTTCTAGGAATCAGTTTAATTTCTACGAACATGGTTGAGTGCAGCAAGTTCAAACTTTCCTAGTTTTTGTAATCTAACAAGATATACAAGTTAGTGGATTCGACTCATTTCTAAAGTAGTTTCTTTAGAAAAGAAACATCTTTCAGTACCGGAAACTGTACTGTGTGAAATAAGTGAATTCGATTCTAGGAATCAGTTTAATTTCTACGAAGATGGTTGAGTGCAGCTAGTTCAAACTTTCCTTGTTAATGTAATCTAAAAAGGTGCACAAGTTTAGTAAATTGGCCTCATTTCTAAAGTAGTTTCTTTAGAAAAGAAACATCTTCATTACGAACACTGTACTGTGTGAAATAAGTTAAATCGCTTCTAGGAATCAGTTTAATTTCTACGAAGATGGTTGAGTGCAGCAAGTTCAAACTTTCCCTGTTAAAGTAATCTCAAAAGATGGCCAAGTTAGAAGATTCGCCTCATTAGTAAAGTAGTTTGTTGAGAAAACAAACACCTTCATTACCTAACATTGTAATGTGTGAAAAAAGCTCATTCGGTTCTAGGAATCACTTGCTTTCCTACAAAGAATGTGGAGTGCAGCAATTTCAAACTTTCCTTGTTAATGTAATGTAAAAAGATGCACAATTTATTCGATTGGCCTCATTTCCAAAGTAGTTTCTTTAGAAAAGAAACATCTTCAGTACCGAACACTGTACTGTGTGAAATAAGTGAATTAGTTCTAGGAATCAGTTTAATTTCTACGAACATGGTTGAGTGCAGCAAGTTCAAACTTTCCTAGTTTGTGTAATCTAACAAGATATACAAGTTAGTGGATTTGACTCATTTCTAAAGTAGTTTCTTTTAAAAGAAACATCTTCAGTACCCAAAACTGTACTGTGTGAAATAAGTGAATTCGATTCTAGGAATCAGTTTAATTTCTACGAAGATGGTTGAGTGCAGCTAGTTCAAACTTTCCTTGTTAATGGAATCTAAAAAGATTTCAAAGTTAGTAGATTCGCCTCATTTGTAAAGTAGTTTGTTGAGAAAACAAACATCTTCATTTCCACACATTGTACTGTGTGAAATAAGCTCTTTCGGTTCCAGGAATCAGTTGCTTTCCTACAAAGAAGGCTGAGTGCAGCAAGTTCAAACTTTCCTTGTTAATGTAATCTAAAAAGATGCATAACTTAGTAAATTGGCCACATTTCTAAAGTACTTTGTTTAGAAAACAAACAGGTTCATTACCGAAAACTGTACTATGTGAAATGATCTAGTTCGGTTCTAGGAATCACTTGCTTTCCTACGAAGACAGTTGAGTACAGCAAGTTTAAACTTTCCCAGTTTGTGTAATCTAACAAGATGTACAAGTTAGTGGATTCACGTCGTTTCTAAAGTGGTTTCATTAGAAAACAAACAACTTCAGTACTGAGCACTGTACTGTGTGAAATAAGTTAATTCGGTTCTAGGAATCAGTTTCCTTTCTACGAAGATGGTTGAGTGCAGCAAGTTCAAACTTTCCTTGTTAATGTAATTCAAAAAGATGGCCAAGTTAGCAGATTCACCTAATTTGTAGGGTAGTTTGTTGCGAAAAGTAACATATTTATTGCCGAACATTGTACTGTGTGAAATAAGCTCATTCAGTTCTAGGAATCACTTGCTTTCCTACAAAGAATGTAGAGTGCAGCAATTTTAAACTTTCCTTGTTAATGTAATGTAAAAAGATGCACAATTTATTCGATTGGCCTCATTTCTAAAGTAGTTTCTTTAGAAAGGAAACATCTTCAGTACCGAACACTGTACTGTGTGAAATAAGTGAATTCGCTTCTAGGAATCAGTTTAATTTCTACGAATATGCTTGAGTGCAGCAAGTTCAAACATTCCTTGTTAATGTAATCAAAAAGATGGCCAAGTTAGAAGATTCGCCTCATTTGTAAGGTAGTTTGTTAAGAAAACAAACATCTTTATTGCCAAACATTGTACTGTGTGAAAAAAGCTCATTCGGTTCTAGGAATCAGTTGCTTTCCTACAAAGACGGTTGACTGCAGCAAGTTCATACTTTCCTTGTTAATGTAATCTAAAAAGATGCACAACTTAGTAGATTGGGCTCATTTCTAAAGTTGTTTCTTAAGAAAAGAAACATCTTCAGTACCGAACACTGTACTGTGTGAAATAAGATAATTCGTTCTAGGAATCAGTTTAATTTCTACGAAGATGGTTGAGTGCAGCAAGTTCAAACTTTCCTAGTTTGTGTAATCTAAGAAGATGTACAAGTTAGTGGATTCGCCTCATTTCTAAAGTAGTTTCTTTACAAAAGAAACATCTTCAGTACCGAACACTGTACTGTGTGAAATAAGTGAATTCGCTTCTAGGAAACAGTTCAATTTCTACGAAGCTGTTAGAGTGCAGCAAGTTCAAACTTTCCTTGTTAATGTAATCTAAAAAGATGGCCAAGTTAGTAGATTCACCTCATTTGTAACGTAGTTTGTTGAGAAAACAAACATCTTCATTACCGAAAACTGTACTATGTGAAATGAGCTAGTTCGGTTGTAGGAATCACTTGCTTTCCTACGAAGAAGGTTGAGTGCAGCAAGTTCAAACTTTCCTAGCTTGTGTAATCTAAGAAGATGTATAAGTTAGTGGATTCGCGTCTTTTCCAAAGTGGTTTCTTTAGAAAACAAACATCTTCAGTACCGAGCACTGTACTGTGTTAAATAAGTTAATTCGGTTTTAGGAATCAGTTTCCTTTCTACGAAGATGGTTGAGTGCAGCAAGTTCAAACTTTCCTTGTAAATGTAATCTAAAAAGATGGCCAAGTTATCAGATGAACCTCATTTGTAAGGTAGTTTGTTGAGAAAATTAACATTTTTATTGCCGAACATTGTACTGTGTGAAATAAGCTCATTCGGTTCTAGGAATCACTTGCTTTCCTACAAAGAATGTTGAGTGCAGCAAGTTCAAATTTTCCTTGTTAATGTAATCTAAGAAGATGCAAAATTTATTAGATTGGCCTCAGTCCTAAAGTAGTTTCTTTAGAAAAGAAACATCTTCAGTACCGACCACTGTACTGTGTGAAATAAGTGAATTCGATTCTAGGAATCAGTTTAATTTCTACGAAGATGGTTGAGTGCAGCAAGTTCAAACTTTCCTTGTTAATGTAATCTCCAAAGATGGCCAAGTTAGAACATTGGCCTCATTTGTAAAGTAGTCTGTTGACAAAACAAACATCTTCATTCCCAAACATTGTACTGTGTGGAAAAAGCTCATTCGGTTCTAGAATTCAGTTGCTTTGCTACAAAGACGGTTGAGTGCAACAAGTTCAAACTTTCCTTGTTAAAGTAATCTAAAAAGATGCACAACTTCGTAGATTGGACTCATTTCTAAAGGAGTTTCTTTAGAAAAGAAACATCTTCAATACCGAACACTGTAGTGTGTGAAATAAGTTAATTAAGCTTCTAGGAATCAGTTTAATTTCTACGAAGATGGTTGAGTGCAGCAAGTTCAAACTTTCCTAGCTTGTGTAAACTAACAAGATGATCAAATTAGTGGATTCGCCTCATTTCAAAAGTAGTTTCTTTAGAAAAGAAACATCTTCAGTACCGAACACTGTACTGTGTGAAATAAGTTAATTCGCTTCTAGGAATCAGTTTAATTTCTATGAAGATGGTTGAGTGCAGCAAGTTCAAACTTTCCTTGTTTATCTAATCTCAAAAGATGGCCAAGTTAGAAGATTCGCCTCATTTGTAAGGTAATTTTTTGAGAAAACAAACATCTTCATTGCCGAATATTGTACTGTGTGACAAAAGCTCATTCGGTTCTGGAATTCAGTTGCATTCCTACAAAGAAGGTTGATTGCAACAAGTTCAAACTTTCCTTGTTAATGTAATGTAAATAGATGCATAACTTAGTAGATTGGCCTCATTTCTAAAGTAGTTTCTTTAGAAAGAAACATCTTCAGTACCGAACACTGTACTGTGTGAAAAAAGTTAATTCGCTTCTAGGAATCAGTTTAATTTCTACGAAGAAGGTTGAGTGCAGCAAGTTCAAACTTTCCTAGTTTGTGTAATCTAACAAGATATACAAGTTAGTGGAATCGCGTCATTTCTAAAGTGGTTTCTTTAGAAAACAAACATCTTCAGTACTGAGCACTGTACTGTGTGAAATAAGTTAATTTGGTTCTAGGAATCAGTTTCCTTTCTACGAAGATGGTTGAGTGCAGCAAGTTCAAACTTTCCTTGTTAATGTAATGTAAAAAGATGGCCAAGTTAGCAGATTCACCTCATTTGTAAGGTAGTTTGTTGAGAAAAGTAACATCTTTATTGCCGAACATTGTACTGTGTGAAATAAGCTCATTCGGTTCTAGGAATCACTTGCTTTCCTCCAAAGAAGGTTGAGTGAAGCAAGTTCAAACTTTCCTTGGTAATGTAATCTAAAAAGATGCACAACTTAGTACATTGGCCTCATTTCTAAAGTAGTTTCTTTAGAAAAGAAACATCTTCAGTACCGAACACTGTACTGTGTGAAATAAGTTAATTCGTTTCTAGGAATCAGTTTAATTTCTACGAAGATGGTTGAGTGCAGCAAGTTCAAACTATCCTTGTTTATGTAATCTCAAAAGATGGCCAAGTTAGTAGATTCGCTTCATTTGTAAAGTAGTTTGTTGATTAAACAACCATCTTCATTGCCAAACATTGTACTGTGTGAAATAAGCTCATTCGGTTCTAGGAATCAGTTGCTTTCCTACAAAGAAGGTTGAGTGCAGCAAGTTCAAACTTTCCTTGTTAAAGTAATCTGAAAAGATGCACAACTTAGTAAATTGGCCTCATTCCTAAATTAGTTTGTTTAGAAAACAAACATCTTCAGTACCGAAAACTGTACTATGTGAAATGAGCTAGTTCGGTTCTAGGAATCACTTACTTTCCTACGAAGAAGGTTGAGTGCAGCAAGTTCAAACATTCCTAGTTTGTGTAATCTAACAAGATGTACAAGTTAGTGGATTTACGTCGTTTCTAAAGTGGTTTCTTTAGAAAACAAACAACTTCAGTACTGAGCACTGTACTGTGTGAAATAAGTTAATTCGGTTCTAGGAATCTGTTTCCTTTCTACGAAGATGGTTGAGTGCAGCAAGTTCAAACTTTCCTTGTTAATGTACCCTAAAAAGATGGCCAAGTTAGCAGATTCGCCTCATTTGTGAGGTAGTTTGTTGAGAAAATTAACATCTTTATTGCCGAACATTGTACTGTGTGAAATAAGCTCATTCGGTTCTAGGAAACACTTGCTTTCCTACAAAGAAGGTTGAGTGCAGCAAGTCCAAACTTTCCTTGGTAATGTAATCTAAAAAGATCCACAACTTAGTAGATTGGCCTCATTTCTAAAGTAGTTTCTTTAGAAAAGACACATCTTCATTACCGAACACTGTACTGTGTGAAATAAGTGAATTTTCTTCTAGGAATCAGTTTAATTTCTACGAAGATGGTTGAGTGCAGCAAGTTCAAACTTTCCTTGTTAATGTAATCTCAAAAGATGGCCAAGTTAGAAGATTTGCCTCATTTGTAAAGTAGTTTGTTGAGAAAACAAACATCTTCATTACCGAACATTGTACTGTGTGAAAAAAGCTCATTCGGTTCTAGAATTCAGTTGCTTTACTACAAAGACAGTTGAGTGCAATAAGTTCAAACTTTCCTTGTTATTGTTATCTAAAAAGATGCACAACCTAGTAGATTGTCCTCATTTCTAAAGTAGTTTCTTTAGAAAAGAAACATCTACAGTACCGAACACTGTAGAGTGTGAAATAAGTTAATTAGCTTCTAGGAATCAGTTTAATTTCTACGAAGATGGTTGAGTGCAGCAAGTACAAAATTTCCTTGTTAATGTGATGTAAAAAGATGCAGAATTTATTAGATTGGCCTCATTTCTAAAGTAGTTTCCTTAGAAAAGAAACATCTTCAGTACCGAACACTGTACTGTGTGAAATAAGTGAATTCGCTTCTAGGAATCAGTTTAATTTCTACGAAGATGGTTGAGTGCAGCAAGTTCAAACTTTCCTAGTTTGTGTAATCTAACAAGATGTACAAGTTAGTGGATTCGCCTCATTTCTAAAGTAGTTTCTTTAGAAAAGAAACATCTTCACTACCGAACACTATACTGTGTGACATAAGTGAATTCGCTTCTAGGAATCAGTTTAATTTCTACGAAGATGGTTGAGTGCAGCAAGTTCAAACTTTCCTTGTTAATGTAATCTAAAAAGATTTCAAAGTTAGTAGATTCACCTCATTTGTAAAGTAGTTTGTTGAGAAAACAAACATCTTCATTTCCAAACATTGTACTGTGTGTAATAAGCTCATTCGGTTCTAGGAATCAGTTGCTTTCCTACAAAGAAGGTTGAGTGCAGCAAGTTCAAACTTTCCTTGTTATTGTAATCTGAAAAGTTGCACAACTTAGTAAATTGGCCTCATTTCTAAAGTAGTTTGTTTTGAAAGCAAACATCTTCCTTACCGAAAACTGTACTATGTGAAATGAGCTACTTCTGTTCTAGGAATCACTTGCTTTCATACGAAGAAGGTTGAGTGCAGCAAGTTCAAACTTTCCTAGTTTGTGTAATCTAACAAGGTGCACAAGTTAGTGCTTTCGCGTCGTTTCTAAAGTGGTTTCTTTAGAAAACAAACAACTTCTGTACTGAGCACTGTATTGTGTGAAATAAGTTAATTCGGTTTTAGGAATCAGTTTCCTTTCTACGAAGATGGTTGAGTGCAGCAAGTTCAAACTTTCCTTGTTAAGGTAATCTAAAAAGATGGCCAACTTAGCAGATTCACCTCATTTGTAAGGTAGTTTGTTGAGAAAAGTAACATATTTATTGCCGAACATTGGAATGTGTGAAATAAGCTCATTCGGTTCTGGGAATCACTTGCTTTTCCTACAAAGAATGTTGAGTGCTGCAAGTTCAAACTTTCCTTGTTAATGTAATGTAAAAAGATGCAGAATTTATTAGATTGGCCTCATTTCTAAAGTAGTTTCTTTAGAAAAGAAACATCTTCAGTACCGAACACTGTACTGTGTGAAATGAGTTAATTCGCATCTAGGAATCAGTTTATTTTCTACGAAGAAGTTTGAGTGCAGCAAGTTCAAACTTTCCTAGTTTGTGTAATCTATCAAGATGTACAAGTTAGTGGATTCGCCTCATTTCTAAAGTAGCTTCTTTATAAAAGAAACATCTTCAGTACCGAACACTGTACTGTGTGAAATAAGTGAATTCGATTCTAGGAATGAGTTTAATTTCTACGAAGATGGTTGAGTGCAGCAAGTTCATACTTTCCTTGTTAATGTAATCTAAAAAGATTTTAAAGTTAGTAGATTCGCCTCATTTGTAAAGCAGTTTGTTGAGAAAACAAACATCTTCATTTCCAAACATTGTACTGTGTGAAATAAGCTCATTCGGTTCTAGGAATCAGTTGCTTTCCTACAAAGAAGGTTGAGTGAGGCAAGTTCAAACTTTCCTTGTTAATGTAATCTGAAAAGATGCACAACTTAGTAAATAGGCCTCATTTCTAAAGTACTTTGATTAGAAAACAAACATCTTCATTACCAAAAACTGTACTATGTGAAATGAGCTATTTAGGTTCTAGGAATCACTTGCTTTCCTACAAAGAAGGTTGAGTGCAGCAAGTTCAAACTTCCCTAGTTTGTGTAATCTAACAAGGTGTACAAGTTAGTGGATTCACCTCATTTGTAAGGTATTTTGTTGAGAAAAGTAACATCTTTATTGCCGAACATTGTACTGTGTGAAATAAGCTCATTCGGTTCTAGGAATCACTTGCTTTCCTCCAAAGAAGGTTGAGTGCAGCAAGTTCAAACTTTCCTTGTTAATGTAATCTAAAAAGATACACAACATAGTAGATTGGCCTCATTTCTAAAGTAGTTTGTTTAGAAAATAAACATCTTCAGTACCGAACACTGTACTGTGTGAAATAAGTTAATTCCTTTCTAGGAATCAGTTTAATTTCTTCGAAGATGGTTGCCTGCAGCAAGTTCAAACTTTCCTTGTTAATGTAATCCCAAAAGATTGCCAAGTTAGTAGTTTCGCTTCATTTGTAAAGTAGTTTGTTGAGAAAAAAACATCTTCATTGCCAAACATTGTACTGTGTGAAATAAGCTCATTCGGTTCTAGGAATCAGTTGCTTTACTACAAAGAAGGTTGAGTGCAGAAAGTTCAAACTTTCCTTGTTAATGTAATCTGAAAAGATGCACAACTTAGTAGATTGAACTCATTTCTAAAGTTGTTTCTTAGAAAAGAAACATCTACAGTACCGAACACTGTACTGTGTGAAATTAGTTAATTCACTTCTAGGAATCAGTTTAATTTCTAAGAAGATGGTTGAGTGCGGCAAGTTCAAACTTTCCTTGTTAATGTAATCTCAAAAGATGGCCAAGATAGAAGATTCGCCTCATTTGTAAAGTAGTTTGTTGAGAAAACAAACATCTTCATTGCCAAACATTGTACTGTGTGAAATAAGCTCATTCGGTTCTAGAATTCAGTTGCTTTACTCCAAAAACGGTTGAGTGCAACAAGTTCAAACTTTCGTAGTTAATGTAATCTAAAAAGAAGCACAACTTAGTAGATTGGGCTCATTTCCAAAGTACTTTCTTTAGAAAAGAAACATCTTCAGTACCGAACACTGTTCTGTGTGAAATAAGTTAATTCGGTTCTAGGAATCAGTTTAATTTCTACGAAGAAGGTTGAGTGCAGCAAGTTCAAACTTTCCCAGTTTGTGTAATCTAACAAGATGTACAAGGTAGTGGATTCCCCTCATTTGTAAAGTAGTTTCTTTAGAAAAGAAACCTCTTCAGTACCGAACACTGTACTGTGTGAAATAAGTGAATTCGCTTCTAGGAATCAGTTTAATTTCTACGAAGATGGTTGAGTGCAGCAAGTTCAAACTTTCCCTGTTAATGTAATCTAAAAAGATGGCAAAGTTAGTAGATTCGCCTATTTGTAAAGTAGTTTGTTGAGAAAACAAACATCTTCATTTCCATACATTGTACTGTGTGAAATAAGCTCATTCGGTTCTAGGAATCAGTTCCTTTCCTACAAAGAACGTTGAGTGCAGCAAGTTCAAACTCTCTTTGTTAATGAAATCTGAAAAGATGCACAACTTAGTAAACTGGACTCATTTCTAAAGTAGTTTGTTTAGAAAACAAACGTCTTCATTACCGAAAACTGTACTATGTGAAATGAGCTAGTTCGGTTGTAGGAATCAAATGCTTTCCTACAAAGAAGGTTGAGTGCAGCAAGTTCAAACTTTCCTAGTTTGTGTAATCTAACAAGATGTACAAGTTAGTGGATTCGCCTCATTTCTAAAGTAGTTTCTTTAGAAAAGAAATATTTTCAGTACCGAACACTGTACTGTGTGAAATAAATGAATTCGCTACTAGGAATCAGTTTAATTTCTACGAAGATGTTAGAGTACAGCAAGTTCAAACTTTCCTTTTTAATGTAATCTAAACAGATGGCCAAGTTAGCACTTTCACCTCATTTGTAAGGTAGTTTGTTGAGAAAACTAACATCTTACTTGCCGAACATTGTACTGTGTGAAATAAACTCATTCGGTTCTCGGAATCACTTGCTTTCCGACAATGAAGGTTGAGGGCAGCAAGTTCAAACTGTCCTAGTTTGTGTAATCTAACAAGATGTACATGTTAGTGGATTCGCGTCTTTTCTAAACTGGTTTCTTTATAAAACAAACATCTTCAGTACTGAGCACTGTACTGTGTCAAATAAGTTAATTCGGTTCTAGGAATCAGTTTCCTTTCTACGAAGATGGTTGAGTGCAGCAAGTTCAAACTTTCCTTGTTAATGTAATCTAAAAAGATGGCCAAGTTAGCACATTCACCTCATTTGTATGGTAGTTTGCTGAGAAAATTAACATCTTTATTGCCGAACATTGTACTGT
This sequence comes from Orientallactaga sibirica, assembly GCA_036365145.1. Taxonomy (NCBI): domain Eukaryota; kingdom Metazoa; phylum Chordata; class Mammalia; order Rodentia; family Dipodidae; genus Orientallactaga; species Orientallactaga sibirica. Next base: position 285,385 of record JAEOAD010001368.1, read on the forward strand.
GTGACATAAGCTCACTCGCTTCTAGGAATCACTTCCTTTCCTACAAAGAAGGTTGAGTGCAGCAAGTTCAAACTTTCCTTGTTAATGTAATCTAAAAAGATGGCCAAGTTAGCAGATTCACCTCACTTGTAAGGTAGTTTGTTGAGAAAATTAACATCTTTATTGCCGGACCTTGTACTGTGAGAAAAAAGCTCATTCGGTTGTAGGAATCAGTTGCTTTTCTACAAAGAAGGTTGAGTGCAGCAAGTTCAAACTTTCCTTGTTAATGTAATATCAAAAGATCCACAATTTATTAGATTGGCCTCATTTCTCAAGTAGTTTCTTTAGAAAAGAAACATCTTCAGTACCGAACACTGTACTGTGTGAAATAAGTTAATTCGGTTCTAGGAATCACTTGCTTTCCTAAGAAGAAGATTGAGTGCAGCAAGTTCAAACTTTCCTAGTTTGTGTAATCTAACAAGATGTACAAGTTAGTGGATTCGCGTCGTTTCTAAAGTGGTTTCTTTAGAAAACAAACATCTTCAGTACTGAGCACTGTACTGTGTGAAATAAGTTAATTCGCTTCTAGGAATCAGTTTCCTTTCTACGAAGATGGTTGAGTGCAGCAAGTTCAAACTTTCCTTGTTAATGTAATCTAAAAAGATGGCCAAGTTAGCAGATTCACCTCATTTGTCAGGTAGTTTGTTGAGAAAAGTAACATCTTTATTGCCGAACATTGTACCGTGTGAAATAAGCTCATTCGTTTCTAGGAATCACTTGCTTTCCTCCAAAGAAGGTTGAGTGCAGCAAATTCAATCTTTCCTTGGTAATGTAAACTAAAGACATGCACAACTTAGTAGATTGGCCTGATTTCTAAAGTAGTTTCTTTAGAAAAGAAACATCTTCATTACCGAACACTGTACTGTGTGAAATAAGTGAATTCCCTTCTAGGAATCACTTTAATTTCTACGAAGATGGTTGAGTGCAGCAAGTTCAAACTTTCCTTTTTAATGTAATCTCAAAAGATGGCCAAGTTAGAAAATTCGTCTCATTTGTAAAGTAATATGTTGAGAAAACAAACATCTTCATTACCGAACATTGTACTGTGTGAAAAAAGCTCATTCGGTTCTAGAATTCAGTTGCTTTCCTACAAAGACTGTTGAGTGCAACAAGTTCAAATTTTCCTTGTTAATGTTATCTAAAAAGATGCACAACTTAGTAGATTGGCCTCATTTCTAAAGCAGTTCCTTTAGAAAAGAAACATCTACAGTACCGAACACGGTACTGTGTGAAATAAGTTAATTCGCTTCTAGGAATCAGTGTAATTTCTACGAAGATGGTTGAGTGCAGCAAGTTCAAACTTTCCTTGTTAATGTAATGTAAAAAGATGCACAATTTACTAGATTGGCCTCATTTCTAAAGTAGTTTCTTTAGAAAAGAAACATCTTCAGTACCGAACACTGTACTGTGTGAAATAAGTTAATTCGCTTCTAGGAATCAGTTTAATTTCTACGAAGATGGTTGAGTGCAGAAAGTTCAAACTTTCCTAGTTTGTGTATACAAGATGTACAAATTCGTGGATTCGCCTCATTTCTAAAGTAGTTTTTTTAGAAAAGAAACATCTTCACTAACGAACACTGTACTGTGTGAAATAAGTGAATTTGCTTCTAGGAATCAGTTTAATATCCACGAAGATGGTTGAGTGCAGCAAGTTCAAACTTTCCTTGTTAATGTAATCTAAAAAGATTTCAAAGTTAGTAGATGCCCCTCATTTGTAAAATAGTTTGTTGAGAAAACAAACATCTTCATTCCCAAACATTGTACTGTGTGGCATAAGCTCATTCGGTTCTAAGAATCACTTGCTTTCCTACAAAGAAGGTTGAGTGCATCAAGTTCAAACTTTCCTTGGTAATGTATTCTAAAAAGATGCACATATTAGTAGATTGGACTCATTTCTAAAGTAGTTTCTTTAGAAAAGATACATCTTCAGTACCGAACACTATAATGTGTGAAATAAGTGAATTCCTTTCTAGGAATCAGTTTAATTTCTACGAAAATGGTTGAGTGCAGCAAGTTCAAACTTTCCTAGTTTGTGTAATCTAACAAGATGTACAAGTTAGTGGATTCGCCTCATTTCTACAGCAGTCTCTTTAGAAAAGAAACATCTTCAGTACCGAACACTGTACTGTGTAAAATAAGTGAATTCGCTTCTAGGAATCAGTTTAATTTCTACGAATATGGTTGAGTGCAGCAAGTTCAAACTTTCCTTGTTAATGTAATCTCAAAAGATGGCCAAGTTAGAAGATTCGCCTCATTTGTAAAGTAGTTTGTTGAGAAAACAAACATCTTCATTTCCAAACATTGTACTGTTTGAAATAAGCTCATTCGGTTCTAGGAATCAGTTGCTTTCCTACAAAGAAGGTTGAGTGCAGCAAGTTCAACCTTTCCTTGTTAATGTAATCTGAAAAGATGCACAACTTAGTAAATTGGCCTCATTTCTAAAGTAGTTTGTTTAGAAAACAAACATCTTCATTACCGAAAACTGTACTATGTGAAATGAGCTAGTTGGGTTCTAGGAATCACTGGCTTTCCTACGAAGAAGGTTGAGTGCAGCAAGCTCAAACTTTCCTAGTTTGTGTAATCTAACAAGACATACAAGTTAGTGGATTCGCGTCGTTTCTAAAGTGGTTGCTTTAGAAAACAAACAACTTCAGTACTGAGCACTGTACTGTGTGAAATAAGTTAATTCGGTTCTAGGAATCAGTTTCCTGTCTACGAAGATTGTTGAGTGCAGCAAGTTCAAACTTTCCTTGTTAATGTAATCTAAAAAGTTGGCTAGGTTGGCAGATTCACCTCATTTGTAAGGTAGTTTGTTGAGAAAATTAACATCTTTATTGCCGAACCATGTACTGTGTGAAAAAAGCTCATTCGGTTGTAGGAATCAGTTGCTTTCCTACAAATAAGGTTGAGTGCAGCACTTTCAAACTTTTCTTGGTAATGTAATCTCAAAAGATGCACAACATAGTATATTGGCCTCATTTCTAAAGTAGTTTCTTTAGAAAAGAAACATCTTCATTACTGAACACTGTACTGTGTGAAATAAGTGAATTCGCCTCTAGGAATCAGTTTAATTTCTACGAAGATGGTTGAGTGCAGCAAGTTCAAACTTTCCTTGTTAATGTAATGTAAAAAGATCCACCATTTATTAGATTGGCCTCATTTCTAAAGTAGATTCTTTAGAAACGAAACATCTTCAGTACCGAACACTGTACTGTGTGAAATAAGTTAATTCGGTTCTGGGAATCACTTGCTTTCCTAAGGAGAAGGTTGAGTGCAGCAAGTTCAAACTTTCCTAGTTTGTGTAATCTAACAAGGTGTACAAGTTCGTGCATTCACAACGTTTCTAAAGTTGTTTCTTTAGAAAACAAACATCTTCAGTACTGAGCACTGTATTGTGTGAAATAAGTTAATTCGGTTCTAGGAAACTTTTTCCTTTCTACGAAGATGGTTGAGTGCAGCAAGTTCAAACTTTCCTTGTTAATGCAATCTAAAAAGATGGCCAAGTTAGCAGATTCACCTCATTTGTAAGGTAGTTTGTTGAGAAAAGTAACATCTTCATTGCCGAACATTGTACTGTGTGAAATAAGCTCATTCGGTTCTGAGAATTACTTGCTTTCCTCCAAAGGTTGAGTGCAGCAAGTTGAAACTTTCCTTGTTAATGTAATCTAAAAAGATGCACAACTTTGTAGATTGGCCTCATTTCTAAAGTAGTTTCTTTAGAAAAGAAACATCTTCAGTACCGTACACTGTACTATGTGAAATGAGCTAGTTCGGTTCTCGGAATCACTTGCTTTCCTACGAAGAAGGTTGAGTGCAGCAAGTTCAAACTTTCTTGGTTGGGTAATCTAACAACATGTACAAGTTAGTGGATTCGCGTTGTTTCTAAAGTGGTTTCTTTAGAAAGCAAACATCTTCAGTACTGAGCACTGTACTGTGGGAAATAAGTTAATTCGGTTCTAGGAATCAGTTTAATTTCTACGAAGATGGTTGAGTGCAGCAAGTTAAAACTTTCCTTGTTAATGTAATCTAAAGAGATGGCCAAGTTAGCAGATTCACCTCATTTGTAAGGTAGTTTGTTGAGAAAAGTAACATATTAATTGCCGAACATTGTACTGTGTGAAATAAGCTCATTCGGTTCTTGGAATCACTTGCTTTCCTCCAAAGAATGTTGAGTGCAGCAAGTTCAAACTTTACTTGTTAATGTAATCTAAAAAGATGCACAATTTATTAGATTGGCCTCATTTCTAATATTGTTTCTTTAGAAAAGAAACATCTTCAGTACTGAACACTGTACTGTGTGAAATAAGTTAATTCGCTTCTAGGAATCAGTTTAATTTCTACAAAGAAGGTTGAGTGCAGCAAGTTCAAACTTCCCTAGTTTGTGTAATCTAACAAGATGTAAAAGTTAGTGGATTCGCTTCATTTCAAACTAGTTTCTTTAGAAAAGAAACATCTTCATTGCGAACACTGTACTGTGTGAAATAAGCTGAATTCGGTTTAGGAATCAGTTTAATTTCTGCCAAGATGGTTGAGTGCAGCAAGTTCAAGCTTTCCTTGTTAAGGTAATCTAAAAAGCTTTCAAAGTTAGTAGATTCGTCTCATTTGTATAGTAGTTTGTTGAGAAAACAAACATTTTCATTTCCAAACATTGTACTGTGTGAAATAAGCTCATTTGGTTCTAGGAATCAGTTGCTTCCCTACAAAGAAGGTTGAGTGCAGCAAGTTCAAACTTTCCTTGTTAATGTAATCTGAAAAGATGCACAACTTAGTAAATTGGCCTCATTTCTAAAGTAGTTTGTTTGGAAAACAAACATCTTCATTACCGAAAACTGTACTATGTGAAATGAGCTAGTTCAGATCTAGGAATCACTTGCTTTCCTACAAAGAAGGTTGAGTGCAGCAAGTTCAACCATTCCAAGTGTGTGTAATCTAACAAGATGTACAAGTTAGTGGATTCGTGTCATTTCTAAAGTGGTTTCTTTAGAAAACAAACATCTTCAGTACTGAGCAGTGTACTGTGTGAAATAAGTTAATTCGGTTCTAGGAATCAGTTTCCTGTCAAAGAAGATGGTTGAGTGCAGCAAGTTCAAACTTTCCTTGTTAATGTAATCTAAAAAGATGGCCAAGTTAGTAGATTCGCCTCATTTGTAAGGTAGTTTCTTGAGAAAACAAACATCTTTATTTCCAACATTGTACTGTGTGAAATAAGCTCATTCGGTTCTAGGAATCACTTGCTTTCCTCCAAAGAAGGTTGAGTGCAGCAAGTTCAAACTTTTCCTAGTTTAATGTAATCTAAAAAGATGCACAAGTTAGTAGATTGGCCTCATTTCTAAAGTAGTTTCTTTAGAAAACAAACATCTTCATTCCCGAACATTGTACTGTGTGAAATAAGCTAATTCGGTTTAGGGAATCAGTTTTATTTCTACAAAGATGGTTGAGTGCAGCAAATTCAAACTTTCCGAGTTAATGTAATCTAAAAAGATGTACAAGTTAGTAGATTCGCCTCATTTCTAAAGTAGTTTCTTGAGAAAACAAACATCTTCATTGCCAAACATTGTACTGTGTGAAAAAAGCTCATTCGGTTCTAGAATTCAGTTGCTTTCCTACAAACACTGTTGAGTGCAACAAGTTCAAACTTTCCTTAGTTTAATGTAATCTAAAAAGATGTACAAGTTAGTAGATTGGCCTCATTTCTAAAGTAGTTTCTTTAGAAAACAAACATCTTCATTACCCGAACATTGTACTGTTTGAAATAAGTTAATTTGGTTCTAAGAATCAGTTTAATTTCAAAGAAGATGGTTGAGTGGAGCAAGTTCAAACTTTCTTTGTTAATGTAACAAAAAGATGCACAGTTATTAGATTGGCCTCATTTCTAAAGTAGTTTCTTTAGAAAAGAAACATCTTCAGTACTGAACATTGTACTGTGTGAAATAAGTTAATTCGGTTCTAGGAATCAGTTTAATTTCTACAAACATGGTTGAGTGCAGCAAGTTCAAACTTTCCTTGTTAATGTAATCTAAAAAGATGGCCAAGTTAGTAGATTCGCCTCATTTGTAAAGTAGTTTCTTGAGAAAACAAACATCTTCATTGCCAAACATTGTACTGTGTGAAAAAAGCTAATTCGGTTCTAGGATTCAGTTGCTTTCCTACATAGATGGTTGAGTGCAAGCAAGTTCAAACTTTCCTTGTTAATGTAATCTAAAAAGATGCACAAGTTAGTAGATTGGGATCATTTCTAAAGTAGTTTCTTTAGAAAACAAACATCTTCATTACCGAACATTGCACTGTGTGAAATAAGCTAATACGGTTCTAGGAATCAGTTTGCTTTTCTACAAAGATGGTTGAGTGCAGCAAGTTCAAACTTTCCTAGTTTGTGTAATCTAACAAGATGTACAAGTTAGTGGATTCGCCTCATTTCTAAAGTAGTTTCTTTAGAAAACAAACATCTTCATTACCGAACACTGTACTGTGTGAAATAAGTGAATTCGGTTCTAGGAATCAGTTTAATTTCTACAAAAGATGGTTGAGTGCAGCAAGTTCAAACTTTCTTGTTTATGTAATCTAAAAAGATGGACAAGTTAGAAGATTCCCCTCATTTGTAATGTAGTTTCTTGAGAAAACAAACATCTTCATTGCCAAACATTGTACTGTGTGAAATAAGCTCATTCGGTTCTAGGAATCAGTTGCTTTCCTACAAAGAAGGTTGAGTGCAGCAAGTTCAAACTTTCCATGTTAATGTAATCTAAAAAGATGTACAAGTTAGTAAATTGGCCTCATTTCTAAAGTAGTTTGTTTAGAAAACAAACATCTTCATTACCGAACATTGTACTATGTGAAATAAGCTAATTCGGTTCTAGGAATCACTTGCTTTCCTACAAAGAAGGTTGAGTGCAGCAAGTTCAAACTTTCCTAGTTTGTGTAATCTAACAAGATGTACAAGTTAGTAGATTCGCCTCATTTCTAAGGTAGTTTCTTGAGAAAACAAACATCTTCATTGCCGAACATTGTACTGTGTGAAATAAGCTAATTCGGTTCTAGGAATCAGTTTGCTTTCTACAAAGATGGTTCAGTGCATAAAGTTCAAACTTTCCTAGTTAATGTAATCTAACAAGATGTACAAGTTAGTAGATTCACCTCATTTCTAAAATAGTTTCTTGAGAAAACAAACATCTTCATTGCCGAACATTGTACTGTGTGAAATAAGCTCATTCGGTTCCAGGAATCACTTGCTTTCCTACAAAGAAGGTTGAGTGCAGCAAGTTCAAACTTTCCTAGTTTGTGTAATCTAAAAAGATGTACAAGTTAGTAGATTCGCCTCATTTCTAAAGTAGTTTCTTGAGAAAACAAACATCTTCATTCCCGAACACTGTACTGTGTGAAATAAGCTAATTCGGTTCTAGGAATCACTTTATTTCCTACAAAGAAGGTTGAGTGCAGCAAGTTCAAACTTTCCTAGTTTGTGTAATCTAACAAGATGTACAAGTTAGTAGATTCGCCTCATTTCTAAAGTAGTTTCTTGAGAAAACAAACATCTTCATTGCCGAACATTGTACTGTGTGAAATAAGCTCATTCGGTTCTAGGAATCACTTGCTTTCCTACAAAGAAGGTTGAGTGCATCAAGTTCAAACTTTCCTAGTTAGTGTAATCTAACAAGATGTACAAGTTAGTAGATTCGCCTCATTTCTAAAGTAGTTTCTTGAGAAAACAAACATCTTCATTGCCGAACATTGTACTGTGTGAAATAAGCTAATTCGGTTCTAGGAATCAGTTGCTTTCCTACAAAGAAGGTTGAGTGCAGCAAGTTCAAACTTTCCTAGTTTGTGTAATCTAACAAGATGTACAAGTTAGTAGATTCGCCTCATTTCTAAAGTAGTTTCTTGAGAAAACAAACATCTTCATTGCCGAACATTGTACTGTGTGAAATAAGCTAATTCGGTTCTAGGAATCAGTTGCTTTCCTACAAAGAAGGTTGAGTGCAGCAAGTTCAAACTTTCCTAGTTAGTGTAATCTAACAAGATGTACAAGTTAGTAGATTCGCCTCATTTCTAAAGTAGTTTCTTGAGAAAACAAACATCTTCATTGGCGAACATTGTACTGTGTGAAATAAGCTAATTCGGTTCTAGGAATCACTTGCTTTCCTACAAAGAAGGTTGAGTGCAGCAAGTTCAAACTTTCCTAGTTTGTGTAATCTAACAAGATGTACAAGTTAGTAGATTCGCCTCATTTCTAAAGTAGTTTCTTGAAAAACAAACATCTTCATTGCTGAACATTGTACTGTGTGAAATAAGCTATTTTCGGTTCTAGGAATCACTTGCTTTCCTACAAAGAAGGTTGAGTGCAGCAAGTTCAAACTTTCCTAGTTTGTGTAATCTAACAAGATGTACAAGTTAGTAGATTAGCCTCATTTCTAAAGTAGTTTCTTGAGAAAACAAACATCTTCATTGCCGAACATTGTACTGTGTGAAATAAGCTAATTCGGTTCTAGGAATCAGAATCACTTTCTTTTCTACAAAGAAGGTTGAGTGCAGCAAGTTCAAACTTTCCTAGTTTGTGTAATCTAACAAGATGTACAAGTTAGTAGATTCGCCTCATTTTTAAAGTAGTTTCTTGAGAAAACAAACATCTTCATTGGCGAACATTGTACTGTGTGAAATAAGCTAATTCGGTTCTAGGAATCACTTGCTTTCCTACAAAGAAGGTTGAGTGCAGCAAGTTCAAACTTTCCTAGTTTGTGTAATCTAACAAGATGTACAAGTTAGTAGATTCGCCTCATTTCTAAAGTAGTTTTCTTGAAAACAAACATCTTCATTGCAAACATTGTACTGTGTGAAATAAGCTAATTCGGTTCTAGGAATCACTTGCTTTCCTACAAAGAAGGTTGAGTGCAGCAAGTTCAAACTTTCCTAGTTTGTGTAATCTAACAAGATGTACAAGTTAGTAGATTCGCCTCATTTCTAAAGTAGTTTCTTGAGAAAACAAACATCTTCATTGCCGAACATTGTACTGTGTGAAATAAGCTAATTCGGTTCTAGGAATCACTTGCTTTCCTACAAAGAAGGTTGAGTGCAGCAAGTTCAAACTTTCCTAGTTTGTGTAATCTAACAAGATGTACAAGTTAGTAGATTCGCCTCATTTCTAAAGTAGTTTCTTGAGAAAACAAACATCTTCATTGCCGAACATTGTACTGTGTGAAATAAGCTAATTCGGTTCTAGGAATCACTTGCTTTCCTACAAAGAAGGTTGAGTGCAGCAAGTTCAAACTTTCCTAGTTTGTGTAATCTAACAAGATGTACAAGTTAGTAGATTCGCCTCATTTCTAAAGTAGTTTCTTGAGAAAACAAACATCTTCATTGCCGAACATTGTACTGTGTGAAATAAGCTAATTCGGTTCTAGGAATCACTTGCTTTCCTACAAAGAAGGTTGAGTGCAGCAAGTTCAAACTTTCCTAGTTTGTGTAATCTAACAAGATGTACAAGTTAGTAGATTCGCCTCATTTCTAAAGTAGTTTCTTGAGAAAACAAACATCTTCATTGCCGAACATTGTACTGTGTGAAATAAGCTAATTCGGTTCTAGGAATCACTTGCTTTCCTACAAAGAAGGTTGAGTGCAGCAAGTTCAAACTTTCCTAGTTTGTGTAATCTAACAAGATGTACAAGTTAGTAGATTCGCCTCATTTCTAAAGTAGTTTCTTGAGAAAACAAACATCTTCATTGCCGAACATTGTACTGTGTGAAATAAGCTAATTCGGTTCTAGGAATCACTTGCTTTCCTACAAAGAAGGTTGAGTGCAGCAAGTTCAAACTTTCCTAGTTTGTGTAATCTAACAAGATGTACAAGTTAGTAGATTAGCCTCATTTCTAAAGTAGTTTCTTGAGAAAACAAACATCTTCATTGCGAACATTGTATTGTGTGAAATAAGCTAATTCGGTTCTAGGAATCACTTGCTTTCCTACAAAGAAGGTTGAGTGCAGCAAGTTCAAACTTTCTAGTTTGTGTAATCTAACAAGATGTACAAGTTAGTAGATTAGCCTCATTTCTAAAGTAGTTTCTTGAGAAAACAAACATCTTCATTGCCGAACATTGTACTGTGTGAAATAAGCTAATTCGGTTCTAGGAATCACTTGCTTTCCTACAAAAGAAGGTTGAGTGCAGCAAGTTCAAACTTTCCTAGTTTGTGTAATCTAACAAGATGTACAAGTTAGTAGATTCGCCTCATTTCTAAAAGTAGTTTCTTGAGAAAACAAACATCTTCATTGCCGAACATTGTACTGTGTGAAATAAGCTAATTCGGTTCTAGGAATCACTTGCTTTCCTACAAAGAAGGTTGAGTGCAGCAAGTTCAAACTTTCCTAGTTTGTGTAATCTAACAAGATGTACAAGTTAGTAGATTCGCCTCATTTCTAAAGTAGTTTCTTGAGAAAACAAACATCTTCATTGCCGAACATTGTACTGTGTGAAATAAGCTAATTCGGTTCTAGGAATCACTTGCTTTCCTACAAAGAAGGTTGAGTGCAGCAAGTTCAAACTTTCCTAGTTTGTGTAATCTAACAAGATGTACAAGTTAGTAGATTCGCCTCATTTCTAAAGTAGTTTCTTGAGAAAACAAACATCTTCATTGCCGAACATTGTACTGTGTGAAATAAGCTAATTCGGTTCTAGGAATCACTTGCTTTCCTACAAAGAAGGTTGAGTGCAGCAAGTTCAAACTTTCCTAGTTTGTGTAATCTAACAAGATGTACAAGTTAGTAGATTCGCCTCATTTCTAAAGTAGTTTCTTGAGAAAACAAACATCTTCATTGCCGAACATTGTACTGTGTGAAATAAGCTAATTCGGTTCTAGGAATCACTTGCTTTCCTACAAAGAAGGTTGAGTGCAGCAAGTTCAAACTTTCCTAGTTTGTGTAATCTAACAAGATGTACAAGTTAGTAGATTCGCCTCATTTCTAAAAGTAGTTTCTTGAGAAAACAAACATCTTCATTGCGAACATTGTACTGTGTGAAATAAGCTAATTCGGTTCTAGGAATCACTTGCTTTCCTACAAAGAAGGTTGAGTGCAGCAAGTTCAAACTTTCCTAGTTTGTGTAATCTAACAAGATGTACAAGTTAGTAGATTCGCCTCATTTCTAAAGTAGTTTCTTGAGAAAACAAACATCTTCATTGCCGAACATTGTACTGTGTGAAATAAGCTAATTCGGTTCTAGGAATCACTTGCTTTCCTACAAAGAAGGTTGAGTGCAGCAAGTTCAAACTTTCCTAGTTTGTGTAATCTAACAAGATGTACAAGTTAGTAGATTCGCCTCATTTCTAAAGTAGTTTCTTGAGAAAACAAACATCTTCATTGCGAACATTGTACTGTGTGAAATAAGCTAATTCGGTTCTAGGAATCACTTGCTTTCCTACAAAGAAGGTTGAGTGCAGCAAGTTCAAACTTTCCTAGTTTGTGTAATCTAACAAGATGTACAAGTTAGTAGATTCGCCTCATTTCAAAAGTAGTTTCTTGAGAAACAAACATCTTCATTGCCGAACATTGTACTGTGTGAAATAAGCTAATTCGGTTCTAGGAATCACTTGCTTTCCTACAAAGAAGGTTGAGTGCAGCAAGTTCAAACTTTCCTAGTTTGTGTAATCTAACAAGATGTACAAGTTAGTAGATTCGCCTCATTTCTAAAGTAGTTTCTTGAGAAAACAAACATCTTCATTGCGAACATTGTACTGTGTGAAATAAGCTAATTCGGTTCTAGGAATCACTTGCTTTCCTACAAAGAAGGTTGAGTGCAGCAAGTTCAAACTTTCCTAGTTTGTGTAATCTAACAAGATGTACAAGTTAGTAGATTCGCCTCATTTCTAAAGTAGTTTCTTGAGAAAACAAACATCTTCATTGCCGAACATTGTACTGTGTGAAATAAGCTAATTCGGTTCTAGGAATCACTTGCTTTCCTACAAAGAGGTTGAGTGCAGCAAGTTCAAACTTTCCTAGTTTGTGTAATCTAACAAGATGTACAAGTTAGTAGATTCGCCTCATTTCTAAAGTAGTTTCTTGAGAAAACAAACATCTTCATTGCGAACATTGTACTGTGTGAAATAAGCTAATTCGGTTCTAGGAATCACTTGCTTTCCTACAAAGAAGGTTGAGTGCAGCAAGTTCAAACTTTCCTAGTTTGTGTAATCTAACAAGATGTACAAGTTAGTAGATTCGCCTCATTTCTAAAGTAGTTTCTTTGAAAACAAACATCTTCATTGCGAACATTGTACTGTGTGAAATAAGCTAATTCGGTTCTAGGAATCACTTGCTTTCCTACAAAGAAGGTTGAGTGCAGCAAGTTCAAACTTTCCTAGTTTGTGTAATCTAACAAGATGTACAAGTTAGTAGATTCGCCTCATTTCTAAAGTAGTTTCTTGAGAAAACAAACATCTTCATTGCCGAACATTGTACTGTGTGAAATAAGCTAATTCGGTTCTAGGAATCACTTGCTTTCCTACAAAGAAGGTTGAGTGCAGCAAGTTCAAACTTTCCTAGTTTGTGTAATCTAACAAGATGTACAAGTTAGTAGATTCGCCTCATTTCTAAAGTAGTTTCTTGAGAAAACAAACATCTTCATTGCGAACATTGTACTGTGTGAAATAAGCTAATTCGGTTCTAGGAATCACTTGCTTTCCTACAAAGAAGGTTGAGTGCAGCAAGTTCAAACTTTCCTAGTTTGTGTAATCTAACAAGATGTACAAGTTAGTAGATTCGCCTCATTTCTAAAGTAGTTTCTTGAGAAAACAAACATCTTCATTGCGAACATTGTACTGTGTGAAATAAGCTAATTCGGTTCTAGGAATCACTTGCTTTCCTACAAAGAAGGTTGAGTGCAGCAAGTTCAAACTTTCCTAGTTTGTGTAATCTAACAAGATGTACAAGTTAGTAGATTCGCCTCATTTCTAAAGTAGTTTCTTGAGAAAACAAACATCTTCATTGCGAACATTGTACTGTGTGAAATAAGCTAATTCGGTTCTAGGAATCACTTGCTTTCCTACAAAGAAGGTTGAGTGCAGCAAGTTCAAACTTTCCTAGTTTGTGTAATCTAACAAGATGTACAAGTTAGTAGATTCGCCTCATTTCTAAAGTAGTTTCTTGAAAACAAACATCTTCATTGCGAACATTGTACTGTGTGAAATAAGCTAATTCGGTTCTAGGAATCACTTGCTTTCCTACAAAGAAGGTTGAGTGCAGCAAGTTCAAACTTTCTAGTTTGTGTAATCTAACAAGATGTACAAGTTAGTAGATTCGCCTCATTTCTAAAGTAGTTTCTTGAGAAAACAAACATCTTCATTGCCGAACATTGTACTGTGTGAAATAAGCTAATTCGGTTCTAGGAATCACTTGCTTTCCTACAAAGAAGGTTGAGTGCAGCAAGTTCAAACTTTCCTAGTTTGTGTAATCTAACAAGATGTACAAGTTAGTAGATTCGCCTCATTTCTAAAGTAGTTTCTTGAGAAAACAAACATCTTCATTGCGAACATTGTACTGTGTGAAATAAGCTAATTCGGTTCTAGGAATCACTTGCTTTCCTACAAAGAAGGTTGAGTGCAGCAAGTTCAAACTTTCTAGTTTGTGTAATCTAACAAGATGTACAAGTTAGTAGATTCGCCTCATTTCTAAAGTAGTTTCTTGAGAAAACAAACATCTTCATTGCGAACATTGTACTGTGTGAAATAAGCTAATTCGGTTCTAGGAATCACTTGCTTTCCTACAAAGAAGGTTGAGTGCAGCAAGTTCAAACTTTCCTAGTTTGTGTAATCTAACAAGATGTACAAGTTAGTAGATTCGCCTCATTTCTAAAGTAGTTTCTTGAGAAAACAAACATCTTCATTGCCGAACATTGTACTGTGTGAAATAAGCTAATTCGGTTCTAGGAATCACTTGCTTTCCTACAAAGAAGGTTGAGTGCAGCAAGTTCAAACTTTCCTAGTTTGTGTAATCTAACAAGATGTACAAGTTAGTAGATTCGCCTCATTTCTAAAGTAGTTTCTTGAGAAAACAAACATCTTCATTGCGAACATTGTACTGTGTGAAATAAGCTAATTCGGTTCTAGGAATCACTTGCTTTCCTACAAAGAAGGTTGAGTGCAGCAAGTTCAAACTTTCCTAGTTTGTGTAATCTAACAAGATGTACAAGTTAGTAGATTCGCCTCATTTCTAAAGTAGTTTCTTGAGAAAACAAACATCTTCATTGCGAACATTGTACTGTGTGAAATAAGCTAATTCGGTTCTAGGAATCACTTGCTTTCCTACAAAGAAGGTTGAGTGCAGCAAGTTCAAACTTTTCTAGTTTGTGTAATCTAACAAGATGTACAAGTTAGTAGATTCGCCTCATTTCTAAAGTAGTTTCTTGAGAAAACAAACATCTTCATTGCCGAACATTGTACTGTGTGAAATAAGCTAATTCGGTTCTAGGAATCACTTGCTTTCCTACAAAGAAGGTTGAGTGCAGCAAGTTCAAACTTTCCTAGTTTGTGTAATCTAACAAGATGTACAAGTTAGTAGATTCGCCTCATTTCTAAAGTAGTTTCTTGAGAAAACAAACATCTTCATTGCGAACATTGTACTGTGTGAAATAAGCTAATTCGGTTCTAGGAATCACTTGCTTTCCTACAAAGAAGGTTGAGTGCAGCAAGTTCAAACTTTCCTAGTTTGTGTAATCTAACAAGATGTACAAGTTAGTAGATTCGCCTCATTTCTAAAGTAGTTTCTTGAGAAAACAAACATCTTCATTGCCGAACATTGTACTGTGTGAAATAAGCTAATTCGGTTCTAGGAATCACTTGCTTTCCTACAAAGAAGGTTGAGTGCAGCAAGTTCAAACTTTCCTAGTTTGTGTAATCTAACAAGATGTACAAGTTAGTAGATTCGCCTCATTTCTAAAGTAGTTTCTTGAGAAAACAAACATCTTCATTGCCGAACATTGTACTGTGTGAAATAAGCTAATTCGGTTCTAGGAATCACTTGCTTTCCTACAAAAGAAGGTTGAGTGCAGCAAGTTCAAACTTTCCTAGTTTGTGTAATCTAACAAGATGTACAAGTTAGTAGATTCGCCTCATTTCTAAAGTAGTTTCTTGAGAAAACAAACATCTTCATTGCGAACATTGTACTGTGTGAAATAAGCTAATTCGGTTCTAGGAATCACTTGCTTTCCTACAAAGAAGGTTGAGTGCAGCAAGTTCAAACTTTCCTAGTTTGTGTAATCTAACAAGATGTACAAGTTAGTAGATTCGCCTCATTTCTAAAGTAGTTTCTTGAGAAAACAAACATCTTCATTGCCGAACATTGTACTGTGTGAAATAAGCTAATTCGGTTCTAGGAATCACTTGCTTTCCTACAAAGAAGGTTGAGTGCAGCAAGTTCAAACTTTCCTAGTTTGTGTAATCTAACAAGATGTACAAGTTAGTAGATTCGCCTCATTTCTAAAGTAGTTTCTTGAGAAAACAAACATCTTCATTGCCGAACATTGTACTGTGTGAAATAAGCTAATTCGGTTCTAGGAATCACTTGCTTTCCTACAAAGAAGGTTGAGTGCAGCAAGTTCAAACTTTCCTAGTTTGTGTAATCTAACAAGATGTACAAGTTAGTAGATTCGCCTCATTTCTAAAGTAGTTTCTTGAGAAAACAAACATCTTCATTGCCGAACATTGTACTGTGTGAAATAAGCTAATTCGGTTCTAGGAATCACTTGCTTTCCTACAAAGAAGGTTGAGTGCAGCAAGTTCAAACTTTCCTAGTTTGTGTAATCTAACAAGATGTACAAGTTAGTAGATTCGCCTCATTTCTAAAGTAGTTTCTTGAGAAAACAAACATCTTCATTGCCGAACATTGTACTGTGTGAAATAAGCTAATTCGGTTCTAGGAATCACTTGCTTTCCTACAAAGAAGGTTGAGTGCAGCAAGTTCAAACTTTCTAGTTTGTGTAATCTAACAAGATGTACAAGTTAGTAGATTCGCCTCATTTCTAAAGTAGTTTCTTGAGAAAACAAACATCTTCATTGCGAACATTGTACTGTGTGAAATAAGCTAATTCGGTTCTAGGAATCACTTGCTTTCCTACAAAGAAGGTTGAGTGCAGCAAGTTCAAACTTTCCTAGTTTGTGTAATCTAACAAGATGTACAAGTTAGTAGATTCGCCTCATTTCTAAAAGAGTTTCTTGAGAAAACAAACATCTTCATTGCGAACATTGTACTGTGTGAAATAAGCTAATTCGGTTCTAGGAATCACTTGCTTTCCTACAAAGAAGGTTGAGTGCAGCAAGTTCAAACTTTCCTAGTTTGTGTAATCTAACAAGATGTACAAGTTAGTAGATTCGCCTCATTTCTAAAGTAGTTTCTTGAGAAAACAAACATCTTCATTGCCGAACATTGTACTGTGTGAAATAAGCTAATTCGGTTCTAGGAATCACTTGCTTTCCTACAAAGAAGGTTGAGTGCAGCAAGTTCAAACTTTCCTAGTTTGTGTAATCTAACAAGATGTACAAGTTAGTAGATTCGCCTCATTTCTAAAGTAGTTTCTTGAGAAAACAAACATCTTCATTGCGAACATTGTACTGTGTGAAATAAGCTAATTCGGTTCTAGGAATCACTTGCTTTCCTACAAAGAAGGTTGAGTGCAGCAAGTTCAAACTTTCCCTAGTTTGTGTAATCTAACAAGATGTACAAGTTAGTAGATTCGCCTCATTTCTAAAGTAGTTTCTTGAGAAAACAAACATCTTCATTGCGAACATTGTACTGTGTGAAATAAGCTAATTCGGTTCTAGGAATCACTTGCTTTCCTACAAAGAAGGTTGAGTGCAGCAAGTTCAAACTTTCCTAGTTTGTGTAATCTAACAAGATGTACAAGTTAGTAGATTCGCCTCATTTCTAAAGTAGTTTCTTGAGAAAACAAACATCTTCATTGCGAACATTGTACTGTGTGAAATAAGCTAATTCGGTTCTAGGAATCACTTGCTTTCCTACAAAGAAGGTTGAGTGCAGCAAGTTCAAACTTTCCTAGTTTGTGTAATCTAACAAGATGTACAAGTTAGTAGATTCGCCTCATTTCTAAAGTAGTTTCTTGAGAAAACAAACATCTTCATTGCCGAACATTGTACTGTGTGAAATAAGCTAATTCGGTTCTAGGAATCACTTGCTTTCCTACAAAGAAGGTTGAGTGCAGCAAGTTCAAACTTTCCTAGTTTGTGTAATCTAACAAGATGTACAAGTTAGTAGATTCGCCTCATTTCTAAAGTAGTTTCTTGAGAAAACAAACATCTTCATTGCGAACATTGTACTGTGTGAAATAAGCTAATTCGGTTCTAGGAATCACTTGCTTTCCTACAAAGAAGGTTGAGTGCAGCAAGTTCAAACTTTCCTAGTTTGTGTAATCTAACAAGATGTACAAGTTAGTAGATTCGCCTCATTTCTAAAGTAGTTTCTTGAGAAAACAAACATCTTCATTGCGAACATTGTACTGTGTGAAATAAGCTAATTCGGTTCTAGGAATCACTTGCTTTCCTACAAAAGAAGGTTGAGTGCAGCAAGTTCAAACTTTCCTAGTTTGTGTAATCTAACAAGATGTACAAGTTAGTAGATTCGCCTCATTTCTAAAGTAGTTTCTTGAGAAAACAAACATCTTCATTGCGAACATTGTACTGTGTGAAATAAGCTAATTCGGTTCTAGGAATCACTTGCTTTCCTACAAAGAAGGTTGAGTGCAGCAAGTTCAAACTTTCCTAGTTTGTGTAATCTAACAAGATGTACAAGTTAGTAGATTCGCCTCATTTCTAAAGTAGTTTCTTGAAAACAAACATCTTCATTGCCGAACATTGTACTGTGTGAAATAAGCTAATTCGGTTCTAGGAATCACTTGCTTTCCTACAAAGAAGGTTGAGTGCAGCAAGTTCAAACTTTCCTAGTTTGTGTAATCTAACAAGATGTACAAGTTAGTAGATTCGCCTCATTTCTAAAGTAGTTTCTTGAGAAAACAAACATCTTCATTGTCGAAAATTGTACTGTGTGAAATACGCCAATTCGGTTCTAGGAATCACTTGCTTTCTACAAAGAGGGTTGAGTGCAGCAAGTTCAAACTTTCTAGTTTGTGTAATCTAACAAGATGTACAAGTTAGTAGATTCGCCTCATTTCTAAAGTAGTTTGTTGACAAAACAAACATCTTCATTAGCGAACATTGTACTGTGTGAAATAAGCTAATTCGGTTCTAGGAATCACTTGCTTTCCTACAAAGAAGGTTGAGTGCAGCAAGTTCAAACTTTCCTAGTTTGTGTAATCTAACAAGATGTACAAGTTAGTAGATTCGCCTCATTTCTAAAGTAGTTTCTTGAGAAAACAAACATCTTCATTGCCGAACATTGTACTGTGTGAAATAAGCTAATTCGGTTCTAGGAATCACTTGCTTTCCTACAAAGAAGGTTGAGTGCAGCAAGTTCAAACTTTCCTAGTTTGTGTAATCTAACAAGATGTACAAGTTAGTAGATTCGCCTCATTTCTAAAGTAGTTTCTTGAGAAAACAAACATCTTCATTGCCGAACATTGTACTGTGTGAAATAAGCTAATTCGGTTCTAGGAATCACTTGCTTTCCTACAAAGAAGGTTGAGTGCAGCAAGTTCAAACTTTCCTAGTTTGTGTAATCTAACAAGATGTACAAGTTAGTAGATTCGCCTCATTTCTAAAGTAGTTTCTTGAGAAAACAAACATCTTCATTGCCGAACATTGTACTGTGTGAAATAAGCTAATTCGGTTCTAGGAATCACTTGCTTTCCTACAAAGAAGGTTGAGTGCAGCAAGTTCAAACTTTCCTAGTTTGTGTAATCTAACAAGATGTACAAGTTAGTAGATTCGCCTCATTTCTAAAGTAGTTTCTTGAGAAAACAAACATCTTCATTGCCGAACATTGTACTGTGTGAAATAAGCTAATTCGGTTCTAGGAATCACTTGCTTTCCTACAAAGAAGGTTGAGTGCAGCAAGTTCAAACTTTCCTAGTTTGTGTAATCTAACAAGATGTACAAGTTAGTAGATTCGCCTCATTTCTAAAGTAGTTTCTTGAGAAAACAAACATCTTCATTGCGAACATTGTACTGTGTGAAATAAGCTAATTCGGTTCTAGGAATCACTTGCTTTCCTACAAAGAAGGTTGAGTGCAGCAAGTTCAAACTTTCCTAGTTTGTGTAATCTAACAAGATGTACAAGTTAGTAGATTCGCCTCATTTCTAAAGTAGTTTCTTGAGAAAACAAACATCTTCATTGCGAACATTGTACTGTGTGAAATAAGCTAATTCGGTTCTAGGAATCACTTGCTTTCCTACAAAGAAGGTTGAGTGCAGCAAGTTCAAACTTTCCTAGTTTGTGTAATCTAACAAGATGTACAAGTTAGTAGATTCGCCTCATTTCTAAAGTAGTTTCTTGAGAAAACAAACATCTTCATTGCCGAACATTGTACTGTGTGAAATAAGCTAATTCGGTTCTAGGAATCACTTGCTTTCCTACAAAGAAGGTTGAGTGCAGCAAGTTCAAACTTTCCTAGTTTGTGTAATCTAACAAGATGTACAAGTTAGTAGATTCGCCTCATTTCTAAAGTAGTTTCTTGAGAAAACAAACATCTTCATTGCCGAACATTGTACTGTGTGAAATAAGCTAATTCGGTTCTAGGAATCACTTGCTTTCCTACAAAGAAGGTTGAGTGCAGCAAGTTCAAACTTTCTAGTTTGTGTAATCTAACAAGATGTACAAGTTAGTAGATTCGCCTCATTTCTAAAGTAGTTTCTTGAGAAAACAAACATCTTCATTGCCGAACATTGTACTGTGTGAAATAAGCTAATTCGGTTCTAGGAATCACTTGCTTTCCTACAAAGAAGGTTGAGTGCAGCAAGTTCAAACTTTCCTAGTTTGTGTAATCTAACAAGATGTACAAGTTAGTAGATTCGCCTCATTTCTAAAGTAGTTTCTTGAGAAAACAAACATCTTCATTGCGAACATTGTACTGTGTGAAATAAGCTAATTCGGTTCTAGGAATCACTTGCTTTCCTACAAAGAAGGTTGAGTGCAGCAAGTTCAAACTTTCCTAGTTTGTGTAATCTAACAAGATGTACAAGTTAGTAGATTCGCCTCATTTCTAAAGTAGTTTCTTGAGAAAACAAACATCTTCATTGCCGAACATTGTACTGTGTGAAATAAGCTAATTCGGTTCTAGGAATCACTTGCTTTCCTACAAAGAAGGTTGAGTGCAGCAAGTTCAAACTTTCCTAGTTTGTGTAATCTAACAAGATGTACAAGTTAGTAGATTCGCCTCATTTTCAAAGTAGTTTCTTGAGAAAACAAACATCTTCATGGCGAACATTGTACTGTGTGAAATAAGCTAATTCGGTTCTAGGAATCACTTGCTTTCCTACAAAAGAAGGTTGAGTGCAGCAAGTTCAAACTTTCCTAGTTTGTGTAATCTAACAAGATGTACAAGTTAGTAGATTCGCCTCATTTCTAAAGTAGTTTCTTGAGAAAACAAACATCTTCATTGCGAACATTGTACTGTGTGAAATAAGCTAATTCGGTTCTAGGAATCACTTGCTTTCCTACAAAGAAGGTTGAGTGCAGCAAGTTCAAACTTTCCTAGTTTGTGTAATCTAACAAGATGTACAAGTTAGTAGATTCGCCTCATTTCTAAAGTAGTTTCTTGAGAAAACAAACATCTTCATTGCGAACATTGTACTGTGTGAAATAAGCTAATTCGGTTCTAGGAATCACTTGCTTTCCTACAAAGAAGGTTGAGTGCAGCAAGTTCAAACTTTCCTAGTTTGTGTAATCTAACAAGATGTACAAGTTAGTAGATTCGCCTCATTTCTAAAGTAGTTTCTTGAAAACAAACATCTTCATTGCGAACATTGTACTGTGTGAAATAAGCTAATTCGGTTCTAGGAATCACTTGCTTTCCTACAAAGAAGGTTGAGTGCAGCAAGTTCAAACTTTCCTAGTTTGTGTAATCTAACAAGATGTACAAGTTAGTAGATTCGCCTCATTTCTAAAGTAGTTTCTTGAGAAAACAAACATCTTCATTGCCGAACATTGTACTGTGTGAAATAAGCTAATTCGGTTCTAGGAATCACTTGCTTTCCTACAAAGAAGGTTGAGTGCAGCAAGTTCAAACTTTCTAGTTTGTGTAATCTAACAAGATGTACAAGTTAGTAGATTCGCCTCATTTCTAAAGTAGTTTCTTGAGAAAACAAACATCTTCATTGTCGAACATTGTACTGTGTGAAATAAGCTAATTCGGTTCTAGGAATCACTTGCTTTCCTACAAAGAAGGTTGAGTGCAGCAAGTTCAAACTTTCCTAGTTTGTGTAATCTAACAAGATGTACAAGTTAGTAGATTCGCCTCATTTCTAAAGTAGTTTCTTGAGAAAACAAACATCTTCATTGCCGAACATTGTACTGTGTGAAATAAGCTAATTCGGTTCTAGGAATCACTTGCTTTCCTACAAAGAAGGTTTAGTGCAGCAAGTTCAAACTTTCCTAGTTTGTGTAATCTAACAAGATGTACAAGTTAGTAGATTCGCCTCATTTCTAAAGTAGTTTCTTGAGAAAACAAACATCTTCATTGCCGAACATTGTACTGTGTGAAATAAGCTAATTCGGTTCTAGGAATCACTTGCTTTCCTACAAAGAAGGTTGAGTGCAGCAAGTTCAAACTTTCTAGTTTGTGTAATCTAACAAGATGTACAAGTTAGTAGATTCGCCTCATTTCTAAAGTAGTTTCTTGAGAAAACAAACATCTTCATTGCCGGAACATTGTACTGTGTGAAATAAGCTAATTCGGTTCTAGGAATCACTTGCTTTCCTACAAAGAAGGTTGAGTGCAGCAAGTTCAAACTTTCTAGTTTGTGTAATCTAACAAGATGTACAAGTTAGTAGATTCGCCTCATTTCTAAAGTAGTTTCTTGAGAAAACAAACATCTTCATTGCCGAACATTGTACTGTGTGAAATAAGCTAATTCGGTTCTAGGAATCACTTGCTTTCCTACAAAGAAGGTTGAGTGCAGCAAGTTCAAACTTTCTAGTTTGTGTAATCTAACAAGATGTACAAGTTAGTAGATTCGCCTCATTTCTAAAGTAGTTTCTTGAGAAAACAAACATCTTCATTGCCGAACATTGTACTGTGTGAAATAAGCTAATTCGGTTCTAGGAATCACTTGCTTTCCTACAAAGAAGGTTGAGTGCAGCAAGTTCAAACTTTCCTAGTTTGTGTAATCTAACAAGATGTACAAGTTAGTAGATTCGCCTCATTTCTAAAGTAGTTTCTTGAGAAAACAAACATCTTCATTGCGAACATTGTACTGTGTGAAATAAGCTAATTCGGTTCTAGGAATCACTTGCTTTCCTACAAAGAAGGTTAGTGCAGCAACATGTAGTTTCTTTAGTGAACATAAGCTAATTCTAGGAATCAGTTTTAATTTCTACAGATGGTTGAGTGCAGCAAGTTCAAACTTTCCTTGTTAATGTAATCCCAAAAGATGGCCAAGTTGGTAGATTAGCCTCATTTCTAAAGTATTTTTCTTGAAGAAAACAAGAATCTTCTTCAGTTGCCGAACATTGTTCTGTCAGTTGCTTTCCCCACAAAAATAAGCTCATTCCTTGTTAATGTAATCTGAAAGAGATGCAACTTAGTAGATTGGCCTCATTTCTGTGTTTCTTTAGAAAGAAAGCATCTTCAGTACCAAACAGTGTACTGTAACCAAATAAGTTAATTAGCTTCTAGGAATCAGTTTAATTTCTAGAAGAAGGTTTGCCCCAAGCCAGCGGTGCTTCAACGTGAGCAAGGACCTAGAACCTGAAATAGAGGGACAAGAGACACAAGGAACCGACAGCAAGACAAAATTCTGGTCAAGCTGTGTATTTTTATTAATCTCAGGGTGCCATTTATACAGGAGAACAGGAAGTTTGTCTCCAGCTCAGTTATTACTATAATTATGTTTCAACAGGACCAGGTCTCAGCTCAGATGTTCCACAGGATAAGATCCAGCCCCAAAGATAGATGTTTTCGACAGGACCCAGCCCCCAAAGCCATAAGATAACAACTTCCTCATTCTCTATAGGTTACATTGTTCTTTCTCTGTGCATGGGTGACATTCAGAACAGACAACTTATCACAAACAGTTTCACTACTCAAGATAGAGCACTTTTGGTTACCTATTGCCCAATGGTTCCGACATCTCCTCCCTCTATTAGTTTAGAAAGGTGTTTTTGTGGCCACAATTTTTGTAAACTTTATTAGACTCCCAGGGTTCCGTGATGTCACGGTGGGCCTGCCCAACTGGGGGAGATGACCTGACTCTCCGTGGGATTCATATCCCACCTCTTTTAGCTCTTGGTACCTTTTTGGGAGGAGGCAGAGCCAACACAGAAAATGCAGTACCAACCTCTATGCAAGTCAGGTTTGACTCTCAGGGAATTCAAACAATATTTTCTACACCCCGTTGGTACCCATATTGTACTCACACATTTATGAGCAATATGCATAGGTCAGCTCCTCACGGTTCCTGTTGGAGGTAGCTCAGATTATTTTAAGATTTAGACAAAGTACCCAATAAGGGAGAGATAAAGGAGTACACCTGCAAACTAAGGGCAAAGGTTGGCACCTAGGCCAGGGGTGGTAGAGTGGGCGGTCATAAGGCAGGTCTTGGTCTTCAAGGGCCAGGCGATGGTAGTGCACTTGAATTAGTCGTGCTGTGGCTGGAATCAATCTGTTATTGAGATGTTAGGACTTCCGGTCAAGATGGCAGCTACCTAACCTCGCCTCACTTTCAGAAGAAAAGAGAAGAATACTTAAGGTTAAAGGACCTTTTAAAAAGGGTTTGCTGGCTCCTGCATGCTTCCAGAGGGTGGGGGTGGATTTGCAATATAAAGAAACCACTGATTCCCAAGCTCTTGGCAGGCGCCACTGCCTGAAGGTCCCGCTGGACCTGCCTGAGGCCCTGGCCAGTAGCCAAACACGGAGCACCGTTGCAGCCAGGTCCCAGGTCTGTGGACCCACCAGTGAGCTAGATCTGCCCCACTTCCCCAGCCCAGAGCCCCTGGGCGCGCCAATCCTGTTAGGTGCCCTGGGTCCAGAAGTGAGACAGTTTCGTCGCTTCCTGCTCCCGGCAGGAGGCCTGGGCGTGCCAAACCCAGTTGGCGCCTGGGTCCACAGAGTGAGACAGTTTGGTCCCACTTCCAGTCCCGGCCAGAGCCCCCTGGGCACGCCAATACAGTGGGTGCCTGGGTCCACAGAGTGAGACAGTTTCGTCCCACTTCCTGCTCCCGGCCAGAGCCCCTGGATCACGCCAATCCAGTTAGATTGCCTGGGTCCAGGGGCCAGGAAGTGAGTTAGACAGTTTGTCCGCTTCCTGCTCCCGGCCAGAGCCCTGGGCACGTAATGATTGGGTGCCTGGGTCCACAGCGTGAGACAGTTTCCCACTTCCTGCTCCCAGCCCAGGGCCCCTGGAGTGCTGCCAATACAGTTAGGGCCTGGGTCACAAAGAGTGGGACAGTTTCGTCCCGCTTCCTGATCCCGGCCAGAGCCCCTGGGCACGCCAATACAGTTAGGTGGGGGGTCCACAGAGTGAGACAGTTTACGTCCCACTTCCTGCTCCCCGGCCAGAGCCCCTGGTTTCATCCCACTTCCTGCATGCCAATACAGTTAGGTGCCCTGGGTCACAGAGTGAGACAGTTTCATCCACTTCCTGCTCCCGGCCAGAGCCCCTGGACACGTGCCAGTACAGTTAGGCGCCACAGAGTGAGACAGTTTCGTCCGCTTCCTGCTCCCCGGCCAGAGCCCTGGGTGTGCCAGTACAGTTAGGGCGCCTGGGTCCACAGAGTGAGATAGTTTCGTCCCACTTCCTGCTCCCGGCCAGAGCCCTGGGTGTGCCAATACAGTTAGGCGCCTGGGTCCACAGAGTGAGACAGTTTCGTCCCACTTCCTGATCCCGGCCAGAACCCGGGCGTGACAATAGTTAGGTGTCTGGGGCTGTGGATCCAGAGTGAGACAGATTCGTCCCACGTCCTGCTCCCCAGCCAAAGCCCCTGGTGAGCCATTGCAGTGGGGTGCCTGAGTCTGTGGATCTTCTGGTGAGACAGATTTGTCCCACTTCCTGCTCCCTGGCCAGAGCCCCTGAGCTCGCCATTGCAGCCAGGCGCTTGGGTCTGTGGATCCACTGAGCAAGACATTTGTCCCACTTCTGGCTCCCGCCCCAGAGCCCCGGCGCACCATCACAGGCAGGTGCCCTGGGCCTGTGGAGCCATATCACCTGCCTGGAACCTGTGCAGCCACACTGCAGGTCAAGCCCCACCCCATTCCCTGTGCCATCACAAGACAGATCCCACTGAGCCAGTGTCTCTGAACTGGTGTGATCATGAGATCACAGCGAAAAAGGAAGAGCATGAAAAACCAGATACAAATAAATCAAGCTACACTATCCAGTCCTACAATGGATGTCTCAGGAAGCAAATCATAGAAGAGACATTAGAATCAGAACCCCAAAATGAAGAGACAAGCTATGCAACCCTGGCCAAACAAATAGCACAACTCTCAGAAAGTCAACAAAGAGCCAATAATTGTATGAATGTTATCCTTGCTAGATTAGACCTAATAGAAAGGAACCAGGAAGGGTTCAAAAACAGTTAAATGAGCTGAAGGAGAGTGAAAAAAGAAGTCCTCAATAACCAGATGGCTAAGTTCAATGAAGACATAAAAAAATGCAAGGATGAACTCCAAGAAGCATTAAGAAGGTCAGAAAATGACGTGAAAAGGGAACTAGACAGAGGGATGGAAACTATACAAAAAACAGTAGAAAATATGAACCAAATTGAACAAACCCAAAACTCTTTAGAAGCTCTTAAAGAATAGAGTCAGCCAAGTAGAGGATAGAAACTCAGAACTGGAAGACAAAACAGAAGAAACAGTTAGTGAGTCCAGAAACTTCAACAAGTTCAAAAATTATTGTGAACAGAACATGAGGGAAATGTGGGATACCTAGCGTCCAAACATTAGGATCATGGGCATACCAGAGGAAGAAACACAGACTAAAGGAATGGAAAGCTTATTCAACAAAATAATTGAAGAAAACTTTCCCACTCTCTCAAGAAAATCCCATCAAACTACAAGCTAAAAAGAACTCCAAACAGACTGGACCAAAGGAGAAATTCTCGAGACACATTATCTTTAAGACTCTAAACATCAAGCACAAAAAGAAAATCCTAAAAGCAGCCAGGGAAAAACAACACATTACATATAAAGGGAACCCCATTAGAATTACCTCAGATTTCTCAATGGAAACCCTAAAAAGCCAGAAGGGCCTGGAATGGAACACTGCAAACTCTAAGAACCCATGGTTTCCAGCCACAACTACTCTATCAGCAAAGTATCCCTCATAATAGATGGTGAAAGAAAAACATTCCATGATAAAACTCATCTCTACAAATATATGAACACAAAGCCAAACCTACAGAAAGTACTTCAGGGAATTCTTCACAGAAGAAACAAATAACCAATCTCAAAGAGCCCTCAAGAAGCAGTCCACATTAACCCTTACCCTCCAAAAAAAAAAAAAACCCACAATGACCACAACCCACTACAATATGGCTGGTATTAAATCAAACCTCAAACTAATATCTCTGAACATTAATGGCCTCAATTCACCCATCAAAAAAGACATAAGCTAACAGGGTGGATCAGAAAACTGGACCCCTCAATCTGCTGTCTTCAAGAAACCCACCTCTCCACTAAAGACAGACACCTCCTTAGGGTGAAAGGGTGGAAAATGATATTCAAGCAAACACAAACACAAAAAAAAGCAGGCGTAGCTATACTTATATCAGATAAAATAGACTTCAAACCAAAATTAACCAAAAAGACAAAGAAGGCCACTTCTTACTTATCAAAGGAACAATCCAACAAAGAGGACATCACAATCATCAATATTTATGCACCAAACACAGGTGCACCACAATTCATAAAGCAAAATCTACTTGGCAACAAAACAGAAATAAACACCAACACCATCATTGTCGGGACTTCAATGCTCCACTATCAACAATGGATAGATCATCCAAACAGAAAATTAATAGAAGTAAGAGAGCTCAACAACACCATAGAGCAACTAGACCTAACAGACGTATATAGAACATTTCACCAAAATCTACAGATTACACATTCTTCTCAGCAGCACATGGAACCTTCTCTAAAATAGATCATGTACTAGGCCACAAAGCCTGCCTCCACACTTTCAAGAAAATTGATGTAATTTCCTGCATGATATCAGACCACAATGCTGTAATGCTAGAAATTAACAACAAAAAGTACACCAGGAATCCTCTACCTCCTGGAAATTGAACAACACACTTTTAAACAACAAATGGGTTGTGGATGAAATAAAGAATGAAATTGCAAAATTTCTAGAACTCAATGACAATGAGAACACATCATACCAAAACTTGCAGGACACAATGAAGGCAGTCCTTGGGGAAAAATCATAGCACTAAATGCCATCATAAGAAAAATAGAAAAGATCCCAAATCAATAACCTGACCATTCACCTAAAAGCATTGGAAAGGCTAGAAGAAGCCAACCTAAAAATTTCCAGATGGGAAAGAAATAATTAAAATCAGAGCAGAAATTAATGAATTTGAAACTAAGAGGACAATTAAGAAAATTTGAAACAAAAGAGCTGCTTCTTGAAAAAATTAACAAGATTGATACACCCCTGGCCAATTTGATCAAGCAGAAAAAAGAAACACTTCAAATCAACAAAATTAGAAATGAAAAGGGAGAGATCACAACAGACATGAGCAGAAATAGGAAGAGTTATTAGGACTTATTTTAAAAACCTCTACTCCATAAAACAGGAAAATATGGAGGAAATGGATGAATTTCTAGACACATACCACCTACCAAAGCTAAGCCCAGAGCAGATTAATTTCCTAAACAAACCCATCACACCCTTCGAGATAGAAGAGGTAATCAAACACCTCCCCCAAAAAGAAGAGTCCAGGACCAGATGGTTTCTCAGCAGAATTCTACCAAACCTTCATGGAAGAACTGAAACCAATTCTTCTCAAACTCTGCCACACAATAGGAGAACAGGGAGAGATCCTAACTCTTTTATGAAGCTAGTATCACCCTAATTCCAAAACCAGGAAGGATGCCACAAGAAAGGAAAATTATAGGCCCATTTCTCTGATGAACATAGATGCAAAGATCCTGAACAAAATTCTTGCAAACCAAATTCAACAGTACATCAAAGCATTATCCACCTTGATCAAGTAGGCTTCATCCCTGGAAGCATGAGGGTGGTTCAACATACAGAAATCTGTCAATGTAATACACCACATAAACAAGCTGAAACACAAAAACCACATGGTCATTTCGATAGATGCAGAAAAGGCCTTTGACAAAATACAACATCACTTCATGATCAAAACATTGGAGAGAATAGGTATGGATGGCCCTTATCTCAACATAATAAAGGCTATATAATAAAGCCTAAAGCCCAAGTAATTCTTAATGGGGAGAGGCTGAAGGAATTCCCATTGAGGTCAGGAACAAGGCAGGGGTGTCACTCTCACCTCTGCTCTTCAACATAGTGCTAGAAGTATTAGCTCAAGCAATAAGACAGGAGAAAGAAATCAAAGGGATACAAATTGGAAAGGAAGAAGTTAAGTTAGCCCTATTTTGCAGATGACATGATTCTATACATAAGTGACCCGAGAACTTCCATCCCAAAACTCTTAAAGGTGATTAGCGCCTTCAGCAAAGTAGCAGGATACAAAATCAATGCACAGAAATCAGTAGCCTTTTTGTATGCAAAGGACAAAGAGACAGAAAAAGAAATAACTAACATCGTCCATTTTCAATTGCAACAAAGAAAATAAAATACCTTGGAATAACATTAACTAAAGGAAGTGAAAGACCTATACAATGAAAACATAAAAACTCTCAAAAAAGAAATTGAGGAGGTCCTACAAAAATGGAAAGACCTCCCATGCTCCTGGATTGGTAGAATTAACATTGTGAAATGGCAATTTTGCAAAAAGCACTTTATAGATTCAATGCAATGCCGATAAAAATCCCAACTTCCTTCTTCAATGAGATAGAAAAAAAGTATCTCAAAATTCATATGGAAAGGCAGAAGGCCTCGGATATCCAAGCTCATCCTCAGCAAAAAGAAACACCTCTGGAGGCATCACCATACCTGATCTAAAGTTATACTACAAAGCCATTGTAATAAAAACAACCTGGTACTGGCACAAAAACAGGAATATAGACCAATGGAACAGAATTGAAGACCCAGACTTTGGGTCAAGAAACTATAGCTACTTGATATTTGACAAAGGCCCTAGCAATGTAGAATGGAAAAAGGACAGCATCTTCAACAAATGGTGCTGGACAAACTGGACAACCATATGTAGGAAAATGAAACTCGACATACACATCTCTCCATGCACAAAAATTAAGTCCAAATGGATAAAAGACCTTAATATAAAACCAGAAACTCTGCTACTACTGGAAGAAAAAATAGGAGGAACCTTCCATGATATAGGAGTGGGAAAAGATTTCTGAACAAAACCTCAGCAGCTCAGGAAATTAAACAATCACTCAACCATTGGGATCTCATGAAGCTGAAAAGCTTTTCACTGACAAAAAATAATAACCAAAGCCAGCAGAATACCCACAGAATGGGAGAAAATTTTCACCAGCTATACAACTGACAAAGGCCTAATTTCTAGAATCTACAAAAAGAACTCCAAAACCTAAACAATAAATCACCAATCAACCCACTCACAAAGTGGGGCAGAGAACTGCACAGGGAGTTCTCAGAGGAAGAAATACAAATAGCAAACACACATTTAAGAAAATGTTCAACATCCCTAATCATCAGGGAAATGCAAATTAAAACAACAATGAGATTCCACCTTACCCCAGTAAGGATGGCTAACATAAAAAAAAAACAATGAAAACAAATGCTGGCGAGGCTGTGGAGAAATAGGAACAAGTCTTCACTGTTGGTGGGAATGTAAAATGGTTCAACCACTATGGACAGCTATATGGAGACTATTGAAAAGGATGGCCATAGACTTACCAGTGGATCCAGTTATTCCCTTATTGGGCATTTACCCTAAAGGCCCCAAGCCTCAGATCAGAAACATTTGCTCAACCATGTTTATAGCTGCTCAATTCATAATAGCAAAGAGCTGGAATCAACCCAGGTGTCCATCACTAGATGAATGGATAACAAAGATGTGGTATATCTATACTATGGAATTCTACATAGCAGTAAGGAAAGATGAAATAAGGAAATTTGAAAAAATGGTCAAACATGGAACAGATCATCCTCAGTGAGCTCACCCAAGCACAAAAAGATAATCGTCGCATGGTCTCATTTATCTGTCACCCCTAACCGGATTCCACGTGACATGTGGCCAAACCTAATAAACACTCTGAGGGACGAGACAAGAAGGAGGGTGGGATGGAGGGGAGGGTAATGGTGGGAGGGAATCAGAGGGTGGGAGGGAGGACAAGGGGATACAAATTGGGACCCAAAGGGAAAAATAATACAAAACCCTTTACTCTGGACAACAGGCTAAAACAGTGATCCTTCAGCAGGCCTACGGAGGAATACTCGAACCACAGGAACCTGGAGAGAGAGAACATGATGAAGGCCAACTTTAATCTTGTCCTCTCTTCTCTTTCTCTCTCTCTCTCTCTCTCTCTCTCTCTCTCTCTCTCTCTCTCTCCTCTCCTCTCTATACTCACTTTCTCTTTTACATTATATATCTTTTTCCTCCCTCACCTTCCTAGGTGCAGACTTATAACTCCCAGTGCCAGCAAGGGGTTAACTTCCACAATGAGCTGTTGATCTGAAACACCTACAAGGTTTCCCAAAAGACAGACTTCTGTCAGAGTACTTGGTGACCCACCAAAGGTTAATGGTAAGACCCTACTGTCGAAGACAGCATACGTGTGTAAGACCAAAACACAGAGACCTGGCCAGAATCTGGAAGAAGGTCAGTCCCCAGACAGTTAGCGAGTCTAGTACCAGAGGGTGCTACATGAGCAACTGGGGAAAATGTCTGACATTGGTCCAAACAACTTGCAGTCTAAGATACCCAGCAGGAAACCATCTGACGTAATGCTCATACAAGTGCAGTAGTGGCAAACAGCCATGGGGGTAACCAACTGTTCTTGATTTGGCTAATAGATCCACTCAGTGGAGTGGAACTCATTGCTGGAACTGGGAAATAAGTCAAAGCCATGTACAAAAATGAGCTCAGTCTCCAAGATCTAGTGGCCACCAAATGTAGGCTAGAAGAGAGCCAATGCATATAAAGTTCCCTCCAAAACATATATGGTTATCCCTTCTATCTAGTACTAACTTCTCTCTCCGTTGGAGAATTTGCTTATCTCTTTTCAGGTGGACAATGAACCTGAAGGGAGGATCAGCTAACCACACCTCACCAGCTGAAACCATAGAACAACGCAGGGGAAGGGCAAGAATACAGCGCTCAAGCGATCACAACACCAGAAAAGGCTGAAGGAGATAAATACAGAGAACATCCAACTCCAGTCATTAGCCAGATATCCAGAGACACAGAGGCTCCCAAAACCTCATCAAGGAAGCAGAACTAAAAATGACCCCAATGTGGCTCAGGGAAACTCATGGCGGAAGAGGGGCGGAAAGATTGTTAGAGTCACAAGTTGGGGCATTATGCACAGAGACTGGGGCCTATCCACCAGAACTCTTGAGCAAACTCACAATGCATGATAAACATTCCCCATTGATGAGGGCCCCTTTGAAAGTGGGAGGAAGGGGAGGAGGACAATGGAACCAATACTATGAATGTAAAATCAGAATAATATAAATAAAAAATATATATTGATTAAAAAAGTAAATCTTTTAAATTAATTTTTAAGTTAGTATATCATCCTCTCCTCCATGGTACTCCCCATCCTCCCTGTCTCCTCTTAAAAAAATAGACTTATTTTTAAAAAGCAAAATTAGTTGGGCATGTGGCTCACACCTTTTATCTCAGCACTTGGGAGGCAAAGATAGGAGGATCACCAACAATTTGAAGCTAGCCTGTGACTAGAGTGAGTTTCACGTTATCCTGGGTTAAAATGAGACTCTATCTCAAAAAAAAAAAAAAAAAAAAAACATAAGTAAAAACAAAAACATAAATGGTGGAGGTCTATAAAAATTACTGAAAAGGGTAATATGATTTGCACTATATGTATTGTTTAACTTGAACTTTCAGTTTAAAATGCTTCTTATGGGTTGGGAGATGTCTAAGTGTAGTTAATATATGACACTCTAGATTTGATCCCAACCACTGGACAAGTTGTCCTTCTCCTCAAAGAGAAAGGGAGTTGGAAAGATGGCTTATTAATTAAGGTGTTTGCCTGGAAAGCCAATGGACCCAGGTTAGATTCCTCAGGACTCACAAGCCAGATGCACAAGGTGGCACATGCATCTGGAGTTCATTTACAGTGGCTGGGGAGGCAATGTTGGGGCTTTTTTTTTTTCTCTCTCTCTATCTCTCTCCTTGTATTTCTCTATGTGTGTATTGAGCTATCTCTCAAATAAATAAAAAATAAAATAAAATAATTTTAAAGCCAGCAAAACTGAGTAAGGCTGGAGAGATGGCTTAGTACATTTAAGGCCCCTGCCTCCTAAGCCTAAGAACCAGGTTCAAGTTGTCAGGGGTTCCAATCTCCAGGTCCCATGTTTAGCCAGATGCAAAGTGACGGGAGGAGGGTGCAATGCCACATGGAGGGAGGGGGGCATACGCACGGGATTTCGTTCACAGCAGAGTGGAGACTGCTGGCAACAGGGATCTCTATCTTTTTCTTAATGGTCTCTGTCTCCAACACAAAGAGCCGCCAGAGCATGGATTGGGAGATTGAGAGCCAGGAAGACGCCAAATGGCTGTTTTCAAAAAGGGGCCTTTACATACTTAAGATA
This sequence comes from Orientallactaga sibirica, assembly GCA_036365145.1. NCBI lineage: Eukaryota > Metazoa > Chordata > Mammalia > Rodentia > Dipodidae > Orientallactaga > Orientallactaga sibirica. The sequence continues at coordinate 318,437 of JAEOAD010001368.1, forward strand.
GTAACACAAACAAATATAATGATATGCATTCTATCCAGTCTTTTTTTAGAAAACAGAAAAGACTCCCAGATCTGTTTTTATAAGGCTGATATTATGGGTTTATATCAAAACTATACAGAAAAATAGAATAAAACTAAAGCCCCAAATCTCTCATGAACATAGATGCAATAATCTTTAACAGATTATTAACAAATGGAATGCACTAAAATAAGAGTCCACTCCTCCACATTTCCACATGTTTAAGGGGGGACGGTGATGGCCAGGGGCAACATAGAGGAGAAAGACTGTAAGAAGGACCTCAGGTAAGAATTATAACATCCCCCTTCACCACAAGAGTCGTGGAAGATCAATGTCAGGAGCAGTATGTTGTGTAAAGATGGTGCCAAGTCCCCAAGCGTTCGGGGCTGCCGAGGGCCATTTGCAGAGGTCTGGAGTTAGGGTCGGCCAAGGAATGGTCTGAGAAACTGTAGAGTGGGTCCAAATCACATCACCAACTTCACTGAGCACGGTCCAGGTGAAATTCATGGGTCGATGGTCCCATGTGATCAATCCAGCTGTTAGGAGCAAGAGGCCAACAAAGGCAGGGGCAGCCATAGTCCTGAAAAAGAAAGGACAAAACCTCAGGGGGCGGGGAGCCTCCTGGGAGAGGTGAATGTTCAAGGGTGAGGGTGGTGTCCATTGACGAACTAGACGTTCTGGGAGCCAACGAGGCCCATCATTTTGTTGATCATAATAAAGCAGAGCCGCGTCCCCAAATGAGAGGACGGAATCGGGGCCATGCCACTGAGAAGTGAGGGGATCACGCCACCTAGCGAGGGCGTGAGTGGAGGCCGTGGTGGGATGCCAAAGGCGGTCAGCAGCTGATTTGCCAGAACTGTCAAGGCTTAAGAAATTAAGAACAAACAAAGCATGGGCCAAAATGTTTCGTGGGGTATTTTTTATACCATAAAAGGGCTGAGTTTTTAATTTATTAAGTGTAGCCTTAAGGGTTTGATTAGCCCTTTCCACAATGCCTTGCCCCTGGGGGTTATAGGGAATTCCAGTGACATGTTTTATCTGAAGCATAGAGCAAAATTTTTGAAGGTATGGCTAGTGTATCCAGGACCATTGTCTGTTTTAATGATTTTTGGAGTTCCCAATGTAGGGACACATTGAAGAACGTGAGAGATGACATTTTTTGAAGCTTCACCAGCGTGGAGAGAGGCAAAAATGAAACCACTAAAGGTATCAATTGTAACATGAACATATTTAAGCTTCCCAAAGTCTGAGAAGTGAGTTACATCCATTTGCCATATTTCATTGGGAAGAAGACTCGTGGGCTGACTCCCAGATGGGGAACTGGCAAGGAGACAGAGCAAGAGGACAGGATTTAACTATTTCCCTAGCTTGAGCACGAAAGTGATCTTAAAGGCAAGGCGGAGGGTTTGAGAATTTAAATGATGCATATTGTGAGCCTGTTATGCTGAGGAGAGGGTCAGTTAGGGCTCATGAGAGCAAAGGCGGGTAGCAGCATCCGCATCGGCATTGCCCTGCATTAGAGGGCCTGGCAGGGAAGTATGAGCACGTGAGTGGCCTATATAGAAGGGATGAGACCGAAAGCACAAATGAGGTCCCGGAGGGAGCAGAATAGAGAGGAGGCATTAGTGGAAGGTTTGATATAGGGCGTTGTTTCCAGTAGGGGACCGACTTAGCAACATAAGCACTGTCAGTAAAGAGGTTGAAGGGCTGAGAAGGGAATTGTTTAAAAACTTCGAGGACAGCGCAAAGCTCCACCAATTGGGCAGAGGAATATTGGGTATGGAAAGAAGTTGGTTGTCCGTTTATCACGTAAGCAGCTGTACCATTAGCAGATCCATCAGTGAATATAGAAGGAGCATCCTTAATAGGGTCATAAGAAGTATTAAGGAGGAAAACAAAAGAGTGAATGTTGGCAAACTGAATAAGGGGTCAGAAGGATAGTGATTGTCAATAATGCCCATAAAGGCAGAGAGTGCTACAGGCCAATCATCATTAGTCTGAAGCAGCCAGTTGAGTTGGTCAGACCGTAGGGGAGAGGACGATTGTATTTGGATCTTTGCCAAAATGTTGATGGGAGAGCTTGCGAGCCTTTATGAGCTGAGCGACCAGAAAGGGAGAAGTGGCTATGACTTTAGTAGGAGAGGAAGAGAGGTGAACCCAAAGCAGGGGAGAGCCACGATTGTGGTGAGGGTGCCTTTGCCAAAATACACCAGTAGGTGTATGGGCAGTAGAGCAAACAATGAAAACCAGGGGCAGGGTATAATCTATCTGTTGGGCAGTCTGGAGGTTAATGGCCTTGTTTATCTCTTTCAAGGCAGCAAGGGCCTGAGGGGTAAGTTGTCTAGGAGAGGTAGGGCTGGAGTCTCCATTTAAGATGTCATTGAGGTGTAGAAGAACAGCAGTAGAAACCTTTAAATAGAGTCTAAGCCATTGAATGTCCCCAAGCAATTTCTGAAAGTCATTGAGAGTGGAGAGATGAGAGGTGAGGAGTTGAATTGGGGAGTTAGTACCTGATGATTTTTGAGCTCATAGCCCAAATATAGATAAGGGTCGGCAGTTTGAACCTTATCAGGGGCAACTTGAAGCCCATATGATTGCAAATTAGATAGTAGGCGCTGGAGGCAGGAGGAAAGCAGGTTTTGGTCACAGGCAGCTAAAAGAATGTCATCCATGTAATGAAGAATGTAGACAGACGGAAAGGTCTCCTGAGGGGGTCAATGGCCATGGCCACAAACTTCTGGCAGAGGGTGGGGCTGTTAGCCATACCTTGGGGTAAAACCTTCCACTGAAAGCGAGGCATAGGGCCACGAAAATTTACTTATGGACGCTGAAGGCAAAGCAGGGCCTAACCTCAGGTGTAGGGGATGGTAAAAAGTAATCTTTTAGATCAATAACTATTTTGAAGGAACCATATGGAATGGCTACCGGGAAGGGAGTCCTGGTTGGAGTGCCCCATGGGGATCATGGCTTTATTAACAGCTCTTAGGTCCTGTAGCAAGCGCCACTTGCCAGATTTTTTCCGAATGACAAAAATAGGGAGTTCCAGGGGAAGAGGAAGGCTCGATGTGGCCAGCAGCAAGTTGTTCCTGCACTAACAACATTGCAGCCTCTGTTTTTTCATGTGAAAGTGGCCATTGGTCAACCCATATAGGGCTTTGGGTTTTCCAAATAATTTTATCAGCATGGGGTGCAGGGATGGCAACGGCTGCTAGGGAAAAGAAGACTCAGGGGCATACCCAAGGCCAGATCGATCGAGTTTTGGGGAGGAGAAATGGGCTGTTATGCCTTGTAAATTTTTCCAAGTCCTTTCCTGGAATAAAACCTTGACTAAGCATTTGGGAAGTGACAACACTATTGGGGCTACAGAGAACCATATTCATTTGTGAAAGAATGTCTCTTCCCCACAAGTTGACAGGCAGGCCTGGAAGAACAAAGGGGGTGACTTGTCCTGAGTTACCCTCCTCGTCAGTCCAAGTAAGGACGCGAGAGTTTTGTTCAGGGTTATTGGATTGTCCAATGCCCTGTAAATGGATATGAGAGGCAGTCAGGGGCCAGGACTTAGGCCAATGTTTGAGGGAGATTATGGTGGCATCAGCACCAGTATCTACAATTCCATCAAAAGGCTTGCCATCAAGAAGCAACCTTAAAGTAGGGCGATCCAGAGTAACAGAGTGCACCCAATAAGCGTCAGAAGAGCCAGGTTGATTGTTGTCACGATTTGGGGACATATAATTATTGTTAAGAAAAGTGAGGGGCAACAGAACAAGTTGGGCCACTTGATCCCCAGGCAAAATTATATGGGTTCCTCTTTGGGACGTGACTAAAACTTGGATGTTGCCGGCAAAATCATTATCTATAACTCCAGGAATTACTTGAATACCCTTGAGAGAAGCGCTAGCCCTGCCTAGGAGCAGGCCAAACATGTTGGGGGGCATAGGGCCGGAAACATTTGTTGCAATTACTTGAGGGCAAGTCTCAGGGGTTAATACTGTGTGGGAGGTGGCACAGAGGTCCAGTCCTGCGCTGCCTGCCGTGGCACGCCAGAGGGTGGACACTGATTCTCCGGTGGGTTGGAGGGAGGGACAAACCTGACCGCCCCAAGATTTGTCCGTGGAGTAGGGGCCTGGAGCTGGCCCCGTTGGAAGTTTCCCGAGACAGGAAGAGTTTTTCCCTGAGAGGCCGACAGAGGACGGCCATGAATGTCAGTCCTGGAGTGACATTCAGAGGCCCAATGTTTGCCCTTCTGGCAACGAGGACAGGGGTGTGGTAGGGGAGGGCAAAGAGAAGCAGAAAGCTGTTTAGGAGCAGTGCATTCACGAGAGAGGTGTCCGGGTTGTTTACAATTATAACATGTTTTCGTACCCTGAGTGAGGCCAGCAGAATGGAGAGCAGCTCCAATTGCTAAACCCATGGCGTGGGAGGAGCCCACACCTGCACATAACTTGATATAATCAGATATGGTCTCCCACTTGTGAGAGCGGAAAATAGACTGACAAGCAGGATTAGCATTTTCAAAGGCCAAGTGTTTGATAAAAGGGCTGTTGGTTTCCAACAAAAAGGCGCTCAGCAGTTTCATTAAGTCTACTAATAAAGTCACTGCACGGCTCTTCTGGACTCTGCCTAATATTGGCTTGGGAGGGTGGTGGCGCCCCTTTAGAGGGGAAGGTACGCCAGGCGGCGAGGCCTGTCTGTTGTATTTGGGCTAAAAGTCCAGGGGGTAGCGTGCTTGCCTTTCGTTGGAATCGTAGGGATGCTCCCCAACAATTTTTGTTTTGTCCAATTTTTAGAAACAGTCTTTTGTAAATTACGGCGAGCAAGGTCAGAGCAGTTTTCATTAAATTCAGTGCGCCATAGAACAAAATCTCCGCCAGACAAAGCCGCGCGAGCAAGGCGACACCAGTCATTAGGCGTAAGCCATTTGTCAGTATAACTTTCCAGAAGTGTAAGAGTAAAGGGAGCCCTGGGCCCATAATTGGAGACAGCCGCTTTTAGCCACTCAAGAAACTTCAAATTAAGACTTTTATATTTAGGTGGGGGAACAGGCTCCGGAGCAGATTCATCTTCAGAATCAGAGGAGGCAGCATTCCCATCAGCTGGAGCAGCCGAGGGAGCAGGCTCATCATCAGAGTCCGCATCAGACGTGGCGGGAAGGGGAATAAAAGCGGGATCAGAGCGAGTTTGCGTGCGAGTAACAGGAAAAGCAAGAAGGCCAGTATTGCGGGTGTGTGAGTCTGCTTTTATTCTGCGCGCTACGGCTGTCAGAGGAAGAATTAGCAAAGGCAGCAAGTTCTTTTGTGACAGAATCAAGTTCCTGGAGAAGCTGTAGCTGAAGTTTTTTATCCTGAAGTGCCCTACGGAAGTCAGAGACAGAAGCTAGCGTGGCAGATTGTAATTCTATGAGGGGTGAGTCAGCGAGAGGTTCAGCAGGCACAGAAGGAAGCAGGGTAGCGGAGCGGTCTAGGACAGGAGCAAAGTGGCGGACAATAGGGAGGAGGTGTTTTTAGAGGAGCTTTACCTGTGGGGCCTACATCAAACTTGGGGAAGGGGGCCCAGCCTCAATATCCGTTAGGGAGGGATAAAGGTGACAGGAAGGCTTTTCAGAGGCAGGAGATTTAGGTCTCTCTTGAGCCTCATCTTCTCCCATATCAACAATGACAGAGGCGCAAGCAGAAGGGGCCTAGAAGAGCATTTAAGAGCAGCCTCTCCCTTATTGACAAGGACCTGTACAGCCATAGAATTATTGTGGACCTTAAGAACATCATTTATAAGATTCCAATAAGAGTAGGCCTAAACAGGGACTCTCGGGCCGAAAGTATCATAATAATCGCACAAGCAATCTCCAACTCTTAACCAAGTTTTTGCATTTATAGTCCCTCCTTTGGGAACCAAGGACAAAGATCACCAATGTAACCTAAGAATATTTTTAAGTCTTTTCTTTTGACCCTAGTTCCTCGTACCTTGAGGGCTTGTTTTAGCCCAGTCACAAAAGAGTCCTCTTTTGAAAATGCTTGTCCCATGGTAAAAAAAACTTACCTCACCGTCCGGGTGTTCACTGGATCTGGCTCACGGGCGGGCAACTCCGTGGCGATCACAAGCGGTCAGTGTCTAACCCCTCTCTTGGGTTGCGGCGCCTTGGTGCGGATCCCCAATGGGCAGGTGGCAGACGGTGTTTCAGGCGATCCTGGGATCGAGCTCTCACGTTAGCGCCAATTGCCCCGGCCAGCAGGGCTTCAACGGAGCAAGGACCCTAGAGAACCTGAAATGAAAGGGACAAGAGACACAAGGAACCGACAGCAAGACAAAAATCTGATCAAGCTGTGTATTTTATTAATCTCAGGGTGCCATTTATACAGGAGAACAGGAAGTTTGTCAGCAGCTCAGGTATTACTATAATTATGTTTCAACAGGACCAGATCTCAGCCCCAAAGCCATAAGATGTTCCACAAGATAAGACCCCAGCCCCAAAGCCATAAGATGTTTCGACAGGACAAGGTCCCAGCCACAAGGCATAAGATAACAACTTCCTCATTCTCTATGGGTTACAGTGTTCTTTCTCTGTGCATGGGTGACATTCCAGAACAGACAACTTATCACAAGACAGAATCACTACTCAAGATAGAGGCATTTTTGGTTACCTAGTGCCCAATGGTTCCTGACAAAGGTTGAGTGCAGCAAGTTCAAACTTTCCTAGTTTGTGTAATCTAACAAGATGTACAAGTTAGTGGATTCGCCTCATTTCTAAAGTAGTTTCTTTAGAAAAGAAACATCTTCAGTACCAACAATCGTATGTGTGAAATAAGTTAATTAAGCTTCTAGGAATCAGTTTAATTTGTACGAAGATGGTTGAGTGCAGCAAGTTCAAACTTTCCTTGTTAATGTAATCTCAAAAGATGGCCAAGTTAGAAGATTCGCCTCATTTGTAAAGTAGTTTGTTGAGAAAACAAACATCTTCATTGCCAAACATTGTACAGTGTGAAAAAAGCTCATTCGGTTCTTGAATTCAGTTGCTTTCCTACAAAGACGGTTGAGTGCAACAAGTTCAAACTTTCCTAGTCAATGTAATCTAAAAAGAGGCACAACTTAGTAGATTGGGCTCATTTCTAAAGTAGTTTCTTTAGAAAGGAAACATCTTAAGTACCGAACACTGTACTGTGTAAAAGAAGTTAATTTTCTTTTAGGAATCAGTTTAATTTCTACGAAGAAGGTTGAGTGCAGCAAGTTCAAACTTTCCCAGTTTGTGTAAACTAACAAGATGTACAAGTTTGTGGATTCGCCTCATTTTTAAAGTAGTTTCTTTAGAAAAGAAACATCTTCAGTACCGAACACTGTACTGTGTGAAATTAGTGAATTCGCTTCTAGGAATCAGTTTAATTTCTATGAAAATGGTTGAGTGCAGCAAGTTCAAACTTTCCTTGTTAATGTAATCTAAAAAGATGGCAAAGTTAGTAGATTCACCTTATTTGTAAAGGAGTTTGTTGAGAAAACAAACATCTTCATTTCCAAACATTGTACTGTGTGAAATAAGCTCATTCGGATCTAGGAATCAGTTGCTTTCCTACAAAGAAGGTTGAGTGCAGCAAGTTCAAACTTTCTCTGTTAATGTAATCTGAAAAGATGCACAACTTAGTAAATTGGCCTCATTTCTAAAGTAGTTTGTTTAGAAAACAAACATCTTCATTACCGAAAACTATACTATGTGAAATGAGCTACGTCGGTTCTAGGAATCACTTGCTTTCCTACGAAGAAGGTTGAGTGCAGCAAGTTCAAACCTTCCTAGTTTGTGTAATCTAACAAGATGTACAAGTTAATGGATTCGCATCATTTCTAAAGTGGTTTCTTTAGAAAACAAACATCTTCAGTACTGAGCACTGTATTGTGTGAAATAAGTTAATTCGGTTCTGGGAATCAGTTTCCTTTCTACGAAGATGGTTGAGTGCAGCAAGTTCAAACTTTCCTTGTTAATGTAATCTCAAAAGATGGCCAAGTTAGCACATTCACCTCATTTGTAAGGTAGTTTGTTGAGAAAAGTAACATGTTTATTGCCGAACATTGTACTGTGTGAAATAAGCTCATTCGGTTCTAGGAATCACTTGCTTTCCTACAAAGAAGGTTGAGTGCAGCAAGTTCAAATTTCCTAGTTAATGTAATCTAAAAAGATGCACAACTTAGTAGATTGGCCTCATTTCTAAAGTAGTTTCTTTAGAAAAGAAACATCTTCAGTACCGAACACTGTACTATGTGAAATAAGTTAATTCGCTTCTAGGAATCAGTTTAATTTCTACGAAGATGGTTGAGTGCAGCAAGTTCAAACTTTCCTTGTTAATGTAATCTCAAAAGATGGCCAAGTTAGAAGATTCGCCTCATTTGTAAAGTAGTTTGTTGAGAAAACAAACATCTTCATTACCGAACATTGTACTGTGTGAAAAAAGCTCATTCGGTTCTAGAATTCAGTTGCTTTCCTACAAAGACGGTTGAGTGCAACAAGTTCAAACTTTCCCTGTTAATGTAATCTAAAAAGATGCACAACTTAGTAGATTGGGCTCATTTCTAAAGTGGTTTCTTTAGAAAAGAAACATCATCAGTACCGAACACTGTACTGTGTGAAATAAGTTAATTCGCTTCTAGGAATCAGTTTAATTTCTACGAAGATGGTCGAGTGCAGCAAGTTCAAACTTTCCTAGTTTGTGAAATCTAACAAGATGTACAATTAATGGATTCGCCTCATTTCTAAAGTAGATTCTTTAGAAAAAAAACATCTTCAGTACCGAACACTGTACTGTGTGAAGTAAGTGAATTCGCTTCTCGGAATCAGTTTAATTTCTACAAAGATGGTTGAGTGCAGCAAGTTCAAACTTTCCTTGTTTATGTAATCTCAAAAGATGGCCAAGTTAGAAGATTCGCCCCATTTGTAAAGTAATTTGTTGAGAAAACAAACATCTTCATTGCCAAACATTGTACTGTGTGAAAAAAGCTCATTCGGTTCTAGGAATCAGTTGCTTTCCTACAAAGGAGGTTGAGTGCAGCAAGTTCAAACTTTCCTTGTAAATGTAATCTAAAAAGATGCACAACTTAGTAAATTGGCCTCATTTCTAAAGTAGTTTTTTAGAAAACAAACATCTTCATTACAGAAAAGTGTAGTATGTGAAATGAGCTAGTTCGGTTCTAGGAATCACTTGCTTTCCTACGAAGAAGGTTGAGTGCAGCAAGTTGAAAATTTCCTAGTTTGTGTAATCTAACAAGATGTAAAAGTTAGTGGATTCGCGTCTTTTCTAATGTGGTTTCTTTAGAAAACAAACATCTTCAGTACTGAGCACTGTACTGTGTGAAATAAGTTAATTCGGTTCTAGGAATCAGTTTCCTTTCTACGAAGATGGTTGAGTGCAGCAAGTTCAAACTTTCCTTGTTAATGTAATCTAAAAAGATGGCCAAGTTAGCAGATTCACCTCATTTGTAAGGTAGTTTGTTGAAAAAATTAACATCTTTATTGCTGAACATTGTACTGTGTGAAATAAGCTCATTCGGTTCTAGGAATCACTTGCTTTCCTACAAAGAAGGTTGAGTGCAGCAAGTTCAAACTTTCCTTGTTAATGTATTGTGAAAAGATGCACAATTTATTAGATTGGCCTCATTTCTAAAGTAGTTTCTTTAGAAAAGAAACATCTTCAGTACCGAACACTGTACTGTGTGAAATAAGGTAATTCGCTTTTAGGAATCAGTTTAATTTCTACAAAGAAGGTTGAGTGCAGCAAGTTCAAACTTTCCTAGTTTTTGTAATCTAAAAAAGGTGTACAAGTTAGTGGATTCGCGACATTTCTAAAGTGGTTTCTTTAGAAAACAAACAATTTCAGTACTGAGCACTGTATTGTGTGAAATAGGTTAATTCGGTTCTTGGAATCAGTTTCCTTTCTACGAAGATGGTTGAGTGCAGCAAGTTCAAACTTTTCTTTTTAATGTAATTTTAAAAGATGGCCAAGTTAGCAGATTCAGCTCATTGTAAGGTAGTTTGTTGGGAAAAGTAACATCTTTATTGCCGAACATTGTACTGTGTGAAATAAGCTCATTCGATTCTAGGAATCACTTGCTTTCCTCCAAAGAAGGTTCAGTGCAGCAAGTTCAAACGTTCCTTGTTAATGTAATCTAAAAAGATGCACAACTTAGTAGATTGGCCTCATTTCTAAAGTAGTTTCTTTAGAAAAGAAACATCTTCAGTACCGAACACTGTACTGTGTGAAATAAGTTAATTCGTTTCTAGGAATCAGTTTAATTTCTACGAGGATGGTTGAGTGCAGCAAGTTCAAACTTTCCTTGTTAATGTAATCTCAAAAGATGGCCAAGTTAGTAGATTCGCTTCATTTGTAAAATAGTTTGTTGAGAAAACGAACATCTTCATTGCCAAACATTGTACTGTGTGAAATAAGCTCATTCGGTTCTAAGAATCAGTTGTTTTCCTACAAAGAAGGTTGAGTGCAGCAAGTTCAAACTTTCCTTGTTAAAGTAATCTGAAAAGATGCACAACTTAGTAATTTGGCCTCATTTCTAAAGTAGTTTGTTTAGAAAACAAACTTCTTCAGTACCGAAAACTGTACTATGTGAAATGAACTATTTCGGTTCTAGGAATCACTGGCTTTCCTACGAAGAAGGTTGAGTGCAGCAAGTTCAAACTTTCCTTGTTAATGAAATCAATAAAGATGAACAACTTACTAATTGGCCTCATTTCTAAGGTAGTTTTTTTAGAAAACAAACATCTTCATTACCGAAAACTGTACTATGTGAAATGAGCTAGTTCGCTTCTAGGAATCACTTGCTTTCCTACGAAGAAGGTTGAGTGCAGCAAGTTCAAACATTCCTAGTTTGTGTAATCTAACAAGCTTTACAAGTTAGTAGATTCGCGTCATTTCTAAAGTGGTTTCTTTAGAAAACAAACATCTTCAGTACTGAGCACTGTATTATGTGAAATAAGATAATTCGGTTCTAGTAATCAGTTTCCTTTCTACGAAGATGGTTGAGTGCAGCAAGTTCAAACTTTCCTTGATAATGTAATCTAAAAAGATGGCCAAGTAAGCAGATTCACCTCATTTGTAAGGTAGGTTGTTGAGAAAAGTAACATCTTTATTGCCGAACATTGTACTGTGTGAAAAAATCTCATTCGGTTCTAGAATTCTGTTGCTTTCCTACAAGTCGGTTGAGTGCAACAAGTTCAAACTTTCCTTGTTAATGTTATCTAAAAAGATGCAAAACTTAGTAGATTGGCCTCATTTCTAAAGTAGTTTCTTTAGAAAAGAAACATCTACAGTACCGAACACTGTACTATGTGATATAAGTGAATTCGCTTCTAGGAATCAGTTTAATTTCTACGAAGATGGTGGAGTGCAGCAAGTTCAAACTTTCCTTGTTAATGTAATGTAAAAACAAGCACAATTTATTAGATTGGCCTCATTTCTAAAGTAGTTTCTCTAGAAAAGAAACATCTTCAGTAGCGAACAGTGTACTGTGTGAAATAAGTGAATTCGGTTCTAGGAATCAGTTTCCTTTCTACGAAGATGGTTAAGTGCAGCAAGTTCAAACTTTCCGTATTAATGTAATCTAAAAAGATGGCCAAGTTAGCAGATTCACCTCATTTGTAAGGTAGTTTATTGAGAAAATTAACATCTTTATTGCCGAACCTTGTACTGTGTGAAATAAGCTCATTCGGTTTTGGAATCACTTGCCTTCCTACAAAGAAGGTTGAGTGCAGAAAGTTCAAACTTCCTTGGTAATGTAATCTAAAAAGATGCACAACTTAGTAGATTAGCCTCATTTCTAAAGTAGTTTCTTTAGAAAAGAAACATCTTCAGTACCGAACACTGTACTGTGTGAAATAAGGTAATTCGCTTCTAGGAATCAGTATAATTTCTACGAAGATGGTTGAGTGCAGCAACTTCAAACATTTCTAGTTTGAGTAATATAAAAAGATGTACAAGTTAGTGGATTCGTCTCATTTCTAAAGTAGTGTATTTAGAAAACAAACATCTTCAGTACCTAACACTGTACTGTGTGAAATAAGTGAATTCGCTTCTAGGAATCAGTTTCCTTTCTACGAAGGTGGTTGAGTGCAGCAAGATCAAACTTTCCTTGTTAATGTTATCTAAAAAGATGGCCAAGTTAGCAGATTCACCTCATTTGTAAGGTAGTTTGTTGAGAAAATTAACATCTTTATTGCCGAACATTGTACTGTGTGAAATAAGCTCATTCGTTTCTAGGAATCACTTGCTTTCCTCCAAAGAAGGTTGAGTGCAGCATGTTCAAACTTCCCTTCTTAATGTAATCTAAAGAGATGGCCAAGTTAGCAGATTCACCTCATTTGTAAGGTAGTTTGTTGAGAAAATTAACATCTTTATTGCCGAACATTGTACTGTGTGAAATAAGCTCATTCGGTTCAAGGAATCACTTGCTTTAATACAAAGAAGGTTGAGTGCAGCAAGTTCAAACTTTCCTTGTTAATGTAATCTAAAAAGATTTAGTAGATTGGCCCCATTTCTAAAGTAGTTTCTTTAGAAAAGAAACTTCTTCATTACCGAACACTGTACTGTGTGAAAAAAGTGAATTAGCTTCTAGGAATCAGTTTAATTTCTACAAAGATGGTTGAGTGCAGCAAGTTCAAACTTTCCTTGTTAATGTAATCTAAAAAGATTTCAAAGTTAGTAGATTCGCCTCATTTCTAAAGTAGTTTGTTCAGAAAACAAACATCTTCATTTCCAAACATTGTACTGTGTAAAATAAGCTCATTCGGTTCTAGGAATCAGTTGCTTTCCTACAAAGAAGGTTGAGTGCAGCAAGTTCAAACTTTCCTTGTTAATGTAATATGAACAGATGCACAACTTAGTAAATTGGCCTCAGTTCTAAAGTAGTTTGTTTAGAAAACAAATATCTTCATTACCGAAAACTGTACTTTGTGAAATGAGCTAGTTCGGTGCTGGAATCACTTGCTTTCCTACGAAGAAGGTTGAGTGCAGCAAGTTCAAACTTTCCTAGTTTATGTAATCTAAGAAGGTGTACAAGTTAGTGGATTCGCGTCGTTTCTAAAGTGGTTTCTTTAGAAAACAAACATCTTCAGTACTGAGCACTGTATTGTGTGAAATAAGTGAATTCGGTTCTAGGAATCAGTTTCCTTTCTACGAACACTGTACTGTGTGAAATAAGTGAATTCGCTTCTAGGAATCAGTTTAATTTCTACGAAGAGGGTTGAGTGCAGCAAGTTCAAACTTTCCTTGTTAATGTAATCTAAAAAGATTTCAAAGTTAGATTATTCGCCTCATTTGTAAAGTAGTTTGGTTGGAAAACAAACATCTTCATTTCCAAACATTGTACTGTGTGAAATAAGCTCATTCGGTTCTAATAATCAGTTGCTTTCCTACAAAGAAGGCTGAGTGCAGCAAGTTCAAACTTTCCTTCTTAATGTAATCTAAAAAGATGCATAACTTAGTAAATTGGCCTCATTTCTAAAGTAGTTTGTTTAGAAAACAAACATGTTCATTACCGAAATGAGCTAGTTTGGTTCTCTGAATCACTTGCTTTCCTACGAAGAAGGTTGAGTGCAGCAAGTTCAAACTTTCCTAGTTTGTATTATCTAACAAGATGTACAAGTTAGTGGATTCGCGTCGTTTCTAAAGTGGTTTCTTTAGAAAAGAAACATCTTCAGTACTGAGCACTGTACTGTGTGAAATAAGTTAATTCGGTTCTAGGAATCAGTTTCCTTTCTACGGAGATGGTTGAGTGCAGCAAGTTCAAACTTTCCTTGTTAATGTAATCTAAAAAGATGGCCAACTTAGCAGATTCACCTCATTCGTAAGGTAGTTTGTGGCAAAAAGTAACATATTTATTGCCAAACATTGTACTGTGTGAAATAAGCTCATTCGGTTCTATGAATCACTTGCTTTCCTACAAAGAATGTTGAGTGCGGCAATTTCAAACTTTCCTTGTTAATGTAAAGTAAAAAAATGCACAATTTATTAGATTGGCCTCATTTCTAAAGTAGATTCTTTAGAAAAGAAACATCTTCAGTACCGAACACTGTACTGTGTGAAATAAGTGAATTCGCTTCTAGGAATCAGTTTAATTTCTACGAAGATGGTTGAGTGCAGCAAGTTCAAACTTTCCTAGTTTGTGTAATCTAACAAGATGTACAAGTTAGTGGATTCGCCTCATTTCTAAAGAAGTTTCTTTAGAAAAGAAACATCTTCAGTACCGAACACTGTACTGTGTGAAATAAGTGAATTCGCTTCTAGGAATCAGTTCAATTTCTACGAAGATGTTAGAGTGCAGCAAGTTCAAACTTTCCTTGTTAATGTAATCTAAAAAGATGGCCAAATTAGCAGATTCACCTCATTTGTAAGGTAGTTTGTTGTGAAAAGTAACATCTTTATTGCCGAACATTGTACTGTGTGAAATAAGCTCATTCGATTCTAGGTATCACTTGCTTTCCTACAAACAATGTTGAGTGCAGCAAGTTCAAACTTTCCTTGTTAATGTAATCTAAAAAGATGCACAACTTAGTAGATTGGCCTGATTTCTAAAGTAGTTTCTTTAGAAAAGAAACATCTTCAGTACTGAACACTGTACTGTGTGAAATAAGTTAATTCGCTTCTAGGAATCAGTTTAATTTCTACGCAGATGGTTGGGTGCAGCCTGTTCAAACTTTCCTTGTTAATGTAATCTCAAGAGATGGCCAAGTTAGAAGATGCGCCTCATTTGAAAAGTAGTTTGTGGAGAAAACAAACACCTTCATTGCCAAATGTTGTACTGTTTGAAATAAGCTCATTCGGTTCTAGGAATCAGTTGCTTTGCTACAAAGAAGGTTGAGTGCAGGAAGTTAAAACTTTCCTTGTTAATGTAATCTGAAAAAATGCATAACTTAGTAAATTGTCCTCATTTCTAAAGTAGTTTGCTTAGCAAACAAACATCTTCATTACCGAAAACTGTACTATGTGAAATGAGCTAGTTCGGTTCTAGGAATCACTTGCTTTCCTACGAATAAGGTTGAGTGCAGCAAATTCAAACTTTCCTAGTTTGTGTAATCTAAACAGATGTACAAGTTAGTGGATTCACGTCATTTCTAAAGTGGTTTCTTTAGAAAACAAACATCTTCAGAACTGACCACTGTACATTGTGAAATATGTTAATTCGCATCTAGGAAAGAGTTTCCTTTCTACGAAGATGGTAGAGTGCAGAAAGTTCAAACTTTCCTTGTTAATGTAATGTAAAAAGTTTTCAAAGTTAGAAGATTCGCCTCATTTGTAAAGTAGTTTGTTGAGAAACCAAACATCTTCATTGCCAATCATTGTACCGTTTGAAATAAGCTCATTCGGTTCTAGGAATCAGTTGCTTTCCTACAAAGGAGGTAGAGTGCAGCAATTTCAAACTTTCCTTGTTAATGTAATCTAAAAAGATGCACAACTTAGTAAATTGGCCTCATTTCTAAAGTAGTTTGTTTAGAAAACAAACATCTTCATTACCGAAAACTGTAGTATGTGAAATGAGATAGTTCGGTTCTAGGAATCACTTGCTTTCCTCTGAAGAAGGTTGAGTGCAGCAAGTTCAAACTTTCCTAGTTTGTGTAATTTAACAAGATGTACAAGTTAGTGGATTCACGTTGTTTCTATACTGGTTTCTTTAGAAAACAAACATCTTCAGTACTGAGCACTGTACTGTGTGAAATAAGTAATCCAAAAAGATTTCAAAGTTAGTAGATTCGCCTCATTTGTAAAGTAGTTTGTTGAGAAAACAAACATCTTTATTTCCAAACATTGTACTGTGTGAAATAAGCACATTCGGTTCTAGGAATCAGTTGCTTTCCTACAAAGAAGGTTGAGTGCAGCAAGTTCAAACTTTCCTTGTTAATGTAATCTGAAAAGATGCACAACTTAGTAAATTGGCCTCATTTCTAAAGTAGTTTCTTTAGAAAACAAACATCTTCATTACCGAAAACTGTACTATGTGAAATGAGCTAGTTCGGTTCTAGGAATCACTTGCTTTCCTAAGAAGAAGGTTGAGTGCAGCAAGCTCAAACTTTCCTAGTTTGTGTAATCTAACAAGGTGTACAATTTAGTGGATTCGCGTCTTTAGTAAAGTGGTTTGTTTAGAAAACAAACATCTTCAGTACTGAGCACTGTACTGTGTGAAGTAAGTTAATTCGGTTGTAGGAATCAGTTTCCTTTCTACGAAGATGGTTGAGTGCAGTAAGTTCAAACTTTCCTTGTTAATGTAATCTAAAAAGATGGCCAAGTTAGCAGATTCGACTCAATTGTAAGGTAGTTTGTTGAGAAAAGTATCATCTTTATTGCTGAACATTGGCCTGTGTGAAATAAGCTTATTCGGTTCTAGGCATCACTTGCTTTCCTACAAAGAGGGTTGAGTGCAGCAAGTTAAAACATTCCTTGTTAATGTAATCTAAAAAGATGCACAACTTAGTATATTGGCCTCATTTCTAAAGTAGTTTCTTTAGAAAAGAAACATCTTCAGTACCGAACACTGTACTGTGTGAAATGTGTTAATTCGCTTCTAGGAATCAGTTTAATTTCTACGAAGATCGTTGAGTGCAGCAAGTTCAAACTTTCCTTGTTAATGTAATCTGAAAAGATGGCCAAGTTAGAAGATTCGCCTCATTTGTAAAGTAGTTTGTTGAGAAAAGAAACATCTTCATTGCCAAACATTGTACTGTGTGAAAAAAGCTCAATCGGTTCTACAATTGAGTTGCTTTCCTACAAAGACGGTTGAGTGCAACAAGTTCAAACTTTCCTTGTTAATGTAAGCTAAAAAGATGCACAACTTAGTAGATTGGGCTCATTTTTAAAGTAGTTTCTTTAGAAAAGATACATATTCACTACCGAACACTATACTGTGTGAAATAAGTTAATTTGCTTCTAGGAATAAGTTTAATTTCTACGAAGATCTTTGAGGGCAGCAAGTTCAAACTTTCCTAGTTTGTGTAATATAACAAGATGTACAAGTTAGTGGATTTGCCTCATTTCTAAAGTAGTTTCTTTGGAAAATAAACATCTTCGGTACCGAACACTGTACTGTGTGAAATAAGTGAATTCGCTTCAAGAATCAGTTTAATTTCAAGGAAGATGGTTGAATGGAGCAAGTTTAACTTTCCTTGTTTATGTAATGTCAAAAGATGGCCAAGTTAGAAGATCCGCCTCATTTGTAAAGTAATTTGTTGAGAAAACAAACATCTCCATTGCCAAACATTGTACTGTGTGAAAAAAGCTCATTAGGTTCTAGAATTCAGTTGCATTCATGCAAAGAAGGTTGAGTTCAACAAATTCAAACTTTCCTTGTTAATGTAATCTAAAAAGATGCACAACTTAGTAGATTGGCCTCATTTCTAAAGTAGTTTCCTTAGAAAGAAACATCTTCAGTACCGAGCACTGTACTGTGTGAAATAAGGTAATTCGCTTCTAGGAATCAGTTTAATTTCTATGAAGATGTTAGAGTGCAGCAAGTTCAAACTTTCCTTGTTAATGTAATCTGAAAAGATGGCCAAGTTAGTAGATTCGCCTCATTTGTAAAGTAGTTTGTTGAGAAAACAAACATCTTCATTGCCAAACATTGTACTGTGTGAAATAAGCTCATTCGGTTCTAGGAATCAGTTGCTTTCCTACAAAGGAGGTTGAGTGCTGCAAGTTCAAATTTTCCTTGTTAATGTAATCTAAAAAGATGCACAACTTAGTAAATTGGCCTCATTTCTAAAGTAGTTTGTTTAGAAAACAAACATCTTCATTACCAAAAATTGTACTATGTGAAATGAGCTAGTTTGGTTCTAGGAATCACTTGCTTTCCTAAGAAGAAGGTTGAGTGTAGCAAGTTCAAACTTTCCTAGTTTGTGTAATCTAACAAGATGTACAAGTTAGTGGATTCGCATCATTTTTAAAGTAGTTTCTTTGAAAACAAACATCTTCAGTACTGAGCACTGTACTGTGTGAAATAAGTTAATTCAGTTCTAGGAATCAGTTTCCTTTCTACGAAGATGGTTGAGTGCAGGAAGTTCAAACTTTCCATGTTAAAATAATCTAAAAAGATGGCCAAGTTTGCATATTCAACTCATTTGGAAGGTTGTTTGTTGAGAAAATTAACATCTTTATTGCCGAACATTGTACTGTGTGAAATAAGCTCATTCGGTTCTAGGAATCACTTGCTTTCCTACAAAGAAGGTTGAGTGCAGCAAGTTCAAACTTTCCTTGGTAATGTAATCTAAAAAGATGCACAACTTAGTAGATTGGCCTCATTTCTAAAGTAATTTCTTTAGAAAAGAAACATCTTCACTACCGAACATTGTACTTTGTGAAATAAGTGAATTCGCTTCTAGGAATCAGTTTAATTTCTACGAAGAAATTGAGTGCAGCAAGTTCAAACTTTCCTTGTTAATGTAATCTCAAAAGAGGCCAAGTTAGCAGATTCACCTCATTTCTAAGTTAGTTTGTTGAGAAAATTAACATATTTATTGCCGAACATTGCACTCTGTGAAATAAGCTCATTCGGTTCTAGGAATCACTTGCTTTCCTACGAAGAAGGTTGAGTGCAGCAAGTTCAAACTTTCCTAGTTTGTGTAATCTAACAAGATGTACAAGTTAGTGGATTCACGTCGTTTCTAAAGTGGTTTCTTCAGAAAAGAAACATCTTCAGTACTGAGCACTGTACTGTGTGAAATAAGTTAATTCGGTTCTAGGAAACAGTTTCCTTTCTAGGAAGATGGTTGAGTGCAGCAAGTTCAAACTTTCCTTGTTAATGTAATCTAAAAAGATGGCCAAGTTAGCAGATTCACCTCATTTCTAAGTTAGTTTGTTGAGAAAATTAATATATTTATTGCCGAACATTGTACTCTGTGAAATAAGCTCATTCGGTTCTAGGAATCACTTGCTTTCCTACAAAGAATGTTGAGTGCAGCAGTTCAAACTTTCCTTGTTAATGTAATCTAAAAAGATGCACAACTTAGTAGATTGGCCTCATTTCTAAAGTAGTTTCTTTAGAAAAGAAACATCTTCAGTACCGAACAATGTACTGTGTGAAATATGTAAATTCGCTTCTAGGAATCAGTTTAATTTCTACGAAGAAGGTGGAGTGCAGCAAGTTCAAACTTTCCTAGTTTGTGTAATCTAAAAAGATGTACAAGCTAGTGGATTGGCCTCATTTCTAAAGTAGTTTCTTTAGAAAAGAAACATCTTCAGTTCCGAACACTGTACTGTGTGAAATAAGTGAATTCGCTTCTAGGAATCAGTTTAATTTCTATGAAGATGGTTGAGTGCAGCAAGTTCAAACTTTCCTTGTTAATGTAATCTAAATAGATACACAACTTAGTAGATTGCCCTCATTTCTAAAGGAGTTTCTTTAGAAAAGAAACATCTTCAGTACCGAACACTGTAGTGTGAAATAAGTTAATTCGTTAATAGGAATCAGTTTAATTTCTAAGAAGATGATTGGGTACAGCAAGTTCAAACTTTCCTTGTTAATGTAATCTAAAAAGATGGCCACGTTAGCAGATTCACCTCATTTGTAAGGTAGTTTGTTGAGAAAATTAACATCTTTATTTCCGAACATTGTACTGTGTGAAATAAGCTCATTCGGTTCTACGAATCACTTCCTTTCCTCCAAAGAAGGTTGAGTGCAGCAACTTCAAACGTTCCTTGTTAATGTAATCTAAAAAGATGCACAACTTAGTAGATTGGCCTCATTTCTAAAGTAGTTTCTTTAGAAAAGAAAAATCTACAGTACCGAACAATGTACTGTGTGAAATAAGTTAATTCGCTTTCAGGAATCAGTATAATTTCTACGAAGATGGTTGAGTGCAGCAAGTTCAAACTTTCCTTGTTAATGTAATCTCAAACGATGGCCAAGTTAGTAGAGTCGCTTTATTTGTAAAGTAGTTTGTTGAGAAAAAAACATCTTCATTGCCAAACATTGTACTGTGTGAAATAAGCTAATTCGGTTCTAGAAATCAGTTGCTTTCCTACAAAGAAGGTTGAGTGCAGCAAGTTCAAACTTTCCTTGTTAATGTAATCTGAAAACATGCACAACTTACTAGATTGGCCTCATTTCTAAAGTAGTTTCTTAGAAAAGAAACATCTACAATACCGAACACTGTACTGTGTGAAATAAGTTAATTCGCTTCTAGGAATCAGTTTAATTTCTGCGAAGATGGTTGAGTGCAGCAAGTTCAAACTTTCCTTGTTAATGTAATATCAAAAGAGGCCAAGTTAGAAGATTCGCCTCATTTGGAAAGTAGTTTGTTGAGAAAACAAACATCTTCATTGCCGAACATTGTACTGTGTGAAAAAAGGTCATTTGGTTCTAGAATTCAGTTGCTTTCCTACAAAGACGGTTGAGTGTAACAAGTTCAAACTTTCCTAGTTAATGTAATCTAAAAAGGTGCACAACTTAGTAGATTGGGGTCATTTCTAAAGTAGTTTCTTTAGAAAAGAAACATCTTCAGTACCGAACACTGTACTGTGTGAAATAAGTTAATTCGCTTCTAGGAATCAGTTTAATTTCTACGAAGAAGGTTGAGTGCAGTAAGTGCAAACTTTCCCAATTTGTGTAATCTAACAAGATGTACAAGTTAGTGGATTCGCCTCCTTTCTAAAGTAGTTTCTTTAGAAAAGAAACATCTTCAGTACCGAACACTGTACTGTGTGAAATAAGTGAATTCGCTTATAGGAATCAGTTTAATTTCTACGATGATGGTTGAGTGCAGCAAGTTCAAACTTTCCTTGTTAATGTAATCTCAAAAGATGGCAAAGTTAGTAGATTCGCTTCATTTGTAAAGTAGTTTGTTGAGAAAACAAACATCTTCATTTCCATACATTGTACTGTGTGAAATAAGCTCATTCGGTTCTAGGAATCAGTTGCTTTCCTACAAAGAAGGTTGAGTGCAGCAAGTTCAAACTTTCTTTTTTTAATGTAACCTGAAAAGATGCACAACTTAGTAAATTGGCCTCATTTCTAAAGTAGTTTGTTTAGAAAACAAACATCTTCATTACCGAAAACTATACTATGCGAAATGAGCTGGTTCGGTTCTAGGAATCACTTGCTTTCCTACGAAGAAGGTTGAGTGCAGCAAGTTCAAACTTTCCTAGTTTGTGTAATCTACCAAGATGTACAAGTTAGTGGATTCACGTTGTTTCTAAAGTGGTTTCTTTAGAAAACAAACATCTTAAGTACTGAGCACTGTATTGTGTGAAATAAATTAATTCGGTTCTGGGTATCAGTTTCCTTTCTACGAAGATGGTTGAGTGCAGCAAGTTCAAACTTTCCTTGTTAATGTAATCTAAAAAGATGGCCAACTTAGCAGATTCAACTCTTTTGTAAGGTAGTTTGTTGAGAATATTAACATCTTTATTGGCGAACATTGTACTGTGTGAAATAAGCTCATTCGGTTCTAGGAATCACTTGCTTTCCTACAAAGAAGGTTGAGTGCGGCAAGTTCAAACTTTCCTTGGTAATGTAATCTAAAAAGATGCACAACTTATTTGATTGGCCTCATTTCTAAAGTAGTTTCTTTAGAAAAGAAACATCTTCAGTACCGAACACTGTACTGTGTGAAATAAGTGAATTCGCTTCTAGGAATCAGTTTAATTTCTACGAAGTTGGTTGAGTGCAGCAAGTTCAAACTTTCCTTCTTAATGTAATCACAAAAGATGGCCAAGTTAGAAGATTCGCCTCATTTGTAAAGTAGTTTGTTGAGAAAACAAACATCTTCATTGCCAAACATTGTACTGTTTGAAATAAGCTCATTCGGTTCTCGGAATCAGTTGCTTTCCTACAAAGAAGGTTGAGTGCAGCAAGTTCAAACTGTCCTTGATAATGTAATCTGAAAAGATGCACAACATAGTAAAATTGTCCTCATTTCTAAAGTAGTTTCTTGAGAAAAGAAACATCTTCAGTACCGAACACTGTACTGGGTGAAATAAGTTAATTCGTTTCCAAGAATCAGTTTAATTTCTACGAAGATGGTTGAGTGCAGCAAGTTCAAACTTTCCTTGTAAATGTAATCTCAAAAGATGGCCATGTTAATAGATTCACTTCATTTGTAAAGTAGTTTGTTGAGAAAACAAACATCTTCATTGCCAAACATTGTACTGTGTGAAATAAACTCATTCAGTTCTAGGAATCAGTTGCTTTCCTACAAAGAAGGTTAACTGCAGCAAGTTCAAACTTTCCATGTTAATGTAATCTGAAAAGATGCATAACTTAGTAAATTGGCCTCATGTCTAAAGTACTTTGTTTACAAAACAAACATCTTCATTACCGAAAACTGTACTATGTGAAATGAGCTAGTTCGGTTCTAGGAATCACTTGCTTTCCTACAAAGAAGGTTGAGTGCGGCAAGTTCAAACTTTCCTTGGTAATGTAATCTAAAAAGATGCACAACTTATTAGATTGGCCTCATTTCTAAAGTAGTTTCTTTAGAAAAGAAACATCTTCAGTACCGAACACTGTACTGTGTGAAATAAGTTAATTCGCTTCTAGGAATCAGGTTAATTTCTACGAAGAAGCTTGTGTGCAGCAAGTTCAAACTTTCCTAGTTTGTGTAATCTAACAAGATGTACAAATTAGTGGATTCGCTTCTTTTCTAAAGTGGTTTCTTTAGAAAACAAACATCTTCAGTACTGAGCACTGTACTGTGTGAAATATGTTAATTCGGTTCTAGGAAACAGTTTCCTTTCTACGAAGATGGTTGAGTGCAGCAAGTTCAAACTTTCCTTGTTAATGTAATCTCAAAAGATGGCCAAGTTAGTAGATTCGCTTCATTTGTAAAGTAGTTTGTTGAGAAAACAAATATCTTCATTGCCAAACATTGTACTGTGTGAAATAAGCTCATTCGGTTCTAGGAATCAGTTGCTTTCCTACAAAGAAGGTTGAGTGCAGCATGTTCAAACTTTCCTTGTTATTGTAATGTAAAAAGATGGCCAAGTTAGCAGATTCACCTCATTTGTAAGGTAGTTTGTTGAGAAAATTAACATCTTTATTGCCGAACATTGTACTGTGTGAAATAAGCTCTTTCGGTTCTAGGAATCACTTGCTTTCCTACAAAGAAGGTTGAGTGCAGCAAGTTCAAACTTTCCTTCGTAATGTAATCTAAAAAGATGCACAACTTAGTAGATTTGCGTCATTTCTAAAGTAGTTTCTTTAGAAAAGAAACATCTTCAGTACCGAACACTGTACTGTGTGAAATAAGTGAATTCGCTTCTAGGAATCAGTTTAATTTCTCCGAAGATGGTTGAGTGCAGCAAGTTTAAACATTCCTTGTTAATGTAAACTCAAAAGATGGCCAAGTTAGAAGATTTGCCTCATTTGTAAAGTAGTTTGTTGAGAAAACAAACATCTTCATTGCCAAACCTTGTACTGTCTGACATAAGCTCATTCGGTTCTAGGCATCAGTTGCTCCTACAAAGAAGGTTGAGTGCAGCAAGTTCAAACTTTCCTTGTTAATGTAATCTAAAAAGATGCATAACTTAGTAAATTGGCCTCATTTCTAAAGTAGTTTGTTTAGAAAACAAATATCTTCATTACCGAAAACTGTACTATGTGAAATGAGCTACTTCGGTTCTAGGAATCACTTGCTTTCCTACGAAGAAGGTTGAGTGCAGCAAGTTCAAACTTTCCAAGTTTGTGTAATCTAACAAGATGTACAAGTTAGTGGATTCGTGTCGTTTCTAAAGTGGTTTCCTTAGAAAACAAACATCTTCAGTACCGAGAACTGTACTGTGTGAAATAAGTTAATTCGGTTCTAGGAATCAGTTTCCTTTCTTCGAAGATGGTTGAGTGCAGCAAGTTCAAACTTTCCTTGTTAATGTAATCTAAGAAAATGGCCTAGTTAGCAGATTCACCTCATTTGTAAGGTAGTTTGTTGAGAAAAGTAACATCTTTATTGCTGAACATTGTACTGTGTGAAATAAGCTCATTCGGTTCTAGGAATCACTTGCTTTCCTACAAAGAATGTTGAGTGCAGCAAGTTCAAACTTCCTTGTTAATGTAATGTAAAAAGATGCACAATTTATTAGATTGGCCTCATTTCTAAACTAGTTTCTTTATAAAAGAAACATCTTCAGTACCGAACACTGTACTGTGTGAAATAAGTTAATTCGCTTCTAGGAATCAGTTAAATTTCTACGAAGATGGTTGAGTGCAGCAAGTTCAAACTTTCCTAGTTTGTGTAATCTAACAAGATGTACAAGTTAGTGGATTCACCTCATTTCTAAAGTAGTTTCTTTAGAAAAGAAACATCTTCAGTACCGAACACTTTACTGTGTGAAATAAGTGAATTCGCTTCTAGGAATCAGTTTAATTTCTACGAAGATGGTTGAGTGCAGCAAGTTCAAACTTTCCTTGTTAATGTAATCTAAAAAGATTTCAATGTTAGTAGATTCGCCTCATTTGTAAAGTAGTTTTTTGAGAAAACAAACGTCTTCATTGCCAAACATTGTACTGTGTGAAATAAGCTCATTCGGTTCTAGGAATCAGTTGCTTTCCTACAAAGAAGGTTGAGTGCAGCAAGTTCAAACTTTCCTTGTTAATGTAATCTGAAAAGATGCACAACTTAGTCAATTGGCCTCATATCTAAAGTAGTTTATTTAGAAAACAAATATCTTCATTACCGAAAACTGTACTATGTGAAAGAGCTAGTTCGGTTCTAGGAATCACTTGCTTTCATATGAAGAAGGTTGAGTGCAGCAAGGTCAAACTTTCCTAGTTTGTGTAATCTAACAAGATGTACAAGTTAGTGGATTCACGTCATTTCTAAAGTGGTTTCTTTAGAAACCAAACATCTTCAGTACTGAGCACTGTATTGTGTGAAATAAGTTAATTCTTTTCTAGGAATCAGTTTCCTTTCTACGAAGACGGTTGAGTGCAGCAAGTTCAAACTTTCCTTGTTAATGAAATCTAAAAAGATGGCCAATTTAGGAGATTCATCTCATTTGTAAGGTAGTTTGTTGAGAAAAGTAACATCTTTATAGCCGAAGATTGTACTGTGTGAAATAAGCTCATTCGGTTCTAGGAATCACTTGCTTTCCTACAAAGAAGGTTCAGTGCAGCAAGTTCAAACTTTCTTTGTAAATGTAAAATAAAAAGATGCACAATTTAATAGATTGGCCTCATTTCTAAAGAAGTTTATTTCGAAAAGAAACATCTTTGGTACCGAACACTGTACTGTGTGAAATAAGTGAATTCGCTTCTAGGAATCAGTTTAATTTCTACGAAGTTGGTTGAGTGCAGCAAGTTCAAACTTTCCTAGTTTGTGTAATCTAACAATATATACAAGTTCGCGGATTCGCGTCGTTTCTATAGTGGTTTCTATAGAAAACAAACATCTTCAGTACTGAGCACTGTACTGTGTGAAATAAGTAATCTAAAAAGATTTCAAAGTTAGTAGATTCGCCTCATTTGTAAAGTAGTTTGTTGAGAAAACAAACATCTTCATTTCCAAACATTGTACTGTGTGAAATAAGCGCATTTGGTTCTAGGAATCAGTTGCTTTCCTACAAAGAAGGTTGATTGCAGCAAGTTCAAACTTTCCTTGTTAATGTAATCTGAAAAGATGCACAACTTAGTAAATTGGCCTCATTTTTAAAGTAGTTTGTTTAGAACACAAACATCTTCATTCCCGAAAACTGTACTATGTGAAATGAGCTAGTTCGGTTCTAGGAATCACTTGCTTTCCTACGAAGAAGGTTGAGTGCAGCAAGTTCAAACTTTCCTAGTTTGTGTAATCTAACAATATATACAAGTTCGTGGATTCGCGTCGTTTCTATAGTGGTTTCTATAGAAAACAAACATCTTCAGTACTGAGCACTGTACTGTGTGAAATAAGTAATCTAAAAAGATTTCAAAGTTAGTAGATTCGCCTCATTTGTAAAGTAGTTTGTTGAGAAAACAAACATCTTCATTTCCAAACATTGTACTGTGTGAAATAAGCGCATTTGGTTCTAGGAATCAGTTGCTTTCCTACAAAGAAGGTTGAGTGCAGCAAGTTCAAACTTTCCTTGTTAATGTAATCTGAAAAGATGCACAACTTAGTAAATTGGCCTCATTTTTAAAGTAGTTTGTTTAGAACACAAACATCTTCATTCCCGAAAACTGTACTATGTGAAATGAGCTAGTTCGGTTCTAGGAATCACTTGCTTTCCTACGAAGAAGGTTGAGTGCAGCAAGTTCAAACTTTCCTAGTTTGTGTAATCTAACAAGGTGTACAATTTAGTGGATTCGTGTCTTTAATAAATTGGTTTGTTTAGAAAACAAACATCTTCAGTACTGAGCACTGTACTGTGTGAAATAAGTTAATTCGGTTGTAGGAATCAGTTTCCTTTCTACGAAGATGGTTGAGTGCAGCAATTTCAAACTTTCCTTGTTAATATAATCTAAAAAGATGGCCAAGTTAGCAGTTTCGCCTCATTTGTAAGGTAGTTTGTTGAGAAAAGTAACATCTTTATTGCCGAACATTGGACTGTGTGAAATAAGCTCTTTCGTTTCTAGGCATCACTTGCTTTCCTACAAAGAAGGTTGAGTGCAGCAAGTTAAAACATTCCTTGTTAATGTAATCTAAAAATATGCACAACTTAGTAGATTGGCCTCATTTCTAAAGTAGTTTCTTTAGAAAAGAAACATCTTCAGTACAGAACACTGTACTGTGTGAAATATGTTAATTCGCTTCTAGGAATCAGTTTAATTTCTACGAAGACGGTTGAGTGCAGCAAGTTCAAACTTTCCTTGTTAATGTAATCTGAAAAGATGGCCAAGTTAGAAGATTCGCCTCATTTGTAAAGTAGTTTGTTGAGACAAGAAACATCTTCATTGCCAAACATTGTACTGTGTGAAAAAAGCTCAATCGGTTCTACAATTGAGTTGCTTTCCTACAAAGACGGTTGAGTGCAACAAGTTCAAACTTTCCTTGTTAATGTAAGCTAAAAAGATGCACAACTTAGTAGATTGGGCTCATTTCTAAAGTAGTTTCTTTAGAAAAGATACATATTCAGTACCGAACACTGTACTGTGTGAAATAAGTTAATTTGCTTCTAGGAATAAGTTTAATTTCTACGAAGATCGTTGAGTGCAGCAAGTTCAAACTTTCCTAGTTTGTGTAATCTAACAAGATGTACAAGTTAGTGGATTTGCCTTATTTCTAAAGTTGTTTCTTCGGAAATAAACATGTTCAGTACCGAACACTGTACTGTGTGAAATAAGTGAATTCGCTTCTCGGAATCAGTTTAATTTCAACGAAGATGGTTGAGTGGAGCAAGTTTAACTTTCCTTGTTTATGTAATGTCAAAAGATGGCCAAGTTGGGAGATTCGCCTCATTTGTAAAGTAATTTGTTGAGAAAACAAACATCTTCATTGCCAAACATTGTACTGTGTGAAGAAAGCTCATTCGGTTCTAGAATTCAGTTGCTTTCCTACAAAGAAGGTTCAGTGCAACAAATTCAAACTTTCCTTGTTAATGTAATCTAAAAAGATGCACAACTTAATAGATTGGCCTCATTTCTAATGTAGTTTATTTAGAAAAAAAAACATCATTACTGAAAACTGTACTATGTGAAATGAGGTAGTTCGGTTCTAGGAATCACTTGCTTTCCTACGAAGAAGGTTGAGTCCCGCAAGTTCAAACTTTCCTAGTTTGTGTAATCTAACAAGATGTACAAGTTAGTGGATTCACATCGTTTCTAAAGTGGTTTCTTTAGAAAACAAACATCTTCAGTACTGAGCACTATACTGTGTGAAATAAGTTAATTCGGTTCTAGGAGTCAGTTTCCTTTCAAGGAAGATGGTTGAGTGCAGCAAGTTCACACTTTCCTTGTTAATGTAAACTAAAAAGATGGCCAAGTTAGCAGATTCACCTCATTTGTAAGGTAGTTTGCTGAGAAAATTAATATCTTTATTTCCGAATATTGTACTGTATGAAATAAGCTCATTCGGTTCTAGGAATCCCTTGCTTTCCTACAAAGAATGTTGAGTGCAGCAAGTTCAAACTTTCCTTTTTAATGTAATGTAAAAAGATGCAAAATTTTTTATATTGACCTCATTTCTAAAGCAGTTTCTTTAGAAAAGAAACATCTTCAGTTCCGAACACTGTACTGTGTGAAATAAGTTATTCGCTTCTAGGAATCTGTTTAATTTCTACGAAGAAGGCTGAGTGCATCAAGTTCAAACTTTCTTAGTTTGTGTAATCTAACAAGATGTACAAGTTAGTGGATTCGCCTCATTTCTAAAGTAGTTTCTTTAGAAAAGAAACCTCTTCATTACCGAACACTGTACTGTGTGAAATAAGTTAATTCGCTTCTAGGAATCAGTTTAATTTCTACGAAGATGGTTGAGTGCCGCTAGTTAAAACTTTCCTTGTTAATGTACTCTCAAAAGATGGCCACGTTAGAAGATTCGCCTCATTAGTAAAGTAGTTTGTTGAGAAAACAAACATCTTCATTACCGAACATTGTAACGTGTGAAAAAGCTCATTCGGTTCTAGAATTCAGTTGCTTTCCTACAAAGACGGTTGAGTGCAACAAGTTCAAACTTTCCTTGTTAATGTAATCTAAAAAGATACACAACTTAGTAGATTGGCCTCATTTCTAAAGTCGTTTCTTAATAAAAGAAACATCTACAGTACCGAACACTGTGCTGTGCGAAATAAGTTATTTCGATTCTAGGAATCAGTTTAATTTTTACGAAGATGGTTGAGTGCAGCAAGTTCAAATTTTCCTTGTTAATGTAATGTAAAAAGATGCACAATTTATTAGATTGGCCTCATTTCTAAAGTAGTTTCTTTAGAAAAGAAACATCTTCAGTACCGAACACTGTAGTGTGTGAAATAAGTGAATTCGCTTCTAGGAATCACTTTTATTTCTACGAAGAAGGTTGAGTGCAGCAAGTTCAAACTTTCCTAGTTTGTGTAATCTAACAAGATGTACAAGTTAGTGGATTCGCCTCATTTCTAAAGTAGTTTCTTTAGAAAAGAAACATCTTCAGTACCGAACACTGTACTGTGTGAAATAAGTGAATTCGCTTCTAGGAATCAGTTTAATTTCTACGATGATGGTTGAGTGCAGCAAGTTCAAACTTTCCTTGTTAATGTAATCTAAAAAGATGGCAAAGTTAGTAGATTCGCTTCATTTGTAAAGTAGTTTGTTGAGAAAACAAACATCTTCATTGCCAAACATTGTACTGTGTGAAATAAGCTCATTCGGTTCTAGGAAACAGTTGCTTTCCTACAAAGAGGGTTGAGTGCAGCAAGTTCAAACTTTCCTTGTTAATGTAATCTGAAAAGATGCACAACTTAGTAAATTGGCCTCATTTCTTAAGTAGTTTGTTCAGAAAACAAACATCTTCATTACCGAAAACTGTACTATGTGAAATGAGCTAGTTCGGTTCTAGGAATCACTTGCTTTCCTACGAAGAATGTTGAGTGCAGCAAGTTCAAACTTTCCTAGTTTGTATAATCTAACAAGATGTAAAAGTTAGTGGATTCGTGTCGTTTCTAAAGTGGTTTCTTTAGAAAACAAACATCTTCAGTACTTAGCACAGTATTGTGTGAAATAAGTTAATTCGGTTCTAGGAATCTGTTTCCTTTCTACGAAGATGGTTGAGTGCAGCAAGTTCAAACTTTCCTTGTTAATGTAATCTAAAAAGATGGCCAAGTGAGCAGATTCACCTCATTTGTAAGGTAGTTTGTTGAGAAAAGTAACATATTTATTGCGAACATTGTACTGTGTGAAATAAGGTCATTCGGTTCTAGGAATCAGTTGCTTTCCTACAAAAATGTTGAGTGCAGCAAGTTCAATCTTTCCTTGTTAATGTAATCTCAAAATGGCCAAGCTAGTAGATTCACTTCATTTGTAAAGTAGATTATTGAGAAAACAAACATCTTCATTGCCAAACTTTGTACTGTGTGAAAAAAGCTCATTCGGTTCTAGAATACAGTTGCTTTCCTACAAAGACGGTTGAGTGCAACAAGTTCAAACTTTCCTTGTTAATGTAATCTAGAAAGATGCACAACTTAGTAGATTGGCCTCATTTCTAAAGTAGTTTCTTTAGAAAAGAAACATCTACAGTACTGAACACTGTACTGTGTGAAATAAGTGAATTCGCTTCTAGGAATCAGTTTAATTTCTACAAAGATGGTTGAGTGCAGCAAGTTCAAACATTCCTTGTTTATGTAATCTCAAAAGATTGCCAAGTTAGAAGATTCGCCTCATTTGTAAAGTAGTTTGTTGAGAAAACAAACATCTTCATTGCCAAATAATGTACTGTTTGAAATAAGCTCATTCGGTTCTAGGAATCAGTTGCTTTCCTACAAAGAAGGTTGAGTGCAGCAAGTTCCATCTTTCCTTGTTAATGTAATCTGAAAAGATGCACAACTTAGTAAATTGGCCTCATTTCTAAAGTAGTTTGTTTAGAAAACAAACATCTTCATTACCGAAAACTGTACTATGTGAAATGAGCTAGTTCGGTTCTAGGAATCACTTGCTTTCCTACGAAGAAGGTTGAGTGCAGCAAGTTCAAACTTTCCTAGTTTGTGTAATCTAACAAGATGTACAAGTTAGTGGATTCGCTTCGTTTCTAAAGTGGTTTCTTTAGAAAACAAACATCTTCAGTACTGAGCACTGTACTGTGTGAAATAAGTTAATTCGGTTCTAGGAATCAGTTTAATTTCTACGAAGATTGTTGAGTGCAGAAAGTTCAAACTTTCCTTGTAAATGTAATCTAAAAAGATGGCCAAGTTAGCAGATTCACCTCATTTGTAAGGTAGTTTGTTGAGAAAATTAACATCTTTATTGCCGAACACTGTACTGTGTGAAAGAAGCTCATTCGGTTCTAGGAATCACTTGCTTTCTTACAAAGAAGGTTGAGTGCAGCAAGTTCAAACTTTCCTTGTTAATGTAATCTAAAAGATTTCAAAGTTAGTAGATTCTCCTCATTTGTTAAGTAGTTTGTTGAGAAAACAAACATCTTCATTTCCAAACATTGTACTGTGTGAAATAAGCTCATTCAGTTTTAGGAATCAGTTGCTTTCCTACAAAGAAGGTGGAGTGCAGCAAGTTCAAACTTTCCTTGTTAATGTAATCTGAAAAGACGCACAATTTACTAAATTGGCCTCATTTCTAAAGTAGTTTGTTTAGAAAAAAAAATCTTCATACCGAAAACTGTACTATGTGAAATGAGCTAGTTCGGTTCTAGGAATCACTTGCTTTCCTACGAAAAAAGTTGAGTGCAGCCAGTTCAAACTTTCTTAGTTTGTTTAATTTAACAATGTGTACAAGTTAGTGGACTCACGTCGTTTCTAAAGTGGTTTCTTTAGAAAACAAACATCTTCTGTACTTAGCACAGTATTGTGTGAAATAAGTTAATTCGGTTCTAGGAATCTGTTTCCTTTCTACGAAGATGGTTGAGTGCAGCAAGTTCAAACTTTCCTTGTTAATGTAATCTAAAAAGATGGCCAAGTGAGCAGATTCACCTCATTTGTAAGGTAGTTTGTTGAGAAAAGTAACATATTTATTGCCGAACATTGTACTGTGTGAAATAAGGTCATTCGGTTCTAGGAATCAGTTGCTTTCCTACAAAAATGTTGAGTGCAGCAAGTTCAATCTTTCCTTGTTAATGTAATCTCAAAAATGGCCAAGCTAGTAGATTCACTTCATTTGTAAAGTAGATTGTTGAGAAAACAAACATCTTCATTGCCAAACTTTGTACTGTGTGAAAAAAGCTCATTCGGTTCTAGAATACAGTTGCTTTCCTACAAAGACGGTTGAGTGCAACAAGTTCAAACTTTCCTTGTTAATGTAATCTAGAAAGATGCACAACTTAGTAGATTGGCCTCATTTCTAAAGTAGTTTCTTTAGAAAAGAAACATCTACAGTACTGAACACTGTACTGTGTGAAATAAGTGAATTAAGCTTCTAGGAATCAGTTTAATTTCTACAAAGATGGTTGAGTGCAGCAAGTTCAAACATTCCTTGTTTATGTAATCTCAAAAGATTGCCAAGTTAGAAGATTCGCCTCATTTGTAAAGTAGTTTGTTGAGAAAACAAACATCTTCATTGCCAAATAATGTACTGTTTGAAATAAGCTCATTCGGTTCTAGGAATCAGTTGCTTTCCTACAAAGAAGGTTGAGTGCAGCAAGTTCCATCTTTCCTTGTTAATGTAATCTGAAAAGATGCACAACTTAGTAAATTGGCCTCATTTCTAAAGTAGTTTGTTTAGAAAACAAACATCTTCATTACAAAACTGTACTATGTGAAATGAGCTAGTTCGGTTCTAGGAATCACTTGCTTTCCTACGAAGAAGGTTGAGTGCAGCAAGTTCAAACTTTCCTAGTTTGTGTAATCTAACAAGATGTACAAGTTAGTGGATTCGCTTCGTTTCTAAAGTGGTTTCTTTAGAAAACAAACATCTTCAGTACTGAGCACTGTACTGTGTGAAATAAGTTAATTCGGTTCTAGGAATCAGTTTAATTTCTACGAAGATTGTTGAGTGCAGAAAGTTCAAACTTTCCTTGTAAATGTAATCTAAAAAGATGGCCAAGTTAGCAGATTCACCTCATTTGTAAGGTAGTTTGTTGAGAAAATTAACATCTTTATTGCCGAACACTGTACTGTGTGAAAGAAGCTCATTCGGTTCTAGGAATCACTTGCTTTCTTACAAAGAAGGTTGAGTGCAGCAAGTTCAAACTTTCCTTGTTAATGTAATCTAAAAAGATTTCAAAGTTAGTAGATTCTCCTCATTTGTTAAGTAGTTTGTTGAGAAAACAAACATCTTCATTTCCAAACATTGTACTGTGTGAAATAAGCTCATTCAGTTTTAGGAATCAGTTGCTTTCCTACAAAGAAGGTGGAGTGCAGCAAGTTCAAACTTTCCTTGTTAATGTAATCTGAAAAGACGCACAATTTACTAAATTGGCCTCATTTCTAAAGTAGTTTGTTTAGAAAAAAAAATCTTCATACCGAAAACTGTACTATGTGAAATGAGCTAGTTCGGTTCTAGGAATCACTTGCTTTCCTACGAAGAAGGTTGAGTGCAGCAAATTCAAACTTTCCTAGCTTGTGTAATCTAACAAGATGTACTAGTTAGTGGACTCACGTCGTTTCTAAAGTGGTTTCTTTAGAAAACAAACATCTTCTGTACTTAGCACAGTATTGTGTGAAATAAGTTAATTCGGTTCTAGGAATCTGTTTCCTTTCTACGAAGATGGTTGAGTGCAGCAAGTTCAATCTTTCCTTGTTAATGTAATCTAAAAGATGGCCAAGTTAGCAGATTCACCTCATTTGTAAGGTAGTTTGTTGAGAAAAGTAACATATTTATTGCCGAACATTATACTGTGTGAAATAAGCTCATTCTGTTCTAGGAATCAGTAGCTTTCCTACAAAGAATGTGGAGTGCAGCAAGTTCAATCTTTCCTTGTTAATGTAATCTCAAAAGATGGCCAAGTTAGTAGATTCACTTCATTTGTAAAGTAGATTGTTGAGAAAACAAACATCTTCATTGCCAAACTTTGTACTGTGTGAAAAAAGCTCATTCGGTTCTAGAATACAGTTGCTTTCCTACAAAGACGGCTGAGTGCAACAAGTTCAAACTTTCCTTGATAATGTAATCTAAAAAGATGCACAAATTAGTAGATTGGCCTCATTTCTAAAGTAGTTTGTTTAGAAAACAAACATCTTCATTACCGAAAACTGTACTATGTGAAATGATCTAGTTCGGTCTAGGAATCAATTGCTTTCCTACGAAGAAGGTTGAGTGCAGCAAGTTCAAACTTTCCTTGTTAATGTAATCTAAAAAGATGGCCAAGTTAACAGATTCACCTTATTTGTAAGGTAGTTTGTTGAGAAAATTAACATCTTTATTGTCGAACATTGTACTGTGTGAAATAAGCTCATTCGGTTCTAGGAATCACTTGCTTTTCTACAAAGAAGGTTGCGTGTAGCAAGTTCAAACTTTCCTTGGTAATGTAATCTAAAAAGATGCACAACTTAGTAGATTGGCCTCATTTCTAAAGTCGTTTCTTTAGAAAAGAAACATCTTCATTACCGAACACTGTACTGTGTGAAATAAGTTAATTCTCTTCTAGGAATCAGGTTAATTTCTACGAAGATGGTTAAGTGAAGCAAGTTCAAACTTTCCTTGTTAATGTAATCTCAAACGATGGCCAAGTTAGAAGATTCGCCTCATTTGTAAAGTAGTTTGTTGAGAAAACAAACATCTTCATTACCGAACATTGTACTGTGTGAAAAAAGCTCATTCGGTTCTAGAATTCAATTGCTTTCCTACAAAGACGGTTGAGTGCAACAAGTTCAAACTTTCCTTGTTAATGTAATCTAGAAAGATGCACAACTTAGAAGATTGGCCTCATTTCTAAAGTAGTTTCTTTAGAAAAGAAACATCTACAGTACCGAACACTGTACTGTGTGAAATAAGTGAATTCGCTTCTAGGAATCAGTTTAATTTCTACGAAGATGGTTGAGTGCAGCAAGTTCAAAATTTCCTTGTTTATGTAATCTCAAAAGATGGCCAAGTTAGAAGATTCGCCTAATTTGTAAAGTAGTTTGTTGAAAAAACAAACATCTTCATTGCCAAACAATGTACTGTTTGAAATAAGCTCATTCGGTTCTAGGAATCAGTTGCTTTCCTACAAAGAAGGTTGAGTGCAGCAAGTTCCATCTTTCCTTGTTAATGTAATCTGAAAAGATGCACAACTTAGTAAATTGGCCTCATTTTTAAAGTAGTTTGTTTAGAAAACAAACATCTTCATTACCGAAAACTGTACTATGTGAAATGAGCTAGTTCGGTTCTAGGAATCACTTGCTTTCCTACGAAGAAGGTTGAGTGCAGCAAGTTCAAACTTTCCTAGTTTGTGTAATCTAACAAGATGTACAAGTTAGTGGATTCGCTTCATTTCTAAAGTGGTTTCTTTAGAAAACAAACATCTTCAGTACTGAGCACTGTATTGTGTGAAATAAGTTAATTCGGTTCTAGGAATCAGTTTAATTTCTACGAATATGGTTGAGTGCAGAAAGTTCAAACTTTCCTTGTAAATGTAATCTAAAAAGATTGCCAAGTTAGCAGATTCACCTCATTTGTAAGGTAGTTTGTTGAGAAAAGTAACATCTTTATTGCCCAACATTTTACTCTGTGAAATAAGCTAATTCGGTTCTAGGAATCACTTGCTTTCCTACAAAGAAGGTTGAGTGCAACAAGTTCAAACTTTCCTTGTTAATGTTATGTAAAAAGATGCACAACTTAGTTGATTGGCCTCATTTCTAAAGTAGTTTCTTTAGAAAAGAAACATCTACAGTACCGAACACTGTACTGTGTGAAATAAGTTAATTCGCTTCTAGGAATCAGTTTAATTTCTACGAAGAAGGTTGAGTGCAGCAAGTTCAAACTTTCCTAGTTTGTGTAATCTAACAAGATGTACAAGTTAGTGGAGTAGCCTCATTTCTAAAGTAGTTTCTTTAGAAAAGAAACATCTTCATTACCGAACACTGTACTGTGTGAAATAAGTGAATTCGCTTCTAGGAATCAGTTTAATTTCTATGAAGATGGTTGAGTGCAGCAAGTTCAAACTTTCCTTGTTAATGTAATCTCAAAAGAAGGCCAAGTTAGTAGATTAGCCTCATTTGTAAAGTAGTTTGTTGAGAAAACAAACATCTTCATTGCTAAACATTGTACTGTGTGACATAAGCTCATTCGGTTCTAGGAATCAGTTTCTTTCCTACAAAGAAGGTTGAGTGCAGCAAGTTCAAACTTTCCATGTTAATGGAATCTGAAAAGATGCACAACTTAGTAAATTGGCCTCATTTCTAAAGTAGTTTGTTTAGAAAACAATCAACTTCCTTACCGAAAACTGTACTATGAGAAATGAGCTAGTTCGGATCTAGGAATCACATGCTTTCCTACGAAGAAGGTTGAGTGCAGCAAGTTCAAACTTTCCTTGTTAATGCAATCTAAAAAGATTTCAAAGTTAGTAGATTCTCCTCATTTGTTAAGTAGTTTGTTGAGAAATCAAATATCTTCATTTCCAAACATTGTACTGTGTAAAATAAGCTCATTCGGTTTTAGGAATCAGTTGCTTTCCTACAAAGAAGGTTGAGTGCCGCAAGTTCAAACTTTACTTGTTAATGTAATCTGAAAAGATGCACAATTTACTAAATTGGCCTCATTTTTAAAGCAGTTTGTTTAGAAAACAAAAATCTTCATTACCGAAAACTGTACTATGTGAAATGAGCTAGTTCGGTTCTAGGAATCACTTGCTTTCCTACGAAGAAGGTTGAGTGCAGCAAGTTCAAATATTCCTAGTTTGTGGAATCTAACAAGGTGTACTAGTTAGTGGATTCACTTCGTTTCTCAAGTGGTTTCTTTAGAAAACAAACATCTTCAGTACTTAGCACAGTATTGTGTGAAATAAGTTAATTCGGTTCTAGGAATCTGTTTCCTTTCTACGAAGATGGTTGAGTGCAGCAAGTTCAAACTTTCCGCTTAATGTAATCTAAAAAGATGGCCAAGTTAGCAGATTCACCTCATTTGTAAGGTAGTTTGTTGAGACAAGTAACATATTTATTGCCGAACATTGTACTGTGTGAAATAAACTCATTCGTTTCTAGGAATCAATTGCTTTCCTACAAAGAATTTTGAGTGCAGCAAGTTCAATCTTTCCTTGTTAATGTAATCTCAAAAGATGGCCAAGTTAGTAGATTCACTTCATTTGTAAAGTAGATTGTTGAGAAAACAAACATTTACATTGCCAAACATTGTACTGTGTGAAATAAGCTCATTCGGTTCTAGAATACAGTTGCTTTCCTACAAGGACGGTTGAGTGCAACAAGTTCAAACTTTCCTTGTTAATGTAATCTAAAAAGATGGCCAAGTGAGCAGATTCACCTCATTTGTAAGGTAGTTTGTTGAGAAAAGTAACATATTTATTGCCGAACATTGTACTGTGTGAAATAAGCTCTTTCGGTTCTGGGAATCACTTGCTTTCCTACAAAGAATGTTGAGTGCAGCAAGTTCAAACTTTCCTTCTTAATGTAATGTAAAAAGATGCACAATTTATTAGATTGGCCTCATTTCTAAAGTGGTTTCTTTAGAAACGAAAAGTCTTCAGTACCGAACACTGTACTGTGTGAAATAAGTCAATTCGCTTCTAGGAATCAGTTTAATTTCTACGAAGAAGGTTCAGTGCAGGAAGTTCAAACTTTCCTAGTTTGTGTAATCTAACAAGATATACAAGTTAGTGCATTCGCCTCATTTCTAAAGTAGTTTCTTTAGAAAAGAAACATCTTCAGTACCGAACACTGTACTGTGTGAAATAAGTGAATTCGCTTCTAGGAATCAGTTTCATTTCTACGAAGATGGTTGAGTGCAGCAAGTTCAAACTTTTCTTGTAAATGTAAGCTAAAAAGATGGCCAAGTTAGCAGATTCAACTCACTTGTAAGGTAGTTTGTTGAGAAAATTAACATCTTTATTGCCAAACATTGTACTGTGTGAAATAAGCTCATTCGGATCTAGGAATAACTTGCTTTCCTACAAAGAAGGTTGAGTGCAGCAAGTTCAAACTGTCCTTGGTAATGTAATCTAAAAAGATGCACAACTTAGTAGATGGGCCTCATTTCTAAAGTAGTTTCTTTAGAAAAGAAACATCTTCATTACCGAACTCTGTACTGTGTGAAATAAGTGAATTCGCTTCTAGGAATCAGTGTAATTTCTATGAAGATGGTTGAGTGCAGCAAGTTCAAACATTCCTTGTTAATGTAATCTTAAAAGAAGGCCAAGTTAGTAGATTCGCTTCATTTGTAAAGTAGTTTGTTGAGAAAACAAACATCTTGATTGCCAAACATTGTACTGTGTGACATAAGCTCATTCGGTTCTAGGAATCAGTTGCTTTCCTACAAAGAAGGTTGAGTGCAGCAAGTTCAAACTTTCCATGTTAATGGAATCTGAAAAGATGCACAACTTAGTAAATTGGCCTCATTTCTAAAGTAGTTTGTTTAGAAAACAATAAACTTCCTTACCGAAAACTGTACTATGAGAAATGAGCTAGTTCGGATCTAGGAATCACTTGCTTTCCTACGAAGAAGGTTGAGTGCAGCAAGTTCAAACGTTCCTTGTTAATGTAATCTAAAAAGATTTCAAAGTTAGTAGATTCTCCTCATTTGTTAAGTAGTTTGTTGAGAAAACAAATATCTTCATTTCCAAACATTGTACTGTGTGAAATAAGCTCATTCAGTTTTAGGAATCAGTTGCTTTCCTACAAAGAAGGTTGAGTGCAGCAAGTTCAAACTTTACTTGTTAATGTAATCTGAAAAGATGCACAATTTACTAAATTGGCCTCATTTGTAAAGTAGTTTGTTTAGAAAACAAAAATCTTCAAT
This sequence comes from Orientallactaga sibirica, assembly GCA_036365145.1. Taxonomy (NCBI): domain Eukaryota; kingdom Metazoa; phylum Chordata; class Mammalia; order Rodentia; family Dipodidae; genus Orientallactaga; species Orientallactaga sibirica. The sequence continues at coordinate 356,846 of JAEOAD010001368.1, forward strand.
ACCGAAAACTGTACTATGTGTAATGAGCTAGTTCGGTTCTAGGAATCACTTGCGTTCCTACGAAGAAGGCTGAGTGCAGCAAATTCAAACTTTCCTAGTTTGTGTAATCTAACAAGGTGTACTAGTTAGTGGATTCACGTCGTTTCTAAAGTGGTTTCTTTAGAAACCAAACATCTTCAGTACTTAGCATAGTATTTTGTGAAATAAGTTAATTCGGTTCTAGGAATCTGTTTCCTTTCTACGAAGATGGTTGACTGCAGCAAGTTCAAACTTTCCTTGTTAATGTAATCTAAAAAGATGGCCAAGTTAGCTGATTCACCTCATTTGTAAGGTAGTTTGTTGAGAATAGTAACATATTTATTGCCGAACATTGTACTGTGTGAAATAACCTCATTCGGTTCTAGGAATCAGTTGCTTTCCTACAAAGAATGTTGGGTGCAGCAAGTTCAATCTTTCCTTGTTGATGTAATCTCAAAAGATCGCCAAGTTAGTAGATTCACTTCATTTGTAAAGTAGATTGTTGAGAAAACAAACATCTCCATTGCAAAACAGTGTACTGTGTGAAAAAAGCTCATTCGGTTCTAGAATACAGTTGCTTTCCTACAAAGACGGTTGAGTGCAACAAGTTCAAACTTTCCTTGTTAATGTAATCTAAAAAGATGCACAACTTAGCAGATTGGCATCATTTCTAAAGTAGTTTGTTTAGAAAACAAACATCTTCATTACCGTAAACTGTACTATGTGAAATGATCTAGTTCGGTTATAGGAATCACTTGCTTTCCTACGAAGAAGGTTGAGTGAAGCACGTTCAAAATTTCCTAGTTTGTGTAATCTAACAAGATGTACAAGTTAGTGGATTCGTGTCGTTTCTAAAGTGGTTTCTTTAGAAAACAAACATCTTCAGTCTGAGCACTGTACTGTGTGAAATAAGTAAATTTGGTTCTAGGAATCAGTTTCCTTTCTACGAATATGGTTGAGTGCAGCAAGTTCAAACTTTCCTTCTTAATGTAATGTAAAAAGAAGGCTAAGTTAGCAGATTCACCTCATTTGTCATGTAGTTTGTTGAGAAAAGTAACATAATTATTGCCAAACATTGTACTGTGTGAAATAAGCTCTTTCGGTTCTAGGAATCACTTGCTTTCCTACAAAGAATGTTGAGTGCAGCAAGTTCAAACTTTCCTTGTTAATGTAAATTAAAAAGATGCACAACTTAGTATATTGGCCTCATTTCTAAAGTAGTTTCTTTAGAAAAGAAACATCTACAGTACTGAACACTGTACTGTGTGAAATAAGTTAATTCGCTTCTAGGAATCAGTTTAATTTCTACGAAGATGGTTGAATGCAGCAAGTTCAAACTTTCCTTGTTAATGTAATCTCAAACGATGGCCAAGTTAGAAGATTCACCTCATTTGTAAAGTAGTTTGTTGAGAAAACAAACATCTTCATTGCCAAACATTGTACTGTTTGAAATAAGCTCATTCGGTTCTAGGAATCAGTTGCTTTCCTACAAAGAAGGTTGCGTGCAGCAAGTTCAAACTTTCCTTGTTAATGTAATCTGAAAAGATGCACAACTTATTTAATTGGCCTCATTTCTAAAGTAGTTTGTTTAGAAAACAAACATCTTCATTACCGAAAACTTTACTATGTGAAATGAGTTAGTTAGGTTCTAGGAATCACTTGCTTTCCTACGAAGAAGGTTGAGTGCAGCAAGTTCAAACTTTCCTAGTTTGTGTAATCTAACAAGGTGTACAATTTAGTGGATTCCGTTGTTTCTAAAGTGGTTTCTTTAGAAAACAAACATCTTCAGTACTGAGCACTGTACTGTGTGAAATAAGTTAATTCGGTTATAGGAAACAGTTTCCTCTCTACGAAGATGGTTGAGTGCAGCAAGTTCAAACTTTCCTTGTTAATGTAATCTAAAAATATCCCAAGTTACCAGATTCACCTCATTTGTAAGGTAGTTTGTTGAGAAAAGTAACATATTTATTACCGAACATTGTACTGTGTGAAATAAGCTCATTCGGTTCTAGGAATCACTTGATTTCCTACAAGGAATGTTGAGTGCAGCAAGTTCAAACTTTCCTTGTTAATGTAATGTAAAAAGATGCACAATTTATTAGGTTGGCCTCATTTCTAAAGTAATTTCTTTAGAAAAGAAACATCTGCAGTACCGAACACTGTATTGTGTGAAATAAGAGAATTCGCTTCTAGGAATCAGTTTAATTCCTACGAAGATGGTTGAGTGCAGCAAGTTCAAACTTTCCTTGTTAATGTAATCTAAAAAGATTTCAAAGTTAGTAGATTCGCCTGATTTGTAAAGTAGTTTGTTGAGAAAACAAACATCTTCATTTCCAAACATTGTACTGTGTGAAATAAGCTCATTCGGTTCTAGGAATCAGTTGCTTTCCTACAAAGAAGGTTGAGTGCAGCAAGTTCAAACTTTCCTTGTTTATGTAATCTGAAAAGATGCACAACTTAGTAAATTGTCCTCATTTCTAAAGTAGTTTGTTTAGAAAACAAACATCTTCATTACCGAAAACTGTACTATGTGAAATGAGCTAGTTCGGTTCTAGGAATCACTTGCTTTCTTCCGAAAAAGGTTGAGTGCAGCAAGTTCAAACATTCCTAGTTTGTTTAATCAAACAAGGTGTACAAGTTTGTGGATTCGCGTCGTTTCTAAAGTGGTTTCTTTAGAAAACAAACATCTTCAGTACTGAGCACTGTATTGTGTGAAATAAGTTAATTCGGTTCTAGGAATCAGTTTCCTTTCTACGAAGATAGTTGAATGCAGCAAGTTCAAACTTTCCTTGTTAATGTAATCTAAAAAGACGGCCAAGTTAGCACATTCACCTCATTTGTAAGGTAGTTTGTTGAGAAAATTAACATCTTTATTGCGAACATTGTACTGTGTGAAATAAGCTCATTCGGTTTTAGGAATCACTTGCTTTCCTACAAAGAAGGTTGAGTGCAGCAAGTTCAAACTTTCCTTGGTAATGTAATCTAAAAAGATCCACAACTTAGTAAATTGGCCTCATTTCTAAAGTAGTTTGTTTAGAAAAGAAACATCTTCATTACCGAACACTGTACTGGGTGAAATAAGTGAATTCGTTTCTAGGAATCAGTTTAAATTCTACGAAGATGGTTGAGTGCAGCAAGTTCAAACTTTCCTTGTTAATGTAATCTCAAAAGATGGCCAGGTTAGAAGATTCACCTCATTTGTAAAGTAGTTTGTTGAGAAAAAAAACATCTTCATTACCGAACATTGTACTGTGTGAAAAAAGCTCATTCGGTTCTACGAATCACTTGCTTTCCTACAAAGACGGTTGAGTGCAACAAGTTCAAACTTTCCTAGTTAATGTAATCTAAAAAGATGAACATCTTAGTAGATTGGCCTTATTACTAAAGTAGTTTCTTTTGAAAAGAAACATCTACAGTACGAACACTCTACTGTGAAATAAGTGAATTCGCTTCTAGGAATCAGTTTAATTTCTACGAAGATGGTTGAGTGCAGCAAGTTGAAACTTTCCTTGTTAATGTAATCTCAAAAGTTGGCCAAGTGAGAAGATTCGCCTCATTTGTAAAGTAGTTTGTTGAGAAAACAAACATCTTCATTGCCAAACATTGTACTGTTTGAAATAAGCTCATTCGGTTCTAGGAATCAGTTGCTTTCCTACAAAGAAGGTTGAGTGCAGCAAGTTCAAACTTTCCTTGTTAATGTAATCTGAAAATATGCACAACTTAGTAAATTGGCCTCATTTCTAAAGTGGTTTGTTTAGAAAACAAACATCTTCATAACCGAAAACTGTACTATGTGAAATGAGCTAGATAGGTTCTAGGAATCACTTGCTTTCCTACGAAAAAAGTTGAGTGCAGCCAGTTCAAACTTTCTTAGTTTGTTTAATTTAACAATGTGTACAAGTTAGTGGATTCGCGTTGTTTCTAACTTGGTTTCTTTAGAAAACAAACATCTTCAGTACTGAGCACTGTATTGTGTGAAATAAGTTAATTCGGTTCTAGGAATCAGTTAAATTTCTACGAAGATGGTTGAGTGCAGCAAGTTCAAACTTTCCTTGTTAATGTAATCTAAAATGATGCACAAGTTAGTAGATTGGCCTCATTTCTAAAGTAGTTTCTTTAGAAAAGAACCATCTACAGTACCGAACACTGTACTGTGTGAAATAAGTTAATTCGCTTCTAGGAATCAGTTAAATTTCTACGAAAATGGTTTAGTGCAGCAAGTTCAAACTTTCCTTGTTAATGTAATCTCAAAAGATGGTTAAGTTAGAAGATTCGCCTCATTTGTAAAGTAGTTTGTTGAGAAAACACACATCTTCATTGCCAAACATTGTACTGTGTGAAAAAAGCTCATTCGGTTCTAGAATTCAGTTGCTTTCCTACAAAGACGGTTGAGTGCAACAAGTTCAAACTTTCCCAGTTAATGTAATCTAAAAAGATGCACAACTTAGTAGATTGGGCTCATTTCTAAAGTAGTTTCTTTAGAAAAGAAACATCTTCATTGCCGAACAATCTACTGTGTGAAATAAGTTAATTCGCTTCTAGGAATCAGTTTAATTTCTACGAAGAAGGTTGATTGCAGCAAGTTCAAACTTTCCTAGTTTGTGTAATCTAACAAGGTGTACAAGTTAGTGGATTCGCGTCATTTCTAAAGTGGATTCGTTAGAAAACAAACATCTTCAGGACTGAGCACTGTATTGTGTGAAATAAGTTAATTCGGTTCTAGGAATCAGTTTCCTTTCTACGAAGATGGTTGAGTGCAGCAAGTTCAAACTTTCCTTGTTAATGTAATCTTAAAAGATGGCCAAGTTAGCAGATTTACCTCCTTTGTAAGGCAGTTTATTGAGAAAATTAACATCTTTATTGCGAACCTTGTACTGTGTGAAATAAGCTCATTCGGTTCTAGGAATCACTTGCATTCCTACAAAGAAGGTTGAGTGCAACAAGTTCAAACATTCCTTGGTAATGTAATCTAAAAAGATGCACAACTTAATAGATTGGCTTCATTTCTAAAGTAGTTTCTTTAGAAAAGAAACATCTTCAGTACTGAACACTGTACTGGGTGAAATTACTGAATTCGCTTCTAGGAACCAGTTTAATTTCTATGAAGATGGTTGAGTGCAGCAAGTTCAAACTTTCCTTGTTAATGTAATCTAAAAAGATGGACAAGTTAGCAGATTCACCTCATTTGTAAGGTAGTTTGTTGAAAACATAAACATCTTTATTGCCGAACATTGGACGGCGTGAAATAAGCTCATTCGTTTCTAGGAATCACTTGCTTTCCTACAAAGAAGGTTGAGTGCAGCAAGTTCAAACTTTCCTTGTAAATGTAATCTAAAGAGATGCATAACTGAGTAAATTGGCCTCATTTCTAAAATAGTTTGTCTAGAAAAGAACCATCTTCATTCCCGAAAACTGCACTATGTGAAATGAGCTAGTTTGGTTCTAGAAATCACTTGCTTTCCTACGAAGAAGGTTGAGTGCAGCAAGTTCAAACTTTCCTAGTTTGTGTAATCAAACAAGATGTACAAGTTAGTGGATACGCGTAGTTCCTAAAGTGGTTTCTTTAGAAAACAAACATCTTCATTACTGAGCACTGTACTGAGTGAAATAAGTTAATTGGTTTCTAGGAATCAGTTTCCTTTCTACGAAGATGTTTGAGTGCAGCAAGTTCAAACTTTCCCTGTTAATGTAATCTAAAAAGATGGCCAAGTTAGCAGATTCACCTCATTTGTAAGGTAGTTTGTTGAGAAAATTAACATCTTTATTGCCAAAAATTGTACTGTGTGAAATAAGCTCATTCGGTTCTAGGAATCACTTGCTTTCCTCCAAAGAAGGTTGAGTGCAGCAAGTTCAAACTTTCCTTGTTAATGTAATCTTAAAAGATGCACAAGTTAGTAGATTGGCCTCATTTCTAAAGTACTTTCTATAGAAAACAAACATCTTCATTGCAAAACACTGTACTGTGTGAAATAAGCTCATTCGGTTCTAGAATCAGTTTCCTTTCACGAAGATGGTTGAGTGCAGCAAGTTCAAACTTTCCTTGTTAATGTAATCTAAAAAGATGCACAAGTTAGCAGATTGGCCTCATTTGTAAGGTAGTTTGTTGAGAAAAAAACATCTTCATTGCCGTAAAATTGTACTGTGTGAAATAAGCTCATTCGGTTCTAGGAATCACTTGCTTTCCTTCAAAGAAGGTTGAGTGCAGCAAGTTCAAACTTTCCTCAGTAATGTAATCTAACAAGATCCACAAGTTAGTAGATTGGCCTCATTTCTAAAGTAGTTTCTTTAGAAAACAAACATCTTCAGTCTGAACACTGTACTGTGTGAAATAAGTAAATTTGGTTCTAGGAATCAGTTTAATTTCTCTGAAGATGGTTGAGTGCAGCAAGTTCAAACTTTCCTTGTTAATGTAATCTCAAAAGATGGCCAAGTTAGAAGATTCGCCTCATTTGTAAAGTAATTTGTTGAGAAAACAAACATCTTCATTACCGAACATTGTACTGTGTGGAAATAGCTCATTCGGTTCTAGAATTAAGTTGCTTTCCTACAAAGATGGTTGAGTGCAACAAGTTCAAACTTTCCTTGTTAATGTAATCTAAAAAGATGCACAACTTAGTAGACTGGCCTCATTTCTAAAGTAGTTTCTTTAGAAAAGAAACATCTACAGTACCGAACACTGTACTGTGTGAAATAAGTTAATTCGCTTCTAGGAATCAGTTTAATTTCTACGAAGATCGTTGAGTGCAGCAAGTTCAACATTTCCTTGTTAATGTAATCTAACAAGATGGCAAAGTTAGTAGATTCGCCTCTTTTGTAAAGTAGTTTGTTGAGAAAACAAACGTCTTCATTGCCAACATTGTACTGTGTGAAATAAGTTCATTCGGTTCTAGGAATCACTTGCTTTCCCACAAAGAAGGTTGAGTGCAGCAAGTTCAAACTTTCCTTGTTAATGTAATCTGAAAGGATGCACAACTTAGTAAATTGGCCTCATTTCTGAAGTAGTTTGTTTATAAAAAAAAATCTTCATTACCAAAAAGTGTACTATGTGAAATGAGCTAGTTCGGTTCTAGGAATCACTTGCTTTCCTACGAAGAAAGTTGGGTGCAGCAAGTTCAAACTTTCCTAGTTTCTGTAATCTAACAAGATGTACAAGTTAGTGGATTCGCGTCATTTCTAAAGTGGTTTGTTTAGAAAACAAACATCTTCAGTACTGAGCACTGTACTGTGTGAAATAAGTTATTCGGTTCTAGGAATCAGTTTCCTTTCTACGAAGATGGTTGAGTGCAGCAAGTTCAAACTTTCCTTGTTAATGTAATCTAAAAAAGCAGATTCACCTCATTGGTAAAGTAGTTTGTTGAGAAAATTAACATCTTTATTGCCAAAATTTGTACTGTGTGAAATAAGCTCATTCGGTTCTAGGAATCACTTGCCTTCCTACAAAGAAGGTTGAGTGCAGCAAGTTCAAACTTTTTCCTGGTAATGTAATCTAAAAAGATGCACAACTTAGTAGATTGGCCTCATTTTCTAAAGTAGTTTCTTTGGAAAAGAAACATCTTTTATTACCGAACACTGTACTGTGTGAAATAAGTTAATTTGGTTCTAGGAATCAGTTTAATTTCTACAAAGAAAGTTGAGTGCAGCAAGTTCAAACTTTGCTAGTTTGTGTAATCTAAAAGATGTACAAGTTATTGGATTGGCCTCATTTCTAAAGTAGTTTCTTTAGAAAAGAAACATCTTCAGTACCGAACACTGTACTGTGTGAAATAAGTGAATTAGCTCCTAGGAATCAGTTTAATTTCTACGAAGATGGTTGAGTGTACCAAGTTCAAACTTTCCTTGTTAATGTAATCTAAAAACATGGCAAAGTTAGTAGATTCACCTCATTTGTAAAGTAGTTTCTTGAGAAAACAAACATCTTCATTGCCAAACATTGTACTGTGTGAAATAAGCTCATTCAGTTCTAGGAATCAGTTGCTTTCCACAAAGAAGGTTGAGTGCAGCAAGTTCAAACTTTCCTTGTTAATGTAATCTGAAAAGATGCACAACTTAGTAAATTGGCCTCATTTCTAAAGTAGTTTGTTTAGAAAACAAACATCTTCATTCGAAAAACTGTACTATGTGAAAAACTGTACTTTCCTGGTTCTTCGAAAAAAGTGTAAGTTCAAACATTACAAGTTAATTTATTCAAACAAGGTGTACAAGTTTCGTTTTTAAAGTGGTTTCTTTAGAAAACAAACATCTTCAGTACTGAGCACTGTATTGTGTGAAATAAGTTATTCGGTTCTAGGAATCAGTTTCTTTTCTACGAAGACGGTTGAGTGCAGCAAGTTCAAACTTTCCTTGTTAATGTAATCTAAAAAGATGGCCAAGTTAGCAGATTCACTCATTTGTAAAGTAGTTTGTTGAGAAAATTAACATCTTTATTGCGAACATTGTACTGTGTGAAATAAGCTCATTCAGTTCTAGGAATCAATTGCTTTCCTACAAAGAAGGTTGAGTGCAGCAAGTTCAAACTTTCCTTGTTAATTTAATCTAAAAGATCCACAACGTAGTAGATTGGCCATTTCATTTCTTCGAAATTGTAGTTTCTAGGAATCAGTTTAATTTTAGAAAAGCAGCAAGTTCAAACTTTCCTTGTAAATGTAATCTAACACTGTACTGTAGTGAAATAAGTAGTTTCTTGAGAAAACAAACATCTTCATTCCAGGAATCAGTTTAAATTCGGTTCTAGAATTCAGTTGCTTTCCTACAAAGATGGTTGAGTGCAGCAAGTTCAAACTTTCCTTGTTAATGTAATCAAAAAGATGGCACAGGTTAGTAGATTGGCCTCATTTGTAAAGTAGTTTCTTTGAGAAAAAAACATCTTCATTGCCAAACATTGTACTGTGTGAAATAAGCTCATTCGGTTCTAGGAATCAGTTGCTTTCCTACAAAAACGGTTGAGTGCAACAAGTTCAAACTTTCCTAGTTAATGTAATCTAAAAGATGAACATCTTAGTAGATTGGCCTTATTACTAAAGTAGTTTTTTTGAAAAGAAACATCTTCAGTACGAACACTGTACTGTGAAATAAGTGTGCTTCTAGGAATCAGTTTAATTTCTACAAAAGATGGTTGAGTGCAGCAAGTTCAAACTTTCCTTGTTAATGTAATCTCAAAAAGTTGGCCAAGTGAGAAGATTCGCCTCATTTGTAAAGTAGTTTGTTGAGAAAAAAACATCTTCATTGCCAAACATTGTACTGTTTGAAATAAGCTCATTCGGTTCTAGGAATCACTTGCTTTCCTACAAAAGAAGGTTGAGTGCAGCAAGTTCAAACTTTCCTTGTTAATGTAATCTAAAAAGATGCACAAGTTAGTGTATTGGCCTCATTTCTAAAGTGGTTCCTTTAGAAAACAAACATCTTCAGTACTAAACACTGTACTGTGTGAAATAAGTGAGATAGGTTCTAGGAATCAGTTTAATTTCTACGAAGATGGTTGAGTGCAGCAAGTTCAAACTTTCCTAGTTAATTTAATCTAAAAAGATGGCCAAGTTAGCAGATTCACCTCATTTCTAAGGTAGTTTGTTTAGAAAACAAACATCTTCATTACCGAACGTTGTATTGTGTGAAATAAGTTCATTCGGTTCTAGGAATCACTTGCTTTCCTACAAAGAAGGTTGAGTGCAGCAAGTTCAAACTTTCCTTGTTAATGTAATCTAAAAAGATGCACAAGTTAGTAGATTGGCCTCATTTCTAAAGTAGTTTCTTTAGAAAAGAAACATCTTCAGTACCAAACACTGTACTGTGTGAAATAAGTTAATTCGGCTTCTAGGAATCAGTTTAATTTTCTACGAAGATGGTTGAGTGCAGCAAGTTCAAACTTTCCTTGTTAATGTAATCTCAAAAGATGGCCAAGTTAGAAGATTCGCCTCATTTGTAAAGTAGTTTGTTGAGAAAACAAACATCTTCATTGCCAAACATTGTACTGTGTGAAATAAGCTCATTCGGTTCTAGGAATCAGTTGCTTTCCTACAAAGATGGTTGAGTGCAACAAGTTCAAACTTTCCTTGTTAATGTAATCTAAAAAGATGCACAACTTAGTAGATTGGCCTCATTTCTAAAAGTAGTTTCTTTAGAAAAGAAACATCTTCATTACCGAACACTGTACTGTGTGAAATAAGTTAATTCAGTTCTAGGAATCAGTTTAATTTCTACGAAGAAGGTTGAGTGCAGCAAGTTCAAACTTTCCTAGTTAATGTAATCTAACAAGGTGTACAATTTAGTGGATTGGCCTCATTTCTAAAGTGGTTTCTTTAGAAAACAAACATCTTCAGGACTGAGCACTGTATTGTGTGAAATAAGTTAATTCGGTTCTAGGAATCAGTTTCCTTTCTACGAAGATGGTTGAGTGCAGCAAGTTCAAACTTTCCTTGTTAATGTAATCTTAAAAGATGCCAACTTAGTAAATTGGCCTCATTTGTAAGGTAGTTTATTGAGAAAAACAAACATCTTTATTACGAACCTTGTACTGTGTGAAATAAGCTCATTCGGTTCTAGGAATCACTTGCATTCCTACTAAGAAGGTTGAGTGCAGCAAGTTCAAACTTTCCAAGTTTAATGTAATCTAAAAAGGTGCACAAGTTAGTAGATTGGCTTCATTTCTAAAGTAGTTTCTTTAGAAAACAAACATCTTCAGTACTGAACACTGTATTGTGTGAAATAAGTTAATTCGGTTCTAGGAACCAGTTTAATTTCTATGAAGATGGTTGAGTGCAGCAAGTTCAAACTTTCCTTGTTAATGTAATCTAAAAAGATGGCCAAGTTAGTAGATTCACCTCATTTGTAAGGTAGTTTGTTGAAAACATAAACATCTTTATTGCCAAACATTGTACTGTGTGAAATAAGCTCATTCGGTTCTAGGAATCACTTGCTTTCCTACAAAGAAGGTTGAGTGCAGCAAGTTCAAACTTTCCATGCTAATGTAATCTAAAAAGATGCACAACTTAGTAAATTGGCCTCATTTCTAAAATAGTTTGTTTAGAAAAGAAACATCTTCATTACCGAAAACTGTACTGTGTGAAATTAGCTAGTTTGGTTCTAGAAACCAGTTTAATTTCCTACGAAGATGGTTGAGTGCAGCAAGTTCAAACTTTCCTAGTTTGTGTAATCAAAAAAGATGTACAAGTTAGTGGATTCGCTTCATTTGTTCCTAAAGTAGTTTCTTTAGAAAACAAACATCTTCATTACTGAGCACTTTGTACTGTGTGAAATAAGTTAATTGGTTTCTTCTAATCAGTTTCCTTTTTACAAAGATGGTTGAGTGCAGCAAGTTCAAACTTTCCCATGTTAATGTAATCTAAAAAGATGGCCAAGTTAGTAGATTGGCCTCATTCCTAAAGTAGTTTGTTTAGAAAATTAACATCTTCATTGCCAAAAACTATAATATGTGAAATAAGCTAGTTCGGTTCTAGGAATCACTTGCTTTCTCCAAAGAAGGTTGAGTGCAGCAAGTTCAAACTTTCCTAGTTTAATGTAATCTAAAAAGATGTACAAGTTGGTGGATTGGCCTCATTTCTAAAGTGGTTTCTTTAGAAAAGAAACATCTTCAGTACTGAACACTGTACTGTGTGAAATAAGTTAATTCGGTTCTAGGAATCAGTTTCCTTTCTACGAAGATTGTTGAGTGCAGCAAGTTCAAACTTTCCTTCTTAATGTAATCTAAAAAGATGGCCAAGTTAGCAGATTCACCTCATTTGTAAGGTAGTTTGTTGAGAAAAGAACATCTTTATTGCGAAATATTGTACTGTGTGAAATAAGCTCATTCGGTTCTAGGAATCACTTGCTTTCCTTCAAAGAAGGTTGAGTGCAGCAAGTTCAAACTTTCCTTGTTAATGTAATCTAAAAGATCCACAACTTAGTAGATTGGCCTCATTTCTAAAGTAGTTTCTTTAGAAAAGAAACATCTTCATTACCGAACACTGTACTGTGTGAAATAAGTTAATTCGCTTCTAGGAATCAGTTTAATTTCTACGAAGATGGTTGAGTGCAGCAAGTTCAACATTTCCTTGTTAATGTAATCTAAAAAGATGGCCAAGTTAGAAGATTGGCCTCATTTGTAAAGTAATTTCTTTAGAAAACAAACATCTTCATTACCGAACATTGTACTTTGTGAAATAGCTCATTCGGTTCTAGAATTAAGTTGCTTTCCTACAAAGATGGTTGAGTGCAACAAGTTCAAACTTTCCTTGTTAATGTAATAAAAAGATGCACAACTTAGTAGATTGGCCTCATTTCTAAAAGTTTCTTTAGAAAAGAAACATCTTTTCGAACACTGTACTGTGTGAAATAAGTTAATTCGCTTCTAGGAATCAGTTTAATTTCTCAAGATCGTTGAAGCAAGTTCAACATTTCCTTGTTAATGTAATCTAACAAGATGGCAAAGTAGATTCGCCTCTTTTGTAAAGTAGTTTGTTGAGAAAACAAACGTCTTCATTGCCAACATTGTACTGTGTGAAATAAGTTCATTCGGTTCTAGGAATCACTTGCTTTCCACAAAGAAGGTTGAGTGCAGCAAGTTCAAACTTTCCTTGTTAATGTAATCTGAAAGGATGCACAACTTAGTAAATTGGCCTCATTTCTAAAGTAGTTTGTTTATAAAAAAAATCTTCATTACCAAAAAGTGTACTATGTGAAATGAGCTAGTTCGGTTCTAGGAATCACTTGCTTTCTACGAAGAAAGTTGGGTGCAGCAAGTTCAAACTTTCCTAGTTTCTGTAATCTAACAAGATGTACAAGTTATTGGGTTCGCGTCATTTCTAAAGTGGTTTGTTTAGAAAACAAACATCTTCAGTACTGAGCACTGTACTGTGTGAAATAAGTTAATTCGGTTCTAGGAATCAGTTTCCTTTCTCACGAAGATGGTTGAGTGCAGCAAGTTCAAACTTTCCTTGTTAATGTAATCTAAAAAGTTGGCCAAGAGAGAAGATTCACCTCATTGGTAAAGTAGTTTGTTGAGAAAATTACCATCTTTATTAATCTAAAATTTGTACTGTGTGAAATCACCTCATTAGGTTCTAGGAATCAGTTGCCTTTGTTGAAAATTACCATCAAAGAAGGTTGTGTGCAGCAAGTTCAAACTTTTCCAAAAGAAGGTTGGTAAGTGTAATCTAAAAAGATGCACAACTTAGTAGATTGGCCTCATTTCTAAAGTAGTTTCTTTGGAAAAGAAACATCTTCAGTACCGAACACTGTACTGCGTGAAATAAGTTAATTTGCTTCTAGGAATCAGTTTAATTTCTACGAAGAAAGTTGAGTGCAGCAAGTTCAAACTTTGCTAGTTTGTGTAATCTAACCAGATGTACAAGTTAGTGGATTCGCCTCATTTCTAAAGTAGTTTCTTTAGAAAAGAAACATCTTCAGTACCGAACACTGTACTGTGTGAAATAAGTGAATTCGCTCCTAGGAATCAGTTTAATTTCTACGAACATGGTTGAGTGTACCAAGTTCAAACTTTCCTTGTTAATGTAATCTAAAAACATGGCAAAGTTAGTAGATTCACCTCATTTGTAAAGTAGTTTCTTGCGAAAACAAACATCTTCATTGCCAAACATTGTACTGTGTGAAATAAGCTCATTCAGTTCTAGGAATCAGTTGCTTTCCCACAAAGAAGGTTGAGTGTAGCAAGTTCAAACTTTCCTTGTTAATGTAATCTGAAAAGATGCACAACTTAGTAAATTGGCCTCATTTCTAAAGTAGTTTGTTTAGAAAACAAACATCATCAGTACCAAAAACTGTACTTTCCTGGTTCGTGTAATGTAACAAGGTGTACAAGTTAATGGATTCACGTCGTTTTTAAAGTGGTTTCTTTAGAAAACAAACATCTTCAGTACTGAGCACTGTATTGTGTGAAATAAGTTAATTCGGTTCTAGGAATCAGTTTCTTTTCTACGAAGACGGTTGAGTGCAGCAAGTTCAAACTTTCCCTGTTAATGTAATCGAAAAAGATGGCCAAGTTAGCAGATTCACTCATTTGTAAAGTAGTTTGTTGAGAAAATTAACGTTTTTATTGCCGAACATTGTACTGTGTGAAATAAGCTCATTCAGTTCTAGGAATCAATTGCTTTCCTACAAAGAAGGTTGAGTGCAGCAAGTTCAAACTTTCCTTGTTAATTTAATCTAAAAAGATGCACAACGTAGTAGATTGGCCTCATTTCTACAATAGTTTCTTTAGAAAAGAAACATCTTCATTTCCGAACATTGTACTGTGGGCAATAAGTTAATTCGCTTCTAGGAATCAGTTTAATTTCTACGAAGATGGTTGAGTGCAGCAAGTTCAAACTTTCCTTGTAAATGTAATCTAAAAAGATGGCAAAGTTCATAGATTCGCTTCATTTGTAAAGTAGTTTCTTGAGAAAACAAACATCTTCATTGCCAAACATTGTACTGTGTGAAATAAGCTCATTCGGTTCTAGAATTCAGTTGCTTTCCTACAAAGACGGTTGAGTGCAACAAGTTCAAACTTTCCTTGTTAAAGTAATCTGAAAAGATTCACAACTTAGTAGATTGGCCTAATTTCTAAAGTAGTTTCTTTAGAATAGAAACATCTTCAGTACCGAACACTGTACTGTGTGAAATAAGTTTATTCGCTTCTAGGAATCAGTAGATTGGCCTCATTTCTAAAGTAGTTTGTTTAGAAAAAAAAATCTTCATTACCGAAAACTGTACTATGTGAAATGAGCTAGTTCGGTTCTGGGAATCACTTGCTTACCTACGAAGACGGTTGAGTGCACCAAGTTCAAACTTTCCTAGTTTGTGTAATCTAACAAGATGTACAAGTTAGTGTATTCGCATCGTTTTTAAAGCTGTTCCTTCAGAAAACAAACATCTTCAGTACTAAGCACTGTACTGTGTGAAATAAGTGAATTCGCTTCTAGGAATCAGTTTAATTTCTACGAAGATGGTTGAGAGCAGCAAGTTCAAACTTTCCTTCATAATTTAATCTAAAAAGATGGCCAAGTCAGCAGATTCACCTCATTTATAAGGTAGTTTGTTGAGAAAATTAACATCTTTATTGCCGAACGTTGTACTGTGTGAAATAAGCTCATTCGGTTCTAGGAATCACTTGCTTTCCTACAAAGAAGGTGGAGTGCAGCAAATTCAAACTTTCCTTGGTAATGTAATCTAAAAAGATGCACAACGTAGCAGACTGGCCTCATTTCTAAAGTAGTTTCTTTAGAAAAGAAACATCTTCAGTACCAAACACTGTACTGTGTGCAATAAGTGAATTCGCTTCTAGGAATCAGTTTAATTTCTACGAAGATGGTTGAGTGCAGCAAGTTCAAACTTTCCTTGTTAATGTAATCTCAAAAGATGGCCAAGTTAGAAGATTCGCCTCATTTGTAACGTAGTTTGTTGAGAAAATTAACATCTTTATTGCCGAAAATTGTACTGTGTGAAATAAGCTCATTCGGTTCTAGGAAACACTTGCTTTCCTACAAAGAAGGTTGAGTGCAGCAAGTTCAAACTTTCCTTGGTAATATAATCTAAAAAGATGCACAACTTAGTAGATTGGCCTCATTTCTAAAATATTTTCTTTAGAAAAGAAACATCTTCATTACCGAACACTGTATGTGTGAAATAAGTGAATTCGCTTCTAGGAATCAGTTTAATTTCTACGAAGATGGTTGAGTGGAGCAAGTTCAAACTTTCCTTGTTAATGTAATGTAAAAAGATCCACAATTTATTAGATTGGCCTCATTTCTAAAGTAGTTTCTTTAGAAAAGAAACATCTTCAGTACCGAACACTGTACTGTGTGAAATAAGTTAATTAAGTTCTTCTAGGAATCAGTTTAATTTCTACGAAGATGGTTGAGTGCAGCAAGTTCAAACTTTCCTTGTTAATGTAATCTGAAAAGATGCACAACTTAGTAAATTGGCCTCATTTCTAAAGTAGTTTGTTTAGAAAACAAACATCTTCATTACCGAAAACTGTACTATGTGAAATGCGCTAGTTCAGTTCTAGGAATCACTTGCTTTCCTACTAAGAAGGTTGAGGGCAGCAAGTTCAAACTTTCCAAGTTTGTGTAATCTTACAAGGTATACAAGTTAGTGGATTCGCGTTGTTTCTAAACTGGTTTCTTTAGAAAACAAACATCTTCAGTACTGAGCACTGTATTGTGTGAAATAAGTTAATTCGGTTCTAGGAATCAGTTTCCTTTCTACGAAGATGGTTGAGTGCAGCAAGTTCAAACGTTCCTTGTAAATGTAATCTAAAAAGATGGCCAAGATAGTATATTCACCTCATTTGTAAGGTAGTTTGTTGAGAAAAAGAACATCATTATTGCCGAACATTGTACTGTGTGAAATAAGCTCATTCGGTTCTAGGAATCACTTGCTTTCCTTCGAAGAAGGTTGAGTGCAGCAAGTTCAAACTTTCCATGCTAATGTAATCTAAAAAGGTGCACAACTTAGTAGATTGGCCTCATTTCTAAAGTAGTTTCTTTAGAAAAGAAACATCTTCAGTACCGAAAACTGTACTGTGTGAAATAAGTTTATTCGTTTCTAGGAACCAGTTTAATTTCTACGAAGATGGTTGAGTGCAGTAAGTTCAAACTTTCCTTATTAATATAATCTCAAAAGATGGCCAAGTTAGTAGATTCGCTTCATTTGTAAAGTAGTTTGTTGAGAAAACAAACATCTTCATTGCCAAACTTTGTAGTGTGTGAAATAAGCTCATTCGGTTCTTCTAATCAGTTGCTTTCTTACAAAGAAGGTTGAGTGCAGTAAGTTCAAATTTTCCATGTTAATGTAATCTGAAAAGATGCACAACTTAGTAAATTGGCCTCATTCCTAAAGTAGTTTGTTTAGAAAACAAACATCTTCATTACTGAAAACTATAATATGTGAAATGAGCTAGTTCGGTTCTAGGAATCACTTGCTTTGCTACGAAGAAGGTTGAGTGCAGCAAGTTCAAACTTTCCTAGTTTGTGTAATCTAAGAAGATGTACAAGTTGGTGGATTCGCGTCCTTTCTAAAGTGGTTTCTTTAGAAAACAAACATCTTCAGTACTGAGCACTGTACTGTGTGAAATAAGTTAATTCGGTTCTAGGAATCAGTTTCCTTTCTACGAAGATTGTTGAGTGCAGCAAGTTCAAACTTTCCTTGTTAATGTAATCTAAAAAGATGGCCAAGTTAGCAGATTCACCTCATTTGTAAGGTAGTTTGTTGAGAAAAAGAACATCTTTATTGCCGAATATTGTACTGTGTGAAATAAGCTCATTCGGTTCTAGGAATCACTTGCTTTCCTATGAAGAAGGTTGAGTGCAGCAAGTTCAAACTTTCCTTGTTAATGTAATCTAAAAGGTGCAAAACTTAGTAGATTGGCCTCATTTCTAAAGTTGTTTCTTTAGAAAAGAAACATCTTCATTACCGAACACTGTACTGTGTGAAATAAGTTAATTCGCTTGTAGGAATCAGTTTAATTTCTACGAAGATCATTGAGTGCAGCAAGTTCAACATTTCCTTGTTAATGTAATGTAAAAAGATCCACAATTTATTAGATTGGCCTCATTTCTAAAGTAGTTTCTTTAGAAAAGAAACATCTTCATTACCGAACACTGTACTTTGTGAAATAAGTTAATTCGCTTCTAGGAATCAGTTTAATTTCTACGAAGATCGTTGAGTGCAGCAAGTTCAACATTTCCTTGTTAATGTAATCTAACAAGATGGCAAAGTTAGTAGATTCGCCTCTTTTGTAAAGTAGTTTGTTGAGAAAACAAACGTCTTCATTGCCAACATTGTACTGTGTGAAATAAGTTCATTCGGTTCTAGGAATCACTTGCTTTCCCACAAAGAAGGTTGAGTGCAGCAAGTTCAAACTTTCCTTGTTAATGTAATCTGAAAGGATGCACAACTTAGTAAATTGGCCTCATTTCTGAAGTAGTTTGTTTATAAAAAAAAACATCTTCATTACCAAAAAGTGTACTATGTGAAATGAGCTAGTTCGGTTCTAGGAATCACTTGCTTTCCTACGAAGAAAGTTGGGTGCAGCAAGTTCAAACTTTCCTAGTTTCTGTAATCTAACAAGATGTACAAGTTAGTGGATTCGCGTCATTTCTAAAGTGGTTTCTTTAGAAAACAAACATCTTCAGTACTGAGCACTGTACTGTGTGAAATAAGTTAATTCGGTTCTAGGAATCAGTTTCCTTTCTACGAAGATGGTTGAGTGCAGCAAGTTCAAACTTTCCTTGTTAATGTAATCTAAAAAGTTGGCCAAGAGAGCAGATTCACCTCATTGGTAAAGTAGTTTGTTGAGAAAATTACCATCTTTATTGCCAAAATTTGTACTGTGTGAAATAAGCACATTCGGTTCTAGGAATCACTTGCTTTCCTACAAAGAAGGTTGAGTGCAGCAAGTTCAAACTTTTCCTGGTAATGTAATCTAAAAAGATGCACAACTTAGTAGATTGGCCTCATTTCTAAAGTAGTTTCTTTGGAAAAGAAACATCTTCAGTACCGAACACTGTACTGCGTGAAATAAGTTAATTTGCTTCTAGGAATCAGTTTAATTTCTACGAAGAAAGTTGAGTGCAGCAAGTTCAAACTTTGCTAGTTTGTGTAATCTTACCAGGTGTACAAGTTAGTGGATTCGCCTCATTTCTAAAGTAGTTTCTTTAGAAAAGAAACATCTTCAGTACCGAACACTGTACTGTGTGAAATAAGTGAATTCGCTCCTAGGAATCAGTTTAATTTCTCTGAACATGGTTGAGTGTACCAAGTTCAAACTTTCCTTGTTAATGTAATCTAAAAACATGGCAAAGTTAGTAGATTCACCTCATTTGTAAAGTAGTTTCTTGAGAAAACAAACATCTTCATTGCCAAACATTGTACTGTGTGAAATAAGCTCATTCAGTTCTAGGAATCAGTTGCTTTCCCACAAAGAAGGTTGAGTGCAGCAAGTTCAAACTTTCCTTGTTAATGTAATCTGAAAAGATGCACAACTTAGTAAATTGGCCTCATTCTAAAGTAGTTTGTTTAGAAAACAAACATCATCAGTACCAAAACTGTACTTTCCTGGTTCGTGTAATGTAACAAGGTGTACAAGTTAATGGATTCACGTCGTTTTTAAAGTGGTTTCTTTAGAAAACAAACATCTTCAGTACTGAGCACTGTATTGTGTGAAATAAGTTAATTCGGTTCTAGGAATCAGTTTCTTTTCTACGAAGACGGTTGAGTGCAGCAAGTTCAAACTTTCCCTGTTAATGTAATCGAAAAAGATGGCCAAGTTAGCAGATTCACTCATTTGTAAAGTAGTTTGTTGAGAAAATTAACGTTTTTATTGCCGAACATTGTACTGTGTGAAATGAGCTCATTCAGTTCTAGGAATCACTTGCTTTCCTACAAAGAAGGTTGAGTGCAGCAAGTTCAAACTTTCCTTGTTAATTTAATCTAAAAAGATGCACAACGTAGTAGATTGGCCTCATTTCTACAATAGTTTCTTTAGAAAAGAAACATCTTCATTTCCGAACATTGTACTGTGGGCAATAAGTTAATTCGCTTCTAGGAATCAGTTTAATTTCTACGAAGATGGTTGAGTGCAGCAAGTTCAAACTTTCCTTGTAAATGTAATCTAAAAAGATGGCAAAGTTCATAGATTCGCTTCATTTGTAAAGTAGTTTCTTGAGAAAACAAACATCTTCATTGCCAAACAATGTACTGTGTGAAATAAGCTCATTCGGTTCTAGAATTCAGTTGCTTTCCTACAAAGACGGTTGAGTGCAACAAGTTCAAACTTTCCTTGTTAAAGTAATCTGAAAAGATTCACAACTTAGTAGATTGGCCTAATTTCTAAAGTAGTTTCTTTAGAATAGAAACATCTTCAGAACCGAACACTGTACTGTGTGAACTAAGTTTATTCGCTTCTAGGAATCAGTAGATTGGCCTCATTTCTAAAGTAGTTTGTTTAGAAAAAAAAATCTTCATTACCGAAAACTGTCCTATGTGAAATGAGCTAGTACGGTTCTGGGAATCACTTGCTTACCTACGAAGACGGTTGAGTGCACCAAGTTCAAACTTTCCTAGTTTGTGTAATCTAACAAGATGTACAAGTTAGTGGATTCGCATCGTTTTTAAAGCTGTTCCTTCAGAAAACAAACATCTTCAGTACTAAGCACTGTACTGTGTGAAATAAGTGAATTCGCATCTAGGAATCAGTTTAATTTCAACGAAGATGGTTGAGAGCAGCAAGTTCAAACTTTCCTTCATAATTTAATCTAAAAAGATGGCCAAGTTAGCAGATTCACCTCATTTATAAGGTAGTTTGTTGAGAAAATTAACATCTTTATTGCCGAACGTTGTACTGTGTGAAATAAGCTCATTCGGTTCTAGGAATCACTTGCTTTCCTACAAAGAAGGTGGAGTGCAGCAAATTCAAACTTTCCTTGGTAATGTAATCTAAAAAGATGCACAACGTAGCAGACTGGCCTCATTTCTAAAGTAGTTTCTTTAGAAAAGAAACATCTTCAGTACCAAACACTGTACTGTGTGAAATAAGTGAAATCGCTTCTAGGAATCAGTTTAATTTCTACGAAGATGGTTGAGTGCAGCAATTTCAAACTTTCCTTGTTAATGTAATCTCAAAAGATGGCCAAGTTAGAAGATTCGCCTCATTTGTAAAGTAGTTTGTTGAGAAAATTAACATCTTTATTGCCGAACATTGTACTGTGTGAAATAAGCTCATTCGGTTCTAGGAAACACTTGCTTTCCTACAAAGAAGGTTGAGTGCAGCAAGGTCAAACTTTCCTTGTTAATGTAATCTAAAAAGATGCATAACTTAGTAGATTGGCCTCATTTCTAAAGTAGTTTCTTTAGAAAAGAAACATCTTCAGTACTGAACACTGTACTGTGTGAAATAAGTTAATTCGCTTCTAGGAAACCGTTTAATTTCTACAAAGATGGTTGAGTGCAGCAAGTTCAAACTTTCCGTGATAATGCAATCTCAAAGGATGGCCAAGTTTGAAGATTCACCTCATTTGTAACGTAATTTGTTGAGAAAACAAACATCTTCATTGCCGAACATTGTTCTTTGTGAAAAAAGCTCATTCGGTTCTAGAATTCAGTTGCTTTCCTGCCAAGACGGTTGAGTGCAAAAAGTTCAAACTTTCCTTGTTAATGTAATCTAAAAAGATGCACAACTTTGTAGATTGGCCTCATTTCTAACGTAGTTTCTTTAGAAAAGAAACATCTTCAGTACCGAACCCTGTACTGTGTGAAATAAGTTAATTCGCCTCTAGAAATCAGTTTAATTTCTACGAAGTAGGTTGAGTGCAGCAAGTTCAAACTTTGCTAGTTTCTGTAATCTAACCAGATGTACAAGTTAGTGGATTCGCCTCATTTCTAAAGTAGTTTCTTTAGAAAAGAAACATCTTCAGTACCGAACACTGTACTGTGTGAAATAAGTGAATTCGCTTCTAGGAATCAGTTTAATTTCTACGAAGATGGTTGAGTGCAGCAAGTTCAAACTTTCCTTGTTAATGTAATCTAAAAAGATTTCAAAGTTAGTAGATTCGCCTCATTTGTAAAGTAATTTGTTGAGAAAACAAACATCTTCATGTTCAAACATTGTACTGTGTGAAATAAGCACATTCGGTTCTAGGAATCAGTTGCTTTCCTACAAAGAAGGTTGAGTGCAGCAAGTTCAAACTTTCCTTGTTAATGTAATCTGAAAAGATGCACAACTTAGTAAATTGGCCTCATTTCTAAAGTAGTTAGTTTAGAAAAGAAACATCTTCATTACAGAAAACTGTACTATATGAAATGAGCTAGTTCGGTTCTAGGAATCATTGCTTTCCTACGAAGAAGATTGAGTGCAGCAATTTCAAACTTCCTAGTTTGTGTAATCTAACAAGGTGTACAAGTTAGTGGATTCGTGTCGTTTCTAAAGTGGTTTCTTTAGAAAACAAACATCTTCAGTACTGAGCACTGTATTGTGTGAAATAAGTTAATTCGGTTCTAGGAATCAGTTTAATTTCTACGAAGATGGTTGAGTGCAGGAAGTTCAAACTTTCCTTGTTAATGTAATCTCAAAAGATGGCCAAGTTAGAAGATTCGCCTCATTTGTAAAGTAGTTTGTTGAGAAAACAAACTTCTTCATTACCGAACATTGTACTGTGTGAAAAAAGCTCATTCGATTCTTGAATAAAGTGGGTTTCCTACAAAGACGGTTGAGTGCAACAAGTTCCAACTTTCCTTGTTAATGTAATCTGAAAAGATGCACAACTTAGTAGATTGGCCTCATTTCTAAAGTAGTTTCTTTAGAAAAGAAACATCTACAGTACTGAACACTATACTGTGTGAAATAAGTTAATTCGCTTCAGGAATCAGTTTAATTTATACGAAGATGGTTGAGTGCAGCAAGTTCAAACTTTCCTTGTTAATGTAATGTAAAAAGATGCACAATTTATTAGATTGGCCTCTTCTCTAAAGTAGTTTCTTTAGAAAAGAAACATCTTCAGTACCGAACACTGTACTGTGTGAAATAAGTTAATTCGCTTCTAGAAATCCGTTTAATTTCTACGAAGATGTTGAGAGCAGCAAGTTCAAACTTTCCTTGTTAATGCAATCTCAAAAGATGGCCCAATTAGAAGATTCGCCTCATTTGTAATATAGTTTGTTGAGAAAACAAACATCTTCATTGCCAAACATTGTACTGTGTGAAAAAAGCTCATTCGGTTCCAGAATTCAGTTGCTTTCCTACAAAGACGATTGAGTGCACCAAGATCAAACATTCCTAGTTAATGTAATCTAAAAAGATGCACAACTTAGTAGATTGGGCTCATTTCTAACGTAGTTTCTTTAGAAAAGAAAGATCTTCAGTACCGAACACTGTACTGTGTGAAATAAGTTAATTCTCTTCTAGGAATCAGTTTAATTTCTACGAAGAAGGTTGAGTGCAGCAAGTTCAAACTTTCCCAGTTTGTGTAATCTAACAAGATGTACAATTTAGTGGATTTGCTTCGTGTCTAAAGTAGTTTCTTTAGAAAAGAAACATCTTCATTACCGAACACTGTACTGTGTGAAATAAGTGAATTCGCTTCTAGGAATCAGTTTAATTTCTACGAAGATGGTTGACTGCAGCAAGTTCAAATTTCCTTGTTAATGTAATCTAAAAAGATGGCAAAGTTAGTAGATTTGCCTCATTTGTAAAGTAGTTTGTTGAGAAAAGTAACATCTTTATTGCCGAACATTGTACTGTGTGAAATAAGCTCATTTGGTTCTATGAATCACTTGCTTTCCTACAAAGAAGGTTGAGTGCAGCAAGTTCAAACTTTCCTTGGTAATATAGTCTAAAAAGATGCACAACTTAGTAGATTGGCCTCATTTCTAAAGTAGTTTCTTTAGAAAAGAAACATCTTCAGTACTGAACACTGTACTGTGTGAAAAAAGTTAATTCACTTCTAGGAATCAGTTTAATTTCTACGAAGAAGGTTGAGTGCAGCAAGTTCAATCTTTCCTAGTTGGTGTAATCTAACAAGATGTACAAGTTAGTGGATTCGCCTCATTTCTAAAGTAGATTCTTTAGAAATGAAACATCTTCAGTACCGAACACTGTACTGTGTGAAATAAGTGAATTCGCTTCTAGGAATCAGTTTAATTTCTACGAAGATGGTTGAGTGCAGCAAGTTCAAACTTTCCTTGTTAATGTAATCTCAAAAGATGGCCAAGTTAGTAGATTCGCATCATTTGTAAAGTAGTTTGTTGAGAAAACAAACGTCTTCATTATAAACATTTTTCTGTGAAGTAAGCTCATTCGGTTCTAGGAATCAGTTGCTTTCCTACAAAGAAGGTTTGTGCACCAATTTCAAACTTTCCTTGTTAATGTAATGTGAAAAGATGCACAATTTATTAGATTGGCCTCATTTCTAAAGTAGTTTCTTTAGAAAAGAAACATCCTCAGTACCCAAGACTGTACTGTGTGAAATAAGTTAATTTGCTCTAGGAATCAGTTTAATTTCTACGAAGATGGTTGAGTGCAGCAAGTTCAAACTTTCCTTGTTAATGTAATCTAAAAGATGGCAAAGTTAGTACATTGGCCTCATTTGTAAAGTAGTTTGTTGAGAAAACAAACATCTTCATTTCAAACATTGTACTGTGTGAAATAAGCTCATTCGGTTCTAGGAATCAGTTGCTTCCCTACAAAGAATGTTTAGTGCAGCAAGTTCAAACTTTCCTTGTTAATGTAATCTGACAAGATGGCCAAGTTACAAGATTCGCCTCATTTGTAAAGTAATTTGTTAAGAAAACAAACATCATCATTGCGAACATTGTACTGTGTGAAAAAAGCTCATTCGGTTCTAGAATTCAGTTGCTTTCCTACAAAGAAGGTTGAGTGCAGCAAGTTCAAACTTTCCTTGAATTGTAATCTGAAAAGGTGCACAACTTAGTAGTTTGGCCTCATTTCTAACGTAGTTTTTTTAGAAAAGAAACATCTGCATTACCGAACACTGTACTGTCTGAAATAAGTGAATTCGCTTCTAGGAATCTGTTTAATTTCTACGAAGATGGTTGAGAGCAGGAAGTTCAAACTTTCCTTGTTAATGTAATCTCAAAAGATGGCCAAGTTAGAAGATTCGCCTCATTTGTAAAGTAATTTGCTGAGAAAACAAACGTCTTCATTACCGAACATTGTACTGTGTGAAAAAAGCTCATTCGGTTCTAGAATTCAGTTGCTTTCCTACAAAGACGGTTGAGTGCAACTAGTTCAAACTTTCCTTGTTAATGTTATCTAAAAAGATGCACAACTTAGTAGATTGGCCTCATTTCTAAAGTAGTTTCTTTAGAAAAGAAACATCTACAGTACCGAACACTGTACTGTGTGAAATAAGTTAATTCGCTTCTAGGAATCAGTTTAATTTCTACGAAGATGGTTGAGTGCAGCAAGTTCAAACTTTCCTTGTTAATGTAATGTAAAAAGATGCACAATTTACTAGATTGGCATCATTTCTAAAGCAGTTTCTTTAGAAAAGAAATATCTTCAGTACCGAACACTGTACTATGTGAAATGAGGTAGTTCGGTTCTAGGAATCACAGGCTTTCCTACGAAGAAAGTTGAGTGCAGCAAGTTCAAACTTTCCTAGTTTGTGTAATCTAACAAGATGTACAAGTTAGTGGATTCGCGTCGTTTCTAAAGTGGTTTCTTTAGAAAACAAACAACTGCAGTACTGAGCATTATACTGTGTGAAATAAGTTAATTCGGTTCTAGGAATCAGTTTCCTTTCTACGAAGATGGTTGAGTACCAGAAAGTTCAAACTTTCCTTCTTAATGTAATCTAAAAAGATGACCAACTTAGCAGATTCACCTCATTTGGAAGGTAGTTTGTTGACAAAATTAACATCTTTATTGCCGAACATTGTACAGTGTGAAATCAGCTCATTCGGTTCTAGGAATCACTTGCTTTCCTCCAAAGAAGGTTGAGTGCAGCAAGTTCAAACTTTCCTTTGTAATGTAATCTAAAAAGATGCCCAACTTAGTAGATTGGCCTCATTTCTAAAGTACTTTCTTTAGAAAAGAAACATCTTCATTACCAAACACTGTACTGTGTGAAATAAGTGAATTCGCTTCTAGGAATCAGTTCAATTTCTACGAAGATGGTTGAGTGCATCAACTTCAAACATTCCTTGTTAATGTAATCTCAAAAGATAGCCAAGTTAGAAGATTCGCCTCATTTGTAAAGTAGTTTATTGAGAAAACAAACATCTTCATTGCCAAACATTGTACTGTGTGAAATAAGCTCATTCGGTTCTAGGAATCAGAAGAATGTTGAGTGCACCAAGTTCAAACTTTCCTTGTTAATGTAATCTGTAAAGATGCACAACTTAGTAAATTGGCCTCATTTCTAAACTAGTTTGTTTAGAAAACAAACATCTTCATTCCCGAAAACCGTACTATGTGAAATGAGCTAGTTCGGTTCTTGGAATCACTTGCTTTCCTACGAAGAAAGTTGAGTGCAGCAAGTTCAAACTTTCCGAGTTTGTGTAATCTAACAAGATGTACAAGTTCGTGGATTCGCGTCATTTCTAAAGTGGTTTATTTAGGAAACAAACATCTTCAGTACTGAGCACTGTACTGTGTGAAATAAGATAATTCGGTTCTAGGAATCAGTTTCCTTTCTACGAAGATGGTTGAGTGCAGCAAGTTCAAACTTTCCTTGTTAATGTAATCTGAAAAGATGGCCAAGTTAGCAGATTCACCTCATTTGTAAGGTAGTTTGTTGAGAAAAGTAACGTCTTTATTGCCAAACATTGTACTGTGTGAAATAAGCTCGTTCGTTTCAAGGAATCACATGCTTTCCTAAAAAGAAGGTTGAGTGCAGCAAGTTCAAACTTTCCTTGTCAATGTAATGTAAAAAGATGCACAATTTATTAAATTGGCCTCATTTCTAAAGTAGTTTCTTTAAAAAGAAACATCTTCAGTACCGAACACTGTACCGTGTGAAATAAGTTAATTAAGCTTCTAAGAATCAGTTTAATTTCCACGAAGATGATTGAGTGCAGCAAGTTCAAACTTTCCTTGTTAATGTAATCTCCAAAGATGGCCAAGTTAGAAGATTCGCCTGATTTGTAAAGTAATTTGTTGAGAAAACAAACATCTTCATTGCCGAACCCTGTACTGTGTGAAATAAGTGAATTCGCTTCTAGGAATCAGTTTAATTTCTAGGAAGATGGTTGAGTGCAGCATGTTCAAACTTTCCTTGTAAATGTAATCTAAAAAGATGGCAAAGATAGAAGATTCGCTTCATTTGTAAAGTAGTTTGTTGAGAAAACAAACATCTTCATTACCGAAAACTGTACTATGTGAAATGAGCTGGTTTGGTTCTAGGAATCACTAGCTTTCCTACGAAGAAGGTTGAGTGCAGTAAGTTCAAACTATTCGAGTTTGTGTAATCTAACAGGATGTACAAGTTATTGGATTCACGTCCTTTCTAAAGTGGTTTCTTTAGAAAACAAACATCTTCAGTACTGAGCACTGTATTGTGTGAAATAAGTTAATTCGTTTCTAGGAATCAGTTTCCTTTCTACGAAGATGGTTGAGTGCTGCAAGTTCAAACTTTCCTTATAAATGTAATCTAAAAAGATGGTCAAGTTAGCAGATTCACCTCATTTGTAAGGTAGTTTGTTGAGAAAAGTAACATCTTTACTTCCGAACATTGTACTGTGTGAAATAAGCTCGTTCAGTTCTAGGAATCACTTGCTTTCCTACAAAGAAGGTTGAGTGCAGCAAGATCAAACTTTCCTTGTTAATGTAATGTAAAAGATGCACAATTTATTAAATTGGCCTCATATCTAAAAAGTTTCTTAGAAAAGAAACATCTTCACTACCGAACACTGTACTGTGTGAAATAAGATAATTTGCTTCAAGGAATCAGTTTAATTTCCACGAGGATGGTTGAGTGCAGCAAGTTCAAACTTTCCTTGTTAATGTAATCTAATAAGATGCCCAAGTGAGTAGATTCGCCTCATTTGTAAACTAGTTTGTTTAGAAAACAAACATCTTCATTGCTGAAGATTGTACTGTGTGAAATAAGCTCATTCGGTTCTAGGAATCAGTTGCTTTCCTACAAAGAAGGTTGAGTGCAGCAAGTTCAAACTTTCCTTGTTAATGTAATCTGAAAAGATGCACAACTTAATAGATTGGCCTCATTTCTAAAGTAGTTTCTTTAGAAAAGAAACATCTTCAGTACGGAACACTGTACTGTGTGAGATAAGTTAATTTGCTTCTAGGAATCAGTTTAATTTCTACGAAGTAGGTGAGTGCAGCAAGTTCAAACTTTCCTAGTTTGTGTAATCTAACAAGATGTACAAGTTAGTGGATCAGACTCATTTCTAAAGTAGTTTCTTTAGAAAAGAAATATATTCAGTACCGAACACTGTACTGTGTGAAATAAGTTAATTCGCTTCTAGGAATCAGTTTAATTTCTACGAAGATGTTTGAGTGCAGCAAGTTCAAACTTTCATTGTTAATGTAATCTAAAAAGATGGCAAAGCTATTAGATTCACCTCATTTGTAAAGTAGTTTGTGAAGAAAACAAACATCTTCATTTCCAAACATTGTACTGTGTGAAATAAGCTCATTCGGTTCTAGGAATCACGTGCTTTCCTACAAAGAAGGTTGAGTGCAGCAAGTTCAAACTTTCCTTGGTAATTTAATCTAAAAAGATACATAACTTAGTAGATTGGCCTCATTTCTAAAGTAGTTTCTTTAGAAAAGAATCATCTTCAGTACCGAACACTGTACTGTGTGAAATAAGTTAATTCGCTTCTAGGAATCAGTTTAATTTCTACGAAGATGGTTGAGGGCAGCAAGTTCAAACTGTCCTTGTTAATGTAATCTAATAAGATGCACAACTTAGTAGATTGGCCTCATTGCTAAAGTAGTTTCGTTAGAAAACAAACATCTTCATTACCGAACACCGCACTGTGTAAAATAAGTTAATTCGCTTCTAGGAATCAGTTTACTTTCTACGAAGATGGTTGAGTGCAGCAAGTTCAAACTTTCCTTGTTAATGTAATCTCAAACGATTGCCAAGTTAGAAGATTCGCCTCTTTTGTAAAGTAGTTTGTTGAGAAAACAAACATCTTCATTGCCGAACATTGTACTGTGTGAAAAAAGCTCATTCGGTTCTAGAATTCAGTTGCTTTCCTACAAAGACGGTTGAGTGCAACAAGTTCAAACGTTCCTTGTTAATGTAATCTAAAAAGATGCACAACTTAGTAGATTGGCCTCATTTCTCAAGTAGTTTCTTTAGAAAAGAAACATCTTCAGTACCGAACACTGTACTGTGTGAAATAAGTTAATTCGCTTCTAGGAATCAATTTAATTTCTACGAAGATGGTTGAGTGCAGCAAGTTCAAACTTTCCTTGTTAATGTAATCTCAAAAGATGGCCAGGTTAGAAGATTCCCCTCATTTGTAAAGTAGTTTGTTGAGAAAACCAACATCTTCATTGCGAACATTGTACTGTGTGAAAAAGCTCATTCGGTTCTAGATTTCAGTTGCTTTCCTACAAAGACAGTTGAGTGCAACAAGTTCAAACATTCCTTGTTAAGGTAATCTAAAAAGATGCACAACATAGTAGATTGGCCTCATTTCCAAAGTAGTTTCTTTAAAAAAGAAACATCTAGCCGGGCGTGGTGGCGCACGCCTTTAATCCCAGCACTCGGGAGGCAGAGGTAGTAGGATCGCCGTGAGTTCGAGGCCACCCTGAGACTACATAGTTAATTCGAGGTCAGCCTGGGCCAGAGTGAGACCCTACCTTGAAAAACCTAAAAAAAAAAAAGAAAGAAAGAAAGAAACATCTTCAGTACCGAACACTGTACTGTGTGAAATAAGTTAATTCGCTTCTAGGAATCACTTGCTTTCCTACGAAGAAGGTTGAGTGCAGCAAGTTCAAACTTTCCTAATTTGTGTAATCTAACAAGGTGTACAAGTTAGTGGATACGCCTCATTCCTAAAGTAGTTTCTTAAGAAAAGAAACATCTTCAGTACCGAACACTGTACTGTGTGAAATAAGTGAATTGGCTTCTAGGAATCAGTTTAACTTCTACGAAGATGGTTGAATGCATTAAGTTCAAACTTTCCTTGTTAAGGTAATCTAAAAAGATGGCAAAGTTAGTAGATTCGCCACATTTGTAAAGTAGTTTGTTGAGAAAACAAACATCTTCATTTCCAAACATTGTACTGTGTGAAATAAGCTCATTCGGTTCTAGGAATCAGTTGCTTTCCTATAAAAAAGGTTGAGTGCAGCAAGTTCAATGTTTCCTTGTTAATGTAATCTGAAAAGATGCACAACTTAGTAAATTGGCCTCATTTCTAAAGTAGTTTGTTTAGAAAACAAACATCTTCATTCCCGAAAACCATACTATGTGAAATGAGCTAGTTCGGTTCTAGGAATCACTTGCTTTCCTACGAAGAAGGTTGAGTGCTGCAAGATCAAACTTTCCGAATTTGTGTAATCTAACAAGATGTACAAGTTAGTGGATTCGCCTCGTTTCTAAAGTGGTTTCTTTAGAAAACAAACATCTTCAGTACTGATCACTGTACTGTGTGAAATACGTTACTTCGGTTCTAGGAATCAGTATCCGATCTACGAAGTTGGTTGAGTGCACCAAGTTCAAACTTTCCGTGTTAATGTAATCTAAAAAGATGGCCAAGTTAGCAGATTCACCTCATTTGTAAGGTAGTTTGTTGAGAAAAGTAACATATTTATTGCCGAACATTGTACTGTGTGATATAAGCTCGTTCGGTTCTAGGAATCACTTGCTTTCCTACAAAGAAGGTTGAGTGCAGCAAGTTCAAACTTTCCTTGTTAATGTAATCTAAAAAAATGCACAACTTAGGAGATTGGCCTCATTTCTAAAGTACTTTCTTTAGACAAGAAACATCTTCAGTACCGAACACTGTACTGTGTGAAATAAGTTAATTCGCTTCTAGGAATCAGTTTAATTTCTACGAAAACGGTTGAGTGAAGCAAGTTCAAACTTAAATAGTGTGTGTAATGTAACATGATATAGAAGTTAGTGGATCCGCCTCATTTCTAAAGTAGTTTCTTTACAAAAGAAACATTTTCAGTATTGAACAGTGAACTGTGTGAAATAAGTGAATTCGCTTCTCGGAATCAGTTTAATTTCTACGAAGATGGTTGAGTGCAGCAAGTTCAAACTTTCCTTGTTAATGTAATCTAAAAAGATGGCAAAGTTAGTAGATTCGCCTCATTTGTAAAGTAGTTTGTTGAGAAAAACAACATCTTCATTTCCAAACATTGTACTGTGTAAAATAAGCTCATTCGGTTCTAGGAATCAGTTGCTTTCCTACAAAGAAGGTTATGTGCATCTAGTTCAAACTTTCCTTGTTAATGTAATCTGACAAGATGCACAACTTAGTAAATTGGCCTCATTTCTAACGTAGTTTGTTTGGAAAACAAACATCTTCATTACCGAAAACTGTACTATGAGAAATGAGCTAGTTCGATTCTAGGAATCACTTGCTTTCCTACGAAGATGGTTGAGTGCAGCAAGTTCAAACTTTCCTTGTTAATGTAAACTGAAAAGATGGCCAAGTTAGCAGATTCACCTCATTTGTAAGGTAGTTTGTTGAGAAAAGTAACGTCTTTATTGCCAAACATTGTACTGTGTGAAATAAGCTCGTTCGGTTCAAGGAATCACATGCTTTCCTAAAAAGAAGGTTGAGTGCAGCAAGTTCAAACTTTCCTAGTTAATGTAATGTAAAAAGATGCACAATTTATTAGATTGGCCTGATTTCTAAAGTAGTTTCTTTAGAAAAGAAACATCTTCAGTACCGAATACTGTACTGTGTGAAATAAGTTAATTCACTTCTAGGAATCAGTTTAATTTCTTGAAGATGGTTGAGTGCAGCAAGCACAAACGTTCCTAGTTTGTATAATCTAACAAGATGTACAAGTTAGTGGATCCGCCTCATTTGTAAAGTAATTTTTGAGAAAAAAACATCTTCATTGCCGATCATTGTACTGTGTGAAAAAGCTCATTTGGTTGTATAATTCAGTTGCTTTCCTACAAAGAAGGTTGAGTGCAACAAGTTCAAACTTTCCTTTTAATGTAATCTCAAAAAGATGCACAACTTAGTAGATTGGCCTCATTTCTAAAGTAGTTTCTTTAGAAAAGAAACCTCTTCAGTACCAAACACTGTACTGTGCGAAATAAGTTAATTCGCTGCTAGGAATCAGTTTAATTTCTACGAAGATGGTTGAGTGCATCAAGTTCAAACTTTCCTTGTTAAGGTAATCTAAAAAAAGATGGCCAAGTTAGAAGATTCGCCTCATTTGTAAAGTTGTTTGTTGAGAAAACAAACATCTTCATTGCCAAACATTGTACTGTTTGAAATAAGCTCATTCGGTTCTAGGAATCAGTGGCTTTCCTACAAAGAAGGTTGACTGCAGCAAGTTAAAACTTTCCTTGTTAATGTAATCTGAAAAGATGCACAACTTAGTAAATTGGCCTCATTTCTAAAGTAGTTTGTTTAAAAAAAAATCTTCATTACCGAAAACTGTACTATCTGAAATGAGCTAGTTCGTTTCTAGGAATCACTTGCTTTCCTACGAAGAAGGTTGAGTGCAGCAAGTTCAAACTTTACGAGTTTGTGCAATCTAACAAGCTGTACAAGTTAGTGGATTCGCCTCGTTTCTAAAGTGGTTTCTTTAGAAAACAAACATCTTCAGTACTGATGACTGTACTGTGTGAAATAAGTTAATTCGGTTCTAGGAATCAGATTCCGTTCTACAAAGATGGTTGAGTGCAGCAAGTTCAAACTTTCCGTGTTAATGTAATCTAAAAACATGGCCACGTTAGCAGATTAACCTCATTTGTAAGGTAGTTTGTTGAGAAAAGTAACATATTTATTGCCAAACATTGTACTGTGTGAAATAAGCTCGTTCGGTTCTAGGAATCACTTGCTTTCCTACAAAGAAGGTTGAGTGCAGCAAGTTCAAACTTTCCTAGTTAATGTAATGTAAATAGAAGCACAATTTATTAGATTGGCATGATTTCTAAAGTAGTTTCTTTAGAAAATAAACATCTACAGTACCGAACACTGTTCTGTGAGAAATAAGTGAATTCGCTTCTAGGAATCAGTTTAATTTCTACGAAGATGTTTGAGTGCAGCAAGTTCAAACTTTCCTTGTTAATGTAATCTCAAAAGATGGCCAAGTTAGAAGATTCGCCTCATTTGTAAAGTAGTTTGTTGAGAAAACAAACATCTTCATTGCCAAACCTTGTACTTTTTGAAATAAGCTCATTTGGTTCTAGGAATCAGTTGCTTTCCTACAAAGAAGGTTGAGTGAAGCAAGTTCAAACTTTCCTTGTTAATGTAATCAAAAAGATGCACAACTTAGGAGATTGGACTCATTTCTAAAGTAGTTTCTTTAGAAAAGAAACATCTTCAGTACCAAACACTGTATTGTGTGAAATAAGTGAATTCGCTTCTAGGAATCAGTTTCATTTCTACGAAGAAGGTTGAGTGCAGCAAGTTCAAACTTTCCTAGTTTGTGTAATCTAACAAGATGTACAAGTTAGTGGATTCGCCTCATTTCTAAAGTAGTTTCTTTAGAAAAGAAACATCCTCAGTACCGAACACTGTACTGTGTGAAATAAGTGAATTCGCTTCTAGGAATCAGTTTCATTTCTCCGAAGATGGTTGAGTGCAGCAAGTTCAAACTTTCCTTGTTAATGTAATCTAAAAAGATTTCAAAGTTAGTAGATTCGCCTAATTTGTAAAGTAGTTTGTTCAGAAAACAAACATCTTCATTTCCAAACATTGTACTGTGTGAAATAAGCTCATTTGCTTCTAGGAATCAGTTGCTTCCCTACAAAGAAGGTTGAGTGCAGCAAGTTCAAACTTTCCTTGTTAATGTAATCTGAAAAGATGCACAACTTAGTAAATTGGCCTCATTTCTAAAGTAGTTTGTTTAGAAAACAAACATCTTCATTACCGAAAACTGTACTATGTGAAATGAGCTAGTTCGGTTCTAGGAATCACTTGCTTTCCTACGAAGAAGGTTGAGTGCACCATGTTCAAATTTTCCTAGTTTGCGTAATCTAACAAGTTTACAAGTTAGTGTATTCGCGTCATTTCTAAAGTGGTTTCTTTAGAAAACAAACATCTTCAGTACTGAGCACTGTAATGTGTGAAATATGTTAATTCGGTTCTAGGAATCAGTTTCCTTTCTACGAAGATGGTGGAGTGCAGCAAGTTAAAACTTTCCTTGTTAATGTATGGAAAAAAATTTCAAAGATAGTAGATTCGCCTCATTTGTAAAGGTTTGTTGAGAAAACAAACATCTTCATTGACAAACATTGTACTGTTTGAAATAAGGTCATTCGGTTCTAGGAATCAGTGGCTTTCCTACAAAGAAGGTTGAGTGCAGCAAGTTCAAACTTTCCTTCTTAATGTAATCTGAAAAGATGCACAACTTAGTAAATTGGCCTCATTTCTACAGTAGTTTGTTTAGAAAACAAACATCTTCATTACGGAAAACTGTACTATGTGAAATGAGCTAGTTCGGTTCTAGGAATCACTTGCTTTCCTATGAAGAAGGTTGAGTGCAGCAAGTTAAAACTTTCCAAGTTTGTGTAATCTAAGAAGGTGTACAAGTTAGTGGATTCGCGTCATTTCTAAAGTGGTTTCTTTAGAAAA
Organism: Orientallactaga sibirica; assembly: GCA_036365145.1. Classification (NCBI taxonomy): domain Eukaryota; kingdom Metazoa; phylum Chordata; class Mammalia; order Rodentia; family Dipodidae; genus Orientallactaga; species Orientallactaga sibirica. The sequence continues at coordinate 391,064 of JAEOAD010001368.1, forward strand.
CAAACATCTTCAGTACTGAGCACTGTATTGTGAGAAATAAGTTAATTCGGTTCTAGGAATCAGTTTCCTTTCTACGAAGATGGTTGAGTGCAGCAAGTTCACACTTTCTTGTTAATGTAATCTAAAAAGATGGCCAAGTTAGAAGATTCGCCTCATTTGTAAAGTAGTTTGTTGAGAAAAAAAACATCTTCATTACCGAACATTGTACTGTGTGAAAAAGCTCATTCGGTTCTAGAATTCAGTTGCTTTCCTACAAAGAAGGTTGAGTGCAACAAGTTCAAACTTTCCTTGTTAATGTTATCTAAAAAGATGCACAACTTAGTAGATTGGCATCATTTCTAAATTAGTTTCTTTAGAAAATAAACATCTTCAGTACCGAACACTGTACTGTGTGAAATAAGTAAATTCGCTTCTAGGAATCAGTTAAATTTCTCCGAAGATGGTTGAGTGTAGCAAGTTCAAACTTTCCTACTTTGTGTAATCTAACAAGGTGTACAAGTTAGTGGATTCGCCTCATTTCTGAAGAAGTTTCTTTAGAAAAGAAACATCTTCAGTACCGAAAACTGTACTGTGTGAAATAAGTGAATTCGATTATAGAAATGAGTTTATTTTCTACGAAGATGGTTTAGTGCAGCAAGTTCAAACTTTCCTTTTTAATGTAATGTAAAAAGATTTCAAAGTTAGAAGATTCGCCTCATTTGTAAAGTAGTTTGTTGAGAAAACAAACATCTTCATTGCCAAACATTGTACTGTTTGAAATAAGCTTATTCGGTTCTAGGAATCAGTTGCTTTCCTACAAAGAAGGTTGAGTGCAGCAAGTTCGAACTTTCCTTGTTAATGTAATCTGAAAAGATGCACAACTTAGTAAATTGGCCTCATTTCTAAAGTAGTTTGTTTAGAAAACAAACATCTTCATTACCGAAAACTGTACTATGTGAAATGAGCTAGTTCGCTTCTAGGAATCACTTGCTTTCCTACGAAGAAGGTTAAGTGCAGCAAGTTCAAACTTTCCTAGTTTGTGTAATCTAACAAGATGTACAAGTTAGTGGATTCGCGTCATTTCTAAAGTGGTTTCTTTAGAAAACAAACATCTTCAGTACTGAGCACTCTACTGTGTGAAATAAGTTAATTCGGTTCTAGGAATCAGTTTCCTTTCTACGAAGATGGTTGAGTGCAGCAAGTTCACACTTTCTTGTTAATGTAATCTAAAAAGATGGCCAAGTTAGAAGATTCGCCTCATTTGTAAAGTAGTTTGTTGAGAAAACAAACATCTTCATTGCCAAACATTGTACTGTTTGAAATAAGCTTATTCGGTTCTAGGAATCAGTTGCTTTCCTACAAAGAAGGTTGAGTGAAGCAAGTTCGAACTTTCCTTGTTAATGTAATCTGAAAAGATGCACAACTTAGTAAATTGGCCTCATTTCTAAAGTAGTTTGTTTAGAAAATAAACATCTTCATTACTAGAAAAACTGTACTATGTGAAATGAGCTAGTTCGGTTCTAGGAATCACTTGCCTTCCTACGAAGAACGTTGAGTGCAGCAAGTTCAAACTTTCCTAGTTTGTGTAATCTAACAAGATGTACAAGTTAGTGGATTCGCGTCATTTCTAAAGTGGTTTCTTTAGAAAACAAACATCTTCAGTACTGAGCACTCTACTGTGAGAAATAAGTTAATTCGGTTCTAGGAATCAGTTTCCTTTCTACGAAGATGGTTGAGTGCAGCAAGTTCACACTTTCTTGTTAATGTAATCTAAAAAGATGGCCAAGTTAGAAGATTCGCCTCATTTGTAAAGTAGTTTGTTGAGAAAAAAAACATCTTCATTACGGAACATTGTACTGTGTGAAAAAGCTCATTCGGTTCTAGAATTCAGTTGCTTTCCTACAAAGAAGGTTGAGTGCAACAAGTTCCAACTTTCCTTGTTAATGTTATCTAAAAAGATGCACAACTTAGTAGATTGGCCTCATTTCTAAATTAGTTTCTTTAGAAAATAAACATCTTCAATACCGAACACTGTACTGTGTGAAATAAGTAAATTCGCTTCTAGGAATCAGTTAAATTTCTCCGAAGATGGTTGAGTGTAGCAAGTTCAAACTTTCCTACTTTGTGTAATCTAACAAGATGTACAAGTTAGTGGATTCGCCTCATTTCTGAAGAAGTTTCTTTAGAAAAGAAACATCTTCAGTACCGAAAACTGTACTGTGTGAAATAAGTGAATTCGATTATAGAAATGAGTTTAATTTCTACGAAGATGGTTTAGTGCAGCAAGTTCAAACTTTCCTTTTTAATGTAATGTAAAAAGATTTCAAAGTTAGAAGATTCGCCTCATTTGTAAAGTAGTTTGTTGAGAAAACAAACATCTTCATTGCCAAACATTGTACTGTTTGAAATAAGCTTATTCGGTTCTAGGAATCAGTTGCTTTCCTACACAAAGAAGGTTGAGTGCAGCAAGTTCGAACTTTCCTTGTTAATGTAATCTGAAAAGATGCACAACTTAGTAAATTGGCCTCATTTCTAAAGTAGTTTGTTTAGAAAACAAACATCTTCATTACCGAAAAACTGTACTATGTGAAATGAGCTAGTTCGCTTCTAGGAATCACTTGCTTTCCTACGGAGAAGGTTGAGTGCAGCAAGTTCAAACTTTCCTAGTTTGTGTAATCTAACAAGATGTACAAGTTAGTGGATTCACGTCGTTTCTAAAGTGGTTTCTTTAGAAAACAAACATCTTCAGTACTGAGCACTCTACTGTGTGAAATAAGTTAATTCGGTTCTAGGAATCAGTTTCCTTTCTACGAAGATGGTTGAGTGCAGCAAGTTCAAACTTTCCTTGTTAATGTAATCTAAAAAGAGGGCCAAGTTAGCAGTTTCACCTCATTTGTAAGGTAGTTTGTTGAGAAAATTAACATCTTTATTGCCGAACATTGTACTGTGTGAAATAAGCTCATTCGGTTCTAGGAATCACTTGCTTTCCTACAAAGAAGATTGACTGCAGCAAGTTCAAACTTTCCTTAGTAATGTAATCTAAAAAGATGCACAACTTAGTAGATTGGCCTCATTTCTGAAGTAGTTTCTTTAGAAAAGAAACATCTACAGTACCGAACACTGTTCTGTGAGAAATAAGTGAATTCGCTTCTAGGAATCAGTTTAATTTCAACGAAGATGGTTGAGTGCAGCAAGTTCAAACATTCCTTGTTAATGTAAACTCAAAAGATGGCCAAGTTAGAAGATTCGCCTCATTTGTAAAGTAGTTTGTTGAGAAAACAAACATCTTCATTGCCAAACATTGTACTTTTTGAAATAAGCTCATTCGGTTCTAGGAATCAGTTGCTTTCCTACAAAGAAGGTTGAGTGAAGAAAGTTCAAACTTTCCTTGTTAATGTAATCTGAAAGGATGCACAACTTAGTAAATTGGCCTCATTTCTAAAGTAGTTTGTTTAGAAAACAAACATCTTCATTACCGAAAACTGTACTATGTGAAATGAGCTAGTTCGGTTCTAGGAATCACTTGCTTTCCTACGAAGAACGTTGAGTGCAGCAAGTTCAAACTTTCCTAGTTTGTGTAATCTAACAAGATGTACAAGTTAGTGGATTCGTGTCGTTTCTAAAGTGGTTTCTTTAGAAAACAAACATCTTCAGTACTGAGCACTCTACTGTGTGAAATAAGTTAATTCGGTTCTAGGAATCAGTTTCCTTTCTACGAAGATGGTTGAGTGCAGCAAGTTCAAACTTTCCTTGTTAATGTAATCTCAAAAGATGGCCAAGTTAGCAGATTCACCTCATTTGTAAGGTAGTTTATTGAGAAAATTAACATCTTTATTGCCGTACATTGTACTGTGTGAAATAAGCTCATTCGGTTCTAGGAATCATTTGCTTTCCTCCAAGAAGGTTCAGTCCAGCAAGTTCAAACTTTCCTTGTTAATGTAATCTAAAAAGATGCACAACTTAGGAGATTGGCCTTATTTCTAAAGTAGTTTCTTTAGAAAAGAAACATCTTCAGTACCGAACACTGTACTGTGTGAAATAAGTGAATTCGCTACTAGGAATCAGTTTAATTTCTACGAAGAAGGTTGAGTGCAGCAAGTTCAAACTTTCCTAGTTTGTGTAATCTAACAAGATGTACAAGTTAGTGGATTCACCTCATTTCTAACGTAGTTTCATTAGAAAAGAAACATCTTCAGTACCGAACACTGTACTTTGTGAAATAAGTGAATTCGCTTTTAGGAATCAGTTTAATTTCTCCGAAGATGGTTGAGTGCAGCAAGTTCAAACTTTCCTTGTTAATGTAATCTAAAAAGATTTCAAAGTGAGTAGATTTGCCTCATTTGTAAAGTAGTTTGTTGAGAAAACAAACATCTTCATTGCCAAACATTGTACTGTGTGAAATAAGCTCATTTGGTTCTAGGAATCAGTTGCTTCCCTAGAGAGAAGGTTGAGTGCAGCAAGTTCAAAATTTCCTTGGTAATGTAATCTGAAAAAGTGGCACAACTTAGTAAATTGTCCTCATTTCTAAAGTAGTTTGTTTAGAAAACAAACATCTTCATTACCGAAAACTGTACTATGTGAAATGAGCTAGTTCGGTTCTAGGAATCACTTGCTTTCCTACGAAGAAGGTTGAGTGCAGCAAGTTCAAACTTTCCTAGTTTGTGTACTCTAACATGTTGTACAAGTTAGTGGATTCGCGTCGTTTCTAAAGTGGTTACGTTAGAAAACAAACATCTTCAGTACTGAGCACTGTATTTTGTGAAATAAGTTAATTCGGTTCTAGGAATCAGTTTCCTTTCTGCGAAGAAGGTTGAGTGCAGCAAGTTCAAACTTTCCTTGTTAATGTAATCTCAAAAGATGGCCAAGTTCGCAGATTCACATCATTTGTAAGGTACTTTGTTGAGAAAAGTAACATCTTTATTGCCGAACATTGTACTGTGTGAAATAAGCTCATTGGGTTCGAGGAATCACTTGCTTTCCTCCAAGAAGGTTCAGTGCAGCAAGTTCAAACTTTCCCTGTTAATGTAATCTAAAAAGATGCACAACTTAGTAGATTGGCCTGATTTCTAAAGTAGTTTCTTCAGAAAAGAAACATCTTCAGTACCGAACACTGTACTGGTGAAATAAGTTAATTCGTTTCTAGGAATCAGTTCAATTTCTATGAAGATGGTTGAGTGCAGCAAGTTCAAACTTTCCTTGTTAATGTAAACTCAAAAGATGGCCCAGTTAGTAGATTCGCTTCATTTGTAAAGTGGTTTGTTGAGAAAACAAACATCTTCATTGCCAAACATCGTACTGTGTGAAATAAGCTCATTCGGTTCTAGGAAGCAGTTGCTTTCCTACAAAGAAGGTTGAGTGCAGCAAGTTCAAACTTTCCGTGTTAAACTAATCTGAAAAGATGCACAACTTAGTAAATTGGCCTCATTTCTAAAGTAGTTTGTTTAGAAAACAAACATCTTCATTACCGAAAACTGTACTATTTGAAATGAGCTAGTTCGGTTCTAGGAATCACTTGCTTTCCTACGAAGAAGGTTGAGTGCAGCAAGTTCAAACTTTCCTAGTTTGTGTAATCTAACAAGATGTACAGGTTAGTGGATTCGCGTCGTTTCTACAGTGGTTTCTTTAGAAAACAAACATCTTCAGTACTGAGCACTGTATTGTGTGAAATAAGTTAATTCGGTTCTAGGAATCAGTTTCCTTTCTACGAAGATGGTTGAGTGCAGCAATTTCAAACTCTCCTTGGTAATGTAATCTAAAGAGATGGCCAAGTTAGCAGATTCACCTCATTTGTAAGGTAGTTTGTTGAGAAAACTAACATCTTTATTGCCAAACATTGTACTGTGTGAAATAAGCTCGTTCGGTTCTAGAAATTACTTGCTTTCCTACAAAGAAGGTTGAGTGAAGCAAGTTCAAACTTTCCTTGTTCATGTAATGTAAAAAGATGCACAATTTATTAAATTGGCCTCAATTCTAAAGTAGTTTCTTTAGAAAAGAAACATCTTCAGTACCGAACACTGTACTGTGTGAAATAAGTTAATTCGCTTCTAGGAATCAGTTTAATTTCTACGAAGACGGTTGAGTGCAGCAAGTTCAAACTTTCCTTGTTTGTGTAATCTAACAAGATATACAAGTTATTGGATTCGCATCGTTTCTAAAGTGGTTTCTGTAGAAAACAAACATCTTCAGTACTGAGCACTGTATTGTGTGAAATAAGTTATTCGGTTCTAGGAATCAGTTTAATTTCTACGAAGATGGTTGAGTGCAGCAAGTTCAAACTTTCCTACTTTGTGTAATCTAACAAGATGTACAAGTTAGTGGATTCGCTTCATTCCTAAAGTAGTTTCTTTAGAAAAGAAACATCTTCAGTTCCGAATTCTGTACTGTGTGAAATAAGTGAATTCACTTCTAGGAATCAGTTTAATTTCTACGAAGATGGTTGAGTGCAACAAGTTCAAACTTTCCTTGTTAATGTAATCTCAAAAGATGGCCACGTTAGTAGATTCGCTTCATTTGTAAAGTAGTTTGTTGAGAAAACCAACATCTTCATTGCCAAACATTGTACTGTGTGAAATAAGCTCATTGGGTTCTAGGAATCAGTTGCTTTCCTACAAAGAAGGTTGAGTGCAGCAAGTTCAAACTTTCCTTGTTTAAGTAATCTGAAAAGATGCACAAGTTAGTAAATTGACCTCATTTCTAAAGTAGTTTGTTTAGAAAAAAAAAATCTTCATTACCGAAAACTGTACTGTGTGAAATGAGCTAGTTCGGTTCTAGGAATTACTTTCTTTACTATGAAGAAGGTTGAGTGCAGCATGTTCAAACTTTCCTAGTTTGTGTAATCTAACAAGATGTACAAGTTAGTGGATTCACGTCGTTTCTAAAGTGGTTTCTTTAGAAAAAAACAACTTCACTACTGAGCACTGTACTGTGTGAAATAAGTTAATTCGGTTCTAGGAATCAGTTTCCTTTCTACGAAGATGGTTGAGTGCAGCAAGTTCAAACTTTCCTTGTTAATGTAATCTAAAAAGATGTCCAAGTTAGAAGATTCACCTCATTTGTAAGGTAGTTTGTTGAGAAAATTAATATCTTTATTGCCGTTCCTTGTACTGTGTGAAATAAGCTCATTCGGTTCTAGGAATCACTTGCTTTCCTACAAAGAAGGTTGAGTGCAGCAAGTTCAAACTTTCCTTGTTAATGTAATCTAAAAAGATGCACAACTTAGTAGATTGGCCTCATTTCTAAAGTAGTTTCTTTAGAAAAGTAACGTCTTCAGTACCGAACACTGTACTGTGTGAAGTAAGTTAATTCGTTTCTAGGAATCAGTTTAATTTCTACAAAGATGGTTGAGTGCAGCAAGTTCAAACTTTCATTGTTAATGTAATCTCAAAAGATGGCCAAGTTAGTAGAATCGCTTCATTTGTAAAGTAGTTTGTTGAGAAAACCAACATCTTCATTACCAAACATTGTACTGTGTGAATTAAGCTCATTGGGTTCTAGGGATCAGTTGCTTTCCTACAAAGAAGGTTGAGTGCAACAAGTTCAAACTTTCCTTGTTAAAGTAATCTGAGAAGATGCACAACTTAGTAAATTGGCCACATTGCTAAAGTAGTTTGTTTAGAAAAAAAACATCTTCAGTACCGAAAACTGTACTATGTGAAATGAGCTAGTTCGGTTCTAGGAATCACTTGCTTTACTACGAAGATGGTTGAGTGCAGCAAGTTCAAACTTTCCTTGTTAATGTAATCTAAAAAGATTTCAAAGTTAGTAGATTCGCCTCATTTTTAATGTAGTTTGTTGAGAAAACAAACATCTTCATTGCCAATCATTGTACTGTTGGAAATAAGCTCATTCGGTTTTAGGAATCAGTTGTTTTCCTACAAAGAAGGTTGAGTGCAGCAAGTTCAAACTTTCCTTCTTAATGTAATCTGAAAAGATGCTCAACTTAGTAAATTGGCCTCATTTTTAAAGTAGTTTGTTTAGAAAAGAAACATCTTCATTACCGAAAACTGTACTATGTGAAATGAGCTACTTCGGTTCTAGGAATCACTTGCTTTCCTACAAAGAAGGTTGAGTGCAGCAAGTTCAAACTTTCCTAGTTTGTTAATCTAATAAGGTGCACAAGTTAGTGGATTCACGTCATTTCTAAAGTGGTTTCTTTAGAAAACAAACATCTTCAGTACTGAGCACTGTACTGTGTGAAATAAGTTAATTCGGTTCTAGGAATCAGTTTCATTTCTACGAAGATGGTTGAGTGCAGCAAGTTCAAAATTTCCTTGTTAATGTAATCTGAAAAGATGGCCAAGTTAGCAGATTCACCTCATTTGTTAGGTAGTTTGTTGAGAAAATTAACATCTTTATTGCCGAACATTGTACTGTGTAAGTAAAGGTCATTCGCTTCTAGGAATCACTTGCTTTCCTACAAAGGAGGTTGAGTGCAGCAAGTTCAAACTTTCTTTGGAAATGTAATGTAAAAACATGCCCAATTTATTAGATTGGCCTCATTTATAAAGTAGTTTCTTTAGAAAAGAAACATCTTCAGTACCGAACACTGTACTGTGTGAAATAAGTGAATTCGCTTCTAGGAATCAGTTGAATTTCTATGAAGAAGGTTGAGTGCAGCAAGTTCAAACATTCCTAGTTTGTGTAATCTAACAAGATGTACAAGTTGGTGCATTCGCCTCATTTCTAAAGTTGTTTCTTTAGAAAAGAAACATCCTCAGTACAGAACACTGTAGTGTGTGAAATAAGTGAATTCGCTTCTAGGAATCAGTTTAATTTCTACGAAGATGGTTGAGTGCAGCAAGTTCAAACTTTCTTTGTTAATGTAATCTAATAAGATTTCAAAGTTAGTAGATTCGCCTCATTTGTAAAATAGTTTGTTGAGAAAACAAACATCTTCATTTCCAAACATTGTACTGTGTGAAATAAGCTCATTCGGTTCTAGGAATCAGTTGATTTCCTACAAAGAACGTTGAGTGCAGCAAGTTCAAACTTTCCTAGTTTGTGTAATCTAACAAGGTGTAGAAGTTAGTGGATTCGCATCGTTTCTAAAGTGGTTTCTTTAGAAAACTAACATCTTCAGTGATAAGCACTGTATTGTGTGAAATAAGTTAATTCGGTTCTAGGAATCAGTTTCATTTCTACGAAGATGGTTGAGTGCAGCAAGTTCAAACTTTTCTTGTTAATGTAATCTAAAAAGATGGCTAAGTTAGCAGATTCACCTCATTTGCAAGGTAGTGTGTTGAGAAAATAAACATGTTTATTGCCGAACATTGTACTGTGTGAAATAAGCTCATTCGGTTCTAGGAATCACTTGCTTTCCTACAAACAGGGTTGAGTGCAGCAAGTTCAAACTTTCCTTGTTAATGTAATCTAAAAAGATGCACAACTTAGTAGATTGGCCTCATTTCTAAAGTAGTTTCTTTAGAAAAGAAACGTCTTCAGTACCGAACACTGTACTGTGTGAAATAAGTTAATTCGTTTCTAGGAATCAGTTTAATTTCTACAAAGATGGTTGAGTGCAGCAAGTTCAAACTTTCCTTGTTAATGTAATCTCAAAAGATGGCCAAGGTAGTAGATTCGCTTCATTTGTAAAGTAGTTTGTTGAGAAAACCAACATCTTCATTGTCAAACATTGTACTGTGTGAAATAAGCTCATTGGGTTCTAGGAATCAGTTGCTTTCCTACAAAGAAGGTTGAGTGCAGGAAGTTCAAACTTTCCTTGTTTAAGTAATCTGAAAAGATGCACAAGTTAGTAAATTGACCTCATTTCTAAAGTAGTTTGTTTAGGAAAAAAACATCTTCATTACCGAAAACTGTACTATGTGAAATGAGCTAGTTCGGTTCTAGGAATCACTTGCTTTACTACGAAGAAGGTTGATTGCAGCAAGTTCAAACTTTCCTAGTTTGTGTAATCTAACAAGATGTACAAGTTAGTGGATTCACGTCGTTTCTAAAGTAGTTTCTTTAGAAAACAAACATCTTCAGTACTGAGCACTGTATTGTGTGAAATAAGTTAACTCGCTTCTAGGAATCAGTTTAATTTCTATGAAGATGGTTGAGTGCAGCAAGTTCAAACTTTCCTTGTTAATGTAATGTAAAAATATGCACAATTTATTGGATTGGCCTCATTGCTAAAGTAGTTTCTTTATAAAAGAAACATCTTCAGTACCGAACACTGTACTGTGTGAAATAAGTTAATTCGCTTCTAGGAATGAGTTTAATTTCTACGAAGATTCTTGAGTGCAGCAAGTTCAAACTTTCCTAGTTTGTGTAATCTAACAACATGTACAAATTCGTGGATTCGCCTCATTTCTAAAGTAGTTTCTTTAGAAAAGAAACATCTTCAGTACCGAACACTGTACTGTGTGAAATAAGTGAATTCGCTTCTAGGAATCAGTTTAATTTCTACGAAGATGGTTGAGTGCAGCAAGTTCAAACTTTCCTTGTTAATGTAATCTAAAAAGATTTCAAAGTTAGTAGATTCGCCTCATTTGTAATGTATTTTGTTGAGAAAACAAACATCTTCATTGCCAATCATTGTACTGTTGGAAATAAGCTCATTCGGTTCTAGGAATCATTTGTTTTCCTACAAAGAAGGTTGAGTGCAGCAAGTTCAAACTTTCCTTGTTAACGTAATGTGAAAAGATGGCCAAGTTAGCAGATTCACCTCATTTGTAAGGTAGTTTGTTGAGAAAATTAACATCTTTATTGCCGAACATTGTACCGTGTAAGTAAAGCTCATTCGGTTCTAGGAATCACTTGCTTTCCTACAAAGAAGGTTGAGTGCAGCAAGTTCAAACTTTCCTTGGTAATGTAATGTAGAAACATGCACAATTTATTAGATTGGCCTCATTTATAAAGTAGTTTCTTTATAAAAGAAACATCTTCAGTACCGAACACTGTACTGTGTGAAATAAGTGAATTCGCTTCTAGGAATCAGTTTAATTTCTACGAAGATGGTTGAGTGCAGCAAGTTCAAACTTTCCTTGCTAATGTAAACTCAAACGATGGCCAAGTTAGTAGATTTACTTCATTTGTAAAGTAGTTTGTTGAGAAAACAAACATCTTCATTTCCAAACATTGTACTGTGTGAAATAAGCTCATTCCGTTCTAGGCATCAGTTGCTTTCCTGCAAAGAACGTTGAGTGCAGCAAGTTCAAACTTTCTTAGTTTGTGTAATCTAACAAGGTGTACAAGTTAGTGGATTCGCGTCGTTTCTACAGTGGTTTCTTTAGAAAACAAACATCTTCAGTACTGAGCACTGTATTATGTGAAATAAGTTTATTCGGTTCTAGGAATCACTTTCCTTTCTACGAAGACGGTTGAGTGCAGCAAGTTCAAACTTTCCTTCTTAATGTAATCTGAGGAGATGCACAACTTAGTAAATTGGTCTCATTTCTAAAGTAGTTTGTTTAGAAAACAAACATCTTCATTACCGAAAACTGTACTATGTGAAATGAGCTAGTTCGGTTCTCGGAATCACTTGCTTTCCTACGAAGAAGGTTGAGTGCAGCAAGTTCAAACTTTCCTAGTTTGTGTAATCAAACACGGTGTAGAAGTTCTTGGATTCGCGTCGTTTCTAAAGTGGTTTCTTTAGAAAACAAACATGTTCAGTACTGAGCACTGTATTGTGTGAAATAAGTTAATTCGGTTCTAGGAATCAGTTTCCTTTCACGAAGATGGTTGAGTGCAGCAAGTTCAAACTTTCCTTGTTAATGTAATCTAAAAAGATGGCCAAGTTAGCAGTTTCAACTCATTTGTAACGTAGTTTGTTGAGAAAAGTTACATCTTTATTGCCGAACATTGTACTGTGTGAAATAAGCTCATTCGGTTCTAGGAATCACTTGCTTTCCTCCAAAGAAGGTTGAGTGCAGCAAGTTCAAACTTTCCTTGTGAATGTAATCTAAAAAGATGCACAACTTAGTAGATTGGCCTCATTTCTAAAGTAGTTTCTTTAGAAAAGAAACATCTTCAGTACCAAACACTATACTGTGTGAAATAAGTTAATTCGTTTCTAGGAATCAGTTTAATATCTACGAAGATGGTTGAGTGCAGCAAGATCAAACTTTCCTTGTTAATGTAATCTCAAAAGATGACCAAGTTAGTAGATTCACTTCATTTGTTAAGTAGATTGTTGAGAAAACAAACATCTTCATTGCCAAACATTGTACTGTGTGAAATAAGCTCATTGGGTTCTAGGAATCAGTTGCTTTCCTACAATGAATGCTGAGTGCAGCAAGTTCAAACTTTCCATGTTAATGTAATCTGAAAAGATGCACAACTTAGTAAATTGGCCTCATTTCTAAAGTAGTTTGTTTAGAAAACAAACATCTTCATTACCGAAAACTGTACTATGTGAAATGAGCTAGGTCGGTTCTAGGAATCACTTGCTTTCCTAAGAAGAAGGCTGAGTGCAGCAAGTTCAAAGTTTCCTGGTTTGTGTAATCTAACAAGATGTCCAAGTCAGTGGATTCGCTTCGTTTCTAAAGTGGTTTCTTTAGAAAACAAACATCATCAGTACTGAGCACTGTACTGTATGAAATAAGTTAATTCGGTTCTAGGAATCAGTTTCCTTTCTACGAAGATGGTTGAGTGCAGCAAGTTCAAACTTTCCTTGTTAATGTAATCTGAAAAGATGGCCAAGTTAGCATATTCACCTCATTTGTAAGGTAGTTTGTTGAGAAAATTAACGTCTTTATTGCCGAACATTGTACTGTGTAGGTAAAGCTCATTCGGTTCTAGGAATCACTTGCTTTCCTACAAAGAAGGTTGACTGCAGCAAGTTCAAACTTTCCTTGGTAATGTAATGTAGAAACCTGCACAATTTATTAGATTGGCCTCATTATTAAAGTAGTTTCTTTAGAAAAGAAACATCTTCAGTACCGAACAGTGTACTGTGTGAAATAAGTGAATTCGCATCTAGGAAACAGTTTAATTTCTACGAAGATGGTTTAGTGCAGCAAGTTCAAACTTTCCTTGTTAATGCTATCTAAAAGGATGCACAATTTAGTAGACTGGGCTCATTTCTAAAGTAGTTTCTTTAGAAAAGAAACATCTTCAGTACCGAACACTGTACGGTGTGAAATAAGTTAATTCGCTTCTAGAAATCAGTTTAATTTCTCCGAAGACGGTTGAGTGCAGCAAGTACAACCTTTCCCAGTTTGTGTAATCTAACAAGATGTACAAGTCAGTGCATTCGCATCCTTTCTAAACTGGTTTCTGTAGAAAACAAACATCTTCAGTACTGAGCACTGTATTGTGTGAAATAAGTTAATACGGTTGTAGGAATCAGTTTAATTTCTACGAAGATGGTTGAGTGCAGCAAGTTCAAACTTTCCTAGTTTGTGTAATCTAAGAAGATGTACAAGTTAATGGATTCGCATCATTTCTAAAGTAGTTTCTTTAGAAAAGAAACATCTTCAGTACTGAACACTGTACTGTGTGAAATAAGTGAATTCGCTTCTAGGAATCAGTTTAATTTCTCCGAAGATGGTTGAGTGCAGCAAGTTCAAACTTTCCTTGTTAATGTAATCTAAAAAGATGGCCAAGATAGTAGATTCGCCTCATTTGCAAAGTAGTTTGTTGAGAAAACAAACATCTTCATTGCCAAACATTGTACTGTGTGAAATAAGCTCATTCGGTTCTAGGAATCAGTTGCTTTCCTACAAAGGAGGTTTAATGCAGCAAGTTCAAACTTTCCTTGTTAATGTAATCGAAAAAGATGCACAACTTAGTAAATTGGCCTCATTTCTAAAGTAGTTTGTTTAGTAAAGAAACATCTTCATTACCGAAAACTGAGCTATGTGAAATGAGCTAGTTCGGTTCTAGGAATCACTTGCTTTCCTCCGAAGAAGGTTGAGTGCAGCATGTTAAAACTTTCCTAGTTTGTGTAATCTAACAAGATGTATAAGTTAGTGGATTTGCATATTTTCTAACGTGGTGTCTGTAGAAAACAAACATCTTCAGTACTGAGCACTGTACTGTGTGAAATAAGTTAATTCGGTTCTAGGAATCAGTTTCATTTCTACGAAGATGGTTGAGTGCAGCAAGTTCAAATTTTCGTTTTTAATGTAATCTGAAAAGATGGCCAAGTTAGCAGATTCACCTCATTTGTAAGGTAGTTTGTTGAGAAAATTAACATCTTTATTGCCGAACATTGTTCTGTGTGAAATAAGCTCATTCGCTTCTAGGAATCACTTGCATTCCTACAAAGAATGTTTAGTGCAGCAAGTTCAAACTTTCCTTGATAATATAATGTAAAAAGATGCACAACTTAGTAGATTGGCCTCATTTCTAAAGTAATTTCGTAAAAAAGAAACATCTACAGTACCGAACATTGTACTGTGTGAAATAAGTTAATTTGCTTCTAGGAATCAGTTTAATTTCTACGAAGATGGTTGAGTGCAGCAAGTTCAAACTTTACTTGTTAATGTAATCTCCAAAGATGGCCAAGGTAGAAGATTCGCCTCATTTGTAAAGTAGTTTGTTGAGAAAACAAACATCTTCATTGCCGAACATTGTACTGTGTGAAAAAAGCTCATTCGGTTCTAGAATTCAGTTGCATTCCTACAAAGAAGGTTGATTGCAACAAGTTCAAACTTTCCTTGTTAATGTAATCTAAAAAGATGCACAACTTAGTAGATTGTCCTCATTCCTAAAGTAGTTTCTTTAGAAAGAAACATCTTCAATACCGATCCCTGTACTGTGTGAAATAAGTTAATTCGCTTCTAGGAATCAGTTTAATTTCTACGAAGATGGTTGCGTGCAGCAAGTTCAAACTTTCCTAGTTTGTGAAATCTAACAAGATGTACAAGTTAGTGGATTCGCCTCATTTCTAAAGTAGTTTCTTTAGAAAAGAAACATCTTCAGTACCGAACACTGTACTCTGTGAAATAAGTGAATTTGCTTCTAGGAATCAGTTTAATTTCTAGGAAGATGGTTGAGTGAAGAAAGTTCAAACATTCCTTGTTACTGTAATCTCAAAAGATGGTCAAGTTAGAAGATTCGGTTCATTTGTAAAGTAGTTTGTTGAGAAAACAAACATCCTCATTGCCAAACATTGTACTGTGTGAAATAAGCTCATTCGGTTCTAGGAATCAGTTGCTTTCCTACAAAGAAGGTTGAGTGCAGCAAGTTCAAACTTTCCATGTTAAAGTAATCTGAAAAGATGCACAACTTATTAAATTGGCCTCATTTCTAAAGTAGTTTGTTTAGAAAACAAACATCTTCCTTACCGAAAACTGTACTATGTGAAATGAGCTAGTTCGTTTCTAGGAATCACTTGCTTTCCTACGAAGAAGGTTGAGTGCAGCAAGTTCAAACTTTCCTAGTTTGTGTAATCTAACAAGGTGTACAAGTTAGTGGATTCACGTCATTTCTAAAGTGGTTTCTTTAGAAAACAAACATCTTCAGTACTGAGCACTGTATTGCGTGAAATAAGTTAATTCGGTTCTAGGAATCAGTTTCCTTTCTACGAAGATGGTGGATTGCAGCAAGTTCAAACTTTCTTTGTTAATGTAATCTAAAAAGATGGCCAAGTTAGCAGATTCACCTCATTTGTAAGGTAGTTTGTTGAGAAAATAACATCTTTATTGCCGAACATTGTACTGTGTGAAATAAGCTGATTCGGATCTAGAACTCACTTGCTTTCCTGCAAAGAAGGTTTAGTGCAGCAAGTTCAAACTTTCCTTGTTAATGTAATCTAAAAAGATGCACAACTTAGTAGATTGGCCTCATTTATAAAAAAGTTTCGTTAGAAAAGAAACATCTTCAGTACCGAACACTGTGCTGTGTGAAATAAGTGAATTCGTTTCTAGGAATCAGTTTAATTTCTATGAATATGGTTGAGTGCAGCAAGTTCAAACTGTCCTTGTTAATGTAATCTAAAAAGGTGGCAAAGTTAGTAAATTCGCTTCATTTGTAAAGTAGTTTGTTGAGAAAACAAACATCTTCATTGCCAAACATTGTACTGTTTGAAATAAGCTCATTCGGTTCTAGGAATCAGTTGCTTTCCTACAAAAACGGTTGAGTGCAGCAAGTTCAAACTTTCCTTGTTAATGTAATCTCAAAAGATGGCCAAGTTAGTAGATTCGCCTCATTTGTATAGTAGTTTGTTGAGAAAACAAACATCTTCATTGCCAAACATTGTACTGTGTGAAATAAGTTCATTCGGTTCCAGGAATCAGTTGCTTTCCTACAAAGGAGGTTGAGTGCAGCAAGTTCAAACTTTCCTTGTTAATGTTATCTAAAAGATGCACAACTTAGTAAAATGGCCTCATTTCTAAAGTAGTTTGTTTAGAAAACAAACATCTTCATTACCGAAAACTGTACTATGTGAAATGAGCTAGTTCGGTTCTAGGAATCACTTGCTTTCCTACGAAGAAGGTTGAGTGCAGCAAGTTCACACTTTCCTAGTTTGAGTAATCTAACAAGATGTACAAGTTAGTGGATTCGCGTCGTTTCTAAAGTGGTTTCTTTAGAAAACAAACATCTTCAGTACTGAGCACTGTACTGTTTGAAATAAGTTCATTTGATCGTAGGATTCACTTTCCTTTCTATGAATATGGTTGAGTTTAGCAAGTTCCAACTTTCTTGTTAATGTAATCTAAAAAGTTGTCCAAGTTAGTAGATTCGCCTCATTTCTAAAGTAGTTTCTTTAGAAAACAAACTTTCATTGCCAAACATTCTACTGTGTGAAATGAGCTAATTCGGTACTAGGAATCAGTTTACTTTCTGTGAAGATGGTTGAGTTTAGCAACGTCAAACTTTCCTTGTTAATGTAATCTGAAAAGATGTCCAAGTTAGTAGATTCGCCTCATTGGTAAAGTAGTTTGTTCAGAAAACAAACATCTTCATTAACGCATATTGTACTGTGTGACAAAAGCTAATTTGGTTCTAGAATTCAGTTGCTTTCCTCCAAAGACTGTTGAGTGCAGCAACTTCAAACTTTCCTTGTTAATGTAATCTAAAAAGATGCACAACGTACTAGATTGGCCTCATTTCTAAAGTGGTTTGTTTAGAAAACAAACATCTTCATTACCGAAAACTGTTCTATGGGAAATGAGCTAGTTCGGTTCTAGGAATCACCTGCTTTCCTATGAAGAAGGTTGAGGGCACAAAGTTCAAACTTTCCTAGTTTGTGTAATCTAACAAGATATACAAGTTAGTGGATTCGCGTCATTTCTAAAGTGGTTTCTTTAGAAAAGAAACATCTTCAGTACCGAACACTGTACTGTGTGAAATAAGTTAATTCGTTTCTAGAAATCAGTTTAATTTCTACGAAGATGGTTGAGTGCAGCAAGTTCAAACTTTCCTTGTTAATGTAATCTCAAAAGATGGCTAAGTTAGTAGATTCGCTTCATTTGTAAAGTAGTTTGTTGAGAAAACAAACATCTTCATTTTCAAACATTGTACTGTGTGAAATAAGCTCATTCGGTTCTCGGAATCAGTTGCTTTCGTACAAAGAAGGTTGAGTGCAGCAAGTTCAAACTTTCCTTGTTAATGTAATCTGAAAAGATCCACAACTTAGTAAATTGGCCTGATTTCTAAAGTAGTTTGTTTAGAAAACAAATATCTTCATTACCGAAAACTGTACTATGTGAAATGAGCTAGTTCAGTTCTAGGAATCACTTGCTTTCCTACGAAGAAGGTTGAGTGCAGCAAGTTCAAATTTTCCTAGTTTGTGTAATCTAACAAGGTGTACAAGTTAGGTGATTCGCGTCATTTGTAACGTGGTTTCTTTAGAAAACAAACATCTTCAGTACTGAACACTGTATTGTGTGAAATAAGTTAATTCGGTTCTAGGAATCAGTTTCCTTTCTATGAAGATGGTTGAGTGCAGCAAGTTCAAACTTTCCTTGTTAATGTAATCTCAAAAGATGGCCAAGTTAGAAGATTCGCCTCATTTGTAAAGTAGTTTGTTGAGAAAACAAACATCTTCATTGCCAAACATTGTACTGTGTGAAAAAAGCTCATTCGGTTCTAGAATTCAGTTGCATTCATACAAAGAAGGTTCAGTGCAACAAGTTCAAACTTTCCTTGTGAATGTAATTTAAAAAGATGCACAACTTAGTAGATTGGCCTCATTTCTAAAGTAGTTTCTTTAGAAAGAAACATATTCAGTACCGCACACTGTACTGTGTGAAATAAGTGAATTCGCTTCTAGGAATCAGTTTAATTTCTATGAAGATGTTACAGTGCAGCACGTTCAAACTTTCCTTGTTAACGTAATCTAAAAAGATGGCCAAGTTAGCAGATTCACCTCATTTGTAAGGTAGTTTGTTGAAAAAATAAACATCTTTATTGCAGAACATTGTACTGCGTGAAATAAGCACATTCGTTTCTAGGAATCACTTGCTTTCCTACAAAGAAGGTTGAGTGCAGCAAGTTCAAACATTCCTTGTAAATGTAATCTAAAGAGATGCACAACTTAGTAAATTGGCCTCATTTCTAAAGTAGTTTATCTAGAAAACAAACATCTTCATTCCCGAAAACTGCACTATGTGAAATGAGCTAGTTTGGTTCTAGAAATCACTTGCTTTCCTACAAAGAAGGTTGAGTGCAGCAAGTTCAAACTTTCCTAGTTTGTGCAATCTAACAAGATGTACAAGTTAGTGGATACGCGTCGTTCCTAAAGTGGTTTCTTTAGAAAACAAACGTCTTCATTACTGTGCACTGTACTGAGTGAAATAAGTTAATTGGGTTCTAGGAATTAGTTTCCTTTCTACGAAGATGTTTGAGTGCAGCAAGTTCAAACTTTCCCTGTTAATGTAATCTAAAAAGATGGCCAAGTTAGCAGATTCACCTCATTTGTAAGGTAGTTTGTTGAGAAAATTAACATCTTTATTGCCGAAAATTGTACTGTGTGAAATAAGCTCATTCGGTTCTAGGAATCACTTGCTTTCCTCCAAAGAAGGTTGAGTGCAGCAAGTTCAAACTTTCCTTGTTAATGTAATCTAAAAAGATGCACAACTTATTAGATTGTCCTCATTTCTAAAGTAGTCTCTATAGAAAAGAAACATCTTCATTACCGAACACTGTACTGTGTGAAATAAGTGAATTCGCTTCTAGGAATCAGTTTAATTTCTACGAAGATGTTAGAGTGCAGCAAGTTCAAACTTTCCTTGTTAATTTAATCTAAAAAGATGGCCAAGTTAGTAGATTGGCCTCATTTGTAAAGTAGTTTGTTGAGAAAACAAACATCTTCATTGCCAAACATTGTACGGTGTGAAATAAGCTCATTCGGTTCTAGGAATCAGTTGCTTTCCTACAAAGGAGGTTGAGTGCAGCAAGTTCAAACTTTCCTTGTTAATGTAATCTAAAAACATGCACAACTTAGTAAATTGCCCTCATTTCTAATGTAGTTTGTTTAGAAAACAAACATCTTCATTACCGAAAATTGTACTATATGAAATGATCTAGTTCGGTAATAGGAATCACTTGCTTTCCTACGAAGAAGGTTGAGTGCAGCAAGTTCAAACTTTCCTAGTTTGTGTAATCTAAGAAGGTGTACAAGTTAGTGGATTCACGTCTTTTCTAAAGTGGTTTCTTTAGAAAACAAACATCTTCTGTACTGAGCACTGTACTGTGAAATAAGTTAATTCGGTTCTAGGAATCAGTTTCTTTCTACGAAGATGGTTGAGTGCAGCAAGTTCAAACTTTCCTTGTTAATGAAATCTAAAAAGATGGCCAAGTTAGCAGTTTCACCTCTTTTGTAAGGTAGTTTGTTGAGAAAATTAACATCTTTATTGCCGAACATTGTACAGTGTGAAATAAGCTCATTCGGTTCTAGGAATCACTTGCTTTCCTACAAAGAAGGTTGAGTGCAGCAAGTTCAAATTTGCCTTGTAATGTAATCTAAAAAGATGCACAACTTAGTAGATTGGCCTCATTTCTAAAGTATTTTCTTTAGAAAAGAAACATCTTCATTACCGAACACTGTACTGTGTGAAATAAGTTAATTCGCTTCTAGGAATCAGTTTAATTTCTACGAAGATGGTTCAGTGCAGCAAGTTCAAACATTCCTTGTTAATGTAATCTCAAAAGATGGCAAAGTTAGAAGATTCGCCTCATTTGTAAAGTAGCTTGTTGAGAAAACAAACATCTTCAATGCCAAACATTGTAATGTTTGAAATAAGCTTATTCGGTTCTAGGAATCAGTTGCTTTCTTACAAAGAAGGTTCAGTGCAGCAAGTTCAAACTTTCCGTGTTAATGTAATCTGAAAAGATGCACAACTTAGTAAATTGTCCTCATTTTTAAAGTAGTTTGTTTAGAAAACAAACATCTTCATTACCGAAAACTGAACTATGTGAAATGAGCTAGTTCGGTTCTAGGAATCACTTGCTTTCCTACGAAGAAGATTGAGTGCAGCAAGTTCAAACTTTCCTAGTTCGTGTAATCTAACAAGATGTACAAGTTAGTGGATTCGCTTCATTTCTAAAGTTGTTTCTTTAGAAAACAAAAATCTTCAGTACTGAGCACTATACTGTGTGAAATAAGTTAATTCGGTTCTAGGAATCAGTTTCCTTTCTACGAAGATGGTTGAGTGAAGCAAGTTGAACCTTTCCTTGTTAATGTAATCTAAAAAGAAGGCCAAGTTAGCACATTCACCTCATTTGTAAGGTAGTTTGTTGAGAAAATTAACATCTTTATTGCCGATCCTTGTACTGTGTGAAATAAGCTCATTCGGTTCTCGGAATCACTTGCTCTCCTAGAAAGAAGGTTGAGTGCAGCAAGTTCAAACTTTCCTTGGTAATGTAATCTAAAAAGATGCACAACATAGTAGATTGGCCTCAATTCTAAAGTAGTTTCTTTAGAAAAGAAACATCTTCAGTTCCTAACATTGTACTATGTGAAACAAGTGAATTCGCTTCTAGGAATCAGTTTAATTTCTAGGAAGATGGTTGAGTGCAGCAAGTTCAAACTTTCCGTGTTAATGTAATCTCAAAAGATGGCCAAGTTAGAAGATTCGCCTCATTTGTAAAGTAGTTTGTTGAGAAAACAAACATCTTCATTGCCAAAAATTGTACTGTTTGAAATAAGCTCATTCGGTTCTAGGAATCAGGTGCTTTCCTACAAAGAAGGTTGAGTGCAGCAAGTTCTAACTTTCCTTGTTAATGTAATCTGACAGGATGCACAACTTAGTAAATTGGCCTCATTTCTAAAGTAGTTTGCTTAGAAACCAAACATCTTCATTACCGAAAACTGTACTATGTGAAATGAGCTAATTCGGTTCTAGGAATCACTTGCTTTCCTAGAAAGAAGGTTGAGTGCAACAAGTTCAAACTTTCCTTGGTAATGTAATCTAAAAAGATGCACAACTTAGTAGATTGGCCTCAATTCTAAACTAGTTTCTTTAGAAAAGAAACATATTCAGTACCGAACACCGTACGGTGTAAATAAGTTAATTCGCTTCTAGGAATCAGTTCAATTTCTACGAAGATGGTTGAGTGCAGCAAGTTCAAACTTTCCTAGTTTGTGTAATCTAACAAGATGTACAAGTTAGTGCATTCGCCTCATTTCTAAAGTAGTTTCTTTAGAAAAGAAACATCTGCAGTACCGAACACGGTAGTGTGTGAAATAAGTTAATTCGCTTCTAAGAATCAGTTTAATTTCTACGAAGATGGTTGAGAGCAGCAAGTTCAAACTTTCCTTGTTAATGTAATGTAAAAAGATGCACAATTCATTAGATTGGCCTCATTTCTAAAGTAGTTTCTTTAGAAAAGAAACATATTCAGTAATGAACACTGTACTGTGTGAAATAAGTTAATTCGCTTCTAGGAATCAGTTTAATTTCTACGAACATGGTTGAGTGCAGCAAGTTCAAACTTTCCTTGTTAATGTAATCTCAAAAGTTGGCAAAGTTAGTAGATTCGCCTCATTTATAAAGTAGTTTGTTGAGAAAACAAACATCTTCATTGCCAAACATTGTACTGTGTGAAAAAAGCTCATTCGGTTCTCGGATTCAGTTGCTTTCCTACATAGATGGTTGACTGCAAGAAGTTCAAACTTTCCTTGTTAATGTAATCTAAAAAGATGCACAACTTAGTAGATTGGCATCATTTCTAAAGTTGTTTCTTTAGAAAAGAAACATCTTCAGTACCGAACACTGCACTGTGTGACATAAGTTAATATGCTTCTAGGAATCAGTTTAATTTCTACGAAGATGGTTGAGTGCAGCAAGTTCAAACTTTCCTAGTTTGTGTAATCTAACAAGATGTACAAGTTAGTGGATTCGCCTCATTTCTAAAGTAGTTTCCTTAGAAAAGAAACATCTTCAGTACCGAACACTGTACTGTGTGAAAAAAGTGAATTTGCTTCTCGGAATCAGGTTAATTTCTACGAAGATGGTTGAGTGCAGCAAGTTCAAACTTTCCTTGTTTATGTAATCTCAAAAGATGGCCAAGTTAGAAGATTCCCCTCATTTGTAGAGTAGTTTGTTGAGAAAACAAACATCTTCATTGCCAAACATTGTACTGTGTGAAATAAGCTCATTCGGTTCTATGAATCAGTTGCTTTCCTACAAAGAAGGTTGAGTGCAGCAAGTTCAAACTTTCCATGTTAATGTAATCTGAAAAGATGCACAACTTAGTAAATTGGCCTCATTTCTAAAGTAGTTTGTTTAGAAAACAAACATCTTCATTACCGAAAACTGTACTATGTGAAATGAGCTAGTTCGGTTGTAGGAATCACTTGCTTTCCTACGAAGAAGGTTGAGTGCAGCAAGTTTAAACTTTCCTAGTTTGTGTAATCTAACAAGATGTACAAGTTAGTGGATTCGCGTCATTTCTAAGGTGCTTTCTTTAGAAAACAAACATCTTCAGTACTGAGCACTGTACTGTGTGAAATAAGTTAATTCGGTTCTAGGAATCAGTTTCCTTTCTACAAATATGGTTGAGTGCATCAAGTTCAAACTTTCCTTCTTAATGTAATCTAAAAAGATGGCCAAGTTAGCAGATTCACCTCATTTGTAAGGTAGATTGTTGAGAAAATTAACATCTTTATTGCCGAACATTGTACTGTGTGACATAACCTCAATCGGTTCCAGGAATCACTTGCTTTCCTACAAAGAAGGTTGAGTGCAGCAAGTTGAAACTTTCCTTGGTAATGTAATCTAAAAACATGCACAACTTAGTAGATTGGCCTCATTTCTAAAGTAGTTTCTTTAGAAAAGAAACATCTTCATTACCGAACACTGTACTGTGTGAAATAAGTTAATTCGCTTCTAGGAATCAGTTTAATTTCTACGGAGATGGTTGAGTGCAGCAAGTTCAAACTTTCCTTGTTAATGTAATCTCAGAAGATGGCGAAGTTAGAAGATTCGCCTCATTTGTTAAGTAGTTTGTTGAGAAAACAAACATCTTCATTGCCGAACATTGTACTGTGTGAATACAGCTCATTCGGTTCTAGAATTCAGTTGCATTCCTGCAAAGAAGGTTGAGTGCAACAAGTTCAAACTTTCCTTGTTAATGTAATCTAAAAAGATGCACAACTTAGTAGATTGGCCTCATTTCTAAAGTAGTTTCTTTAGAAAGAAACATCTTCTGTACCGAACATTGTAATGTGTGAAATAAGTTAATTCGCTTCTAGGAATCAGTTTCATTTCTTCGAAGAAGGTTGAGTGCAGCAAGTTAAAACTTTCCTAGTTTGTGTAATCTTACAAGATGTACAAGTTAGTGGATTCCCCTCATTTCTAAAGTAGTTTCTTTAGAAAAGAAACATCTTCAGTACCGAACACTGTACTGTGTGAAATAAGTGAATTCGCTTCTAGGAATCAGTTTAATTTCTACGAAGATGTTAGAATGCAGCAAGTTCAAACTTTCCTTGTTAATATAATCTAAAAAGATGGCCAAGTGAGTAGATTCGCCTCACTTGTAAAGTGGTTTGTTGAGAAAAGTAACATATTCATTGCCGAACATTGTACTGTGTGAAATAAACTCATTCGGTTCTAGGAAACACTTCCTTTCCTACAAAGAATGTTGAGTGCAGCAAGTTCAAACGTTCCTTGTTAATGTAATCTAAAAAGATGCACAATTTATTAGATTGGCCTCATTTCTAAAGTAGTTTGTTTAGAAAAGAAACATCTTCAGTACTGAACACTGTACTGTGTGAAATAAGATAATTCACTTCTAGGAATCAGTTTAATTTCTACGAAGGTGGTTGAGTGCAGGAAGTTCAAACTTTCCTTGTTAATGTAATCTAAAAAGATGCACAACTTAGTAGATTAGCCTCATTTCTAAAGTAGTTTCTTTAGAAAGAAACATCTTCAGTACCGACCACTGTACTGTGTGAAATAAGTTAATTTGCTTCTAGGAATCAGTTTAATTTCTACGAAGATGTTAGAGTGCAGCAAGTTCAAACTTTCCTAGTTTGTGTAATCTAACAAGATATACAAGGTAGTGGATTCGCCTCATTTTTAAAGTAGTTTCTTTAGAATAGAAACATCTTCAGTACCGAACACTGTACTGTGTGAAATAAGTGAATTCGCTTCTAGGAATCAGTTTAATTTCTATGAAGATGGTATTGTGCAGCAAGTTCAAACTTTCCTTGTTAATGTAATCTAAAAAGATTTCAAAGTTAGTAGATTCGCCTCATTTTTAAAGTAGTTTGTTGAGAAATCAAACATCTTCATTTCCAAACATTGTACTGTGTGAAATAAGCTCATTCGTTTCTAGGAATCAGTTGCTTTCCTACAAAGAAGGTTGAGTGCAGCAAGTTCAAACTTTCCTTGTTAATGTAATCTGAAAAAGATGGCCAAGTTAGTGGATTTGCTTCATTTGTAAAGTATATTGTTGAAAAAAACATCTTCATTGCCAAACATTGTACTGTGTGAAATAAGCTCATTCGGTTCTAGGAATCAGTTGCTTTCCTACAAAGAAGGTTGAGTGCAGCAAGTTCAAACTTTCCTTGTTAAAGTAATCTGAAAAGTTGCACAACTTAGTAGATTGGCCTCATTTCTAAACTAGTTTCTTAGAAAAGAAACATCTACAGTACCGAACACTGTACTGTGTGAAATAAGTTAATTCGGTTCTAGGAATCAGTTTAATTTCTACGAAGATGGTTGAGTGCAGCAAGTTCAACCTTTCCTTGTTAATGTAATCTCAAAAGATGGCCAAGTTAGAAGATTTGCCTCATTTGTTAAGTAGTTTGTTGGGAAAACAAACATCTTCATTGCCAAACATTGTACTGTGTGAAAAAGCTCATTCGGTTCTAGAATTCAGTTGCTTTCCTACAAAAGATGGTTGAGTACAACAAGTTCAAACATTCCTAGTTAATGTAATCTAAAAAGATGCACAACTTAGTAGATTGGCCTCATTTCTAAAGTACTTTCTTTAGAAAAGAAACATGTTCAGTGCCGAACACTGTACTGTGTGAAACAAGTTAATTCGCTTCTAGGAATCAGTTTAATTTCTACAAAGATGGTTGAGTGCAGCAAGTTCAAACTTTCCTTGTTAATGTAATCTAAAAAGAGGGCCAAGTTAGAAGATTCCCCTCATTTGTAAAGTAGTTTGTTGAGAAAACAAACATCTTCATTGCCAAACATTATACTGTGTGAAAAAAGCTCATTCGGTTCTAGATTTCAGTTGCTTTCCTACAAAGAAGGTTGACTGCAACAAGTTCAAACTTTCCTTGTTAATGTAATCTAAAAAGATGCACAACTTAGTAGATTTGGATCATTTCTAAAGTTGTTTCTTTAGAAAGAAACATCTTCATTATCGAACACTGTACTGTGTGAAACAAGTTAATTCGGTTCTAGGAATCAGTTTAATTTCTACGAAGATGGTTGAGTGCAGCAAGTTCAAAATTTCCTTGTTAATGTAATCTAAAAAGACGCACAACTTAGTAGATTCGGCTCATTTCTAAAGTTATTTCTTTAGAAAGAAACATCTTCATTAACCAACACTGTACTGTGTGAAATAAGTTAATATGCTTCTAGGAATCAGTTTAATTTCTACGAAGATGGTTGAGTGCAGCAAGTTCAAACTTTCCTAGTTAATGTAATCTAACAAGATGTACAAGTTAGTGGATTCGCCTCATTTCTAAAGTAGTTTCTTTAGAAAAGAAACATCTTCAGTTCCTAACACTGTACTGTGTGAAAAAAGTGAATTTGCTTCTCGGAATCAGGTTAATTTCTAGGAAGATGGTTGAGTGCAGCAAGTTCAAACTTTCCTTGTTTATGTAATCTCAAAAGATGGCCAAGTTAGAAGATTCCCCTCATTTGTAGAGTAGTTTGTTGAGAAAACAAACATCTTCATTGCCAAACATTGTACTGTGTGAAATAAGCTCATTCGGTTCTATGAATCAGTTGCTTTCCTACAAAGAAGGTTGAGTGCAGCAAGTTCAAACTTTCCATGTTAATGTAATCTGAAAAGATGCACAACTTAGTAAATTGGCCTCATTTCTAAAGTAGTTTGTTTAGAAAACAAACATCTTCATTACCAAAAACTGTACTATGTGAAATGAGCTAGTTCGGTTCTAGGAATCACTTGCTTTCCTAGAAAGAAGGTTGAGTGCAGCAAGTTTAAACTTTCCTAGTTTGTGTAATCTAACAAGATGTACAAGTTAGTAGATTGGCCTCATTTCTAAGGTGCTTTCTTTAGAAAAGAAACATCTTCAGTACTGAGCACTGTACTGTGTGAAATAAGTTAATTCGGTTCTAGGAATCAGTTCAATTTCTACAAAGATGGTTGAGTGCATCAAGTTCAAACTTTCCTAGTTAATGTAATCTAAAAAAGATGGCCAAGTTAGCAGATTCACCTCATTTGTAAAGTAGTTTGTTGAGAAAATTAACATCTTTATTACCGAACATTGTACTGTGTGACATAACCTCAATCGGTTCCAGGAATCAGTTTAATTCCTACAAAGAAGGTTGAGTGCAGCAAGTTCAAACTTTCCTTGTTAATGTAATCTAAAAAGATGCACAATTTAGTAGATTGGCCTCATTTCTAAAGTAGTTTCTTTAGAAAAGAAACATCTTCATTAATGAACACTGTACTGTGTGAAATAAGTTAATTCGCTTCTAGGAATCAGTTTAATTTCTACGGAGATGGTTGAGTGCAGCAAGTTCAAACTTTCCTTGTTAATGTAATCTCAGAAGATGGCCAAGTTAGAAGATTCGCCTCATTTGTTAAGTAGTTTGTTGAGAAAACAAACATCTTCATTGCCAAACATTGTACTGTGTGAAAAAAGCTCATTCGGTTCTAGGATTCAGTTGCATTCCTGCAAAGAAGGTTGAGTGCATCAAGTTCAAACTTTCCTTGTTAATGTTATCTAAAAAGATGCACAACTTAGTAGATTGGCCTCATTTCTAAAGTAGTTTCTTTAGAAAGAAACATCTTCTGTACCGAACACTGTACTGTGTGAAATAAGTTAATTCGCTTCTAGGAATCAGTTTAATTTCTACGAAGAAGGTTGAGTGCAGCAAGTTAAAACTTTCCTAGTTTGTGTAATCTAACAAGATGTACAAGTTAGTGGATTCCCCTCATTTCTAAAGTAGTTTCTTTAGAAAAGAAACATCTTCAGTACCGAACACTGTACTGTGTGAAATAAGTGAATTCGCTTCTAGGAATCAGTTTAATTTCTACGAAGATGGTTGAGTGCAGCAAGTTCAAACTTTCCTTATTAATGTAATCTCAAAAGATGGCCAAGTTAGAAGATTCGCCTCATTTGTAAAGTAGTTTGTTGAGAAAACAAACATCTTCATTGCCAAACATTGTACTGTGTGAAATAAACTCATTCGGTTCTAGGAATCACTTGCTTTCCTACAAAGAAGGTTGAGTGCAGCAAGTTCAAACTTTCCATGTTAATGTAATCTAAAAAGATGCACAATTTAGTAGATTGGCCTCATTTCTAAAGTAGTTTGTTTAGAAAACAAACATCTTCAGTACTGAACACTGTACTGTGTGAAATAAGCTAATTCGGTTCTAGGAATCAGTTTAATTTCCTACGAAGGTGGTTGAGTGCAGCAAGTTCAAACTTTCCTTGTTAATGTAATCTAACAAGATGCACAACTTAGTAGATTAGCCTCATTTCTAAAGTAGTTTCTTTAGAAAAGAAACATCTTCAGTACTGAGCACTGTACTGTGTGAAATAAGTTAATTTGGTTCTAGGAATCAGTTTTAATTTCTACAAAGATGGTTGAGTGCATCAAGTTCAAACTTTCCTAGTTAATGTAATCTAAAAAGATGGCCAAGTTAGCAGATTCACCTCATTTGTAAAGTAGTTTGTTGAGAAAAGAAACATCTTCATTACCGAACATTGTACTGTGTGAAATAACCTCAATCGGTTCCAGGAATCACTTGCTTTCCTACAAAGAAGGTTGAGTGCAGCAAGTTCAAACTTTCCTTGTTAATGTAATCTAAAAAGATGCACAACTTAGTAGATTGGCCTCATTTCTAAAGTAGTTTGTTTAGAAATCAAACATCTTCATTACCAAACATTGTACTGTGTGAAATAAGTTAATTCGTTTCTAGGAATCAGTTTAATTCCTACAAAGATGGTTGAGTGCAGCAAGTTCAAACTTTCCTTGTTAATGTAATCTCAAAAGATGGCCACGTTAGAAGATTTGCCTTCATTTGTTAAAGTAGTTTGTTGAGAAAAAAACATCTTCATTGCCAAACATTGTACTGTGTGAAATAAGCTCATTCGGTTCTAGAATCAGTTGCATTCCTGCAAAGAAGGTTGAGTGCAGCAAGTTCAAACTTTCCTTGTTAATGTAATCTAAAAAGATGCACAACTTAGTAGATTGGCCTCATTTCTAAACTAGTTTCTTTAGAAAGAAACATCTTCAGTACCAAACATTGTACTGTGTGAAATAAGTTAATTCGGTTCTAGGAATCAGTTTAATTTCTACGAAGAAGGTTGAGTGCAGCAAGTTCAAACTTTCCTTGTTAATGTAATCTAAAAAAGATGTACAAGTTAGAAGATTTGCCTCATTTGTAAAGTAGTTTGTTTAGAAAACAAACATCTTCATTACCAAACATTGTACTGTGTGAAATAAGCTGAATTCGGTTCTAGGAATCAGTTTAATTTCTACAAAGATGGTTGAGTACAGCAAGTTCAAACTTTCCTTGTTAATGTAATCTAAAAAGATGCACAAGTTAGTAGATTGGCCTCATTTCTAAAGTGGTTTGTTGAGAAAAGAAACATATTCATTGTACCGAACATTGTACTGTGTGAAATAAACTCATTCGGTTCTAGGAAACAGTTTAATTTCTACAAAGATGGTTGAGTGCAGCAAGTTCAAACTTTCCTTGTTAATGTAATCAAAAAAAGATGCACAATTTATTAGATTGGCCTCATTTCTAAAGTAGTTTGTTGAGAAAACAAACATCTTCATTACCAAACATTGTACTGTGTGAAAAAAGATAATTCGGTTCTAGGAATCAGTTGCTTTTCTACAAAGGTGGTTGAGTGCAACAAGTTCAAACTTTCCTTGTTAATGTAATCTAAAAAGATGCACAACTTAGTAGATTAGCCTCATTTCTAAAGTAGTTTCTTTAGAAAGAAACATCTTCATTACCGAACACTGTACTGTGTGAAATAAGTTAATTTGCTTCTAGGAATCAGTTTAATTTCTACGAAGATGTTTGAGTGCAGCAAGTTCAAACTTTCTAGTGTTAATGTAATCTAACAAGATATACAACTTAGTGGATTCGCCTCATTTTAAAGTAGTTTCTTTAGAAAAGAAACATCTTCAGTACCGAACACTGTACTGTGTGAAATAAGTTAATATGCTTCTAGGAATCAGTTTAATTTCTATGAAGTTGGTTGTGCAGCAAGTTCAAACTTTCCTTGTTAATGTAATCTAAAAAGATTTCAAAGTTAGTAGATTCGCCTCATTTTTAAAGTAGTTTGTTGAGAAATCAAACATCTTCATTTCCAAACATTGTACTGTGTGAAATAAGCTCATTCGTTTCTAGGAATCAGTTAATTTCTACAAAGAAGGTTGAGTGCAGCAAGTTCAAACTTTCCTTGTTAATGTAATCTGAAAAAGATGGCCAAGTTAGTGGATTTGCTTCATTTGTAAAGTAGTTTGTTGAAAAAAAACATCTTCATTGCCAAACATTGTACTGTGTGAAATAAGCTCATTCGGTTCTAGGAATCAGTTGCTTTCCTACAAAGAAGGTTGAGTGCAGCAAGTTCAAACTTTCCTTGTTAAAGTAATCTGAAAAGTTGCACAACTTAGTAGATTGGCCTCATTTCTAAACTAGTTTCTTTAGAAAAGAAACATCTTCAGTATCTAACACTGTACTGTGTGAAATAAGTTAATTCGCTTCTAGGAATCAGTTTAATTTCTACGAAGATGGTTGAGTGCAGCAAGTTCAAACTTTCCTTGTTAATGTAATCTCAAAAGATGGCCAAGTTAGAAGATTCGCCTCATTTGTAAAGTAGTTTGTTGGGAAAACAAACATCTTCATTGCCAAACATTGTACTGTGTGAAAAAAGCTCATTCGGTTCTAGAATTCAGTTGCTTTCCTAAAAAGACGGTTGAGTACAACAAGTTCAAACATTCCTAGTTAATGTAATCTAAAAAGATGCACAAGTTAGTAGATTGGCCTCATTTCAAAAGTACTTTCTTTAGAAAACAAACATCTTCAGTACCGAACACTGTACTGTGTGAAACAAGTTAATTCGCTTGTAGGAATCAGTTTAATTTCTACGAAGATGGTTGAGTGCAGCAAGTTCAAACTTTCCTTGTTAATGTAATCTCAAAAAGATGGCCAAGTTAGAAGATTCCCCTCATTTGTAAAGTAGTTTGTTGAGAAAACAAACATCTTCATTGCCAAACATTATACTGTGTGAAAAAGCTCATTCGGTTCTAGATTTCAGTTGCTTTCCTACAAAGAAGGTTGACTGCAACAAGTTCAAACTTTCCTTGTTAATGTAATCTAAAAAGATGCACAACTTAGTAGATTTGGATCATTTCTAAAGTTGTTTCTTTAGAAAGAAACATCTTCATTATCGAACACTGTACTGTGTGAAACAAGTTAATTCGCTTCTAGGAATCAGTTTAATTTCTACGAAGATGGTTGAGTGCAGCAAGTTCAAAATTTCCTCGTTAATGTAATCTAAAAAGACGCACAACTTAGTAGATTCGGCTCATTTCTAAAGTTATTTCTTTAGAAAGAAACATCTTCAGTACCGAACACTGTACTGTGTGAAATAAGTTAATATGCTTCTAGGAATCAGTTTAATTTCTACGAAGATGGTTGAGTGCAGCAAGTTCAAACTTTCCTAGTTTGTGTAATCTAACAAGATGTACAAGTTAGTGGATTCGCCTCATTTCTAAAGTAGTTTCCTTAGAAAAGAAACATCTTCAGTACCGAACACTGTACTGTGTGAAAAAAGTGAATTTGCTTCTCGGAATCAGGTTAATTTCTACGAAGATGGTTGAGTGCAGCAAGTTCAAACTTTCCTTGTTTATGTAATCTCAAAAGATGGCCAAGTTAGAAGATTCCCCTCATTTGTAGAGTAGTTTGTTGAGAAAACAAACATCTTCATTGCCAAACATTGTACTGTGTGAAATAAGCTCATTCGGTTCTATGAATCAGTTGCTTTCCTACAAAGAAGGTTGAGTGCAGCAAGTTCAAACTTTCCATGTTAATGTAATCTGAAAAGATGCACAACTTAGTAAATTGGCCTCATTTCTAAAGTAGTTTGTTTAGAAAACAAACATCTTCATTACTGAAAACTGTACTATGTGAAATGAGCTAGTTTGATTTGTAGGAATCACTTGCTTTCCTACGAAGAAGGTTGAGTGCAGCAAGTTTAAACTTTCCTAGTTTGTGTAATCTAACAAGATGTACAAGTTAGTGGATTCGCTGTCATTTCTAAGGTAGTTTTCTTTAGAAAACAAACATCTTCAGTACTGAGCACTGTACTGTGTGAAATAAGTTAATTCGGTTCTAGGAATCAGTTTCCTTTCTACAAATATGGTTGAGTGCATCAAGTTCAAACTTTCCTTCTTAATGTAATCTAAAAAGATGGCCAAGTTAGCAGATTCACCTCATTTGTAAGGTAGTTTGTTGAGAAAATTAACATCTTTATTGCCGAACATTGTACTGTGTGACATAAGCTCATTCGGTTCCAGGAATCACTTGCTTTCCTACAAAGAAGGTTGAGTGCAGCAAGTTCAAACTTTCCTTGGTAATGTAATCTAAAAAGATGCACAACTTAGTAGATTGGCCTCATTTCTAAAGTAGTTTCTTTAGAAAAGAAACATCTTCATTACCGAACACTGTACTGTGTGAAATAAGTTAATTCGCTTCTAGGAATCAGTTTAATTTCTACGGAGATGGTTGAGTGCAGCAAGTTCAAACTTTCCTTGTTAATGTAATCTCAGAAGATGGCCAAGTTAGAAGATTCGCCTCATTTGTTAAGTAGTTTGTTGAGAAAACAAACATCTTCATTGCCGAACATTGTACTGTGTGAATACAGCTCATTCGGTTCTAGAATCAGTTGCATTCCTGCAAAGAAGGTTGAGTGCAACAAGTTCAAACTTTCCTTGTTAATGTAATCTAAAAAGATGCACAACTTAGTAGATTGGCCTCATTTCTAAAGTAGTTTCTTTAGAAAGAAACATCTTCATTACCGAACATTGTAATGTGTGAAATAAGTTAATTTGCTTCTAGGAATCAGTTTCATTTTCTTCAAGAAGGTTGAGTGCAGCAAGTTAAAACTTTCCTAGTTTGTGTAATCTTACAAGATGTACAAGTTAGTGGATTCCCCTCATTTCTAAAGTAGTTTCTTTAGAAAAGAAACATCTTCAGTACCTAACACTGTACTGTGTGAAATAAGTGAATTCGCTTCTAGGAATCAGTTTAATTTCTACGAAGATGTTAGAGTGCAGCAAGTTCAAACTTTCCTTGTTAATATAATCTAAAAAGATGGCCAAGTGAGTAGATTCGCCTCATTTGTAAAGTGGTTTGTTGAGAAAAGTAACATATTCATTGCCGAACATTGTACTGTGTGAAATAAGCTCATTCGGTTCTAGGAATCACTTCCTTTCCTACAAAGAATGTTGAGTGCAGCAAGTTCAAACGTTCCTTGTTAATGTAATCTCAAAAGATGCACAATTTATTAGATTGGCCTCATTTCTAAAGTAGTTTGTTTAGAAAAGAAACATCTTCAGTACTGAACACTGTACTGTGTGAAATAAGATATTTCGCTTCTAGGAATCAGTTTAATTTCTACGAAGGTGGTTGAGTGCAGGAAGTTCAAACTTTCCTTGTTAATGTAATCTAAAAAGATGCACAACTTAGTAGATTAGCCTCATTTCTAAAGTAGTTTCTTTAGAAAGAAACATCTTCAGTACCGACCACTGTACTGTGTGAAATAAGTTAATTCGCTTCTAGGAATCAGTTTAATTTCTACGAAGATGTTAGAGTGCTGCAAGTTCAAACTTTCCTAGTTTGTGTAATCTAACAAGATATACAAGGTAGTGGATTCGCCTCATTTTTAAAGTAGTTTCTTTAGAAAAGAAACATCTTCAGTACCGAACACTGTACTGTGTGAAATAAGTGAATTCGCTTCTAGGAATCAGTTTAATTTCTATGAAGATGGTATTGTGCAGCAAGTTCAAACTTTCCATGTTAATGTAATCTAAAAAGATTTCAAAGTTAGTAGATTCGCCTCATTTTTAAAGTAGTTTGTTGAGAAATCAAACATCTTCATTTCCAAACATTGTACTGTGTGAAATAAGCTCATTCGTTTCTAGGAATCAGTTGCTTTCCTACAAAGAAGGTTGAGTGCAGCAAGTTCAAACTTTCCTTGTTAATGTAATCTGAAAAGATGGCCACGTTAGTGGATTTGCTTCATTTGTAAAGTATATTGTTGAGAAAAAAACATCTTCATTGCCAAACATTGTACTGTGTGAAATAAGCTCATTCGGTTCTAGGAATCAGTTGCTTTCCTACAAAGAAGGTTGAGTGCAGCAAGTTCAAACTTTCCTTGTTAAAGTAATCTGAAAAGTTGCACAACTTAGTAGATTGGCCTCATTTCTAAACTAGTTTCTTAGAAAAGAAACATCTACAGTACCGAACACTGTACTGTGTGAAATAAGTTAATTCGCTTCTAGGAATCAGTTTAATTTCTACGAAGATGGTTGAGTGCAGCAAGTTCAACCTTTCCTTGTTAATGTAATCTCAAAAGATGGCCAAGTTAGAAGATTTGCCTCATTTGTTAAGTAGTTTGTTGGGAAAACAAACATCTTCATTGCCAAACATTGTACTGTGTGAAAAAAGCTCATTCGGTTCTAGAATTCAGTTGCTTTCCTACAAAGACGGTTGAGTACAACAAGTTCAAACATTCCTAGTTAATGTAATCTAAAAAGATGCACAACTTAGTAGATTGGCCTCATTTCTAAAGTACTTTCTTTAGAAAAGAAACATGTTCAGTACCGAACACTGTACTGTGTGAAACAAGTTAATTCGCTTGTAGGAATCAGTTTAATTTCTACGAAGATGGTTGAGTGCAGCAAGTTCAAACTTTCCTTGTTAATGTAATCTCAAAAGAGGGCCAAGTTAGAAGATTCCCCTCATTTGTAAAGTAGTTTGTTGAGAAAACAAACATCTTCATTGCCAAACATTATACTGTGTGAAAAAAGCTCATTCGGTTCTAGATTTCAGTTGCTTTCCTACAAAGACGGTTGACTGCAACAAGTTCAAACTTTCCTTGTTAATGTAATCTAAAAAGATGCACAACTTAGTAGATTCGGCTCATTTCTAAAGTTGTTTCTTTAGAAAGAAACATCTTCATTATCGAACACTGTACTGTGTGAAACAAGTTAATTCGCTTCTAGGAATCAGTTTAATTTCTACGAAGATGGTTGAGTGCAGCAAGTTCAAAATTTCCTTGTTAATGTAATCTAAAAAGACGTACAACTTAGTAGATTCGGCTCATTTCTAAAGTTATTTCTTTAGAAAGAAACATCTTCAGTACCGAACACTGTACTGTGTGAAATAAGTTAATATGCTTCTAGGAATCAGTTTAATTTCTACCAAGTTGGTTGAGTGCAGCAAGTTCAAACTTTCCTAGTTTGTGCAATCTAACAAGATGTACAAGTTAGTGGATTCGCCTCATTTCTAAAGTAGTTTCTTTAGAAAAGAAACATCTTCAGTTCAGAACAGTGTACTGTGTGAAATAACTGAATTCGCTACTAGGAAACAGTTTAATTTCTACGAAGATGGTTGAGTGTAGCAAGTTCAAACTTTCCTTGTTAATGTAATCGAAAAAGATGGCCAAGTTGGTAGATTCGCCTCATTTGTAAAGTAGTTTGTTGAGAAAACAAACATCTTCATTGCCAAACATTGTACTGTGTGAAATAAGCTCATTCGGTTCTAGGAATCAGTTGCTTTCCTACAAAGAAGGTTGAGTGCAGCAAGTTCAAACTTTTCTTGTTAATGTAATCTGAAAAGATGCACAACTTAGTAGATTCGGCTCATTTCTAAAGTTGTTTCTTTAGAAAGAAACATCTTCAGTATCGAACACTGTACTGTGTGAAACAAGTTAATTCGCTTCTAGGAATCAGTTTAATTTCTACGAAGATGGTTGAGTGCAGCAAGTTCAAACTTTCCTTGTTAATGTAATCTAAAAAGACGCACAACTTGGTAGATTCGGCTCATTTCTAAAGTTATTTCTTTAGAAAGAAAGATCTTCAGTACCGAACACTGTACTGTGTGAAATAAGTTAATTCTCTTCTAGGAATCAGTTTAATTTCTACGAAGAAGGTTGAGTGCAGCAAGTTCAAACTTTCCCAGTTTGTGTAATCTAACAAGATGTACAATTTAGTGGATTCGCCTCATTTCTAAAGTAGTTTCTTTAGAAAAGAAACATCTTCACTACCGAACACTGTACTGTGTGAAATAAGTTAATTCGCTTCTAGGAATCAGTTTAATTTCTTCGAAGATGGTTGAGTGCAGCAAGTTCAAACTTTCCTTTTAATGTAAACTAAAAAGATGGCAAAGTTAGTAGATTCGCTTCATTTGTAAAGTAGTTTGTTGAGAAAACAAACATCTTCAATACTGAGCACTGTACTGTGTGAAATAACTTAATTCGGTTCTGGGAATCACTTGCTTTCCTACAAAGAAGGTTGAGTGCAGCAAGTTCAAACTTTCCTTGGTAATTTAATCTAAAAAGATACATAACTTAGTAGATTGGCCTCATTTCTAAAGTAGTTTCTTTTGAAAAGATACATCTTCAGTACCGAACACTGTACTGTGTGAAATAAGTTAATTTGCTTTAGGAATCAGTTTAATTTCTACGAAGATCGTTGAGTGCAGCAAGTTCAAACTTACCTAATTTGTGTAATCTAACAAGATATACAAATTAGTGGATTCGCCTCATTTCTAAAGTAGTTTCTTTAGAAAAGAAACATCTTCAGTACCGAAAACTGTACTGTGTGAAATAAATCAATTCGATTCTAGGAATCAGTTTAATTTCTACGAAGATGGTTGAGTGCAGCAAGTGCAAACTTTCCTGGTTAATGTAAGGAAAAAAATTTCAAAGATAGTAGATTCGCCTCATTTGTAAAGTAGTTTGTTGAGAAAACAAACATCTTCATTGCCAATCATTGTACTGTTTGAAATAAGCTCATTCGGTTCTAGGAATCAGTTGCTTTCCTACAAAGAAGGTTGAGTGCAGCAAGTTCAAACTTTTCTTGTTAATGTAATCTGAAAAGTTGCACAACTTAGTAAATTGGCCTCATTTCTAAAGTAGTTTGTTTAGAAAACAAACATCTTCAGTACCGAAAACTGTACTATGTGAAATGAGCTAGTTCGGTTCTAGGAATCACTTGCTTTCCTCCGAAGAAGGTTGAGTGCAGTAAGCTCAAACTTTCCTAGTTTGTGTAATCTAACAAGGTGTACAAGATAGTGGATTCGCGTCGTTTCTAAAGCGGTTTCTTTAGAAAACAAACATCTTCAGTACTGAACACTGTATTGTGTAAAATAAGTTAATTCGGTTCTAGGAATCAGTTTCCTTTCTACGAAGATGGTTGAGTTCAGCAAGTTCAAACTTTCCTGTTAATGTAATCTAAAAAGATGGCCAAGTTAGAAGATTCGCTTCATTTGTAAAGTAGTTTGTTGAGAAAACAACCATCTTCATTGCCAAACATTGTACTGTGTGAAATAAGCTCATTCGGTTCAAGGAATCAGTTGCTTTCCTACAAAGAAGGTTGAGTGCAGCACATTCAAACTTTCCTTCTTAAAGTAATCTGAAAAGATGCACAACTTAGTAAATTGGCCTCATATCTAAAGTAGTTTGTTTAGAAAACAAACATCTTCAGTACCGAAAACTGTACTTTGTGAATTGAGCTATTTCGGTTATAGGAATCACTTGCTTTCCTAGGAAGAAGGTTGAGTGCAGCAAGTTCAAACTTTCCTAGTTTCTGTTAAATAACAAGATGTACAAGTTAGTGGATTTGCGTCATTTCTAAAGTCATTTCTTTAGAAAACAAACAACTTCAGTACTGAGCACTGTACTGTGAAATAAGTTAATTCGGTTCTAGGAATCAGTTTCCTTTCTACGAAGATGGTTGAGTGCAGCAACTTCAAACTTTCCTTCTTAATGTAATCTAAAAAGATGGCCAAGTTAGCAG
Organism: Orientallactaga sibirica; assembly: GCA_036365145.1. Lineage (NCBI taxonomy): Eukaryota > Metazoa > Chordata > Mammalia > Rodentia > Dipodidae > Orientallactaga > Orientallactaga sibirica. The sequence goes on from JAEOAD010001368.1 coordinate 428,638, forward strand.
ATTCACCTCATTTGTTAGGTAGTTGGTTGAGAAAATTAACATCTTTATTGCCGAACATTGTACTGTGTGAAATAAGCTCATTCGGTTCTAGGAATCACTTGCTTTCCTGCAAAGAAGGTTGAGTACAGCAAGTTCAAACTTTCCTTGTTAATGTAATCTCAAAAGATGGCCAAGTTAGAAGATTCGCCTCATTTGTAAAGTAATTTGTTGAGAAAACAACCATCTTCATTCAAGAACATTGTACTGTGTGAAAAAGCTCATTCGGTTCTAGAAATCAGTTGTTTACTACAAAGACGGTTGAGTGCAGCAAGTTCAAACTTTCCTTGTTAATGTAATCTAAAAAGATGGCCAAGTTAGCAGATTCACCTCATTTTAATGTAGTTTGTTGGGAAAAGTAACATATTTATTGTTTAACATTGTACTGTGTGAAATAAGCTCTTTCGGTTCTAGGAATCACTTGCTTTCCTCCAAAGAATGTTGAGTGCAGCAAGTTCAAACTTTCCTTGTTAATGTAATGTAAAAAGATACACAATATATTAGATTGGCCTATTTTCTAAAGTACTTTCTTTAGAAAAGAAACATCTTCAGTACTGAACACTGTACTGTGTGAAATAAGTGAATTCGCTTCTAGGAATCAGTTTAATTTCTACGAAGATGGTTGAGTGCAGCAAATTCAAACTTTCCTCGTTAATGTAATCTCAAAAGATGGCCAAGTTAGAAGATTCGACTCATTTGTAAAGTAGTTTGTTGAGAAAACAAACATCTTCATTGCCAAACATTGTACTGTTTGAAATGAGCTCATTCGGTTCTAGGAATCAGTTGCGCTCTTACAAAGCAAGTTGAGTGCAGCAAGTTCAAACTTTCCTTGTTAATGTAATCTGACAAGATGAACAACTTAGTAAATTGGCCTCATTTCTAAAGTAGTTTGTTTAGAAAACAAACATCTTCATTACCAAAACTGTACTATGTGAAATGAGCTAGTTCGATCTAGGAATCACTTGCTTTCCTACGAGAAGAAGGTTGAGTGCAGCAAGTTCAAACTTTCCTAGTTTGTGTAATCTAACAAGATGTACAAATTAGTGGATTCGCATCGTTTCTAAAGTGGTTTCTTTAGAAAACAAACATCTTCAGTACTGAGCACTGTATTGTGTGAAATAAGTTAATTCGGTTCTAGGAATCAGTTTCCTTTCTCCTAAGATGGTTGAGTGCAGCAAGTTCAAACTTTCCTGGTTAATGTAATCTAAAAAGATGGCCAAGTTTGCAGATTCACCTCATTTGTAATGTAGTTTGTTGAGAAAAGTAACATATTTATTGCCGAACATTGTACTGTGTGAAATAAGCTCATTCGGTTCTAGTAATCACTTGCTTTCCTACAAAGAATGTTCAGTGCAGCAAGTTCAAACTTTCCTTGTTAATGTAATGTAAAAAGATACACAATATATTAGATTGGCCTCATTTTTAAAGTAGTTTCTTTAGAAAAGAAACATCTTCTCTACCGAACACTGTACTTTGTGAAATAAGTTACTTCGCTTCTAGGAATCATTTTAATTTCTACGAAGAAAGTTGAGTAAAGCAAGTTCAAACTTTCCTAGTTTGTGTAATCTAACAAGATGTACAAGTAAGTGAATTCGCCTCATTTCTAAAGTAGTTTATTTAGAAAACAAACATCTTCAGTACCGAACACTGTACTGTGTGAAATAAGTCAGTTCGCTTCCAGGAATCAGTTTAATTTCTACGAAGATGGTTGAGTGCAGCAAGTTCAGACTTTCCTTGTTAATGTAATCTAAAAAGATTTCAACGTTAGTAGATTCGCCTCAATTGTAAAGTAGTTTGTTGAGAAAACAAACATCTTCATTTCCAAACATTGTACTGTATAAAATAAGCTCATTCGGTTCTAGGAATCAGTTACTTTCCTACAAAGGAGGTTGAGTGCAGCAAGTTCAAACTTTCCTTGTTAATGTAATCTGAAAAGATGCACAACTTAGTAAATTGGCCTCATTTCTAAAGTAGTTTGTTTACAAAACAAATATCTTCATTACCGAAAACTGTACTATGTGAAATGAGCTAGTTCCATTCTAGGAATCACTTGCTTTCCTACGAAGAAGGTTTCCTAAGAAGAAGGTTGAGTGCAGCAAGTTCAAACTTTCCTAGTTTGTGTAATCTAACAAGGAGTACAAGTTAGTGGATTCGCGTCGTTTCTAAAGTGGTTTCTTTAGAAAACAGACATCTTCAGTACTGAGCACTGTATTTTGTGAAATAAGTTAATTCGGTTCTAGGAATCAGTTTCCTTTCTACGAAGATGGTTGAGTGCAGCAAGTTCAAACTTTCCTTGTTAATGTAAGCTAAAAAGATGACCAAGTTAGCAGATTCACCTCATTAGTATGGTAGTTTGTTGAGAAAAGTAACATCTTTATTGCCGAATATTGTATGTGTGAAATAAGATCATTCGGTTCTAGGAATCACTTGCTTTCCTCCAAAGAATGTTGAGTGCAGCAAGTTCAAACTTTCCTTGGTAATGTAATCTAAAAAGATGCACAACTCAGTAGATTGGCCTCATTTCTAATGCAGTTTCTTTAGAAAAGAAACGTCTTCAGTACCGAAGACTGTACTGTGTTTAATAAGTGAATTCGCTTCTAGGAATCAGTTTAATTTATACGAAGATGGTTGAGTGCAGCAAGTTCAAAATTTCCTTGTTAATGTAATCTCAAAAGATGGCCAAGTTAGAAGATTCGCCCCATTTGTAAAGTAGTTTGTTGAGAAAACAAACATCTTCATTGCCAAACATTGTACTGTTTGAAATAAGCTCATTCGGTTCCAGGAATCAGTTGCGCTCTTACAAAGCAGGTTGAGTGCAGCAAGTTCAAACTTTCCTTGTTAATGTAATCTGACAAGATGAACAACTTAGTAAATTGGCCTAATTTCTAAAGTAGTTTGTTTAGAAAACAAACATCTTCATTACCGAAAACTGTACTATGTGAAATGAGCTAGTTCGGATCTAGGAATCACTTGCTTTCCTATGAAGAAGGTTGAGTGCAGCAAGTTCAAACTTTCCTAGTTTGTGTAATCTAACAAGATGTACAAGGTAGTGGATTCGCATCGTTTCTAAAGTGGTTTCTTTAGAACACAAACATCTTCAGTACTGAGCACTGTATTGTGTGAAATAAGTTAATTCGGTTCTAGGAATCAGTTTCCTTTCTCCGAAGATGGTTGAGTGCAGCAAGTTCAAACTTTCCTGGTTAATGTAATCTAAAAAGATGGCCAAGTTTGCAGATTCACCTCATTTGTAATGTAGTTTGTTGAGAAAAGTAACATATTTATTGCCGAACATTGTACTGTGTGAAATAAGCTCATTCGGTTCAAGGAATCACTTGCTTTCCTAGAAAGAAGGTTGAGTGCAGCAAGTTCAAACTTTCCTTGGTAATGTAATCTAAAAAGATGCACAACTTAGCAGATTGGCCTCATTTCTAAAGTAGTTTCTTTAGAAAAGAAACATCATCAGTACCAAACACTGTACTGTGTGAAATAAGTGCATTTGCTTCTAGGAATCAGTTTAACTTCTACGAAGATGGTTGAGTGCAGCAATTCAAACTTTCCTTGTTAATGTAATCTCAAAAGATGGCCAAGTTTGAAGATTTGCCTCATTTGTAAAGTAGTTTGTTGAGAAAACAAACATCTTCATTGCCAAACATTGTACTGTTTGAAATAAGCTCATTCGGTTCTAGGAATCAGTTGCTTTCCTACAAAGAAGGTTGAGTGCAGCAATTTCAAACTTTCCTTGTTAATGTAATCTGAAAAGATTCACAACTTAGTATATTGTCCTGATTTCTAAAGTAGTTTGTTTAGAGACCAAACATCTTCATTACCGCAAACTGTACTATGTGAAATGAGCGAGTTCGGATCTAGGAATCACTTGCTTTCCTTCGGAGAAGGTTGAGTGCAGCAATTTCAAACTTTCCTAGTTTGTGTAATCTAACAAGATGTACAAGTTATTGGATTCGTGTCGTTTCTAAAGTGGTTTCTTTAGAAAACAAACATCTTCAGTACTGAGCACTGTTCTGTGTGAAATAAGTTAATTCGGTTCTAGGAATCAGTTTCCTTTCAACGAAGATGGTTGAGTCCAGCAAGTTCAAACTTTCCTTGTTAATGTAATCTAAAAAGATGGCCAAGTTAGCAGATTCACCTCATTTGTAAGGTAGTTTGTTGAGAAAAGTAACATATTTATTGCCGAATTTTGTACTGTGTGAAATAAGCTCATTCAGTTCCAGGAATCACTTGCTTTCCTAAAAGAATGTTGAGTGCAGCAAGTTCAAACTTTCGTTGTTAATGTAATGTAAAAAGATGCACAATTTATTAGATTGCCCTCATTTCTAAAGTAGTTTCTTTAGAAAAGAAATATCTTCAGTACCGAACACTGTATTGTGTGAAATCAGTGAATTCGCTTCTAGGAATCAGTTTAATTTCTACGAAGAAGGTTGAGTGCAGCAAGTTCAAGCTTTACTAATTTGTGTAATGTAACAATATGTACAAGTTAGTGGATTCGCCTCATTTCTAAAGTACTTTCTCTAGAAAAGAAACATCTTCAATACCGAACACTGTACTGTGTGAAATAAGTGAATTCGCTTCTAGGAATCAGTTTAATTTCTACGAAAATGGTTGAGTGCAGCAAGTTCAAACTTTCCTTGTTAATGTAATCTAAAAAGATTTCAAAGTTAGTAGATTCGCCTCATTTGTAAAGTAGTTTGTTGAGAAAACAAACATCTTCATTTCCATACATTGTACTGTGTGAAACAAGCTCATTCGGTTCTGGGAATCAGTTGCTTTCTTACAAAGAAGGTTGAGTGCAGCAAGTGCAAACTTTCCTTGTTAATGTAATCTGAAAAGATACGCAACTTAGTAAATTGGCCTCATTTCTAAAGTAGTTTGTTTAGAAAACAAACATCTTCATTACCGAAAACTGTATTATGTGAAATGAGGTAGTTCGGTTCTAGGAATCACTTGCTTTCTTACGAAGAAGGTTGACTGCAGCAAGTTCAAACTTTCCTAGTTTGTGTAATCTAACAAGGTGTACAAGATAGTGGATTCGCGTCATTTCTAAAGTGGTTTCTTGAGAAAACAAACATCTTCAGTACTGAGAACTGTATTGTGTGAAATAAGTTAATTCGGTTCTAGGAATAAGTTTCCTTTCTACGAAGATGGTTGAGTGCAGCAAGTTCAAACTTTCCTTGTTAATGTAATCTAAAAAGATATCCAAGTTAGCAGATTCACCTCGTTTGTACGGTAGTTTGTTGAGAAAAGTAACATCTTTATTGCCGAACATTGTACTGTGCGAAATAAGCTCATTCGGTTCTAGGAATCACTTGCTTTCCTACAAAGAAGGTTGAGTGCAGCAAGTTCAAACTTTCCTTGGTAATGTAATCTAAAAAGATGCACAACTTTGTAGATTGGCCTCATTTCTAAAGTAGTTTCTTTAGAGAAGAAACATCTTCAGTACCAAACACTGTACTGTGTGAAATAAGTTAATTCATTTCTAGGAATCAGTTTAATTTCTACGAAGATGGTTGAGTGCAGCAAGTTCAAACTTTCCTTGTTAATGTAATCTCAAAAGATGGCCAATTTGGAAGATTCGCCTCATTTGTAAAGTAGTTTGTTGAGAAAACAAACATCTTCATTGCCAAACATTGTACTGTTTGAAATAAGCTCATTCGGTTCTAGGAATCAGTTGCTTTCCTACAAAGAAAGTTGAGTGCAGCAAGTTCAAACTTTCCTTGTTAATGTAATCTGAAAAGATGCACAACTTAGTAAATTGGCCTCATTTCTAAAGAAGTTTGCTTAGAAAACAAACATATTCATTACCGAAAATTGGACTATGTGAATTGAGCTAGTTCGGTTCTAGGAATCACTTGCTTTCCTACGAAGAAGGTTGAGTGCAGCAAAGATGTACAAGTTAGTGGATTCACATCATTTCTAAAGTGGTTTCTTTAGAAAACAAATATTTTCGGTACTGAGCACTGTACTGTGTGAAATATGTTAATTCGGATCAAGGAAACAGTTTCCTTTCTACGAAGATGGTTGAGTAATGTAATGTAATGTAAAACGATAGCCAAGTTAGCAGATTCACCTCATTTGTAAGGTAGTTTGTTGAGAAAAGTAACATATTTATTGCCGAACATTGTACTGTGTGAAATAAGCTCATTCGGTTCTAGGAATCACTTGCTTTCCTACAAAGAATGTTGAGTACAGCAAGTTAAAACTTTCCGTGTTAATGTAATCTAAAAAGATGCACAATTTATTAGATTGGCCTCATTTCTAAAGTAGTTTCTTTAGAAAAGAAACATATTCAGTACCGAACACTGTATTGTGTGAAATCACTGAATTCGCTTCTAGGAATCAGTTTAATTTCTACGAAGAAGGTTGAGTGCAGCAAGTTCAAACTTTACTAGTTTGTGTAATGTAACAAGATGTACAAGTTAGTGGATTCGCCTCATTTGTAAAGTAGTTTCTCTAGAAAAGAAACATCTTCAATACCGAACACTGTACTGTGTGAAATAAGTTAATTCGCTTCTAGGAATCAGTTTAATTTCTACGAAGATGGTTGAGTGCAGCAAGTTCAAACTTTCCTTGTTAATGTAATCTAAAAAGATTTCAAAGTTAGTAGATTCGCCTCATTTGTAAAGTAGTTTGTTGAGAAAACAAACATCTTCATTTCCAAACATTGTATTGTGTGAAATAAGCTCATTCGGTTCTGGTATTCAGTTGCTTTCTTACAAAGAAGGTTGAGTGCAGCAAGTTCAAACTTTCCTTGTTAATGTAATCTGAAAAGATACGCAACTTAGTAAATTGGCCTCATTTCTAAAGTAGTTTGTTTAGAAAACAAACATCTTCATTACCGAAAACTGTATTATGTGAAATGAGCTAGTTCGGTTCTAGGAATCACTTGCTTTCCTACGAAGAAGGTTGAGTGCAGCAAGTTCAAACTTTCCTAGTTTGTGTAATCTAACAAGGTGTACAAGATAGTGGATTCGCGTTGTTTCTAAAGTGGTTTCTTGAGAAAACAAACATCTTCAGTACTGAGCACTGTATTGTGTGAAATAAGTTAATTCGGTTCTAGGAATCAGTTTCCTTTCTACGAAGATGGTTGAGTGCAGCAAGTTCAAACTTTCCTTGTTAATGTAATCTAAAAAGATGTCCAAGTTAGCAGATTCACCTCGTTTGTATGGTAGTTTGTTGAGAAAAGTAACATCTTTATTGCCGAACATTGTACTGTGTGAAATAAGCTCATTCGGTTCTAGGAATCACTTGCTTTCCTACAAAGAAGGTTGAGTGCAGCAAGTTCAAACTTTCCTTGGTAATGTAATCTAAAAAGATGAACAACTTTGTAGATTGGCCTCATTCCTAAAGTAGTTTCTTTAGAGAAGAAACATCTTCAGTACCAAACACTGTACTGTGTGAAATAAGTTAATTCGTTTCTAGGAATCAGTTTAATTTCTATGAAGATGGTTGAGTGCAGCAAGTTCAAACTTTCCTTGTTAATGTAATTTAAAAAGATGGCCAAGTTAGCAGATTCACCTCATTTGTATCGTAGTTTGTTGTGAAAAGTAAGATCTTTATTATAAACATTGTACTGTGTGAAATAAGCTCATTCGGTTCTAGGAATCAGTTGCTTTCCTACAAAGGAGGTTGAGTGCAGCAAGTTCAAACTTTCCTTGTTAATGTAATCTAAAAAGATGGCCAAGTTAGCAGATTCACCTCATTTGTAAGGTAGTTTGTTGAGAAAACAAACATCCCCATTGCCATACATTGTACTGTGTGAAATAAGAGCATTCGATTCTAGCAATCACTTGCTTTCCTACAAAGAAGGTTGAGTGCAGCAAGTTCAAACTTTCCTTGTTAATGTAATGTAAAACGATGGCCAAGTTAGTAGATTCGCCTCATTTGTAAAGTAGTTTGTTGAGAAAACAAACATCTTCATTGCCAAACATTGTACTGTGTGAAATAAGCTCATTCGGTTCTAGGAATCAGTTGCTTTCCTACAAAGGAGGTTGAGTGCAGCAAGTTCAAACTTTCCTTGTTAATGTAATCTAAAAAGATGCACAACTTAGTAAATTGGCCTCATTTCTAAAGTATTTTGTTTAGAAGACAAACATCTTCATTACCGAAAACTGTACTATGTGAAATGAGCTAGTTCGATTCTAGGAATCACTTGCTTTCCTATGAAGAAGGTTGAGTGCAGCAAGTTCAAACTTTCCTAGTTCGTGTAATCTAACAAGATGTACAAGTTAGTGGATTCGCATCTTTTCTAAAGCGGTTCCTTTAGAAAACAAACATCTTCAGTACTGAGCACAGTACTGTGTGAAATAAGTTAATTGGTTCTAGGAATCAGTTTCCTTTTCTACGAAGATGGTTGAGTGCAGCAAGTTCAAACTTTCCTTGTTAATGTTATCTAAAAAGATGGCCAAGTTAGCAAATTCACCTCATTTGTAAGGTAGTTTGTTGAGAAAATTAACATCTTTATTGCCGAACATTGTACTGTGTGAAATAGGCTCATTCGGTTCTAGAAATCACTTGCTTTCCTACAAAGAAGGTTGAGTGCAGCAAGTTCAAACTTTCCTTGGTAATGTAATCTAAAAAGATGCACAACTTAGCAGATTGGCCTCATTTCCAAAGTAGTTTCTTTAGAAAAGAAACATCTTCAGTACAGAACACTGTACTGTGTGCAATAAGTGAATTCGCTTCTAGGAATCAGTTTAATTTCTACGAAGATGGTTGAGTGCAGCAATTCAAACTTTCCTTGTTAATATAATCTCAAAAGATGGCCAAGTTTGAAGATTCGCCTCATTTGTAAAGTAGTTTGTTGAGAAAACAAACATCTTCATTGCCAAAAATTGTACTGTTTGAAATAAGCTCATTCGGTTCTAGGAATCAGTTGCTTTCCTACAAAGAAGGTTGAGTGCAGAAAGTTCAAACTTTCCTTGTTAATGTAATCTGAAAAGATTCACAACTTAGTAAATTGTCCTGATTTCTAAAGTAGTTTGTTTAGAGAACAAACATCTTCATTACCGAAAACTGTACTATGTGAAATGAGCGAGTTCGGATCTAGGAATCACTTGCTTTCCTTCGAAGAAGGTTGAGTGCACCAATTTCAAACTTTCCCAGTTTGTGTAATCTAACAAGATGTACAAGTTAGTGGATTCGCGATGTTTCTAAAGTGGTTTCTTTAGAAAACAAACAACTTCAGTACTGAGCACTGTACACTGTGAAATAAGTTAATTCGGTTCTAGGAATCAGTTTCCTATCTACGAAGATGGTTGAGTGCAGCAAGTTGAAACTTTCCTTATTAATGTAATCTAAAAAGATGCCCAAGTTAGCAGATTCACCTCATTTGTACGGTAGTTTCTTGATAAAAGTAACATCTTTATTGCCGAACATTGTACTGTGTGAAATAAGCTCATTCGGTTCTAGGAATCACTTGCTTTCCTCCAAAGAAGGTTGAGTGCAACAAGTTCAAACTTTCCTTGTTAATGTAATCTAAAACGATGCACAACTTAGTACATTGGCCTCATTACTAAAGTAGTTTCTTTAGAAAAGAAACATCTTCAGTACCGAACACTGTACTGTGTGAAATAAGTTAATTTGTTTCTAGGAATCATTTTAATTTCTACGAAGATGGTTGATTGCAGCAAGTTCAAACTTTCCTTGTTAATGTAATCTCAAAAGATGGCCAAGTTAGAAGATTCGCCTCATTTGTAAAGTAGTTTGTTGAGAAAACAAACATCTTCATTACCGAACATTGTACTGTGTGAAAAAAGCTCATTCGGTTCTAGAATTCAGTTGCTTTCCTACAAACACGGTTGGGTGCAACAAGTTCAAACTTTCCTTGTTAATGTAATCTAAAAAGAACCACAACCTAGTAGATTGGCCTCAATTCTTAGTAGTTTCTTTAGAAAAGAAACATCTTCAGTACCGAACACTGTACTGTGTGAAATAAGTTAATTCGTTTCTAGGAATCAGTTTAATTTCTACGAAGATGGTTGAGTGCAGGAAGTTCAAACTTTCCTAGTTTGTGTAATCTAACAAGATGTACAAGTTAGTGGATTCGACTCATTTCTAAAGTAGTTTCCTTAGAAAAGAAACATGTTCAATACCGAACACTGTACTGTGTGAAATAAGTTAATTTGTTTCTAAGAATCAGTTTAATTTCTACGAAGATGGTTGAGTGGAGCAACTTCAAACTTTCCTTGTTAATGTAATCTCTAAAGATGGCCAAGTTAATAGATTCGCTTCATTTGTAAAGTAGTTTGTTGAGAAAACAAACATCCTCATTTCCAAACATTGTACTGTGTAAAATAAGCTCATTCGGTTCTAGGAATCAGTTGCTTTCCTACAAAGGAGGTTGAGGGCAACAAATTCAAACTTTCCTCGTTAAGGTAATCTGAAAAAATGCACAACTTAGTAGATTGGCCTCATTTCTAAAGTACTTTGTTTAGAAAACAAACATCTGCATTACCGAAAACTGTACTATGTGAAATGAGCTAGTTCGGTCCTAGCAATCACTTGCTTTCCTACGAAGAAGGTTGAGTGCAGCAAGTACAAACTTCCTAGTTTGTGTAATCTAACAAGATGTACAAGTTAGTGGATTCGTGTCGTTTGTAAAGTGGTTTCTTTAGAAAACAAACATCTTCAGTACTGAGCACTGTACTTTGTGAAATAAGTTAATTCGGTTCTAGGAATCAGTTTCCTTTCTACGAAGATGGTTCAGTGTAGCAAGTTCAAGCTTTCCTTGTTAATGTAATCTAAAAAGATGGCCAAGTTAGCAGAATCACCTCATGTGTAAGTTAGTTTGTTGAGAAAAGTAACATATTTATTGCCGAACATTTTACTGTGTGAAATAAGCTCATTCGGTTCTAGGAATCACTTTCTTTCCGACAAAGAAGGTTGATTGCAGCAATTCAAACTTTCCTTGTTAATGTAATCTGAAAAGATGCACAACTTAGTAGATTAGCCTCATTTCTAAAGTAGTTTCTATAGAAAAGAAACATCTTCAGTATGGAACACTGTACTGTGTGAAATAAGTTAATTCGCTTCTAGGAATCAGTTTAATTTCTACGAAGATGGTTGAGTGCAGCAAGTTCAAACTTCCCTTGTTAATGTAATCTAAAAAGATTGGCAAAGTTAGTAGATTCGCCTCATTTGTAAAGTAGTTTGTTAAGAAAACAAACATCTTCATTTCCAAACATTGTACTGTGTGAAATAAGCTCATTCGGTTCTAGGAATCACTTGCTTTCCTACAAAGAAGGTTGAGTGCAGCAAGTTCATCGTTTCCTTCTTAATGTAATGTAAAAAGATGCACAATTTATTAAATTGGCCTCATTTCTAAAGTAGTTTCTTTGGAAAAGAAACATCTTCAGTACCAAAGACTGTACTGTGTGAAATAAGCTCATTCGGTTCTAGGAATCAGTTGCTTTCCTACAAAGAAGGATGAGTGCAGCAAGTTCAAACTTTCCATGTTAATGTAATCTGAAAAGATGCACAACTTAGTAAATTTGCCTCATTTCTAAAGTAGTTTGTTTAGAAAACAAACATCTTCATTACCGAAAACTATACTGTGTGAAATAAGTTAATTCGCTTCTAGGAATCAGTTTAATTTCTACGAAGAAGTTTGAGTGTAGCAAGTTCAAACTTTCCCAGTTTGTGTAATCTAAAAAGATGTACAGGACAGTCGATTCGCCTCATTTCTGAAGTAGTTTCTTTAGAAAAGAAACATCTTCAGTAACGAACACTATACTGTGTGAAATAAGTGAATTCGCTTCTAGGAATCAGTTTAATTTCTACGAAGATGTTAGAGTGCAGCAAGTTCAAACTTTCCTTGTTAATGTAATCTAAAAAGATGGCCAAGTTAGTAGATTCGCCTCATTTGTAAAGTAGTTTGTTGAGAAAACAAACATCTTCATTGTTAAACATTGCACTGTGTGAAATAAGCTCATTCGGTTCTAGTAATCTGTGGCATTCCTACAAAGGAGGTTGAATGCAGCAACTTCAAACTTTCCTTGTTAATGTAATCTAAAAAGATGCACAACTTAGTAAATTGGCCTCATTTCTAAAGTAGTTTGTTTAGAAAACAAACATCTTCATTACCGAAAACTGTACTGTGTGAAATAAGTTAATTCGCTTCTAGGAATCAGTTTAATTTCTACGAAGAAGGTTGAGTGCAGCAAGTTCAAACATTCCTAGTTTTTGTAATCTAACAAGATGTACAAGTTAGTGGATTCACGTCTTTTCTAAAGTGGTTTCTTTAGAAAACAAACATCTTCAGTACTGAGCACTGTACTGTGTGAAATAAGTTAATTCGGTTCTAGGAATCAGTTTCCTTTCTACGAAGATGGTTGAGTGCAGCAAGTTGAAACTTTCCTTGTTAATGTAATCTAAAAAGATGGCCAACTTAGCAGATTCACCTCATTTGTAAGGTAGTTTGTTGAGAAAATTAACAACTTTATTGCCGAACATTGTACTGTGTGAAATAAGCTCATTCGGTTCTAGGAATCACTTGCTTTCCTACAAAGAAGTTTGAGTGCAGCAAGTTCAAACTTTCCTTGGTAATGTAATCTAAAAAGATGCACAACTTAGTAGATTGGCCTCATATCTAAAGTAGTTTCTTTAGAAAAGAAACATCTTCAGTACCGAACATTGTACTGGGTGAAATAAGTTAATTCGTTTCCAAGAATCAGTTTAATTTCTACGAAGATGGTTGAGTGCAGCAAGTTCAAACTTTCCTTGTTAATGTAATCTCAAAAGATGGCCAAGTTAGTAGATTCGGTTCATTTGTAAAGTAGTTTGTTGAGAAAACAAACATCTTCATTGCCAAACATTGTACTGTGTGAAATTAGCTCATTCGGTTCTAGTAATCAGTTGCTTTCCTACAAAGAAGGTTGAGTGCAGCAAGTTCAAACTTTCCATGTTAATGTAATCTGAAAAGATGCACAACTTAGTAAATTGGCCTCATTTCTAAAGTAGTTTGTTTAGAAAACAAACATCCTCATTACCAAAAACTGTACTGTGTGAAATAAGTTAATTCGCTTCTAGGAATCAGTTTAATTTCTACGAAGAAGGTTGAGTGCAGCAAGTACAAACTTTCCTAGTTTGTGTAATCTAACAAGATGTACAAGATAGTGGATTCGCCTCATTTCTAAAGTAGTTTCTTTAGAAAAGAAACATCTTCAGTAACGAACACTGAACAGTGTGAAATAAGTGAATTCGCTTCTAGGAATCAGTTTAATTTCTACGAAGATGTTATAGTGAACCAAGTTCAAACTTTCCTTGTTAATGTAATCGAAAAAGAAGGCGAAGTTAGTAGATTCACCTCATTTGTAAAGTAGTTTGTTGATAAAACAAACATCTTCATTTCCAAACATTGTACTGTGTGAAATAAGCTCATTCGGTTCTAGAATCAGTTGTTATCCTACAAAGGAGGTTGAATGCAGCAACTTCAAACTTTCCTTGTTAATGTAATCTATAAAGATGCACAACTTAGTAAATTGGCCTCATTTCTAAAGTAGTTTGTTTAGAAAACAAACATCTTCATTACTGAAAACTACTATGTGAAAATGTGCTAATTGGTTCTAGGAATCACTTGCTTTCCCACGAAGAAGGTTGAGTGCAGCAAGTTAAAACTTTCCTAGTTTGTGTAATCTAACAAGATGTACAAGTTAGTGGATTAAGCGTCGATTCTAAAGTGGTTTCTTTAGAAAACAAACATCTTCAGTACTGAGCACTGTACTGTGTGAAATAAGTTAATTCGGTTCTGGGAATCAGTTCCCTTTCTACGAAGATGGTTGAGTGCAGCAAGTTCAAACTTTCCTTGTTAATGTAATCTCAGAAAATGGCCAAGTTAGAAGATTCGTCTCATTTGTAAAGTAGTTTGTTTAGAAAACAAACATCTTCATTGCCAAACATTGTACTGTTTGAAATGAGCTCATTCGGTTCTAGGAATCAGTTGCTTTCCTACAAAGAAGGTTGAGTGCAGCAAGTTCAAACTTTCCTTGTTAATGTAATATGAAAAGATGCAATCTATAAAGATGCACAACTTAGTAAATTGACCTCATTTCTAAAGTATTTTGTTTAGAAAACAAACATCCTCATTACCGAAAACTGTACTATGTGAAATGAGCTAGTTCATTGGTTCTAGGAATCAGTTTGCTTCCTACGAAGAAGGTAGAGTGCAGCAAGTTCAAACTTTCCTCGTTTCTGTAATCTAACAAGATGTACAAGTTAGTGGATTCGCCTCATTTTTAAAGTAGTTTCTTTAGAAAAGAAACATCTTCAGTACCGAACACTGTACTGTGTGTAATAAGTTAATTCACTTCTCGGAAACATTTTCCTTTCTACGAAGATGGTTGAGTGCAGCAAGTTCAAACTTTCCTTGTTAATGTAATCTCAGAAGATGGCCAAGTTAGAAGATTCGTCTCATTTGTAAAGTAGTTTGTTTAGAAAACAAACATCTTCATTGCCAAACATTGTACTGTTTGAAATGAGCTCATTCGGTTCTAGGAATCAGTTGCTTTCCTACAAAGAAGCAAGTTCAAACTTTCCTTGTTAAAGTAATCTGAAAAGATGCACAACTTAGTAAATTGGCCTCATTTCTAAAGTATTTTGTTTAGAAAACAAGTTAGCAGATTCACCTCATTTGTAAGGTAGTTTGTTGAGAAAACAAACATCTTCATTGTTTAGAAAACAAACATCTTCATTACCGAAAACTGTACAATGTGAAATAAGCTCATTCGGTTCTAGGAATCACTTGCTTTCCTACAAAGAAGGTTGGGTGCAGCAAGTTCAATCTTTCCTTGGTAATGTAATGTAAAAAGATGCACAAGTTAGTGATTGGCCTCATTTCTAAAATAGTTTCTTTAGAAAACAAATATCTTCAGTACCGAACACTGTACTGTGTGAAAGAAGTGAATTCGGTTCTAGGAATCAGTTTAATGTCTACGAAGATGGTTGAGTGCAGCAAGTTCAAACTTTCCTTGTTAATGTAATCTCAAAAGATGGCCAAGTTAGAAGATTCGTCTCATATGTAAAGTAGTTTGTTGAGAAAACAAACATCTTCATTACAAACATTGTACTGTGGGAAATAATCTCATTCGGTTCTAGGATTCACTTCCTTTCCTACAAAGAAGGTTGAGTGCAACAAGTTCAAACTTTCCTTGTTAATGTAATCTCAAAAAGATGCACAACTTAGTAGATTGGCCTCATTTCTAAAGTAGTTTGTTTAGAAAGAAACATCTTCATTACCGAACAATGTACTGTGTGAAATCAGTTAATTCGGTTCTAGGAATCAGTTAAATTT
Source organism: Orientallactaga sibirica (assembly GCA_036365145.1). Classification (NCBI taxonomy): domain Eukaryota; kingdom Metazoa; phylum Chordata; class Mammalia; order Rodentia; family Dipodidae; genus Orientallactaga; species Orientallactaga sibirica. The sequence continues at coordinate 443,975 of JAEOAD010001368.1, forward strand.
CAAAGAAGGTTAGTGCAGCAAGTTCAAACTTTCCTTGTTAATGTAATCTAAAAGATGATCAAGTTAGTAGATTGGCCTCATTTCTAAAGTAGTTTCTTTAGAAAAGAAACATCTTCAGTACAACCACTGTACTGTGAAATGAGCAAGTTCAAACATTCATTTTCCTTTCTACAAAGATGGTTGAGTGCAGCAAGTTCAAATGTAATCTGACAAGATGCACAAGTTAGTAAATTGGCCTCATTTTCTAAAGTAGTTTGTTTAGAAAACAAACATCTTCATTAGAAAACTGTACTATGTGAAATGAGCTAGTTAAGTTCTAGGAATCATTTTGCTTTCCTACGAAGAAGTTTGAGTGCAGCAAGTTCAAACTTTCCTAGTTTGTGTAATCTAACAAGATGTACAAGTTAGTGGATTCGCCTCATTTCTAAAGTGGTTTGTTGAGAAAACAAACATCTTCAGTACTGAGCACTGTACTGTGTGAAATAAGCTCATTCGGTTCTAGGAATCAGTTTCTTTTTAAGATGGCTGAATGCAGCTTTCAAACATTCCTTGTTAATGTATTTCTAAAAGGTTGAAAACAAGTTGCAGATCCACCTCATTTCAAGGTAGTTTGTTGAGAAAAACAAACATCTTATTGTAAGAAAACAAACATCTTGTACTGTACAATGTGAAATAAGCTCATTCAAGACTTGCTTTCCTACAAGTTCAATCTTTCCTTGTTAATGTAATGTAAAAGATGCACAATTTATTAGATTGGCCTCATTTCTAAAATAGTTTCTTTAGAAAAGAAACATCTTCAGTACCGAACACTGTACTGTGTGAAATAAGTTAATTGGCTTCTAGGAATCAGTTTAATGTCTAGAAGATGGTTGAGTGCAGCAAGTTCAAACTTTCCTTGTTAATGTAATCTCAAAAGATGGCCAAGTTATTAGATTCGCCTCATTTGTAAAGTAGTTTGTTTAGAAAACAAACATCTTCAGTAAACACTGTACTATGTGAAATAATCTCATTGGTTCTAGATTCAGTTCCTTTCCTACAAAGAAGGTTGAGTGCAACAAGTTCAAACTTTCCTTGTTAATGTAATCTAAAAGATGCACAACTTAGTAGATTGGCCTCATTTCTAAAGTAGTTTCTTTAAAAGAAACATCTTCAGTACCGCTCAATGTACTGTGTGAAATCAGTTAATTCGCTTCTAGGAATCAGATTAATTTCTCTGAAGAAGGTTGAGTGCAGCAAGTTCAAACTTTCCTTGTTAATGTAATCTAAAAGATGCTCAAGTTAGCAGATTGGCCTCATTTCTAAAGTAGTTTCTTTAGAAAAGAAACATCTTCATTGTACCGACCTAGGAACTGTACTGTGCAGCAAGTTCAAACATTCCTTGTTAATGTAATCTGACAAGATGCACAACTTAGTAAATTGGCCTCATTTCTAAAGTAGTTTGTTTAGAAAACAAACATCTTCATGCAAAAAACTGTACTATGTGAAATGAGCTAGTTAAGTTCTAGGAATCACTTGCTTCCTACGAAGAAGTTTGAGTGCAGCAAGTTCAAACTTACATAGTTTGTGTAATCTAACAAGATGTACAAGTTAGTGGATTCGCATCGTTTCTAAAGTGGTTTCTTGAGAAAACAAACATCTTCAGTACTGAACACTGTACTGTGTGAAATAAGTTAATTCGGTTCTAGGAATCAGTTTCCTTTCTAGTAGAAGATGGCTGAGTGCAGCAAGTTCAAACATTCCTTGTTAATGTAATCTAAAAAGGTGGCCAAGTTAGCAGATCCACCTCATTTGTAAGGTAGTTTGTTGAGAAAAGTAACATATTTATTGTAGTTTTTCAGAACATTGTACTGTGTGAAATAAGCTCATTCGGTTCTAGGAGTCACTTGCTTTCCTACAAAGAATGTTGAGTGCAGCAAGTTCAAACTTTCCTTGTTAATGTAATGTAAAAAGATGCACAATTTATTAGATTGCCCTCATTTCTAAAGTAGTTTCTTTAGAAAAAAACATCTTCAGTAAAGAACACTGTACTGTGTGAAATAAGTTAATTGGCTTCTAGGAATCAGTTTAATTTCTTCCGAAGAAGGTTGAGTGCAGCAAGTTCAAACTTTCCTTGTTAATGTAATGTAAAAAGATGCACAATTTATTAGATTGGCCTCATTTCTAAAGTAGTTTCTTTAGAAAAGAAACATCTTCAGTACCGAACACTATACTGTGTGAAATAAGTTAATTGGCTTCTAGGAATCAGTTTAATTTCTACGAAGAAGGTTGAGTGCAGCAAGTTCAAACTTTCCTTGGTAATGTAATCTAAAAAGATGCACAACTTAGCAGATTGGCCTCATTTCTAAAGTAGTTTCTCCAGAAAAGAAACATCTTCAGTACGAACACTGTACTGTGTGAAATAAGTGTATTCGCTTCTAGGAATCAGTTTAATTTCTCTGAAGATGGTTGAGTGCAGCAAGTTCAAACTTTCCTTGTTAATGTAATCTCAGAAGATGGCCAAGTTAGAAGATTCGCCTCATTTGTAAAGTAGTTTGTTTAGAAAACAAACATCTTCATTGCCAAACATTGTACTGTTTGAAATGAGCTCATTCAGTTCTAGGAATCAGTTGCCTTCCTACAAAGAAGGTTGAGTGCAGCAAGTTCAAACTTTCCTTGTTAATATAATCTGAAAAGATGCACAACTTAGTGAATTGGTCTCATTTCTAAAGTAGTTTGTTTAGAAAACAAACATCCTCTTTACCGAAAACTGTACTATGTGAAATGAGCTAGTTCGGTTGTAGGAATCACTTGCTTCCCTATGAAGAAGGTTGAGTGCAGCAAGTTCAAACTTTCCAGTTTCTGTATTATAACAAGATGTACAAGTTAGTGGATTCGCCTCATTTCTAAAGTAGTTTCTTTAGAAAAGAAACATCTTCAGTACCGAACACTGTACTGTGTGAAATAAGTGAATTTGCTTCTAGGAATCAGTTTAATTTGTACGAAGATGGTTGAGTGCATTAAGTTCAATCTTTCCTTGTTAATGTAATATCAAAAGATTTCAAAGTTAGTAGATTCGCCTCATTTGTAAAGTAGATGGTGAGAAAACAAATATCTTCATTTCCAAACATTGTACTGTGTGAAATAAGCTCATTCGGTTCTAGGAAACAGTTGCTTTCCTACAAAAAGGTTGAGTGCAGCAAGTTCAAACATTCCTTGTTAATGTAATCTGAAAAGATGCACAACTTAGTATATTGGCCTCATTTCTAAAGTAGTTTTTTCAGAAAACAAACATCTTCATTACCGAAAACTGTACTATGTGAAATGAGCTAGTTAGGTTCTAGGAATCACTTGCTTCCCTACGAAGAAGGTTGAGTGCAGCAAGTTCAAACTTACATAGTTTGTATAATCTAACAACATGTACAAGTTAGTGGACTCGCATCGTTTCTAAAGTGGTTTCTTTAGAAAACAAACATCTTCAGTACTGAGCACTGTACTGTGTGAAATAAGTTAATTCGGTTCTAAGAAACAGTTTTTTTCTCTACGAAGATGGTTGAGTGCAGCAAGTTCAAACTTTCCTTGTTAATGTAATCTAAAAAGATGGCCAAGTTAGCAGATTCACCTCATTTGTAAGGTAGTTTGTTAGAGAAAAGTAACATATTTATTGCCCTACATTGTACTGTGTGAAATAAGCTCATTCGGTTCTAGGAATCACTTGCTTTCCTACAAAGAATGTTGAGTGCAGCAAGTTCAAAATTTCCTTGTTAATGTAATGTAAAAATATGCACAATTTATTAGATTGGCCTCATTTCTAAAGTAGTTTCTTTAGAAAAGAAACATCTTCAGTACCGAATACTGTAATGTGTGAAATAAGTTAATTGGCTTCTAGGAATTAGTTTAATTTCTACGAAGAAGGTTGAGTGCAGCAAGTTCAAACTTTCCTTGGTAATGTAATGTAAAAGATGCACAACTTAGCAGATTGGCCTCTTTTCTAAAGTAGTTTCTTTAGAAAGAAACATCTTCAGTACCGAACACTGTACTGAGTGAAATAAGTTAATTCGCTTCTAGGAATCAGTTTAATTTCTACGAAGATGGTTGAATGCAGCAAGTTCAAACTTTCCTTGTTAATGTAATCTCAGAAGATGGCCAAGTTGGAAGATTCGCCTCATTTGTAAAGTAGTTTGTTTAGAAAACAAACATCTTCGTTTGCCAAACATTGTACTGTTTGAAATGAGCTCATTCGGTTCTAGGAATCAGTTGCTTTCCTACAAAGAAGGTTGAGTGCAGCAATTTCAAACTTTCCTTGTTAATGTAATCTGAAAAGATGCACAACGTAGTAAATTGGCCTCATTTCTAAAGCAGTTTGTTTAGAAAACAAACATCGTCATTACCGAAAACTGTACTATGTGAAATGAGCTAGTTCGGTTGTAGGAATCACTTGCTTCCTATGAAGAAGGTTGAGTGCAGCAAGTTCAAACTTTCCTAGTTTGTGTAATCTAACAAGATGTACAATTTAGTGGATTCGCCTCATTTCTAAAGTAGTTTCTTTAGAAAAGAAACATCTTCAGTACGGAACACTGTACTGTGTGAAATAAGTGAATTTGCTTCTAGGAATCAGTTTAATTTCTACGAAGATGGTTGAGTGCACTAAGTTCAAACTTTCCTTGTTAATGTAATATCAAAAGATTTCAAAGTTAGTAGATTCGCCTCATTTGTAAAGTAGATGGTGAGAAAACAAACATCTTCATTTCCAAACATTGTACTGTGTGAAATAAGCTCATTCGGTTCTAGGAAACAGTTGCTTTCCTACAAAAAAGGTTGAGTGCAGCAAGTTCAAACATTCCTTGTTAATGTAATCTGACAAGACGCACAACTTAGTCAATTGGCCTCATTTCTAAAGTAGTTTGTTTAGAAAACAAACATCTTCATTACCGAAAACTGTACTATGTGAAATGAGCTAGTTAGGTTCTAGGAATCACTTGCTTTCCTACGAAGAAGGTTGAGTGCAGCAAGTTCAAACTTTCATAGTTTGTGTAATCTAACAAGATGTACAAGTTAGTGGATTCACATCGTTTCTAAAGTGGTTTCTTTAGAAAACAAATATCTTCAGTACCAAACACTGTACTGTGTGAAGTAAGTTAATTCGCTTCTAGGAATCAGTTTAATTTCTCGAAGATGGTTGAGTGCAGCAAGTTCAAACTTTCCTTGTTAATGTAATCTAAAAAGATGGCCAAGTTAGTAGATTCACCTCATTTGTAAAGTAGTTTGTTGAGAAAATTAACATCATCATTGCCGAACATTGTACTGTGTCAAATAAGCTCGTTCGGTTCTAGGAATCACTTGCTTTCCTACAAAGAAGGTTGAGTGCAGGAAGTTCAAACGTTCCATGTTAATGTAATCTAAAAATATACACAACTTGGTAGATTGGCGTCATTTCTAAAGTAGTTTGTTTAGAAAACAAACATCTTCATTTCCGAAAACTGTACTATGTGAAATGAGCTAGTTCGGTACTAGGAATCTGTTGATTTCCTACGAAGATGGTTGAGTGCAGCAAGTTCAAACTTGCCTAGTTTGTGTAATCTAACAAGATGTACAAGTTAGTGGATTCGCATCGTTTCTAAAGTGGTTTCTTGAGAAAACAAACATCTTCAGTACTGAGCACTGTACTGTGTGAAATAAGTTAATTCGGTTCTAGGAATCAGTTTCCTTTCTACGAAGATGGCTGAGTGCAGCAAGTTCAAACATTCCTTGTTAATGTAATCTAAAAAGGTGGCCAAGTTAGCAGATCCACCTCATTTGTAAGGTAGTTTGTTGAGAAAAGTAACATATTTATTGCCGAACATTGTACTGTGTGAAATAAGCTCATTCGGTTCTAGGAGTCACTTGCTTTCCTACAAAGAATGTTGAGTGCAGCAAGTTCAAACTTTCCTTGTTAATGTAATGTAAAAAGATGCACAATTTATTAGATTGCCCTCATTTCTAAAGTAGTTTCTTTAGAAAAGAAACATCTTCAGTACCGAACACTGTACTGTGTGAAATAAGTTAATTGGCTTCTAGGAATCAGTTTAATTTCTACGAAGAAGGTTGAGTGCAGCAAGTTCAAACTTTCCTTGTTAATGTAATGTAAAAAGATGCACAATTTATTAGATTGGCCTCATTTCTAAAGTAGTTTCTTTAGAAAAGAAACATCTTCAGTACCGAACACTATACTGTGTGAAATAAGTTAATTGGCTTCTAGGAATCAGTTTAATTTCTACGAAGAAGGTTGAGTGCAGCAAGTTCAAACTTTCCTTGGTAATGTAATCTAAAAAGATGCACAACTTAGCAGATTGGCCTCATTTCTAAAGTAGTTTCTCCAGAAAAGAAACATCTTCAGTACCGAACACTGTACTGTGTGAAATAAGTGTATTCGCTTCTAGGAATCAGTTTAATTTCTACGAAGATGGTTGAGTGCAGCAAGTTCAAACTTTCCTTGTTAATGTAATCTCAGAAGATGGCCAAGTTAGAAGATTCGCCTCATTTGTAAAGTAGTTTGTTTAGAAAACAAACATCTTCATTGCCAAACATTGTACTGTTTGAAATGAGCTCATTCGGTTCTAGGAATCAGTTGCCTTCCTACAAAGAAGGTTGAGTGCAGCAAGTTCAAACTTTCCTTGTTAATATAATCTGAAAAGATGCACAACTTAGTGAATTGGTCTCATTTCTAAAGTAGTTTGTTTAGAAAACAAACATCCTCTTTACCGAAAACTGTACTATGTGAAATGAGCTAGTTCGGTTGTAGGAATCACTTGCTTCCTACGAAGAAGGTTGAGTGCAGCAAGTTCAAACTTTCCAGTTTCTGTATTATAACAAGATGTACAAGTTAGTGGATTCGCCTCATTTCTAAAGTAGTTTCTTTAGAAAAGAAACATCTTCAGTACCGAACACTGTACTGTGTGAAATAAGTGAATTCGCTTCTAGGAATCAGTTTAATTTGTACGAAGATGGTTGAGTGCATTAAGTTCAATCTTTCCTTGTTAATGTAATATCAAAAGATTTCAAAGTTAGTAGATTCGCCTCATTTGTAAAGTAGATGGTGAGAAAACAAATATCTTCATTTCCAAACATTGTACTGTGTGAAATAAGCTCATTCGGTTCTAGGAAACAGTTGCTTTCCTACAAAGAAGGTTGAGTGCAGCAAGTTCAAACATTCCTTGTTAATGTAATCTGAAAAGATGCACAACTTAGTATATTCGCCTCATTTCTAAAGTAGTTTTTTCAGAAAACAAACATCTTCATTACCGAAAACTGTACTATGTGAAATGAGCTAGTTAGGTTCTAGGAATCACTTGCTTTCCTACGAAGAAGGTTGAGTGCAGCAAGTTCAAACTTACATAGTTTGTATAATCTAACAACATGTACAAGTTAGTGGACTCGCATCGTTTCTAAAGTGGTTTCTTTAGAAAACAAACATCTTCAGTACTGAGCACTGTACTGTGTGAAATAAGTTAATTCGGTTCTAAGAAACAGTTTCCTTTCTACGAAGATGGTTGAGTGCAGCAAGTTCAAACTTTCCTTGTTAATGTAATCTAAAAAGATGGCCAAGTTAGCAGATTCACCTCATTTGTAAGGTAGTTTGTTAAGAAAAGTAACATATTTATTGCCCTACATTGTACTGTGTGAAATAAGCTCATTCGGTTCTAGGAATCACTTGCTTTCCTACAAAGAATGTTGAGTGCAGCAAGTTCAAAATTTCCTTGTTAATGTAATGTAAAAATATGCACAATTTATTAGATTGGCCTCATTTCTAAAGTAGTTTCTTTAGAAAAGAAACATCTTCAGTACCGAATACTGTAATGTGTGAAATAAGTTAATTGGCTTCTAGGAATTAGTTTAATTTCTACGAAGAAGGTTGAGTGCAGCAAGTTCAAACTTTCCTTGGTAATGTAATGTAAAAAGATGCACAACTTAGCAGATTGGCCTCTTTTCTAAAGTAGTTTCTTTAGAAAAGAAACATCTTCAGTACCGAACACTGTACTGAGTGAAATAAGTTAATTCGCTTCTAGGAATCAGTTTAATTTCTACGAAGATGGTTGAATGCAGCAAGTTCAAACTTTCCTTGTTAATGTAATCTCAGAAGATGGCCAAGTTGGAAGATTCGCCTCATTTGTAAAGTAGTTTGTTTAGAAAACAAACATCTTCGTTGCCAAACATTGTACTGTTTGAAATGAGCTCATTCGGTTCTAGGAATCAGTTGCTTTCCTACAAAGAAGGTTGAGTGCAGCAATTTCAAACTTTCCTTGTTAATGTAATCTGAAAAGATGCACAACGTAGTAAATTGGCCTCATTTCTAAAGCAGTTTGTTTAGAAAACAAACATCGTCATTACCGAAAACTGTACTATGTGAAATGAGCTAGTTCGGTTGTAGGAATCACTTGCTTCCTATGAAGAAGGTTGAGTGCAGCAAGTTCAAACTTTCCTAGTTTGTGTAATCTAACAAGATGTACAATTTAGTGGATTTCGCCTCATTTCTAAAGTAGTTTCTTTAGAAAAAGAAACATCTTCAGTAATGGAACACTGTACTGTGTGAAATAAGTGAATTTGCTTCTAGGAATCAGTTTAATTTCTACGAAGATGGTTGAGTGCACTAAGTTCAAACTTTCCTTGTTAATGTAATATCAAAAGATTTCAAAGTTAGTAGATTCGCCTCATTTGTAAAGTAGATGGTGAGAAAACAAACATCTTCATTTCCAAACATTGTACTGTGTGAAATAAGCTCATTCGGTTCTAGGAAACAGTTGCTTTCCTACAAAAAAGGTTGAGTGCAGCAAGTTCAAACATTCCTTGTTAATGTAATCTGACAAGACGCACAACTTAGTCAATTGGCCTCATTTCTAAAGTAGTTTGTTTAGAAAACAAACATCTTCATTACCGAAAACTGTACTATGTGAAATGAGCTAGTTAGGTTCTAGGAATCACTTGCTTTCCTACGAAGAAGGTTGAGTGCAGCAAGTTCAAACTTTCATAGTTTGTGTAATCTAACAAGATGTACAAGTTAGTGGATTCACATCGTTTCTAAAGTGGTTTCTTTAGAAAACAAATATCTTCAGTACCAAACACTGTACTGTGTGAAGTAAGTTAATTCGCTTCTAGGAATCAGTTTAATTTCTACGAAGATGGTTGAGTGCAGCAAGTTCAAACTTTCCTTGTTAATGTAATCTAAAAAGATGGCCAAGTTAGTAGATTCACCTCATTTGTAAAGTAGTTTGTTGAGAAAATTAACATCATCATTGCCGAACATTGTACTGTGTCAAATAAGCTCGTTCGGTTCTAGGAATCACTTGCTTTCCTACAAAGAAGGTTGAGTGCAGGAAGTTCAAACGTTCCATGTTAATGTAATCTAAAAATATACACAACTTGGTAGATTGGCGTCATTTCTAAAGTAGTTTGTTTAGAAAACAAACATCTTCATTTCCGAAAACTGTACTATGTGAAATGAGCTAGTTCGGTACTAGGAATCTGTTGATTTCCTACGAAGATGGTTGAGTGCAGCAAGTTCAAACTTGCCTAGTTTGTGTAATCTAACAACATGCACAAGTTAGTGGATTCGCCTCATTTCTAAAGTAGTTTCTTTAGAAAAGAAACATCTTCAGTACCGAACACTGTACTGTGTGAAATAAGTTAATTCGCTTCTAGGAATCAGTTTAATTTCTACGAAGACGGTTGTGTGCAGCAAGTTCAAACTTTCCTTGTTAATGTAATCTCAAAAGATGGCCAAGTTAGAAGATTCGCCTCATTTGTAAAGTAGTTTGTTGAGAAAACAAACATCTTCATTGCTGATCATTGTACTGTGTGAAATAAGCTCATTCAGTACTAGGAATCAGTTGCTTTCCTATAAAGAAGGTTGAGTGCAGCAAGTTCAAACTTTCCTTGTTAATGTAAACTAAAAAGATGCACAACGTAGTAGATTGGCCTCATTTCTACGGTAGTTTGTTTATAAAACAAATATCTACTTTACCGAACACTGTACTATGTGAAATAAACTAGTTTGGTTCTAGTAATAACTTGCTTTCCTACGAAGAAGGTTGAGTGCAGCAAGTTCAATCTTTCCTAGTTTGTGTAATCTAACAAGATGTACAAGGTAGTGGATTCACATCGTTTCTAACGTAGTTTCTTTAGAAAACAAACATCTTCAGTACTGAACACTGTACTGTGTGAAATAAGTTAATTCGGTTCTAGGAATCAGTTTCCTTTCCACGAAGATGGTTGAGTGCAGCAAGTTCAAACTTTCCTTGTTAATGTAATCTAAAAAGATGGTCAAGTTAAAAGATTCGCCTCTTTTGTAAAATAGTTTGTTGAGAAAACAAACATCTTCATTGCCGAACATTGTACTGTGTGAACAAAACTAATTCGGTTCTTGAATTCAGTTGCTTTCATACAAAGACGGTTGAGTGCAGCAAGTTCAAACTTTCTTTGTTAATGTAATCTAAAAAGATGCACAACTTAGTAGATTGGCCTCATTTGTAAAGCAGTTTCTTTAGAAAAGAAACATCTTCAGTACCGAACACTGTACTGTGTGAAATAAGTTAATTCGTTCTAGGAATCAGTTAAATTTGTACGGAGATGGTTGAGTTTAGCAAGTTCAAACTTTCCTTGTTAATGTAATCTAAAAAGATATCTAAATTAGAATTCGGTTCTAGAATTCATTTGCTTTCCTACAAAGACGGTTGAGTGCAGAAAGTTCAAACTTTCCTTGTTAATGTAATCTAAAAAGATGGCCAAGTTAGGAGATTCACCTCATTTGTGTGAAATTAGTTAATTCACTTCTAGGAATCAGTTTAATTTCCACGAAGACGGTTGAGTGCAGCAAGTTCAAACTTTCCTTGTTAATGTAATCTAAAACGATGGCCAAGTTAGTAGATTCACCTCAAAGGTAAAGTAGTTTGTTGAGAAAACAAACATCTTCATTGCCAGACATTGTACTGTGTGAAATAAGCTCATTCGGTTCTAGGAATCAGTTGCTTTCCTACAAAGAAGGTTGAGTGCAGCAAGTTCAAACTGTCCTTGTTAATGTAATCTAAAAAGATGCACAACTTAGTAGATTGGCCTCATTTCTAAAGTAGTTTGTTTAGAAAACAAACATCTTCATTACCGAACACTGTACTATGTGAAATGAGTTAGTTCGGTTCTAGGAATCACTTGCTTTCCTACGAAGAAGGTTGAGTGCAGCAAGTTCAAACTTTCCTAGTTTGTGTAATCTAACAAGATGTACAAGTTAGTGGGTTCGCGTCATTTCTAAGTTAGTTTCTTTAGAAAACAAACATCTTCAGTACCGAACACTGTACTGTGCGAAATAAGTTAATTCTCTTCTAGGAATCAGTTTCTTTCTACGAAGATGGTTGAGTTTAGCAAGTTCAAAATTTCCTTTTTAATGTACTCTAAAAAGATGTCCAAGTTAGTAGATTCGCCTCATTTCTAAAGTAGTTTCTTAAGAAAACAAACCTTCATTGCCCAACATTGTACTGTGTGAAGTGAGCTAATTCTGTTCTGGGAATCAGTTTACTTTCTACGAAGATGGTTGAGTGCAGCAAGTTCAAACTTTCCTTGTTAATGTAATCTAAAAAGATGTCCATGTTAGTAGATTTGCCTCATTGGTAAAGTAGTGTGTTGAGAAAACCAACATCTTCATTGCCGAACATTGTTCTGTGTTAAAAACGCTAATTTGGTTCTAGAATTCAGTTGCTTTCCTACAAAGTCGGTTGAGTGCAGCAAGTTCAAACTTTCCTTGATAATGTAATCTAAAAAGATGCACCACGTAATAGATAGGCCTTATTTTTAAAGTAGTTTCTTTAGAAAAGACACATCTTCAGTACCGAACACTGTACTGTGTGAAATAAGTTAATTAGCTTCTTAGAATCAGTTTAATTTCTACGAAGAAAGTTGAGTGCAGCAAGTTCAAATTTTCCCAGTTTGTGTAATCTAACAAGATGTACAAGTGAGTGGATTCACCTCATTTCTAACGTAGGTCCTTTAGAAAAAGAACATCTTCAATACCAAACACTGTACTGTGTGAAATAAGTTAATTCGCTTGTAGGAATCAGTTTAATTTCTAAGAAGATGGTTGAGTTTAGCAAGTTCAAACTTTCCTTGTTAATGTAATCTAAAAAGATGTCCAAGTTAGTAGATTTGCCTCATTGGTAAAAGTGGTTCATTGAGAAAACAAACATCTTCATTGCGAACATTGTACTGTGTGAAAAAATCTAATTCGGTTCTAGAATTCAGTTGCTTTCCTACAAAGCCAGTTGAGTGCAGCAAGTTCAAACTTTCCTGGTTAATGTAATCTAAAAAGATGTACAACTTAGTAGATTGGCCTCATTTCTGAAGTAGTTTCTTTAGAAAAGAAACATCTTCAGTGTAAACAACACTGTACTGTGTGAAATAAGTTAATTAGCTTCTAGGGATCTGTTTAATTTTTACGAAGAAGGTTGAGTGCAACAAGTTCAAATTTTCTAGTTTGTGTAATCTAACAAGATGTACAAGTTAGTGGATTAGCGTCATTTCTAAAAGTGGTTTCTTTAGAAAACAAACATCTTCAGTACTGAACACTGTACTGTGTGAAATAAGTTAATTCGGTTTTAGGAATCAGTTTCCTTTCTACGAAGATGGTTGAGTGCAGCAAGTTCAAACTTTCCTTCTTAATGTAATCTAAAAATATGGCCAAGTTAGCAGATTCACCTCATTTGTAAAGTAGTTTGTAGAGAAAATTAACATCTTTATTGCCGATCATTGTACTGCGTGAAATAAGATCATTCGGTTCTAGGAGTCACTTGCTTTTCTACAAAGAAGGTTGAGTGAAGCAAGTTCAAACATTCCTTGTTAATGTAATGTAAAAAGATGCTCAAATTAGTAGATTGGCCTCATTTCTAACGTCGTTTCTTTAGAAAAGAAACATCTTCAGTACCGAACACTGTACTGTGTGAAATAAGTTAATTCGCTTCTAGGAATCAGTTTAATTTCTACTAAGATGGTTGAGTGCAGCAAGTTTAAACTTTCCTTGTTATCGTAATCTAAAAAAAGATGGCCAAGTTAGTAGATTCGGCTCATTTGTAATTAGTTTTTTGAGAAAACAAACATGTTCATTGCCAAACATTGTACTGTGTGAAATAATCTCATTCGGTACTAGGAATCAGTTGCTTTCCTATAAAGAAGGTTGAGTGCAGCAAGTTCAAACTTTCCTTGTTAATGTAACCTAAAAAGATGCACAACGTAGTAGATTGGCCTCATTTCTAAAGTAATTTGTTTAGAAAACAAACATCTACTTTACGAACACTGTACTATGTGAAATAAACTAGTTTGGTTCTAGTAATAACTTGCTTTCCTACGAAGAAGGTTGAGTGCAGCCAGTTCAATCTTTCCTAGTTTGTGTAATCTAACAAGATATACAAGGTAGTGGATTCTCATCGTTTCTAAAGTGGTTTCTTTAGAAAACAAACATCTTCAGTACTGAACACTGTACTGTGTGAAATAAGTTAATTGGTTCTAGGAATCAGTTTCCTTTCCACGAAGATGGTTGAGTGCAGCAAGTTCAAACTTTCCTTGGTAATGTAATCTCAAAAGATGGTCAAGTTAGAAGATTCGCCTCATTTGTAAAGTAGTTTGTTGAGAAAACAAACATCTTCATTGTTTAACATTGTACTGTGTGAACAAAACTAATTCGGTTCTTGAATTCAGTTGCTTTCATACAAAGACGGTTGAGTGCAGCAAGTTCAAACTCTCCTTGTTAATGTAATCTAAAAAGATATCCAAGTTAGTAGACTCGCCTCATTTCTAAAGTAGTTTCTTTAGAAAACAAACCTTCATTGCCAAACATTGTACTCTGTGAAATAAGCTTATTCGGTTCTAGGAATCAGTTTACTTTCTGCGAAGATGGTTTAGTTTAGCAAGTTCAAACTTTCCTTGTTAATGTAATCTAAAAAGATGTCCAAGTTAGTAGATTTGCCTCATTGATAAAGTAGTTTGTTTAGAAAACAAATATCTTCAATGCGTAACATTGTACTGTGTGAAAAAAGCTAATTCGGTTCTAGAATTCATTTGCTTTCCTACAAAGACGGTTGACTGCAGAAAGTTCAAACTTTCCTTGTTAATGTAATCTAAAAAGAGGGCCAAGTTAGGAGATTCGCCTCATTTGTAAAGTACTTTGTTTAGAAAACAAACATCTTCATTACGAACACTGTAGTATGTGAAATGAGCTAGTTCGATTCTAGGAATCACTTGCTTTCCCTCTGAAGAAGGTTGAGTGCAGCTAGTTCAAACTTTCCTAGTTTGTGTAATCTAACAAGATGTACAAGTTATAGGATTCACGTCATTTCTAAAGTGGTTCCTTTAGAAAACAAACATCTTCAGTACTGAACACTGTACTGTGTGAAATAAGTTAATTCGGTTCTAGGAATCAGTTTTCTTTCCACGAAGATGGTTGAGTGCAGCAAGTTTAAACTTTCCGTGTTAATGTTATCTAAAAAGATGGCCAAGTTAGCAGATTCACCTCATTTGTAAAGTAGTTTGTTGAGAAAATTAACATATTTTTTGCCGAACATTGTACTGTGTGAAATAAGCTCATTCGGTTCTAGGAATCACTTGCTTTCCTACAAAGAAGGTTGAGTGCAGCAAGTTCAAACTTTCCTTGTTATTGTAATCTAAAAACATGCACAACTTAGTAGATTGAACTCATTTCTAAAGTAGTTTCTTTAGAAAAGAAACATCTTCAGTACCGAACACTGTACTGTGTGAAATGTTAATTCGCCTCTAGGAATCAGTTTAATTTCTACGAAGATGGTTGAGTGCAGCAAGTTCAAACTTTCCTTGTTAATGTAATCTAAAAAGATGGCCAAGTTAGGAGATTCGCCTCATTTGTAACGCGTACTGTGTTGAGAAAACAAACATCTTCATTGCGAACATTGTACTTTTGTGAAATAGGCTCATTCCGTTCTAGGAATCAGTTGCTTTCCTACAAAGAAGGTTGAGTGAAGCAGGTTCAAACTTTCCTTGTTAATGTAATCTGAAAAGATGTACAACTTAGTAGACTTGCCTCATTTTTAAAGTAGTTTCTTTAGAAAAGAAACATCTTCAGTACCAAACAGTGTACTGTGTGAAATAAGTTAATTCGCTTCTAGGAATCAGTTTAATTTCTACGAAGAAGGTTTGCCCCAGCCAGGGGCTTCAACATGAGCAAGGACCCTAGAGAACCTGAAATTAAAGGGACAAGAGACACAAGGAACCGACAGCAAGACAAAAATCTGATCAAGCTGTGTATTTTTATTAATCTCAGGGTGCCATTTATACAGGAGAACAGGGAAGTTTGTCAGCAGCTCAGTTATTACTATAATTATGTTTCAACAGGACCAGGTCTCAGCTCCAAAGCCATAAGATGTTCCACAGGATAAGATCCCAGCCCCAAAGCCATAAGATGTTTCGACAGGACAAGGTCCCAGCCCCAAAGCCATAAGGTAACAACTTCCTCATTCTCTATGGGTTACATTGTTCTTTCTCTGTGCATGGGTGACATTCCAGAACAGACAACTTATCACAAGACAGTTTCACTACTCAAGATAGAGGCACTTTTGGTTACCTATTGCCCAATGGTTCCCGACATCTCCTCCCTCTCTATTAGTTTTAGAAGGTGTTTTTGTGGTGGCCAATTTTTTTGTAAACTTTATTAGGACTCCCAGGGTTCCGTGATGTCACGGTGGGCCTGTAACCAACTGGGGGAGCATTGACCTGACTCCTCCTGTGGGATTCTTATCCCACCTCTTTTGGCTCTTGGTACCTTTTGGGAGGGGAGGCAGAGCCAACACAGAAAAATGGGTACCAACCTCTATGCAAGTCAGGTTTGACTCTCAGGGAATTCAGAAGCGGTCAAAAAGGGGGACCTTCCTTGCAATATTTTCTACATCCACGTTGGTGCCCATATTGTACTCACACATTTATGAGCCAATATGCATAGGTCTGACTCTATGCGGTTCCTGTTGGAGGAGTCACTCAGATTATTTTAAGTTTAGACAAGTGCCAATAAGGGAGGAGATATGGGGTACACCTGCAAACTAGGGCAAAGGTTCGGCACCTAGGCCAGGGGTGGTCGCAGTGGGCGGTCATAAGGCAGGTCTTGGTCTTCAAGGGCCAGGCGATGGTAGTGCACTTGAATTGGTCGTGCTGTGGCTGAATCAATGTGTTCCTTAATAAAGGATGTTAGCTTTTAAACAACCATGGGCCAAAACTTAGTAAGAGGAGTAAGCCAACCAAAGGACCTAGGATAGAGGGGGAGGATTGAGGACAGCCACGGGTGGGAAAAGAACCAACCAGATGTTTCTGTCATGCCTCTATTATTTTTTTCTTTTCTCCAAGGATTCTCTGACCTTAGCCATACTATCCCTTGTGACACCTGTATGGTCAGTGTAAAACAGCATTCTTCCCGTAAGGCAGCACATAGTCCCCCTCCTTCAAAGAAGGAGGTCGAGGCCAGCGATTTTGAAGTACCACCTCAGATAAAGAGACTAAGGACTTTTGAAAGCAGTAATTCCCCTTTCTAGGTTTTGAATGTCCTTATCTAGTTGGGAACGCAGGATTTCATATTGGGCATTTCCTTGTGAGAGCATCAATACCTGTGCCGGCGCCTAAACCAGCACCTAGAAGCAAGGCAAGCGAAATAGCAGTGCCAGTAATGGGTTCACGTTTGGTCCTATGTGGATAGGGGAGAGAAGAAGCAGGGAAGCGTCAAAGTCTGGAGCAGGACGATAGGAAATACGAGGGAAGAGTCGGACAGGGACACAGAACTGAGGGGAAGAG
Source organism: Orientallactaga sibirica (assembly GCA_036365145.1). NCBI lineage: Eukaryota > Metazoa > Chordata > Mammalia > Rodentia > Dipodidae > Orientallactaga > Orientallactaga sibirica. Next base: position 460,769 of record JAEOAD010001368.1, read on the forward strand.
AGCAGGCGATCCACGGAAGCACAAGCTGTTAGGCTGTCGTGGCAGGCCCACCAATAGCCCTGGGGAGGAGATAATAGGAACCAGTAAGAGAGGGATTAACAGAGACAGAGTTTTCACAAAGGGTAGGAGGCATGGAAGAATTGGAGAGGTTTGGGGTATGAAGACAGGTTCCAAGCCAAGGACATAGGGGATGGGGAGGGAAATGTTGGGGCATTGAGGCCAGGGGAAATGAGTATAATCAGTAGTTGTATTGAAAGGAAGTGGGAGGGATTGAGCCACGCCATCATAGAGAGGGAGTGAGGTATGGATGCAAAGCCAGCAAGACTGAGTAAGATTGGGAGAAGAGGAATTGAGTACATTAAAGTGCCCTTGACCAAGTTAAGGGCCAGGTCAGTAGTTGTCAGGGGTGGAGAAGGAGGAGGTGGGAGTGTAACCAGAGCTGGTACGGGGAGGAGAAGGATATGACAGATGGAGGGACGGGGGTAACGGGGATCGCACGCGAGGAGTGGAGAGTGGTAACAGGAGAGTCTTCTGTAGCTTAATGGTAAAAGGACCCCAACATGAGAGCGCCATAGGCATGGGATTTGCCCATTGAACGCCTGGGACCAGACGCCATATGGCTGTTGTTTGCCAGGGGCTGTAAAGGTAATAATTAGAGGGTGGCACCACCGAAAGGATGGAGAGGATACTTTGCAAGCCTATTTTGGATTATCTTCATAGCGGGCAGCTCCTGGGGATGGGTATAGTTAGCTTTTAAGGTGATATAGTCCCAAGAAGATGAGGGGTTCCAATAAACGTCTCCAGTAGTTTCACATCCCCAGCTTGCTCTAAAATAAGAGTCCACTCCTCCACATTTCCATGTGTAACAGGGGACGGTGATGGCCAGGGGCAACATAGAGGGAGAAAGACTGTAAGAAGGACCTCAGGTAAGAATTATAACATCCCCCTTCACCATAAGAGTCGTGAAGATCAATTTCAGGAGCAGTATGTTGTGTAAAGATGGTGCCAAGTCCCCAAGCGTTCGGGCTGCTGAGGGCCATTTTGCAGAGTTCTGGAGTTAGGGTCGGCCAAGGAATGGTCTGAGAAACTGTAGAGTGGGTCCAAATCACATCACCAACTTCACTGAGCACGGTCCAGGTGAAATTCATGGGTCAATGGTCCGCGGTGATCAATCCAGCTGTTAGGAGCAAGAGGCCAACGAAGGCAGGGGCAGCCATAGTCCTGAAAAAGAAAGGACAAAACCTCAGGGGGGCGGGGAGCCCTCCCTGGGAGAGGGTGAATTTTCAAGGGGTGAGGGTGGTGTCCATTGACGAACTAGACGTTCTGGGAGCCAACGAGGCCCATCATTTTGTTGATCATAAACGCAAGCAGAGCCGCGTCCCCAAATGAGGACGGGATCGGGGCCATGCCACTGAGAAGTGAGGGGATCACGCCACCTAGCGAGAGCGTGAGTGGAGGCCGTGGTTGGATGCCAAAGGCGGTCAGCAGCTGATTTGCCAGAACTGTCAAGGCTTAAGAAATTAAGAAGAAACAAAGCATGGGCCAAAATGTTTTGTGGGGTATTTTTTATACCATAAAAGGGCTGAGTTTTTAATTTATTAAGTGTAGCCTTAAGGGTTTGATTAGCCCTTTCCACAATGCCTTGCCCTGGGGTTATAGGGAATTCAGTGACATGTTTTATCTGAAGCATAGAGCAAAAATTTTTGAAGGTATGGCTAGTGTATCCAGGACCATTGTCTGTTTTAATGATTTTTGGAGTTCCCAATGTAGGGACACATTGAAGAACGTGAGAGATGACATTTTTTGAAGCTTCACCAGCGTGGAGAGAGGCAAAAATGAAACCACTAAAGGTATCAATTGTAACATGAACATATTTAAGCTTCCCAAAGTCTGAGAAGTGAGTTACATCCATTTGCCATATTTCATTGGGAAGAAGACCTCGTGGGTTGACTCCCAGATGGGGAACTGGCAAGGAGACAGAGCAAGAGGGACAGGATTTAACTATTTCCTAGCTTGAGCACGAGTGATCTTAAAGGCAAGGCGGAGGGTTTGAGAATTTAAATGATGCATATTGTGAGCCTGTTGTGCTGAGAGAGAGGGTCAGTTAGGGCTACGAGAGCAAGGCGGGTAGCAGCATCCAGCGTCGGCATTGCCCTGCGTTAGAGGGCCTTGCAGGGAAGTATGAGCACGTAAGTGGCCTATATAGAAGGGATGAGACCGAGCACAAATGAGGTCCCGGAGGGAGCAGAATAGAGCAGAGGCATTAGTGGAAGGTTTGATATAGGGCGTTGTTTCCAGTAGGGGACCGACTTAGCAACATAAGCACTGTCAGTAAAGAGGTTGAAGGGCTGAGAAGGGAATTGTTTTAAAACTTCGAGGACAGCACAAAGCTCCACCAATTGGGCAGAGGAATATTGGGTATGGAAAGAAGTTGGTTGTCCGTTTATCACGTAAGCAGCTGTACCATTAGCAGATCCATCAGTGAATATAGAAGGAGCATCCTTAATAGGGTCATAAGAAGTATTAAGGAGGAAAACAAAAGAGTGAATGTTGGCAAACTGAATAAGGGGGTCAGAAGGATAGTGATTGTCAATAATGCCCATAAAGGCAGAGAGTGCTACAGGCCAATCATCATTAGTCTGAAGCAGCCAGTTGAGTTGGTCAGGACCGTAGGGGAGGACGATTGTATTTGGATCTTTGCCAAAATGTTGACGGGAGAGCTTGCGAGCCTTTATGAGCTGAGCGACCAGAAAGGGATAAGTGGCTATGACTTTAGTAGGAGAGGAAGAGAGGTGAACCCAAAGCAGGGGAGAGCCACGATTGTGGTGAGGGTGCCTTTGCCAAAATACACCAGTAGGTGTATGGGCAGTAGAGCAAACAATGAAAACCAGGGGAAGGGTATAATCTATCTGTTGGGCAGTCTGGAGGTTAATGGCCTTGTTTATCTCTTTCAAGGCAGCAAGGGCCTGAGGGTAAGTTGTCTAGGAGAGGTAGGGCTGGAGTCTCCATTTAAGATGTCATTGAGGGTAGAAGAACAGCAGTAGGAACCTTTAAATAGGGTCTAAGCCATTGAATGTCCCCAAGCAATTTCTGAAAGTCATTGAGAGTGGAGAGATGAGAGGTGAGGAGTTGAATTGGGGAGTTAGTACCTGATGATTTTTGAGCTCATAGCCCAAATATAGATAAGGGTCGGCAGTTTGAACCTTATCAGGGGCAACTTGAAGCCCATATGATTGCAAATTAGATAGTAGGCGCTGGAGGCAGGAGGAAAGCAGGTTTTGGTCACAGGCAGCTAAAAAGAATGTCATCCAAGTAATGAAGAATGTAGACAGACGGAAAGGTCTCCTGAGGGGGTCAATGGCCATGGCCACAAACTTCTGGCAGAGGGTGGGGCTGTTAGCCATACCTTGGGGTAAAACCTTCCACTGAAAGCGAGGCATAGGGCCACGAAAATTTACTTTGGGATGCTGAAGGCAAAGCAGGGCCTATCCTCAGGGTGTAGGGGATGGTAAAAAGCAATCTTTTAGATCAATAACTATTTTGAAGGAACCATATGGAATGGCTACCGGGGAAGGAGTCCTGGTTGGAGTGCCCCCATGGGGATCATGGCTTTATTAACAGCTCTTAGGTCCTGTAGCAAGCGCCACTTGCCAGATTTTTTCGAATGACAAAAATAGGGAGTTCAGGGGAAGAGGAAGGCTCGATGTGGCCAGCGGCAAGTTGTTCCTGCACTAACAACATTGCAGCCTCTGTTTTTTCATGTGAAAGTGGCCATTGGTCAACCCATATAGGGCTTTGGGTTTTCCAAATAATTTTATCAGCATGGGGTGCAGGGATGGCAACGGCTGCTAGGGAAAAGAAGACTCAGGGGCATACCCAAGGCCAGATCGATCGAGTTTTTGGGAGGAGAAATGGGCTCTGTTATGCCTTGTAAATTTTTTCCAAGTCCTTTCCTGGAATAAAACCTTGACTAAGCATTTGGGAAGTGACAACACTATTGGGGCTACAGAGAACCATATTCATTTGTGAAAGAATGTCTCTTCCCACAAGTTGACAGGCAGGCCTGGACGAACAAAGGGGGTGACTTGTCCTGAGTTACCCTCCTCGTCAGTCCAAGTAAGGACGCGAGAGTTTTGTTCAGGGTTATTGGATTGTCCAATGCCCTGTAAATGGGTATGAGAGGCAGTCAGGGGCCAGGACTTAGGCCAATGTTTGAGGGAGATTATGGTGGCATCAGCACCAGTATCTACAATTCCATCAAAAGGCTTGCCATCAAGAAGCAACCTTAAAGTAGTGCGATCCAGAGTAACAGAGTGCACCCAATAAGCAGAAGAGCCAGGTTGGTTGTTGTCACGATTTGGGGACATATAATTATTGTTAAGAAAAGTGAGGGGCAACAGAACAAGTTGGGCCACTCGATCCTCAGGCAAAATTATATGGGTTCCTCTTTGGGAGGTGACTAACACTTGGATGTTGCCGGCAAAATCATTATCTATAACTCCAGGAATTACTTGAATACCCTTGAGAGAAGCACTAGCCCTGCCTAGGAGCAGGCCAAACATGTTGGGGGGCATAGGGCCGGAAACATTTGTTGCAATTACTTGAGGGCAAGTCTCAGGGGTTAATACTGTGCGGGAGGTGGCACAGAGGTCCAGTCCTGCGCTGCCTGCCGTGGCACGCCAGAGGGTGGACACTGATTCTCCGGTGGGTTGGAGGGAGGGACAAACCTGACCGCCCCAAGATTTGTCCGTGGAGTAGTGGCCTGGGGCTGGCCCGTTGGAAGTTTCGAGACAGGAAGAGTTTTTTCCTGAGAGGCCGACAGAGGACGGCCATGAATGTCAGTCCTGGAGTGACATTCAGAGGCCCAATGTTTGCCCTTCTGGCAACGAGGACAGGGTGTGGTAGGGGGAGGGCAAAGAGAAGCAGAAAGCTGTTTAGGAGCAGTGGATTCACGAGAGAGGTGTCCGGGTTGTTTACAATTATAACATGTTTTCGTACCCTGAGTGAGGCCAGCAGAATGGAGAGCAGCTCCAATTGCTAAACCCATGGCGTGGGAGGAGCCCACACCTGCACATAACTTGATATAATCAGATATGGTCTCCCGCTTGTGAGCGGAGAATAGACTGACAAGCAGGATTAGCATTTTCAAAGGCCAAGTGTTTGATAAAGGGCTGTTGGTTTCCCCAACGCCAAAAAGGCGCTCAGCAGTTTCAATAAGTCTACTAATAAAGTCACTGTACGCGGCTCTTCTGGACTCTGCCTAATATTGGCCACGGAGGCGGTGGCGGCCCCTTTAGGAGGAAGGTGCCAGGCGCGAGGCCTGCCTGTTGTATTTGGGCTAAAAGTCCAGGGGGGTAGCGTGCTTGCCTTTCGTTGGAATCGTAGGGATGTTCCCCCAACAATTTTTGTTTTGTCCAATTTTTAGACACAGTCTTTTGTAAATTACGGCGAGCAAGGTCAGAGCAGTTTTCATTAAATTCAGTGCGCCATAGAACAAAATCTCCGCCGGACAAAAGCGCGAACAAGACGATACCAGTCATTAGGGCGTAAGCCATTTGTCAGTATAACTTTCCAGAAGTGTAAGAGTAAAGGGAGCCCTGGGCCCATAATTGGAGACAGCCGCTTTTAGCCACTCAAGAAACTTCAAATTAAGACTTTTATATTTAGGTGGGGGAACAGGCTCCGGAGCAGATTCATCTTCAGAATCAGAGGAGGCAGCATTCCCATCAACTGGAGCAGCCGAGGGAGCAGGCTCATCATCAGAGTCCGCATCAGACGTGGCGGAAGGGGAATAGAGCGGGATCAGAGCGAGTTTGCGTGCGAGTAACAGGAAAAGCAAGAAGGCCAGTATTGCGGGTGTGTGAGTCTGCTTTTATTCTGCGCTTACGGCTGTCAGAGGAAGAATTAGCAAAGGCAGCAAGTTCTTTTGTGACAGAATTAAGTTCCTGGAGAAGCTGTAGCTGAAGTTTTTATCCTGAAGTGCCCTACGGAGGTCAGAGACAGAAGCTAGCGTGGCAGATTGTAATTCTATGAGGGTGAGTCAGCGAGAGGTTCAGCAGGCACAGAAGGAAGCAGGGTAGCGGAGCGGTCTAGGACAGGAGCGCAAAGTGGCGGACAATAGGGAGGAGGTGTTTTTAGAGGAGCTTTACCTGTGGGGCCTACATCAAGTAACGGGGAAGGGGGCCCAGCCTCAATATCCGTTAGGGAGGGATAAAAGGTGACAGGAAGGCTTTTCAGAGGCAGGAGATTTAGGTCTCTCTTGAGCCTCATCTTCTCCCATATCAACAATGACAGAGGTGCAAGCAGAAGGGGGCCTAGAAGAGCGTTTAAGAGCAGCCTCTCCCTTATTGACAAGGACCTGTACAGCCATAGAATTATTGTGGACCTTAAGAACATCATTTATAAGATTCCAATAAGAGTAGGCCAAAACAGGGACTTCTCGGGGCGAAAAGTATCATAATAATCGCACAAGCAATCTCAACTCTTAACCAAGTTTTTGCATTTATATTCCCCTCCTTTGGGAACCAAGGACAAAGATCACCAATGTAACCTAAGAATATTTTTAAGTCTTTTCTTTTAACCCTAGTTCCTCGTACCTTGAGGGCTTGTTTTAGCCCAGTCACAAAAGAGTCCTCTTTTGAAAATGCTTGTCCCATGGTAAAAAAAACTTACCTCACCGTCCGGGTGTTCACGCGGATCTGGCTCACGCGCGGGCAACTCCGTGGCGATCACAAGCGGGCCAGTGTCTAACCCCCTCTTCGGGTTGCGGCGGCCTTGGTGCGGGATCCCCAATGGGCAGGTGTCAGACGGTGTTTCAGGCGATATTGGGTTCGAGCACTCACGTTGGGCGCCAATTGCCCCGGCCAGCGGGGCTTCAACGGGAGCAAGGACCCTAGAGAACCTGAAATGAAAGGGACAAGAGACACAAGGAACCGACAGCAAGACAAAAATCTGATCAAGCTGTGTATTTTTATTAATCTCAGGGTGCCATTTATACAGGAGAACAGGGAAGTTTGTCAGCAGCTCAGGTATTACTACAATTATGTTTCAACAGGACCAGGTCTCAGCCCCAAAGCCATAAGATGTTCCACAGGATAAGACCTCAGCCCCAAAGCCATAAGATGTTTCGACAGGACAAGGTCCCAGCCACAAGGCATAAGATAACAACTTCCTCATTCTCTATGGGTTACAGTGTTCTTTCTCTGTGCATGGGTGACATTCCAGAACAGACAACTTATCACAAGACAGAATCACTACTAAAGATAGAGGCACTTTTGGTTACCTAGTGCCCAATGGTTCCTGACAAAGGTTGAGTGCAGCAAGTTCAAACTTTCCTAGTTTGTGTAATCTAACAAGATGTACAAGTTAGTGGATTCGCCTCATTTCTAAAGTAGTTTCTTTAGAAAAGAAACATCTTCAGTACCGAACACCGTATGTGTGAAATAAGTTAATTCGCTTCTAGGAATCAGTTTAATTTGTACGAAGATGGTTGAGTGCAGCAAGTTGAAACTTTCCTTGTTAATGTAATCTCAAAAGATGGCCAAGTTAGAAGATTCGCCTCATTTGTAAAGTAGTTTGTTGAGAAAACAAACATCTTCATTGCCAAACATTGTACAGTGTGAAAAAAGCTCATTCGGTTCTTGAATTCAGTTGCTTTCCTACAAAGACAGTTGAGTGCAACAAGTTCAAACTTTCCTAGTTAATGTAATCTAAAAAGAGGCACAACATAGTAGATTGGGCTCATTTCTAAAGTAGTTTCTTTAGAAAGGAAACATCTTAAGTACCGAACACTGTACTGTGTAAAATAAGTTAATTTGCTTTTAGGAATCAGTTTAATTTCTACGAAGAAGGTTGAGTGCAGCAAGTTCAAACTTTCCCAGTTTGTGTAAACTAACAAGATGTACAAGTTTGTGGATTCGCCTCATTTCTAAAGTAGTTTCTTTAGAAAAGAAACATCTTCAGTACCGAACACTGTACTGTGTGAAAGTAGTGAATTCGCTTCTAGGAATCAGTTTAATTTCTATGAAGATGGTTGAGTGCAGCAAGTTCAAACTTTCCTTGTTAATGTAATCTAAAAAGATGGCAAAGTTAGTAGATTCACCTTATTTGTAAAGGAATTTGTTGAGAAAACAAACATCTTCATTTCCAAACATTGTACTGTGTGAAATAAGCTCATTCGGATCTAGGAATCAGTTGCTTTCCTACAAAGAAGGTTGAGTGCAGCACGTTCAAACTTTCTTTGTTAATGTAATCTGAAAAGATGCACAACTTAGTAAATTGGCCTCATTTCTAAAGTAGTTTGTTTAGAAAACAAATATCTTCATTACCGAAAACTATACTATGTGAAATGAGCTACTTCGGTTCTAGGAATCACTTGCTTTCCTACGAAGAAGGTTGAGCGCAGCAAGTTCAAACCTTCCTAGTTTGTGTAATCTAACAAGATGTACAAGTTAATGGATTCGCGTCATTTCTAAAGTGCTTTCTTTAGAAAACAAACATCTTTAGTACTAAGCACTGTATTGTGTGAAATAAGTTAATTCGGTTCTGGGAATCAGTTTCCTTTCTACGAACATTGTTGAGTGCACCAAGTTCAAACTTTCCTTGTTAATGTAATCTCAAAAGATGGGCAAGTTAGCACATTCACCTCATTTGTAAGGCAGTTTGTTGAAAAAAGTAACATGTTTATTGCCGAACATTGTACTGTGTGAAATAAGCTCATTCGGTTCTAGGAATCACTTGCTTTCCTACAAAGAAGGTTGAGTGCAGCAAGTTCAAACTTTCCTTGTTGATGTAATCTAAAAAGATGCACAACTTAGTAGATTAGCCTCATTTCTAAAGTAGTTTCTTTAGAAAAGAAATATCTTCAGTACCGAACACTGTACTGTGTGAAATAAGTTAATTCGCTTCTAGGAATCAGTTTAATTTCTACGAAGAAGGTTGAGTGCAGCAAGTTCAAACTTTCCTAGTTTGTGTAATCGAACAAGATGTACAAGTTAGTGGATTCGACTCATTTCAAAAGTAGTTTCTTTAGAAAAAAAAACATCTTCAGTACCGAACACTGTACTTTGTGAAATAAGATAATTCGCTTCTAGGTATCATTTTAATTTCTAAGAAGATGTTAGAGTGCAGCAAGTTCAAACTTTTCTTGTTAATGTAATCTAAAAAGATGGCCAAGTTAGTAGATTCACCTCATTTGTAAAGTAGTTTGTTGAGAAAACAAACATCTTCATTTCCAAACATTGTACTGTGTGAAATAAGCTCATTTGGTTCTAGGAATCAGTTGCTTTCCTACAAAGGAGGTTGAGTGCAGCAAGTTCAAACTTTCCTTGTAAATGTAATCTAAAAGATGCACAACTTAGTAAATTGGCCTCATTTCTAAAGTAGTTTTTTGAAAACAAACATCTTCATTACAGAAAAGTGTAGTATGTGAAATGGGCTAGTTCGGTTCTAGGAATCACTTGCTTTCCTACGAAGAAGGTTGAGTGCAGCAAGTTCAAAATTTCTTAGTTTGTGTAATCTAACAAGATGTAAAAGTTAGTGGATTCGCGTGTTTTTCTAATGTGGTTTCTTTAGAAAACAAACATCTTCAGTACTGAGCACTGTACTGTGTGAAATAAGTTAATTCGGTTCTAGGAATCAGTTTCCTTTCTACGAAGATGGTTGAGTGCAGCAAGTTCAAACTTTCCTTGTTAAGGTAATCTAAAAAGATGGCCAAGTTAGCAGATTCACCTCATTTGTAAGGTAGTTTGTTGAGAAAATTAACATCTTTATTGCTGAACATTGCACTGTGTGAAATAAGCTCATTCGGTTCTAGGAATCACTTGCTTTCCTACAAAGAAGGTTCAGTGCAGCAAGTTGAAACTTTCCTTGTTAATATAATCTAAAAAGATGTACAACTTAGCACATTGGCCTCATTTCTAAAGTAGTTTCTTTAGAAAAGAAACATCTTCAGTACCGAACACTGTACTGTGTGAAATAAGTTAATTCTCTTCTAGGAATCAGTTTAATTTCTACGAAGATGGTTGAGTGCAGCAAGTTCAAACGTTCCTTGTTAATGTAATCTGAAAAGATGGCCAAGTTAGAAGATTCGCCTCATTTGTAAAGTAGTTTGTTGAGAAAACAAACATCTTCATTGCCAAACATTGTACTGTGTGAAATAAGCTCATTCGGTTCTAGGAATCAGTTGATTTCCTACAAAGGAGGTTGAGTACAGCAAGTTCAAACTTTCCTTATTAATGTAATCTGAAAAGATGCACAACTTAGTAAATTGGCCTCATTTCTAAAGTAGTTTGTTTAGAAAACAAACATCTTCATTACCGAAAACTGTACTATGTGAAATGAGCTAGTTCGGTTCTAGGAATCAGTTGAATTTCTACGAAGAAGGTTGAGTGCAGCAAGTTCAAACTTTCCTAGTTTGTGTAATCTAAGAAGATGTACAAGTTAGTGGAATCGCGTCATTTCTAAAGTGGTTTCTTTAGAAAACAAACATCTTCAGTACTGAGCACTGAACTGTGTGAAATAAGTTAATTCGGTTCTAGGAATCAGGTTCCTTTCTCCGAAGATGGTTGAGTACAGCAAGTTCAAACTTTCCTTGTTAATGTAATCTAAAAAGATGGCCAAGTTAGCACATTCAACTCATTTGTAAGGTAGTTTGTTGAGAAAATTATCATCTTTATTGCCGAACATTGTATGCTGTGTGAAATAAGCTCATTTGTTTCTAGGAATCACTTGCTTTCCTACAAAGAAGATTGAGTGCAGCAAGTTCAAACTTTCCTTGTTAATGTAATCTGAAGAGATGCACAACTTAGTAAATTGGCCTCATTTCTAAAGTAGTTTGTTTCGAAAACAAACATCTTCATTACCAAAAACAGTACTATGTGAAATGAGCTAGTTCGGTTCTAGGAATCACTTGCTTTCCTACGAAGAAGGTTGAGTGCAGCAAGTTCAAACTTTCCTAGTTTGTGTAATCTAACAAGATGTACAAGTTAGTGGATACGCATCATTCCTAAAGTGGTTTCTTTAGAAAACAAACATCTTCAGTACTGAGCACTGTACTTTTTGAAATAAGTTAATTCGCTTCTAGGAATCAGTTTCCTTTCTACGAAGATGGTTGAGTGGAGCAAGTTCAAACTTTCCTTGTTAAAGTAATCTCAAAAGATGGCCAAGTTAACAGATTCACCTCATTTGTAAGGTAGTTTGCTGTGAATATTAACATCTTTATTGCCGAACATTGTACTGTGTGAAATAAGCTCATTCGGTTCTAGGAATCAGTTGCTTTCCTACAAAGGAGGTTGAGTGCAGCAAGTTCAAACATTCCTTGTTAATGTAATCTGAAAAGATGCACAACTTAGAAAATTGGCCTCATTTCCAAAGTAGTTTGTTTAGAAAAAAATCATCTTCATTACTGAAAACTGTACTATGTGAAATGAGCTAGGTCGGTTCTAGGAATCACTTGCTTTCCTACGAAGAAGGTGGAGTTCAACAAGTTCAAACTTTAATTGTTAATGGAATCTAAAAAGATGCACAACTTAGTAGATTGGCCTCATTTCTAAAGTAGTTTCTTTAGAAATGAAACATCTTCATTACAAAACACTGTACTGTGTGAAATAAGTTAATTCGCTTCTAGGAATCAGTTTAATTTCTACGAAGATGGTTGAGTGCAGCAAGTAAAAACTTTCCTTTTTATTGTAATCTCAAAACATGGCCAAGTTAGCAGATTCACCTCATTTGTAAGGTAGTTTGTTGAGAAAATTAACATCTTTATTGCCGAACATTGTACTGTGTGAAATACGCTCATTCGGTTCTAGGAATCAGTTGCTTTCCTACAAAGGAGGTTGAGTGCAGGAAGTTCAAAGTTTCCTTGTGAATGTAATCTAAAAAGATGCACAACTTAATAGATTGGCCTCATTTCTAAAGTAGATTCTTTAGAAATGAAACATCTTCATTACCGAACACTGTACTGTGTGCAATAAGTTAATTCGGTTCTAGGAATCAGTTTCCTTTCTACGAAGATGGTTGTGTGCAGCAAGTTCAAACTTTCCTTGTTAATGTAATCTAAAATGATGGCCAAGTTAGCAGATTCACCTCATTTGTAAGGTAGTTTGTCGAGAAAATTATCATCTTTATTCCCGAACATTGTACGGTGTGAAATAAGCTCATTCATTTCTAGGAATCACTTGCTTTCCTACAAAGATGGTTGAGTGCAGCAAGTTCAAACTTTCCTTGTTAATGTAATCTCTAAAGATGGCCAAGTTAGAAGATTCGCCTAATTTGTAAAGTAGTTTGTTGAGAAAACAAACATCTTCATTGCCAAACATTGTACTGTGTGAAAAAAGCTCATTCGGTTCTAGAATTCAGTTGCTTTCCTACAAAAACGGTTGAGCGCAACAAGTTCAAACTTTCCTTGTTAATGTAATCTAAAAAGATGCACAACGTAGTAGATTTGCCTCATTTCTAATGTAGTTTCTTTAGAAAAGAAACATCTACAGTACCGAACACTGTACTCTGTGAAATAAGTTAATTCTCTTCTAGGAATCAGTTTAATTTCTAAGAAGATGGTTGAGTGCAGCAAGTTCATACTTACCTTGTTACTGTAATCTCAAAAGATGGCCAAGTTACAAGATTCGCCTCATTTGTAAAGTAGTTTGTTGAGAAAACAATCATCTTCATTGCCAAACATTGTACTGTGTGAAATAAGCTCATTCGGTTCTAGGAATCAGTTGCTTTCCTACAAAGGAGGTTGAGTGCAGCAAGTTCAAACTTTCATTGTTAATGTAATGTGAAAAGATGCACAACTTAGTAAATTGGCCTCATTTCTAACGTAGTTTGTTTAGAAAACAAACATCCTCATTACCGAAAACTGTACTATGTGACATGAGCAAGTTCGATTCTAGGAATCACTTGCTTTCCTACGAAGAAGGTTGAGTGCAGCAAGTTCAAACTTTCCTAGTTTGTGTAATCTAACAAGATGTACAAGTTAGTGGATTCGTGTCTTTTCTAAAGTGGTTTCTTAGAAAACAAACATCTTCAGTACTGAGCACAGTACTGTGGGCAATAAGTTAAATCGGTTCTAGGAATCAGTTTCCTTTCTACGAAGATGGTTGAGTGCAGCAAGTTCAAACGTTCCTTGTTAATGTAATCTAAAAAGATGGTCAAGTTAGCGGATTCACCTCATTTGTAAGGTAGTTTGTTGAGAAAATTAACATCTTTATTCCCGAACATTGTACGTTGTGAAATAAGCTCATTCGTTCTAGGAATCACTTGCTTTCCTACAAAGAAGGTTGAGTGCAACAAGTTCAAACTTTCCTTGTTAATGTAATCTAAAAAGATGCACAACTTAGTAGATTGGCCTCATTTCTAAAGGAGTTTCTTTAGAAATGAAACATCTTCATTACCGAACACTGTACTGTGTGAAATAAGTTAATTCGCTTCTAGGAATCAGTTTAATTTCTACGAAGATGGTTGAGTGCAGCAAGTTCAACCTTTCCTTGTTAATGTAATCTCAAAAGATGGCCAAGTTAGAAGATTCGCCTCATTTGTAAAGTAGTTTGTTGAGAAAAGAAACATCTTCATTACCGAACATTGTACTGTGTGAAAAAAGCTCATTCAGTTCTAGAATTCAGTTGCTTTCCTACAAAGACGGTTCAGTGCAACAAGTTCAAACTTTCCTTGTTAATGTAATATAAAAAGATGCACAACTTAGTAGATTGGCCTCATTTCTAAAGTAGTTTCTTTAGAAAAGAAACATCTACAGTTCCGAACACTGTACTGTGTGAAATAAGTTAATTCTCTTCTAGGAATCAGTTTAATTTCTACGAAGATGGTTGAGTGCAGCAAGTTCATACTTTCCTTGTTACTGTAATCTAAAGAGATGGCCAAGTTAGCAGATTCACCTCATTTGTAAAGTAGTTTGGTGAGAAAAATTAACATCTTTATTGCCTTAACATTGTACTGTGTGAAATAAGCTCATTCGGTTCTAGGAATCAGTTGCTTTCCTACAAAGGAGGTTGAGTGCAGCAAGTTCAAATTTTCTTTGTTAATGTAATCTGAAAAGATGCACAACTTAGTAAATTGGCCTCAAATCTAAAGTAGTTTGTTTAGAAAACAAACATCTTCATTACCGAAAACTACTATGTGAAATGAGCTAGTTCGGTTCTAGGAATCAGTTGCTTTCCTACAAGAAGAAGGGTGAGGGCAGCAAGTTCAAACTTTCTAGTTTGTGTAATCTAACAAGATGTACAAGTTAGTGGATTCGCATCTTTTCTAAAGTGGTTTCTTTAGAAAACAAACATCTTCAGTACCGAGCACTGTACTGTGTGCAATAAGTTAATTTGGTTCTAGGAATCAGTTTAATTTCTACGAAGATGGTTGAGTGCAGCAAGTTCAAACTTTCCTTGTTAATGTAACCTAAAAAGATGGCCAAGTTAGCAAAATCACCTCATTTGTAAGGTAGTTTGTTGAGAAAATTAACATCTTTATTCCCGAACATTGTACGGTGTGAAATAAGCTCATTGGTTTCTAGGAATCACTTGCTTTCCTACAAAGAAGGTTGAGTGCAACAAGTTCAAACTTTCCTTGTTAATTTAATCTAAAGAGATGCACAACTTAGTAGACTGGCCTCATTTCTAAAGTAGTTTTTTTAGAAATGAAACATCTTCATTACAGAACAATGTACTGTGTGAAATAAGCTAATTCGCTTCTAAGAATCAGTTTAATTTCTACGAAGATGGTTGAGTGCAGCAAGTTCAAACTTTCCTTGTTAATGTAATCTCAAAAGATGGCCAAGTTAGAAGATTCGCCTCATTTGTAAAGTAGTTTGTTGAGAAAACAAACATCTTCATTGCCAAACATTGTACTGTGTGAAATAAGCTCATTCGGTTCTAGGAATCAGTTGCTTTCCTACAAAGTAGGTTGAGTGCAGCAAGTTCAAACTTTCCTTGTTAATGTAATCTGAAAAGATGCACAACTTAGTAAATTGGCCTCATTTCTAATGTAGCTTGTTTAGAAAACAAACATCTTCATTACCGAAAACTGTACTATGTGAAATGAGCTAGTTCGGTTCTAGGAATCAGTTGAATTTCTACGAAGAAGGTTTAGTACAGCAAGTTCAAACTTTCCTAGATTGTTTAATCTAACAAGATGTACAAGTTAGTGGATTTGCGTTTTGTCTAATGTGGTTTCTTTAGAAAACAAACATCTTCAGTACTGAGCAGTGTACTGTGTGAAATAAGTTAATTCGGTTCTAGGAATCAGTTTCCTTTCTACGAAGATGGTTGAGTGCAGCAAGTTCAAACTTTCCTTGTTAATGTAATCTAAAAAGATGGCCAAGTTAGCAGATTCACCTCATTTGTAAGGTAGTTTGTTGAGAAAATTATCATCTTTATTGCCGAACATTGTACGGTGTGAAATAAACTCATTCATTTCTAGGAATCACTTGCTTTCCTACAAAGAAGGTTGAGTGCAGCAAATTCAAACTTTCCTTGTTAATGTAAACTAAAGAGATGCACAACTTAGTAAATTACCCTCATTTCTAAAGTAGTTTCTTTAGAAAACAAACATCTTCATTACCGACAACTTTACTATGTGAAATGAGCTACTTCGGTTCTAGGAATCACTTGCTTTCCTACAAAGAAGGTTGAGTGCAGCAAGTTCAAACTTTCTTTGTTAATGTAATCTGAAAAGATGCACAACTTAGTAAATTGGCCTCATTTCTAAAGTAGTTTGTTTAGAAAACAAACATCTTCATTACCTAAAAACTGTACTATGTGTAATGAGCTAGTTCGGTTCTAGGAATCACTTGCTTTCCTACGAAGAAGGTTGAGGGCAGAAAGTTCAAACTTTCCTAGTTTGTGTAATCTAACAAGATGGACAAATTAGTGGATACGTGTCGTTCCTAAAGTGGTTTCTTTAGAAAACAAACATCTTCAGTTCTGAGCACCATACTGTGTGAAATAAGTTAATTCGGTTCTAGGAATCAGTTTCTGTTCTACGAAGATGGTTGAGTGCAGAAAGTTCAAACTTTCCTTGTTAATGTAATCTAAAAAGATGGCCAAGTGAGCAGATTCACCTCATTTGTAAGGTAGTTTGCTGAGAAAATTAACATCTTTATTGCCGAACATTGTAGTGTGTGAAATAAGCTCATTGGGTTCAGGAATCAGTTGCTTTCCTACAAAGGAGGTTGAGTGCAGCAAGTTCAAACTTTACTTGTTAATGTAATCTAAAAAGATGCACAACTTAATAGATTGGCCTCATTACTAAAGTAGTTTCTTTGGAAATGAAACATCTTCATTATCGAACACTGTACTGTGTGAAATAAGTTAATTCGCTTCTAGGAATCAGTTTAATTTCTACGAAGATGGTTGAGTGCAGCAAGTTCAACCTTTCCTTTTTAATGTAATCTCAAAAGATGGCCAAGTTAGAAGATTCGCCTCATTTGTAATGTAGTTTGTTGAGAAAAGAAACATCTTCATTACCGAACATTGTACTGTGTGAAAAAAGCTCATTCGGTTCTAGAATTCATTTGCTTTCCTACAAAGACGGTTGAGTGCAACAAGTTCAAACTTTCCTTTTTAATGTAATCTAAAAAGACGCACAACTTAGTAGATTGGCCTCATTTCTAAACTAGTTTCTTTAGAAAAGAAACATCTACAGTACCGAACACTGTACTGTGTGAAATAAGTTAATTCTCTTCTAGGAATCAGTTTAATTTCTACGAAGATGGTTGAGTACAGCAAGTTCATACTTTCCTTGTTACTGTAATCTCAAAAGATGGCCAAGTTAGCAGATTCACCTCATTTGTAAGGTAGTTTGCTGAGAAAATTAACATCTTTATTGCCGAACATTGTACTGTGTGAAATAAGCTCATTAGGTTCTAGGAATCAGTTGCTTTCCTACAAAGGAGGTTGAGTGCAGCAAGTTCAAACTTTCCTTGTTAATGTAATCTAAAAAGATGCACAACTTAATAGATTGGCCTCATTTCTAAAGTAGTTTCTTTAGAAATGAAACATCTTCATTACCGAACACTGTACTGTGTGAAATAAGTTAATTCGCTTCTAGGAATCAGTTAAATTTCTATGAAAATGGTTGAGTGCAGCAAGTTCAAACTTTCCTTGTTAATGTAATCTCAAAAGATGGCCAATCTAGAAGATTCGCCTCATTTGTAAAGTAGTTTGTTGAGAAAAGAAACATCTTCATTACCGAACATTGTACTGTGTGAAAAAAGCTCATTCGGTTCTAGAATTCAGTTGCTTTCGTACAAAGACGGTTGAGTGTAACAAGTTCAAACTTTCCTTGTTAATGTAATCTAAAAAAGATGCCCAACTTAGTAGATTGTCCTCATTTCTAAAGTAGTTTCTTTAGAAATGAAACATCTTCATTACCGAACACTGTACTGTGTGAAATAAGTTAATTCGCTTCTAGGAATCAGTTTAATTTCGACGAAGATGGTTGAGTGCAGCAAGTTCAAACTTTCCTTGGTAATGTAATCTCAAAAGATGGCCAAGTTAGAAGATTCGCCTCATTTGTAAAGTAGTTTGTTGAGAAAAGAAACATCTTCATTCCCGAACATTGTACTGTGTGAAAAAGATCATTCGGTTCTAGAATTCAGTTGCTTTCCTACAAAGATGGTTGAGTGCAACAAGTTCGAACTTTCCTTGTTAATGTAATCTAAAAAGATGCACAACTTAGTAGATTGGCCTCATTTCTAAAGTAGTTTCTTTAGAAAAGAAACAGCTACAGTCCCGAACACTGTACTGTGTGAAATAAGTTAATTCTCTTCTAGGAATCAGTTTAATTTCTACGAAGATGGTTGAGTGCAGCAAGTTCAAACTTTCCTTGTTAATGTAATCTCAAAAGATGGCCAAGTTAGAAGATTCGCCTCATTTGTAAAGTAGTTTGTTGAGAAAACAAACATCTTCATTGCCAAACATTGTACTGTGTGAAATAAGCTCATTCGGTTCTAGGAATCAGTTGCTTTCCTACAAAGGAGGTTGAGTGCAGCAAGTTCAAACTTTCCTTGTTAATGTAATCTGAAAAGATGCACAACTTAGTAAATTGGCCTCGTTTCTAAACTAGTTTGTTTAGAAAACAAATATCTTCATTACGGAAAACTGTACTATGTGAAGTGAGCTAGTTCGGTTCTAGGAATAACTTGCTTTCCTACGAAGAAGGTTGAGTGTAGCAAGTTCAAACTTTCCTAGTTTGTGTAATCTAACAAGATGTACAAGTTAGTGGATTTGCGTCATTTCTAAAGTGGTTTCTTTAGAAAACAAACACTTCAGTTCTGAGCACTGTACTGTGTGCAATAAGTTAATTCGGTTTTAGGAATCAGTTTCCTTTCTACGAAGATGGTTGAGTGAAGCAAGTTCAAACTTTCCTTGTTAATGTAATCTAAAAAGATGGCCAAATTAGCAGATTCACCGCATTTGTAAGGTAGTTTGTTGAGAAAATTATCATCTTTATTGCCGAACATTGTACGGTGTGAAATAAGCTCATTCGTTTCTAGGAATCACTTGCTTTCCTACAAAGAAGGTTGAGTGCAGCAAGTTCAAACTTTCCTTGTTAATGTAATCTGAAGAGATGCACAACTTAGTAAATTGGCCTCATTTCTAAAGTAGTTTGTTTAGAAAACAAACATCTTCATTACCGAAAACTGTACTATGTGAAATGAGCTAGTTCGGTTCTAGGAATCACTTGCTTTCCTACGAAGAAGGTTGAGTGCAGCAAGTTCAAACTTTCCTAGTTTGTGTAATCTAACAAGATGTACAAGTTAGTGGATTCGCGTCTTTTCTAAAGTGGTTTCTTTAGAAAACAAACATCTTCAGTACTGAGCACTGTACTGTGTGCAATAAGTTAATTCGGTTCTAGGAATCAGTTTCATTTCTACGAAGAAGGTTGAGTGCAGCAAGTTCAAACTTTCCGTGTTAATGTAATCTAAAAAGATGGCCAAGTTAGCAGATTCACCTCATTTGTAAGGTAGTTTGCTGAGAAAATTAACATCTTTATTCCTGAACATTGTATGGTGTGAAATAAGCTTATTCATTTCTAGGAATCACTTGCATTCCTAAAAAGAAGGTTGAGTGCAACAAGTTCAAACTTTCCTTGTTAATGTAATCTAAAAAGATGCACAACTTAGTAGATTGGCCTCATTTCTAAAGTAGTTTCTTTAGAAATGAAACATCTTCATTACCGAACACTGTACTGTGTGAAATAAGTTAATTCGCTTCTAGGAATCAGTTTAATTTCTACGAAGATGGTTGAGTGCAGCAAGTTCAAACTTTCCTTGTTAATGTAATCTCAAAAGATGGCCAAGTTGGAAGAGTCACCTCATTTGTAAAGTAGTTTGTTGAGAAAACAAACATCTTCATTGCCAAACATTGTACTGTGTGAAATAAGCTCATTCGGTTCTAGAAATCAGTTGCTTTCCTAAGAAGAAGGTTGAGTACAGAAAGTTCAAACTTTCCTAGTTTCCGTAATCTAACAAGATGTACAAGTTAGTGGAATTGTGTCATGTCTAAAGTGGTTTCTTTAGAAAACAAACATCTTCAGTACTGATCACTGTACTGTGTGAAATACGTTAATTTGGTTCTAGGAATCACTTTCTTTTCTACGAAGATGGTTGAGTGCAGCAAGCTCAAACTTTCCTTGTTAATGTAATGTGAAAAGATGGCCAAGTTAGCAGATTCACCGCATTTGTAAGGTACTTTGCTGAGAAAATTAACATCTTTATTGACGAACATTGTACTGTGAACACTGTACTGTGTGAAATAAGCTCATTCGGTTCTAGGAATCAGTTGCTTTCCTACAAAGGAGGTTGAGTGCAGCAAGTTCAAACTTTCCTTGTTAATGTAGTATAAAGAGATGCACAACTTAGTAAATTGGCCTCATTTCTAAAGTAGTTTGTTTCGAAAACAAACATCTTCATTACCGAAAACTGTACTATGTGAAATGAGCTAGTTCGGTTCTAGGAATCACTTGCTTTCCTACAAAGAAGGTTGAGTGCAGCAAGTTCAAACTTTCCTAGTTTGTGTAATCTAACACGACGTACAAGTTAGTGGATTCGCGTCTTTTCTAAAGTGGTTTCTTTAGAAAACAAACATCTTCAGTATTGAGCACTGTACTGTGTGAAATAAATTAATTCTTTTCTAGTAATCAGTTTCCATTCTACGAAGATGGTTGAGTGCAGCAAGTTCAAACTTTCCTTGTTAATGTAATCTAAAAAGATGGACAAGTTAGCAGATTCACCTCATTTGTAAGGTAGTTGGTTGAGAAAACTAACATCTTTATTCCCGAACATTGTACGGTGTGAAATAAGCTCATTCGTTTCTAGGAATCACTTGCTTTCCTACAAAGAAGGTTGAGTGCAGCAAATTCAAACTTTCCTTGTTAATGTAATCTAAAGAGATGCACAACTTAGTAAATTGGCCTCATGTCTAAAGTAGTTGGTTAGAAAACAAACATGTTCATTACCGAAAACTGTACTATGTGAAATGAGCTAGTTCGGTTCTAGGAATCTCTTGCTTTCCTACGAAGAAGGTTGAGTGCAGCAAGTTCAAACTTTCCTAGTTTGTGTAATCTAACAAGATGTACAAGTTAGTGGATACGCGTCATTCCTCAAGTTGTTCCTTTAGAAAACAAACATCTTCAGTACTGAGCACTGTACTTTGTGAAATAAGTTAATTTGGTTCTAGGAATCAGTTTCCTTTCTACGAAGATGGTTGAGTGCAGCAAGTTCAAACTTTCCTTGTTAATGTAATCTAAAAAGATGGCCAAGTTAGCAGATTCACCTCATTTGTAAGGTAGTTTGCTGAGAAATTGAACATCTTTATTGCCGAACATTGTACTGTGTGAAATAACCTCATTCGGTTCTAGGAATCAGTTGCTTTCCTACAAAGGAGGTTGAGTGCAGCAAGTTCAAACTTTCCTTGTTAATGTAATCTAAAAAGATGCACAACTTAGTAGATTGGCCTCATTTCTAAAGGAGTTTCTTTAGAAATGAAACATCTTCATTACCGAACACTGTACTGTGTGAAATAAGTTAATTCGCTTCTAGGAATCAGATTAATTTCTACGAAGATGGTTGAGTGCAGCAAGTTCAAACTTTCCTTGTTAATGTAATCTCAAAAGATGGCCAAGATAGAAGATTCGCCTCATTTGTAAAGTAGTTTGTTGAGAAAACAAACATCTTCATTGCCAAACATTGTACTGTGTGAAATAAGCTCATTGGGTTCTAGGAATCAGTTGCTTTCCTACAAAGGAGGTTGAGTGCATCAAGTTCAAACTTTCCTTGTTAATGTAATGTGAAAAGATGCACAACTTAGTAAATTGGTCTCATTTCTAAAGTAGGTTGTTTAGAAAACAAACATCTTCATTACCGAAAACTGTACTATGTGAAATGAGCTAGTTCGGTTCTAGGAATCACTTGCTTTCCTACGAAGAAGGTTGATTGCAGCAAGTTCAAACTTTCCTAGTTTGTGTAATCTCACAAGATGTACAAGTTAGTGGATTCGCATCTTTTCTAAAGTGGTTTCTTTAGAAAACAAACATCTTCAGTACTGAGCACTGTACTGTGTGCAATAAGTTAATTCGTTTCTAGGAATCAGTTTCCTTTCTACGAAGATGGTTGAGTGCAGCAAGTTCAAAATTTCCTTCTTAATGTAATCTAAAAAGATGGCCAAGTTAGCAGATTCACCTCATTTGTATGGTAGTTTGCTGAGAAAATTAACATCTTCATTGCCGAACATTGTACTGTGTGAAATAAGCTCATTCGGTTCTAGGAATCAGATGCTGTCCTACAAAGGAGGTTGAGTGCAGCAAGTTCAAACTTTCCTTGTTAATGTAATCTGAGAATATGGACAACTTAGTAAATTGGCCTCATTTCTAAAGTAGTTTGTTTAGAAAACAAACTTCTTCATTACCGAAAACTGTACTATATGAAATGAGCTAGTTCGGTTCTAGGAATCAGTTGAATTTCTACGAACAAGGTTGAGTGCAGCAAGTTCAAACTTTCCTAGGTTGTGTAATCTAACAAGATGTACAAGTTAGTGGATTCGCGTCGTTCCTAAAGTGGTTTCTTTAGAAAACAAACATCTTCAGTATTGAGCACTGTACTGTGTTTAATAAGTTAATTTGTTTCTCGGAATCAGTTTCCTTTCTACGAAGATGGTTGAGTGCAGCAAGTTCAAACTTTCCTTGTTAATGTAATCTAAAAAGATGGCCAATTTAGCAGATTCACCTCATTTGTAAGGTAGTTTGTTGAGAAAATTAACATCTTTATTTCCGTACATTGTACGGTGTGAAATAAGCTCATTCGTTTCTAGGAATCACTTGCTTTCCTACAAAGAAGGTTGAGTGCAACAAGTTCAACCTTTCCTTGTTAATGTAATCTCAAAAGATGGCCAAGTTACAAGATTCGCCTCATTTGTAAAGTAGTTTGTTGAGAAAACAAACATCTTCATTGCCAAACATTGTACTGTGTGAAATAAGCTCGTTCGGTTCTAGGAATCAGTTGCTTTCCTACAAAGGAGGTTGAGTTCAGCAAGTTCAAACTTTCCTAGTTTGTGTAATCTAACAAGATGTACAAGTTAGTGGATATGCGTCGTTCCTAAAGTGGTTTCTTTAGAAAACAAACATCTTCAGTACTGAGCACTGTACTGTGTGAAATAAGTTAATTCGCTTCTAGGAATCAGTTTCCTTTCTACGAAGATGGTTGAGTGCAGCAAGTTCAAACTTTCCTTGTTAATGCAATCTAAAAAGATGGCCAAGTTAGCAGATGCACCTCATTTGTAAGGTAGTTTGCTGAGAAAATTAACATCTTTATTGCCGAACATTGTACTGTGTTAAATAAGCTCATTCGGTTCTAGGAATCAGTTGCTTTCCTACAAAGAAGGTTGAGTGCAGCAAGTTCAAACTTTCCTTGTTAATGTAATCTGAAAAGATGCACAACTTAGTAAATTGGTCTCATTTCGAAAGTAGGTTGTTTAGAAAACAAACATCTTCATTACCGAAAACTGTACTATGTGAAATGAGCTAGTTCGGTTCTAGGAATCACTTGCTTTCCTACGAAGAAGGTTGATTGCAGCAAGTTCAAACTTTCCTAGTTTGTGTAATCTCACAAGATGTACAAGTTAGTTGATTCGCATCTTTTCTAAAGTGGTTTCTTTAGAAAACAAACATCTTCAGTACTGAGCACTGTACTGTGTGCAATAAGTTAATTCGTTTCTAGGAATCAGTTTCCTTTCTACGAAGATGGTTGAGTGCAGCAAGTTCAAACTTTCCTTGTTAATATAATCTAAAAAGATGGCCAAGTTAGCAGATTCACCTCATTTGTAAGGTAGTTTGTTGAGAATATTAACATCTTTATTCCCGAACATTGTACTGTGAGAAATAAGCTCATTCTTTTGTAGGAATCA
Source organism: Orientallactaga sibirica (assembly GCA_036365145.1). NCBI lineage: Eukaryota > Metazoa > Chordata > Mammalia > Rodentia > Dipodidae > Orientallactaga > Orientallactaga sibirica. Next base: position 484,177 of record JAEOAD010001368.1, read on the forward strand.
CTTGCTTTCTTACAAAGAAGGTTGATTGCCACAAGTTCAAACTTTCCTTGTTAATGTAATCTAAAAAGATGCACAACTTAGTAGATTGGCCTCATTTCTACAGTAGTTTCTTTAGAAATGAAACATCTTCATTACCGAACACTGTACTGTGTGAAATAAGTTAATTCGCTCCTAGGAATCAGTTTAATTTCTACGAAGATGGTTGAGTGCAGCAAGTTCAAACTTTCCTTGTTAATGTAATCTCAAAAGATGGCCAAGTTAGAAGATTCGCCTCATTTCTAAAGTAGTTTGTTGAGAAAACAAACATCTTCATTGCCAAAGATTGTGCTGTGTGAAATAAGCTCATTCGGTTCTAGGAATCAGTTGCTTTCCTACAAAGGAGGTTGAGTGCAGCAAGTTCAAACTTTCCTTGTTAATGTAATCTGAAAAGATGCACAACTTAGTAAATTGGCCTCATTTCTAAAGTAGTTTGTTTAGAAAACAAAGATCTTCATTACCGAAAACTGTACTATGTGAAATGAGCTAGTTCAATTCTAGTAATCACTTGCTTTCCTACGAAGAAGGTTGAGTGCAGCTAGTTCAAACTTTCCTAGTTTGTGTAATCTAACAAGATGTACAAGTTAGAGGATTCACGTCATTTCTAAAGTGGTTCCTTTAGAAAACAAACATCTTCAGTACTGAACACTGTACTGTGTGAAATAAGTTAATTCGGTTCTAGGAATCAGTTTTCTTTCCACGAAGATGGTTGTGTGCAGCAAGTTTAAACTTTCCGTGTTAATGTTATCTAAAATGATGGCCAAGTTAGCAGATTCACCTCATTTGTAAAGTAGTTTGTTGAGAAAATTAACATCTTCATTGCCGAACATTGTACTCTGGACCTGCCTGAGGCCCCTGGCCAGCCAAACACGGAGCACCGTTGCAGCCAGGTCCCCAGGTCTATGGACCCACCGAGTGAGCTAGATCTGCCCCACTTCCCAGGCCAGAGCCCCCTGGGCGCGCCAATCCTGTTAGGTGCCTGGGTCCACAGAGTGAGACAGTTTCGTCCCGCTTCCTGCTCCCCGGCCAGAGCCCCTGGGCGCCCCAATCCAGTTAGGCGCCTGGGTCCACAGAGTGAGACAGTTTTGTCCCACTTCCTGATCCCCGGCCAGAGCCCCTGGGCACGCCAATACAGTTGGGTGCCTGGGTCCACAGAGTGAGACAGTTTCGTCCCACTTCCTGATCCTGGCCAGAGCCCCTGGACACGCCAATATAGTTAGGTGCCTGGGTCAACAGAGTGAGACAGTTTCGTCCCACTTCCTGCTCCCCGGCCAGAGCCCCTGAGCACGCCAATACAGTTAGGCGCCCGGGTCCACAGAGTGAGACAGTTTCGTCCTGCTTCCTGCTCCCTGGCCAGAGCCCCTGGGCGTGCCAGTACAGTTAGGGGCCTGGGTCCACAGAGTGAGACAGTTTTGTCCCACTTCCTGCTCCCCGGTGCACCATCGCAGGCAGGTGCCCTGGGCCTGTGGAGCCATATCACCTGCATGGAACCTGTGCAGCCACACTGCAGGTCAAGCCCCACCCATTCCCTGTGCCATCACAAGGCAGATCCCACTGAGCCAGTGTCTCTGAACTGGTGTGATACGCAGATCACAGCGAAAAAGGAAGAGCATGAAAAACCAGATACAAATAAATCAAGCTACACTATCCAGTCCTACAATGGATATCTCTAAGCAAATCATAGAAGAGACATTAGAATCAGAACCCCAAAATGAAGAGACAAGCTATGCAACCCTGGCCAAGCAAATAGCACAACTCTCAGAAAGTCAACAAAGAGCCAATAATTGTATGAATGTTATCCTTGCTAGATTAGACCTAATAGAAAGGAACCAGGAAGGGTTCCAAAAACAGTTAAATGAGCTGAAGGAGAGTGAAAAAAAAGAAGTCCTCCATAACCAGATGGCTATGTTCAATGAAGACATAAAAAAATGCAAGGATGAACTCCAAGAAGCATTAAGAAGGTCAGAAAATGACGTGAAAAGGGAACTAGACAGAGGGATGGAAACTATACATAAAAAAACAGTAGAAAATATGAACCAAATAGAACAAACCCAAAACTCTATAGAAGCTCTTAAGAATAGAGTAAGCCAAGTAGAGGATAGAAACTCAGAACTGGAAGACAAAACAGAAGAAACAGTTTGTGATTCCAGAAACTTCAACAAGTTCAAAAATTATTGTGAACAGAACATGAGGGAAATGTGGGATACCCTGAAGCGTCCAAACATTAGGATCATGGGCATACCAGAGGGGGAAGAAACACAGACTAAAGGAATGGAAAGCTTATTCAACAAAATAATTGAAGAAAACTTTCCCACTCTCTCAAGAGAAAATCCCATGAAGCTACAAGAAGCTACAAGAACTCCAAACAGAGTGGACCAAAGGAGAAATTCTGCAAGACACATTATCTTTAAGACTCTAAACATCAAGCACAAAGAGAAAATCCTAAAAGCAGCCAGGGGAAAAACAACACATTACATATAAAGGGAACCCCATTAGAATTACCTCAGATTTCTCAATGGAAACCCTAAAAGCCAGAAGGGCCTGGAATGGAACACTGCAAACTCTAAGAACCCATGGTTTCCAGCCACAACTACTCTATCCAGCAAAAGTATCCCTCATAATAGATGGTGAAAGAAAAACATTCCATGATAAAACTCATCTCTACAAATATATGAACACAAAGCCAAACCTACAGAAAGTACTTCAGGGAATTCTTCACACAGAAGAAACAAATAACCAATCTCAAGAGCCCTCAAGAAGCAGTCCACATTAACCCTTTACCCCTCCAAAAAAAAAAAACAAAAAACCACAATGACCACAACCCACTACAATATGGCTGGTATTAAATCAAACCTCAAACTAATATCTCTGAACATTAATGGCCTCAATTCACCCATCAAAAGACATAAGCTAACAGGGTGGATCAGAAAACTGGACCCCTCAATCTGCTGTCTTCAAGAAACCCACCTCACCACTAAAGACAGACACCTCCTTAGGGTGAAAGGGTGGAAAATGATATTCCAAGCAAACACAAACACAAAAAAAGCAGGCGTAGCTATACTTATATCAGATAAAATAGACTTCAAACCAAAATTAACCAAAAAAGACAAAGAAGGCCACTTCTTACTTATGAAGGGAACAATCCAACAAGAGGACATCACAATCATCAATATTTATGCACCAAACACAGGTGCACCACAATTCATGAAGCAAAATCTACTTGGCAACAAAACAGAAATAAACACCAACACCATCATTGTCGGGGACTTCAATACTCCACTATCAACAATGGATAGATCATCCAAACAGAAAATTAATAGAGAAGTAAGAGAGCTCAACAACACCATAGAGCAACTAGACCTAACAGACGTATATAGAACATTCCACCCAAAATCTACAGATTACACATTCTTCTCAGCAGCACATGGAACCTTCTCTAAAATAGATCATGTACTAGGCCACAAATCCTGCCTCCACACTTTCAAGAAAATTGATGTAATTTCCTGCATGATATCAGACCACAATGCTGTAATGCTAGAAATTAACAACAAAAAGTACACCAGGAATCCCTCTACTTCCTGGAAATTGAACAACACACTTTTAAACAACAAATGGGTTGTGGATGAAATAAAGAATGAAATTGCAAAATTTCTAGAACTCAATGACAATGAGAACACATCATACCAAAACTTGTGGGACACAATGAAGGCAGTCCTTAGGGGGAAAAATCATAGCACTAAATGCCATCATAAGAAAAATAGAAAGATCCCAAATCAATAACCTGACCATTCACCTAAAAGCATTGGAAAGGCTAGAAGAAGCCAACCCAAAAATTTCCAGATGGAAAGAAATAATTAAAATCAGAGCAGAAATTAATGAATTGGAAACTAAGAGGACAATTAAGAAAATTGACGAAACAAAGAGCTGGTTCTTGAAAAAATTAACAAGATTGATACCCCTGGCCAATTTGATCAAGCAGAAAAAGAAACACTTCAAATCAACAAAATTAGAAATGAAAAGGAGAGATCACAACAGACATGAGCGAAATAGGAAGAGTTATTAGGACTTATTTTAAAAACCTCTACTCCATAAAACAGGAAAATATGGAGGAAATGGATGAATTTCTAGACACATACCACCTACCAAAGCTAAGCCCAGAGCAGATTAATTTCCTAAACAAACCCATCACACCCTTCGAGATAGAAGAGGTAATCAAACACCTCCCAAAAAGAAGAGTCCAAGACCAGATGGTTTCTCAGCAGAATTCTACCAAACCTTCATGGAAGAACTGAAACCAATTCTTCTCAAACTCTGCCACACAATAGGAGAACAGGGAGAGATCCCTAACTCTTTTTATGAAGCTAGTATCACCCTAATTCCAAAACCAGGAAGGGACGCCACAAGAAAGGAAAATTATAGGCCCATTTCTCTGATGAACATAGATGCAAAGATCCTGAACAAAATTCTTGCAAACCGAATTCAACAGTACATCAAAAGCATTATCCACCTTGATCAAGTAGGCTTCATCCCTGGAACGCAGGGTGGTTCAACATACGGAAATCTGTCAATGTAATACACCACATAAACAAGCTGAAACACAAAAACCACATGGTCATTTCGATAGATGCAGAAAAGGCCTTTGACAAAATACAACATCACTTCATGATCAAAACATTGGAGAGAATAGGTATGGGCGGCCCTTATCTCAACATAATAAAGGCTATATATAAAGCACCTAAAGCCAAAGTAATTCTTAATGGGGAGAGGCTGAAGGAATTCCCATTGAGGTCAGGAACAAGGCAGGGTGTCCCTCTCACCTCTGCTCTTCAACATAGTGCTAGAAGTATTAGCTCAAGCAATAAGACAGGAGAAAGAAATCAAAGGGATACAAATTGGAAAGGAAGAAGTTAAGTTAGCCCTATTCGCAGATGACATGATTCTATACATAAGTGACCTGAGAACTTCCATCCCAAAACTCTTAAAGGTGATTAGCGCCTTCAGCAAAGTAGCAGGATACAAAATCAATGCACAGAAATCAGTAGCCTTTTTGTATGCAAAGGACAAAGAGACAGAAAAAGAAATAACTAACATCGTCCCATTTTCAATTGCAACAAAGAAAATAAAATACCTTGGAATAACATTAACTAAGGAAGTGAAAGACCTATACAATGAAAACATAAAAACTCTCAAAAGGAAATTGAGGAGGTCCTACAAAAATGGAAAGACCTCCCATGCTCCTGGATTGGTAGAATTAACATTGTGAAAATGGCAATTTTACCAAAAGCACTTTATAGATTCAATGCAATGCCGATAAAAATCCCAACTTCCTTCTTCAATGAGATAGAAAAAGTATCTCAAAATTCATATGGAAAGGCAGAAGGCCTCGGATATCCAAGCTCATCCTCAGCAAAAGAAACACCTCTGGAGGCATCACCATACCTGATCTAAAGTTATACTACAAAGCCATTGTAATAAAAACAACCTGGTACTGGCACAAAAACAGGAATATAGACCAATGGAACAGAATTGAAGACCAGACTTTGGGTCAAGAAACTATAGCTACTTGATATTTGACAAAGGCCCTAGCAATGTAGAATGGAAAAAGGACAGCATCTTCAACAAATGGTGCTGGACAAACTGGACAACCATATGTAGGAAAATGAAACTCGACATACACATCTCTCCATGCACAAAAATTAAGTCCAAATGGATAAAAGACCTTAATATAAAACCAGAAACTCTGCTACTACTGGAAGAAAAATAGGAGGAACCTTCCATGATATAGGAGTGGGAAAAGATTTCCTGAACAAAACCTCAGCAGCTGAGGAAATTAAACAATCACTCAACCATTGGGATCTCATGAAGCTGAAAAGCTTTTTCACTGACAAAAATATAATAACCAAAGCCAGCAGAATACCCACAGAATGGGAGAAAATTTTCACCAGCTATACAACTGACAAAGGCCTAATTTCTAGAATCTACAAAGAACTCCAAAACCTAAACAATAAATCACCAATCAACCCACTCACAAAGTGGGGCAGAGAACTACACAGGGAGTTCTCAGAGGAAGAAATACAAATAGCAAACACACATTTAAGAAAATGTTCAACATCCCTAATCATCAGGGAAATGCAAATTAAAACAACAATGAGATTCCACCTTACCCCAGTAAGGATGGCTAACATTAAAAAAACAATGAAAACAAATGCTGGCGAGGCTGTGGAGAAATAGGAACAAGTCTTCACTGTTGGTGGGAATGTAAAATGGTTCAACCACTATGGACAGCTATATGGAGACTATTGAAAAGGATGGCCATAGACTTACCAGTGGATCCAGTTATTCCCTTATTGGGCATTTACCTAAAGGCCCCAAGCCTCAGATCAGAAACATTTGCTCAACCATGTTTATAGCTGCTCAATTCATAATAGCAAAGAGCTGGAATCAACCCAGGTGTCCATCACTAGATGAATGGATAACAAAGATGTGGTATATCTATACTATGGAATTCTACGTAGCAGTAAGGAAAGATGAAATAAGGAAATTTGAAAAAATGGTCAAACATGGAACAGATCATCCTCAGTGAGCTCACCCAAGCACAAAAAGATAATCGTCGCATGGTCTCATTTATCTGTCGCCCTTAATCGGATTCCACGTGACATGTGGCCAAACCTAATAAACACTCTGAGGACGAGACAAGAAGGAGGGTGGGATGGAGGGAGGGTAATGGTGGGAGGAATCAGAGTGTGGGAGGGAGGACAAGGGGATACAAATTGGGACCCAAAAGGGAAAAATAATACAAAACCCTTTACTCTGGACAACAGGCTAAAACAGTGATCCTTCAGCAGGCCTACGGAGGGAATACTCGAACCACAGGAACCTGGAGAGAACATGATGAAGGCCAACTTTAATCTTGTCCTGCTTCTCTTTCTCTTCTCTCTCTCCCTCCCCTCTCTCTCTCTCTCTCTCCCTCTCCTCTCTATACTCACTTTCTCTTTTACATTATATATCTTTTCCTCCCTCACCTTCCTAGGTGCAGACTTATAACTCCCAGTGCCAGCAAGGCGTTAACTTCCACAATGAGCTGTTGATCTGAAACACCTACAAGGTTTCCCAAAAAGACAGACTTCTGTCAGAGTACTTGGTGACCCACCAAAGGTTAATGGTAAGACCCTACTGTCGAAGACAGCATACGTGTGTAAGACCAAACACAGAGAGACCTGGCCAGAATCTGGAAGAAGGTCAGTCCCCAGACAGTTAGCGAGTCTAGTACCAGAGGGTGCTACGCATGAGCAACTGGGGAAAATGTCTGACATTGGTCCAAACAACTTGCAGTCTAAGATACCCAGCAGGAAACCATCTGACGTAATGCTCATACAAGTGCAGTAGTGGCAAACAGCCATGGGGGGTAACCAACTGTTCTTGATTTGGCTAATAGATCCACTCAGTGGAGTGGAACTCATTGCTGGAACTGGGAAATAAGTCAAAGCCATGTACAAAAAAATGAGCTCAGTCTCCAAGATCTAGTGGCCACCAAATGTGGGCTAGAAGAGAGCCAATGCATATAAAGTTCCCTCCAAAACATATATGGTCATCCCTTCTATCTAGTACTAACTTCTCTCTCCGTTGGAGAATTTGCTTATCTCTTTTCTGGTGGACAATGAACCTGAAGGGAGGAACAGCTAACCACACCTCACCAGCTAAAACCATAGAAAAACGCAGGGGAAGGGCAAGAATACAGCGCTCAAGGCGATCACAACACCAGAAAAAGGCTGAAGGAGATAAATACAGAGAACATCCAACTCCAGTCATTAGCCAGATATCCAGAGACACAGAGGCTCCCAAAACCTCATCAAGGAAGCAGAACTAAAATGACCCCAATGTGGCTCAGGGAAACTCGCGGAAGAGGGGGCGGAAAGATTGTTAGAGTCACAAGTTGGGGCATTATGCACAGAGACTGGGGCCTATCCACCAGAACTCTTGAGCAAACTCACAATGCATGATAAACATTCCCCATTGATGAGGGCCCCTTTGAAAGTGGGAGGAAGGGGAGGAGGACAATGGAACCAATACTATGAATGTAAAATCAGAATAATATAAATAAAAAATATATATATTGATTAAAAAAAATAAAGGATGTTAGCTTTTTAAACAACCATGGGCCAAAACTTAGTAAGAGGAGTAAGCCAACCAAAGGACCTAGGATAGAGGGGAGGATTGAGGACAGCCACGGGTGGGAAAAGAACCAACCAGATGTTTCTGTCATGCCTCTATTATTTTTTCTTTTCTCCAAGGATTCTCTGACCTTAGCCATACTATCCCTTGTGACACCTGTATGGTCAGTGTAAAAACAGCATTCTTCCCGTAAGGCAGCACATAGTCCCCCCTCCTTCAAAAGAAGGAGGTCGAGGAATTGGCGATTTTGAAGTACCACCTCAGATAAAGAGACTAAGGACTTTTCGAAAGCAGTAATTCCCCTTTCTAGGTTTTGAATGTCCTTATCTAGTTGGGAACGCAGGATTTCATATTGGGCATTTCCTTGTACGAGAGCAGCAATACCCGTGCCGGCGCCTGCGGCTCCAACACCTAGAAGCAAGGCAAGCGAAATAGCAGTGCCAGTAATGGGTTCACGTTTGGTCCTATGTGGATAGGGGAGAGAAGAAGCGAGGGAAGCGTCAAAGTCTGGAGCAGGACGATAGGAAATACGAGGGAAGAGTCGGACAGGGACACAGAACTGAGGGGAAGAGAGCAGGCGATCCACGGAAGCACAAGCTGTTAGGCTGTCGTGGCAGGCCCACCAATAGCCCTGGGGGAGGAGATAATAGGAACCAGTAAGAGAGGGATTAACAGAGACAGAGTTTTCACAAAGGGTAGGAGGCATGGAAGAATTGGAGAGGTTTGGGGTATGAAGACAGGTTCCAAGCCAAGGACATAGGGGATGGGGAGGGAAATGTTGGGGCATTGAGGCCAGGGGCAATGAGTATAATCAGTAGTTGTATTGAAAGGAAGTGGGAGGGATTGAGCCACGCCATCATAGAGAGGGAGTGAGGTATGGATGCAAAGCCAGCAAGACTGAGTAAGATTGGGAGAAGAGGAATTGAGTACATTAAAAGTGCCCTTGACCAAGTTAAGGACCAGGTCAGTAGTTGTCAGGGGTGGAGAAGGAGGAGGTGGGAGTGTAACCAGAGCCGGTGCGGGGAGGAGAGGAGGATATGACAGATGGAGGGACGGGGGTAACGGGGATGGGCACGCGAGGAGTGGAGAGTGGTAACAGGGAGAGTCTTCTGTAGCTTAATGGTAAAAAGGACCCCAACATGAGAGCCGCCATAGGCATGGGCGGCCCATTGAACGCCCGGGACCAGACGCCATATGGCTGTTGTTTGCCAGGGGCTGTAAAGGTAATAATTAGAGGGTGGCACCACCCAAAGGATGGAGAGGATACTTTGCAAGCCTGTTTTGGATTATCTTCATAGCGGGCAGCTCCTGGGGATGGGTATAGTTAGCTTTTAAGGTGATATAGTCCCAAGAAGATGAGGGGTTCCAATAAACGTCTCCAGTAGTTTCACATCCCCAGCTTGCACTAAAATAAGAGTCCACTCCTCCACATTTCCACGTGCGAACAGGGACGGTGATGGCCAGGGGGCAATATAGAGGAGAAAGACTGTAAGAAGGACCTCAGGTAAGAATTATAACATCCCCTTCACCATAAGAGTCGTGAAATCAATTTCAGGAGCAGTATGTTGTGTAAAGATGGTGCCAAGTCCCCAAGCGTTCGGGCTGCCGAGGGCCATTTTGCAGAGTTCTGGAGTTAGGGTCGGCCAAGGAATGGTCTGAGAAACTGTAGAGTGGGTCCAAATCACATCACCAACTTCACTGAGCACGGTCCAGGTGAAATTCATGGGTCGATGGTCGCGGTGATCAATCCAGCTGTTAGGAGCAAGAGGCCAACGAAGGCAGGGGCAGCCATAGTCCTGAAAAGAAAGGACAAAACCTCAGGGGCGGGAGCCCTCCTGGGAGAGGGTGAATTTTCAAGGGGTGAGGGTGGTGTCCATTGACGAACTAGACGTTCTGGGAGCCAACGAGGCCCATCATTTTGTTGATCATAAACGCCAAGCAGAGCCGCGTCCCCAAATGAGGACGGGATCGGGGCCATGCCACTGAGAAGTGAGGGGATCACGCCACCTAGCGAGGGCGTGAGTGGAGGCTGTGGTGGGATGAAAAAGGCGGTCAGCAGCTGATTTGCCAGAACTGTCAAGGCTTAAGAAATTAAGAACAAACAAAGCATGGGCCAAAATGTTTCGTGGGGTATTTTTTATACCATAAAAGGGCTGAGTTTTTAATTTATTAAGTGTAGCCTTAAGGGTTTGATTAGCCCTTTCCACAATGCCTTGCCCCTGGGGGTTATAGGGAATTCCAGTGACATGTTTTATCTGAAGCATAGAGCAAAAATTTTTGAAGGTATGGCTAGTGTATCCAGGACCATTGTCTGTTTTAATGATTTTTGGAGTTCCCAATGTAGGGACACATTGAAGAACGTGAGAGATGACATTTTTGAAGCTTCACCAGCGTGAGAGAGGCAAAAATGAAACCACTAAAGGTATCAATTGTAACATGAACATATTTAAGCTTCCCAAAGTCTGAGAAGTGAGTTACATCCATTTGCCATATTTCATTGGGAAGAAGACCTCGTGGGTTGACTCCCAGATGGCGAACTGGCAAGGAGACAGAGCAAGAGGGACAGGATTTAACTATTTCCCTAGCTTGAGCACGAGTGATCTTAAAGGCAAGGTGGAGGGTTTGAGAATTTAAATGATGCATATTGTGAGCCTGTTGTGCTGAGGAGGAGAGGGTCAGTTAGGGCTACGAGAGCAAGGCGGGTAGCAGCATCCGCGTCGGCATTGCCCTGCGTTAGAGGGCCTGGCAGGGAAGTATGAGCACGTAAGTGGCCTATATAGAAGGGATGAGACCGAGCACAAATGAGGTCCCGGAGGGAGCAGAATAGAGCAGAGGCATTAGTGGAAGGTTTGATATAGGGCGTTGTTTCCAGTAGGGGACCGACTTAGCAACATAAGCACTGTCAGTAAAGAGGTTGAAGGGCTGAGAAGGGAATTGTTTAAAAACTTCGAGGACAGCGCAAAGCTCCACCAATTGGTCAGAGGAATATTGGGTATGGAAAGAAGTTGGTTGTCCGTTTATCACGTAAGCAGCTGTACCATTAGCAGATCCATCAGTGAATATAGAAGGAGCATCCTTAATAGGGTCATAAGAAGTATTAAGGAGGAAAACAAAAGAGTGAATGTTGGCAAACTGAATAAGGGGGTCAGAAGGATAGTGATTGTCAATAATGCCCATAAAGGCAGAGAGTGCTACAGGCCAATCATCATTAGTCTGAAGCAGCCAGTTGAGTTGGTCAGGACCGTAAGGGAGGAGGATTGTATTTGGATCTTTGCCAAAATGTTGTGGGAGAGCTTGAGAGCCTTTATGAGCTGAGCGACCAGAAAGGGATAAGTGGCTATGACTTTAGTAGGAGAGGAAGAGAGGTGAACCCAAAGCAGGGGAGAGCCACGATTGTGGTGAGGGTGCCTTTGCTAAAATACACCAGTAGGTGTATGGGCAGTAGAGCAAACAATGAAAACCAGGGGAAGGGTATAATCTATCTGTTGGGCAGTCTGGAGGTTAATGGCCTTGTTTATCTCTTTCAAGGCAACAAGGGCCTGAGGGGTAAGTTGTCTAGGAGAGGTAGGGCTGGAGTCTCCATTTAAGATGTCATTGAGGGTAGAAGAACAGCAGTAGGAACCTTTAAATAGGGTCTAAGCCATTGAATGTCCCCAAGCAATTTCTGAAAGTCATTGAGAGTGGAGAGATGAGAGGTGAGGAGTTGAATTCGGGGAGTTAGTACCTGATGATTTTTGAGCTCATAGCCCAAATATAGATAAGGGTCGGCAGTTTGAACCTTATCAGGGGCAACTTGAAGCCCATATGATTGCAAATTAGATAGTAGGCACTGGAGGCAGGAGGAAAGCAGGTTTTGGTCACAGGCAGCTAAAAGAATGTCATCCATGTAATGAAGAATGTAGACAGACGGAAAGGTCTCCCTGAGGGGGTCAATGGCCATGGCCACAAACTTCTGGCAGAGGGTGGGGCTGTTAGCCATACCTTGGGGTAAAACCTTCCACTGAAAGCGAGGCATAGGGCCACGAAAATTTACTTGCGGGACGCTGAAGGCAAAGCAGGGCCTATCCTCAGGGTGTAGGGGGATGGTAAAAAAGCAATCTTTTAGATCAATAACTATTTTGAAGGAACCATATGGAATGGCTACCGGGGAAGGGAGTCCTGGTTGGAGTGCCCCCATGGGGATCATGGCTTTATTAACAGCTCTTAGGTCCTGTAGCAAGCGCCACTTGCCAGATTTTTTCCGAATGACAAAAATAGGGGAGTTCCAGGGGGAAGAGGAAGGCTCAATGTGGCCAGCGGCAAGTTGTTCCTGCACTAACAACATTGCAGCCTCTGTTTTTTCATGTGAAAGTGGCCATTGGTCAACCCATATAGGGCTTTGGGTTTTCCAAATAATTTTATCAGCATGGGGTGCAGGGATGGCAACGGCTGCTAGGGAAAAGAAGACTCAGGGGCATACCCAAGGCCAGATCGATCGAGTTTTTGGGGAGGAGAAATGGGCTCTGTTATGCCTTGTAAATTTTTTCCAAGTCCTTTCCCTGGAATAAAACCTTGACTAAGCATTTGGGAAGTGACAACACTATTGGGGCTACAGAGAACCATATTCATTTGTGAAAGAATGTCTCTTCCCACAAGTTGACAGGCAGGCCTGGACGAAAAAAGGGGGTGACTTGTCCTGAGTTACCCTCCTCGTCAGTCCAAGTAAGGATGCGAGAGTTTTGTTCGGGGTTATTGGATTGTCCAATGCCCTGTAAATGGGTATGAGAGGCAGTCAGGGGCCAGGACTTAGGCCAATGTTTGAGGGAGATTATGGTGGCATCAGCACCAGTATCTACAATTCCATCAAAAGGCTTGCCATCAAGAAGCAACCTTAAAGTAGGGCGATCCAGAGTAACAAAGTGCACCCAATAAGCGTCAGAAGAGCCAGGTTGATTGTTGTCACGATTTGGGGACATATAATTATTGTTAAGAAAAGTGAGGGGCAACAGAACAAGTTGGGCCACTTGATACCCAGGCAAAATTATATGGGTTCCTCTTTGGGAGGTGACTAAAACTTGGATGTTGCCGGCAAAATCATTATCTATAACTCCAGGAATTACTTGAATACCCTTGAGAGAAGCGCTAGCCTTGCCTAGGAGCAGGACAAACATGTTGGGGGCATAGGGCCGGAAACATTTGTTGCAATTACTTGAGGGCAAGTCTCAGGGGTTAATACTGTGCGGGAGGTGGCACAGAGGTCCAGTCCTGCGCTGCCTGCCATGGCACGCCAGAGGGTGGACACTGATTCTCGGTGGGTTGGAGGGAGGGACAAACCTGACCGCCCCAAGATTTGTCCGTGGAGTAGGGGCCTGGAGCTGGCCCGTTGGAAGTTTTCCCGAGACAGGAAGAGTTTTTTCCCTGAGAGGCCGACAGAGGCGGCCATGAATGTCAGTCCTGGAGTGACATTCAGAGGACCAATGTTTGCCCTTCTGGCAACGAGGACAGGGGTGTGGTAGGGGAGGGCAAAGAGAAGCAGAAAGCTGTTTAGGAGCAGTGCATTCACGAGAGAGGTGTCCGGGTTGTTTACAATTATTACATGTTTTTCGTACCTGAGTGAGGCCAGCAGAATGGAGAGCAGCTCCAATTGCTAAACCCATGGCGTGGGAGGAGCCCACACCTGCACATAACTTGATATAATCAGATATGGTCTCCCGCTTGTGAGAGCGGAGAATAGACTGACAAGCAGGATTAGCATTTTCAAAGGCCAAGTGTTTGATAAAAGGGCTGTTGGTTTCCCCAACGCCAAAAAGGCGCTCAGCAGTTTCATTAAGTCTACTAATAAAGTCACTGTACGGCTCTTCTGGACTCTGCCTAATATTGGGCAGGGAGGCGGTGGCGGCCCCTTTAGGGGGAAGGTGCCGCCAGGCGGCGAGGCCTGCCTGTTGTATTTGGGCTAAAAGTCCAGGGGGGTAGCGTGCTTGCCTTTCGTTGGAATCGTAGGGATGTTCCCCCAACAATTTTTGTTTTGTCAATTTTTAGAAACAGTCTTTTGTAAATTACGGCAAGCAAGGTCAGAGCAGTTTTCATTAAATTCAGTGCGCCATAGAACAAAATCTCCGCCGGACAAAGCCGCGCGAGCAAGGCGATACCAGTCATTAGGCGTAAGCCATTTGTCAGTATAACTTTCCAGAAGTGTAAGAGTAAAGGGAGCCCTGGGCCCATAATTGGAGACAGCCACTTTTAGCCACTCAAGAAACTTCAAATTAAGACTTTTATATTTAGGTGGGGGAACAGGCTCCGGAGCAGATTCATCTTCAGAATCAGAGGAGGCAGCATTCCCATCAGCTGGAGCAGCCGAGGGAGCAGGCTCATCATCAGAGTCGGCATCAGACGTGGCGGGAAGGGGAATAGAAGCGGGATCAGAGCGAGTTTGCGTGTGAGTAACAGGAAAAGCAAGAAGGACAGTATTGCGGGTGTGTGAGTCTGCTTTTATTCTGCGCTTACGGCTGTCAGAGGAAGAATTAGCAAAGGCAGCAAGTTCTTTTGTGACAGAATCAAGTTCCTGGAGAAGCTGTAGCTGAAGTTTTTATCCTGAAGTGCCCTACGGAGGTCAGAGACAGAAGCTAGCGTGGCAGATTGTAATTCTATGAGGGGTGAGTCAGCGAGAGGTTCAGCAGGCACAGAAGGAAGCAGGGTAGTGGAGCGGTCTAGGACAGGAGCGCAAAGTGGCGGACAATAGGGAGGAGGTGTTTTTAGAGGAGCTTTACCTGTGGGGCCTACATCAAGTAACGGGGAAGGGGGCCCAGCCTCAATATCCGTTAGGGAGGGATAAAGGTGACAGGAAGGCTTTTCAGAGGCAGGAGATTTAGGTCTCTCTTGAGCCTCATCTTCTCCCATATCAACAATGACAGAGGCGCAAGCAGAAGGGGGCCTAGAAGAGCGTTTAAGAGCAGCCTCTCCCTTATTGACAAGGACCTGTACAGCCATAGAATTATTGTGGACCTTAAGAACATCATTTATAAGATTCCAATAAGAGTAGGCCAAAACAGGGACTTCTAGGGGGCTGAAAGTATCATAATAATCGCACAAGCAATCTCCAACTCTTAACCAAGTTTTTGCTTTTATAGTCCCCTCCTTTGGGAACCAAGGACAAAGATCACCAATGTAACCTAAGAATATTTTTAAGTCTTTTCTTTTAACCCTAGTTCCTCGTACCTTGAGGGCTTGTTTTAGCCCAGTCACAAAAGAGCCCTCTTTTGAAAATGCTTGTCCCTTGGTAAAAAAACTTACCTCACCGTCCGGGTGTTCACGCGGATCTGTCTCACGGGCGGGCAACTCCGTGGCGATCACAAGCGGGCCAGTTTCTAACCCCTCTTGGGTTGCGGCAGCCTTGGTGCGGGATCCCCAATGGGCAGGTGGCAGACGGTGTTTCAGGCGATCCTGGGTTCGAGCTCTCACGTTGGGCGCCAATTGCCCCGGCCAGCGGGGCTTCAACGCGAGCAAGGACCCTAGAGAACCTGAAATGAAAGGGACAAGAGACACAAGGAACCGACAGCAAGACAAAAATCTGATCAAGCAGTGTATTTTTATTAATCTCAGGGTGCCACTTATACAGGAGAACAGGGAAGTTTGTCAGCAGCTCAGGTATTACTATAATTATGTTTCAACAGGACCAGGTCTCAGTCCCAAAACCATAAGATGTTCCACAGGATAAGACCCCAGCCCCAAAGCCATAAGATGTTTCGACAGGACAAGGTCCCAGCCACAAGGCATAAGATAACAACTTCCTCATTCTCTATGGGTTACAGTGTTCTTTCTCTGTGCATGGGTGACATTCCAGAAGAGACAACTTATCACAAGACAGAATCACTACTCAAGATAGAGGCACTTTTGGTTACCTAGTGCTCAATGGTTCCCGACAAAGGTTGAGTGCAGCAAGTTCAAACTTTCCTAGTTTGTGTAATCTAACAAGATGTACAAGTTAATGGATTCGCGTCATTTCTAAAGTGGTTTCTTTAGAAAACAAACATCTTCAGTACTGAGCACTGTATTGTGTGAAATAAGTTAATTCGGTTCTGGGAATCAGTTTCCTTTCTACGAGGATGGTTGAGTGCAGCAAGTTCAAACTTTCCTTGTTAATGTAATCTCAAAAGATGGCGAAGTTAGCACATTCACCTCATTTGTAAGGTAGTTTGATGAGAAAAGTAACATCTTTATTGCCGAACATTGTACTGTGTGAAATAAGCTCATTCGGATCTAGGAATCACTTGCTTTCCTACAAAGAAGGTTGAGTGCAGCAAGTTCAAACTTTCCTAGTTAATGTAATCTAAAAAGATGCACAACTTAGTAGATTGGCCTCATTTCTAAAGTAGTTTCTTTAGAAAAGAAACTTCTTCAGTACCGAACACTGTACTGTGTGAAATAAGTTAATTCGCTTCTAGGAATCAGTTTAATTTCTACGAAGATGGTTGAGTGCAGCAAGTTCAAACTTTCCTTGTTAATGTAATCTCAAAAGATGGCCAAGTTAGAATATTCGCCTCATTTGTAAAGTAGTTTGATGAGAAAAGTAACATCTTTATTGCCAAACATTGTACTGTGTGAAATAAGCTCATTCGGTTCTAGGAATCAGTTGTTTTCCTACAAAGAAGGTTGAGTGCAGCAAGTTCAAACTTTCCTTGTTAAAGTAATCTGAAAAGATGCACAACTTAGTAATTTGGCCTCATTTCTAAAGTAGTTTGTTTAGAAAACAAACTTCTTCAGTACCGAAAACTGTACTATGTGAAATGAGCTAGTTCGGTTCTAGGAATCAGCTGAATTTCTACGAAGAAGGTTGAGTGCAGCAAGTTCAAACTTTCCTAGTTTGTGTAATCTAACAAGTTGTACAAGTTAGTGGATTTGCGTCATTTCTAAAGTGGTTTCTTTAGAAAAACAACTTCAGTACTGAGCACAGTATTGTGTGAAATAAGTTAATTCGGTTCTAGGAATCAGTTTCCTTTCTACGAAGATGGTTGAGTGCAGCAAGTTCAAACTTTCCTTCTTAATGTAATCTAAAAAGATGGCCAAGTTAGCAGATTCACGTCATTTGTAAGGTAGTTTGTTGAGAAAAGTAACATCTTTATTGCCGAACATTGTACTGTGTGAAATAAGCTCATTCGGTTCTAGGAATCACTTGCTTTCCTACAAAGAAGATTGAGTGCAGCAAGTTCAAACTTTCCTTGGTAATGTAATCTAAAAAGATGCACAACTTACTAGATTGGCCTCATTTCTAAAGTAGTTTCTTTAGATAAGAAACATCTTCATTACCGAACACTGTACTGTGTGAAATAAGTGAATTCGCCTCTAGGAATCAGTTTAATTTCTATGAAGATGGTTGAGTGCAGCAAGTTCAAACTTTCCTACTTTGTGTAATCTAACAAGATGTACAAGTTAGTGTATTCCCCTCATTTCTAAAGTTTTTTCTTTAGAAAAGAAACATCTTCAGTACCGAACAGTGTACTGTGTGAAATAAGTGAATTCGCCTCTAGGAATCTGTTTAATTTCTACGAAGATGGTTGAGTGCAGCAAGTTCAAACTTTCCTTGTTAATGTAACCTGAAAAGATGCACAAGTTAGTAAATTGGCCTCATTTCTAAAGTAGTTTGTTTCGAAAACAAACATCTTCATTACCGAAAACTGCACTATGTGAAATGAGCTAGTTCGGTTCTAGGAATCACTTGCTTTCCTACGAAGAAGGTTGAGCGCAGCAAGTTCAAACTTTCCTAGTTTGTGTAATCTAACAAGATGTACAAGTTAGTGGATTCGCGTCGTTTCTAAAGTGTTTTCTTTAGAAAACAAACATCTTCAGTACTGAGCACTGTACTGTGTGAAATAAGTTAATTCGGTCTAGGAATCAGTTTCCTTTCTACGAAGATGGTTGAGTGCAGCAAGTTCAAACTTTCCTTGTTAATGTAATCTAAAAAGATGGCCAAGTTAGCAGATTAACCTCATTTGTAAGGTAGTTTGTTGAGAAAATTATCATCTTCATTGCGAACATTTATGCGTGTGTGAAATAAGCTCATTCGTTTCTAGGAATCACTTGCTTTCCTACAAAGAAGGTTGAATGCAGCAAGTTCAAACTTTCCTTGTTAATGTAATCTAAAGAGATGCACAACTTAGTAAATTGGCCTCATTTCTAAAGTAGTTTGTTTAGAAAACAAACATCTTCATTACCGAAAACTGTACTATGTGAAATGAGCTAGTTCTGTTCTAGGAATCACTTGCTTCAAATGCGAAGAAGGTTGAGTGCAGCAAGTTCAAACTTTCCTAGTTTGTGTAATCTAACAAGATGTACAAGTTAGTGTATTCAGGTCGTTTCTAAAGTGGTTTCTTCAGAAAAGAAACATCTTCAGTACTGAGCACTGTACTGTGTGAAATAAGTTAATTCGGTTCTAGGAAACAGTTTCCTTTCTACGAAGATGGTTGAGTGCAGCAAGTTCAAACTTTCCTTGTTAATGTAATCTCAAAAGAGGCCAAGTTAGAAGATTTGCCTCATTTGGAAAGTAGTTTGTTGAGAAAACAAACATCTTCATTGCCGAACATTGTACTGTGTGAAAAAAGCTCATTCGGTTCTAAAATTCAGTTGCTTTCCTACAAAGACGGTTGAGTGCAACAAGTTCAAACTTTCCTAGTTAATGTAGTCTAAAAAGGTGCACAACTTAGTAGATTGGGGTCATTTCTAAAGTAGTTTCTTTAGAAAAGAAACATCTTCAGTACCGAACACTGTACTGTGTGATATATGTTAATTCGCTTCTAGGAATCAGTTTAATTTCTACGAAGAAGGTTGAGTGGAGCAAGTTCAAAATTTCCTAGTTTGTGTAATCTAACAAGATGTACAAGCTACTGGATTCGCCTCATTTCGAAAGTAGTTTCTTTAGAAAAGAAACATCTTCAGTTCCGACCACTGTACTGTGGTAAATAAGTGAATTCGCTTCTAGGAATCAGTTTAATTTCTAAGAAGATGGTTGAGTGCAGCAAGTTCAAACTTTCCTTGTTAATGTAATCTCAAAAGAGGCCAAGTTAGAAGATTTGCCTCATTTGGAAAGTAGTTTGTTGAGAAAACAAACATCTTCATTGCCGAACATTGTACTGTGTGAAAAAAGCTCATTCGGTTCTAAAATTCAGTTGCTTTCCTACAAAGACGGTTGAGTGCAACAAGTTCAAACTTTCCTAGTTAATGTAGTCTAAAAAGGTGCACAACTTAGTAGATTGGGGTCATTTCTAAAGTAGTTTCTTTAGAAAAGAAACATCTTCAGTACCGAACACTGTACTGTGTGAAATAAGTTAATTCACTTCTAGGAATCAGTTTAATTTCTACGAAGAACGTTGAGTGCAGCAAGTTCAAACTTTCCAAATTTGTGTAATCTAACAAGATGTACAAGTCAGTGCATAAGCCTCATTTCTAAAGTAGTTTCTTTAGAAAAGAAACATCTTCAGTACTGAACACTGTACTGTGTGAAATAAGTGAATTCGCTTCTAGGAATCAGTTTAATTTCTACGATGATGGTTGAGTGCAGCAAGTTCAAACTTTCCTTGTTAATGTAATCTAAAAAGATGGCAAAGTTAGTAGATTCGCTTCATTTGTAAAGTAGTTTGTTGAGAAAACAAACATCTTCATTTCCATACATTGTACTGTGTGAAATAAGCTCATTCGGTGCTAGGAATCAGTTGCTTTCCTACAAAGAAGGTTGAGTGCAGGAAGTTCAAACTTTCTTTTTTTAATGTAATCTGAAAAGATGCACAACTTAGTAAATTGGCCTCATTTCTAAAGTAGTTTGTTTAGAAAACAAACATCTTCATTACCGAAAACTATACTATGTGAAATGAGCTGGTTCAGTTCTAGGAATCACTTGCTTTCCTACGAAGAATGTTGAGTGCAGCAAGTTCAAACTTTCCTAGTTTGTGTAATCTAACAAGATGTACAAGTTCGTGGACTCACGTCATTTCTAAAGGCGTTTCTTCAGAAAAGAAACATCTTCACTACTGAGCACTGTACTGTGTGAAATAAGTTAATTCGGTTCTAGGAAACAGTTTCCTTTCTACGAAGATGGTTGAGTGCAGCAAGTTCAAACTTTCTTTGTTAATGTAATCTAAAAAGATGGCCAAGTTAGCAGATTCACCTCATTTGTAAGTTAGTTTGTTGAGAAAAGTAACATATTTATTGCCGAACATTGTACTGTGTGAAATAAGCTCATTCGGTTCTAGGAATCACTTGCTTTCCTACAAAGAAGGTTGAGTGCAGCAAGTTCAAACTTTCCTTGTTAATGTAATCTAAAAATATGCACAATTTTTTAGATTGGCCTCATTTCTAAAGTAGTTTCTTTAGAAAAGAAACATCTTTCAGTACCGAACACTGTACTGTGTGAAATATGTTAATTCGCTTCTAGGAATCAGTTTAATTTCTAAGAAGAAGGTTGAGTGCAGCAAGTTCAAACTTTCCTAGTTTGTGTAATCTAACAAGATGTACAAGTTAGTGGATTCGCGTCTTTTCTAAAGTGGATTCTTTAGAAAACAAACATCTTCAGTACTGAGCACTGAACTTTGTGAAATAAGTTAATTCGGTTCTAGGAAACAGTTTCCTTTCTATGAAGATGGTTGAGTGCAGCAAGTTCAAACTTTCTTTGTTAATGTAATCTGAAAAGATTGCCAAGTTAGCAGATTCACCTCATTTGTAAGGTAGTTTGTTGAGAAAACTAACATCTTTATTGCCGAACATTGTACTGTGTGAAATAAGCTCATTCGGTTCTAGGAATCACTTGCTTTCCTACAAAGAAGGTTGAGTGCAGCAACTTCAAACTTTCCTAGTTTGTGTAATCCAAGAAGATGTACAAGTTAGTGGAATCGCCTCATTTCTGAAGTAGTTTCTTTAGAAAAGAAACATCTTCACTACCGAACAATGTAGTGTGTGAAATAAGTTAATTCGCTTCTAGGAATCAGTTTAATTTCTACGAAGACGGTTGAGTGTACCAAGTTCAAACTTTCCTTGTTAATGTAATGTAAAAAGATGCACAATTTATTATATTGGCCTCATTTCTAAAGTAGTTTCTTTAGAAAGGAAACATCTTCAGTACCGAACAGTGTACTGTGTGAAATAAGGTAATTCGCTTCTAGGAATCAGTTTAATTTCTACGAAGAATGTTGAGTGCAGCAAGTTGAAACTTTCCTAGTTTGTGTAATCTAACAAGATGTACAAGTTAGTGGATTCGCATCTTTTCTAAAGTGGTTTCTTTAGAAAACAAACATCTTTAGTACTGAGCATTGTACTGTGTGAAATATGTTAAGGCGGTTCTAGGAATCAGTTTCCTTTCTACGAAGATGGTTGAGTGCAGCAAGTTCAAACTTTCCTTCTTAATGTAATCTAAAAAGATGGCCAAGTTAGCAGATTCACCTCATTTGTAAGGTAGTTTGTTGAGAAAATTAACATCTTTATTACCGAACATTATACTGTGTGAAATAAGCCCATTCGGTTCTAGGAATCACTTGCTTTCCTACAAAGAAGGTTGAGTGCAGCAAGTTCAAACTTTCCTTGGTAATGTAATCTAAAAAGATGCACAACTTACTAGATTGGCCTGATTTCTCAAGTAGTTTCTTTAGAAAGAAACATCTTCATTACCGAACAATGTACTGTGTGAAATAAGTTAATTCGCTTCTAGGAATCAGTTTAATTTCTCCGAAGATGGTTGAGTGCAGCAAGTTCAAACTTTCCTTGTTAATGTAATCTCAAAAGATGGCCAGGTTAGAAGATTCGCCACATTTATAAAGTAGTTTGTTGAGAAAACAAACATCTTCATTGCCAAACATTGTACTGTGTGAAAAAAGCACATTCGATTCTAGAATTTCAATTGCTTTCCTACAAAGACGGTTGAGTGCAACAAGATCAATCTTTCCTAGTTAATGTAATCTAAAAAGATGCACAACTTAGTAGATTGGGCTCATTTCTAAAGTAGTTTCTTTAGAAAAGAACCATCTTCAGTACCGAACACTGTACTGTGTGAAATAAGTGAATTCTCTTCTAGGAATCAGTTTAATTTCTACGAGGAAGGTTGAGTGCAGCAAGTTCAAACTTTCCCAGTTTGTGTAATCTAACAACATGTGCAAGTTAGTGGATTCGCCTCAATTCTAAAGTAGTTTCTTTAGAAAAGAAACATCTTCAGTACCGAAAACTGTACTGTGTGAAATAAGTGAATTCGTTTCTAGGAATCAGTTTAATTTCTACGAAGATGGTTGAGTGCAGAAATTTCAAACTTTCCTAGTTTGTGTAATCTAACAAGATGTACAAGTTAGTGGATTCGCGTCTTTCCTAAAGTGGTTTCTTTAGAAAACAAACATCTTCAGTACTGAGCACTGTACTGTGTGCAATAAGTTAATTCGGTTCTAGGAATCAGTTTCCTTTCTACGAAGATGGTTGAATGCAGCAAGTTCAAACTTTCCTTGTGAATGTAATGTAAAAAGATTGCCAAGTTAGCAGATTCACTCATTTCTAAGGTAGTTGGTTGAGAAAATTAACATATTTATTCCCGAACATTGTACGCTGTTAAATAAGCTCATTCGTTTCTAGGAATCACTTGCTTTCCTACAAAGAAGGTTGAGTGCAACAAGTTCAAACTTTCCTTGTTAATGTAATCTAAAAAGATGCACAACTTAGTAGATTGGCCTCATTTCTAAATAGTTTCTTTAGAAATGAAACATCTTCATTACCGAACTCTGTACTATGTGAAATGAGCTAGTTCGGTTCTGGGAATCACTTGCTTTCCTACGAAGAAGGTTGAGTCCAGCAAGTTCAAACTTTCCTAGTTTGTGTAATCTAACAAGATGTACAAGTTAGTGGATACGCGTCGTTCCTAAAGTGGTTTCTTTAGAAAACAAACATCTTCAGTACTGAGCACTGTACTGTGTGAAATAAGTTAATTCGGTTCTAGGAATCAGTTTCCTTTCTACGAAGATGGTTGAGTGCAGCAAGTTCAAACTTTCCTTCTTCATGTAATCTCAAAAGATGGCCAAGTTAGAAGATTCGCCTCATTTGTAAAGTAAGTTGTTGAGAAAACAAACATCTTCATTGCCTAACATTGTACTGTGTGAAAAAAGCTCATTCGGTTCTAGAATACAGTTGCATTCCTACAAAGAAGGTTGAGTGCAACAAGTTCAAACTTTCCTTGTTAATGTAATCTAAAAAGATGCACAACTTAGTAGATTGGCCTCATTTATAAAGTAGTTTCTTTAGAAAGAAACATCTTCAGTACCAAACACTGTACTGTGTGAAATAAGTTAATTCGCTTCTAGGAATCAGTTTAATTTCTACGAAGAAGGTTGGGTGCAGCAAGTTCAAACTTTCCTAGTTTGTGTAATCTAACAAGATGTACAAATTAGTGGATTAGCCTCATTTCTAAAGTAGTTTCTTTAGAAAAGAAACATCTTCAGTACCGAACACTGTACTGTGTGAAATATCTGAATTCGCTTCTAGCAATCAGTTTAATTTCTACGAAGATGTTAGAGTGCAGCAAGTTCAAACTTTCCTTGTTAATGTAATCTAAAAAGATGGCCAAGTTAGAAGATTCGCCTCATTTGTAAAGTAGTTTGTTGAGAAAACAAACATCTTCATTGCCAAACATTGTACTGTGTGAAATAAGCTCATTCGGTTCTAGGTATCTGTTGCTTTCCTACAAAGGAGGTTGAGTGCAGCAAGTTCAAACTTTCCTTGTTAATGTAATCTGAAAAGATGCACAACTTAGTAAATTGGCCTCATTTCTAAAGTTGTTTGTTTAGAAAACAAACATCTTCATTTCCGAAACCTGTACTATGTGAAATGAGCTAGTTCGCTTCTAGGAATCACTTGCTTTCCTACGAAGAAGGTTGAGTGCAGCAAGTTCAAACGTTCCTAGTTTGTGTAATCCAACAAGATGTACAAGGTAGTGGATACGCGTCGTTCCTAAAGTGGTTTCTTTAGAAAACAAACATCTTCAGTACTGAGCACTGTACTGTGTGAAATAAGTTAATTCGGTTCTAGGAATCAGTTTCCTTTCTACGAAGAGGGTTGAGTGCAGCAAGTTCAAACTTTCCTTGTTAATGTAATCTAAAAAGATGGCCAAGTTAGGAGATTCACCTCATTTGTAAGGTAGTTTGCTGAGAAAATTAACATCTTTATTACCGAACATTGTACAGTGTGGAATAAGCTCATTCGGTTTTAGGAATCAGTTGCTTTCCTACAAAGGAGGTTGAGTGCAGCAAGTTCAAACTTTCCTTGTTACTGTAATCTGAAAAGATGCAAAACTTAGTAAATTGGCCTCATTTCTAAAGTAGTTTGTTTAGAAAACAAACATCTTCATTACCGAAAACTGTACTATGTGAAATGAGCTAGTTCGGTTCTAGGAATCACTTGCTTTCCTACGAAAAAGTTTGAGTGCATCAAGTTCAAACTTTGCTAGTTTGTGTAATCTAACAAGATGTACAAGTTAGTGGATTCACGTCTTTTCTAAAGTGGTTTCTTTAGAAAACAAAATTCTTCAGTACTGAGCAGTGTACTGTGTGCAATAAGTTAATTCGGTTCTAGGAATCAGTTTCCTTTCTATGAAGAAGGTTGAGTGCAGCAAGTTCAAACTTTCCTTGTTAATGTAACCTAAAAAGATGGCCAAGTTAGCAGATTCACGTCATTTGTAAGGTAGTTTGTTGAGAAAATTAACAACTTTATTCCCGAACGATCTACGGTGTGAAATAAGCTCATTCGTTTCTAGGAATCACTTGCTTTCCTACAAAGAAAGTTGAGTGCAACAAGTTCAAACTTTCCTTGTTAATGTAATCTCAAAAGATGGCCAAGTTAGAAGATTCGCCTCATTTGTAAAGTAGTTTGTTGAGAAAACAAACATCTTCATTGCCGAATATTGTACTGTGTGAAATAAGCTCATTCGGTTCTAGGAATCAGTTGCTTTCCTACAAAGGAGGTTGAGTGCAGCAAGTTCAAACTTTCCTTGTTAATGTAACCTAACAAGATGTACAAGTTAGTAAATTGGCCTCATTTCTAAAGTAGTTTGTTTGAGAAAACAAACATCTTCATTACCGAAAATTGTACTGTGTGAAATAAGCTAATTCGGTTCTAGGAATCACTTGCTTTCCTACAAAGAAGGTTGAGCGCAGCAAGTTCAAACTTTCCTAGTTTGTGTAATCTAACAAGATGTACAAGTTAGTAGATTTGCCTCATTTTCTAAAGTAGTTTCTTTAGAAAACAAACATCTTCATTACTGAACACTGTACTGTGTGAAATAAGTTAATTCGGTTCTAGGAATCAGTTTCCTTTCCTACAAAGATGGTTGAGTGCAGCAAGTTCAAACTTTCCTTGTTAATGTAATCTAAAAAGATGTACAAGTTAGTAGATTCACCTCATTTGTAAAGTAGTTTGTTGAGAAAAAAAACATCTTTATTCCCGAACATTGTACTGTGTGAAATAAGCTCATTCGTTTCTAGGAATCACTTGCTTTCCTACAAAGAAGGTTGAGTGCAGCAAGTTCAAACTTTCCTTGTTAATGTAATCTAAAAAGATGCACAACTGAGTAGATTGGCCTCATTTCTAAAGTAGTTTCTTTAGAAATGAAACATCTTCATTACCGAATACTGTACTGTGTGAAATAAGTTAATTCACTTCTAGGAATCAGTTTAATTTCTACGAAGTTGGTTGAGTGCAGCAAGTTCAAACTTTCCTTGTTAATGTAATCTCAAAAGATGGCCAAGTTAGAAGATTCGCCTCATTTGTAAAGTAGTTTGTTGAGAAAACAAACATCTTCATTGCCAAACATAGTACTGTGTGAAATAAGCTCATTCGGTTCTAGGAATCAGTTGCTTTCCTACAAAGGAGGTTGAGTGCAGCAAGTTCAAACTTTCCTTGTTAATGTAATCCGAAAAGATGCACAACTTAGTAAATTGGCATCATTTCTAAAGTAGTTTGTTGAGAAAACAAACATCTTCTTACCGAAAATTGTACTATGTGAAATGAGCTCAGTTGGTTCTAGGAATCACTTGCTTTCCTACAAAGAAGGTTGAGTGCAGCAAGTTCAAACTTTCCTAGTTTGTGTAATCTAACAAGATGTACCAGTTAGTGGATTGGCGTCTTTTCTAAAGTAGTTTCTTTAGAAAACAAACATCTTCAGTTGTGAACACTGTACTGTGTGAAATAAGCTAATTCGGTTCTAGGAATCACTTGCTTTCCTACAAAGAAGGTTGAGTGCAGCAAGTTCAAACATTCCTTTTTAATGTAATCTAACAAGATGTACAATTTATTAGATTGGCCTCATTTCTAAAGTAGTTTCTTGAGAAAACAAACATCTTCATTATCAAAAATAAAAATTGTACTGTGTGAAATAAGTTAATTGGCTTCTAGGAATCAGTTTAATTTCTACAAAGAAGGTTGAGTGCAGCAAGTTCAAACTTTCCTAGTTTGTGTAATCTAACAAGATGTACAAGTTAGTAGATTCGCCTCATTTCTAAAGTAGTTTCTTGAGAAAACAAACATCTTCAGTTCTTAACATTGTACTGTGTGAAATAAGCTAATTCGATTCTAGGAATCACTTGCTTTTCTACAAAGATGGTTGAGTGCAGCAAGTTCAAACTTTCCTTTTTTGTGTAATCAAAAAGATTTCAAAGTTAGTAGATTCGCCTCATTTGTAAAGTAGTTTGTTGAGAAAACAAACATCTTCATTGCCAAACATTGTACTGTGTGAAATAAGGTCATTTGGTTCTAGGAATCACTTGCTTTCCTACAAAGAAGGTTGAGTGCAGCAAGTTCAAACTTTCCTAGTTTTTGTAATCTAAAAAGATGTACAAGTTAGTAGATTGGCCTCATTTCTAAAGTAGTTTCTTGAGAAAACAAACATCTTCATTGCCGAACATTGTACTGTGTGAAATAAGCTAATTCGGTTCTAGGAATCACTTGCTTTCCTACAAAGAAGGTTGAGTGCAGCAAGTTCAAACTTTCCTAGTTTGTGTAATCTAACAAGATGTACAAGTTAGTAGATTCGCCTCATTTCTAAAGTAGTTTCTTGAGAAAACAAACATCTTCATTACCGAACATTGTACTGTGTGAAATAAGCTAATTCGGTTCTAGGAATCACTTTTTTCCTACAAAGAAGGTTGAGTGCAGCAAGTTCAAACTTTCCTAGTTTGTGTAATCTAACAAGATGTACAAGTTAGTAGATTCGCCTCATTTCTAAAGTAGTTTCTTGAGAAAACAAACATCTTTATTGCCAAACATTGTACTGTGTGAAATAAGCTAATTCGGTTCTAGGAATCACTTGCTTTCCTACAAAGAAGGTTGAGTGCAGCAAGTTCAAACTTTCCTAGTTTGTGTAATCTAACAAGATGTACAAGTTAGTAGATTGGCCTCATTTCTAAAGTAGTTTCTTGAGAAAACAAACATCTTCATTGCCGAACATTGTACTGTGTGAAATAAGTTAATTTGGTTCTAGGAATCACTTGCTTTCCTACAAAGAAGGTTGAGTGCAGCAAGTTCAAACTTTCCTAGTTTGTGTAATCTAACAAGATGTACAAGTTAGTAGATTCGCCTCATTTCTAAAGTAGTTTCTTGAGAAAACAAACATCTTCATTGCCGAACATTGTACTGTGTGAAATAAGCTAATTCGGTTCTAGGAATCACTTGCTTTCCTACAAAGAAGGTTGAGTGCAGCAAGTTCAAACTTTCCTAGTTTGTGTAATCTAACAAGATGTACAAGTTAGTAGATTCGCCTCATTTCTAAAGTAGTTTCTGAGAAAACAAACATCTTCATTGCCTAACATTGTACTGTGTGAAATAAGCTAATTCGGTTCTAGGAATCACTTGCTTTCCTACAAAGAAGGTTGAGTGCAGCAAGTTCAAACTTTCCTAGTTTGTGTAATCTAACAAGATGTACAAGTTAGTAGATTCGCCTCATTTCTAAAGTAGTTTCTTGAGAAAACAAACATCTTCATTGCCTAACATTGTACTGTGTGAAATAAGCTAATTCGGTTCTAGGAATCACTTGCTTTCCTACAAAGAAGGTTGAGTGCAGCAAGTTCAAACTTTCCTAGTTTGTGTAATCTAACAAGATGTACAAGTTAGTAGATTCGCCTCATTTCTAAAGTAGTTTCTTGAGAAAACAAACATCTTCATTGCCGAACATTGTACTGTGTGAAATAAGCTAATTCGGTTCTAGGAATCACTTGCTTTCCTACAAAGAAGGTTGAGTGCAGCAAGTTCAAACTTTCCTAGTTTGTGTAATCTAACAAGATGTACAAGTTAGTAGATTCGCCTCATTTCTAAAGTAGTTTCTTGAGAAAACAAACATCTTCATTGCCGAACATTGTACTGTGTGAAATAAGCTAATTCGGTTCTAGGAATCACTTGCTTTCCTACAAAGAAGGTTGAGTGCAGCAAGTTCAAACTTTCCTAGTTTGTGTAATCTAACAAGATGTACAAGTTAGTAGATTCGCCTCATTTCTAAAGTAGTTTCTTGAGAAAACAAACATCTTCATTGCCGAACATTGTACTGTGTGAAATAAGCTAATTGTTCTAGGAATCACTTGCTTTCCTACAAAGAAGGTTGAGTGCAGCAAGTTCAAACTTTCCTAGTTTGTGTAATCTAACAAGATGTACAAGTTAGTAGATTCGCCTCATTTCTAAAGTAGTTTCTTGAGAAAACAAACATCTTCATTGCCTAACATTGTACTGTGTGAAATAAGCTAATTCGGTTCTAGGAATCACTTGCTTTCCTACAAAGAAGGTTGAGTGCAGCAAGTTCAAACTTTCCTAGTTTGTGTAATCTAACAAGATGTACAAGTTAGTAGATTCGCCTCATTTCTAAAGTAGTTTCTTGAGAAAACAAACATCTTCATTGCCTAACATTGTACTGTGTGAAATAAGCTAATTTGTTCTAGGAATCACTTGCTTTCCTACAAAGAAGGTTGAGTGCAGCAAGTTCAAACTTTCCTAGTTTGTGTAATCTAACAAGATGTACAAGTTAGTAGATTGGCCTCATTTCTAAAGTAGTTTCTTGAGAAAACAAACATCTTCATTGCCGAACATTGTACTGTGTGAAATAAGCTAATTGGGTTCTAGGAATCACTTGCTTTCCTACAAAGAAGGTTGAGTGCAGCAAGTTCAAACTTTCCTAGTTTGTGTAATCTAACAAGATGTACAAGTTAGTAGATTCGCCTCATTTCTAAAGTAGTTTCTTGAGAAAACAAACATCTTCATTGCCTAACATTGTACTGTGTGAAATAAGCTAATTAGGTTCTAGGAATCACTTGCTTTCCTACAAAGAAGTTTGAGTGCAGCAAGTTCAAACTTTCCTAGTTTGTGTAATCTAACAAGATGTACAAGTTAGTAGATTCGCCTCATTTCTAAAGTAGTTTTTGAGAAAACAAACATCTTCATTGCCTAACGTTGTACTGTGTGAAATAAGCTAATTCGGTTCTAGGAATCACTTGCTTTCCTACAAAGAAGGTTGAGTGCAGCAAGTTCAAACTTTCCTAGTTTGTGTAATCTAACAAGATGTACAAGTTAGTAGATTCGCCTCATTTCTAAAGTAGTTTCTTGAGAAAACAAACATCTTCATTGCCGAACATTGTACTGTGTGAAATAAGCTAATTCGGTTCTAGGAATCACTTGCTTTCCTACAAAGAAGGTTGAGTGCAGCAAGTTCAAACTTTCCTAGTTTGTGTAATCTAACAAGATGTACAAGTTAGTAGATTCGCCTCATTTCTAAAGTAGTTTCTTGAGAAAACAAACATCTTCATTGCCTAACATTGTACTGTGTGAAATAAGCTAATTGTTCTAGGAATCACTTGCTTTCCTACAAAGAAGGTTGAGTGCAGCAAGTTCAAACTTTCCTAGTTTGTGTAATCTAACAAGATGTACAAGTTAGTAGATTCGCCTCATTTCTAAAGTAGTTTCTTGAGAAAACAAACATCTTCAGTACTGAACACTGTACTGTGTGAAATAAGTTAATTCGGTTCTAGGAATCACTTGCTTTCCTACAAAGAAGGTTGAGTGCAGCAAGTTCAAACTTTCCTAGTTTGTGTAATCTAACAAGATGTACAAGTTAGTAGATTCGCCTCATTTCTAAAGTAGTTTCTTGAGAAAACAAACATCTTCATTGCCGAACATTGTACTGTGTGAAATAAGCTAATTCGGTTCTAGGAATCACTTGCTTTCCTACAAAGAAGGTTGAGTGCAGCAAGTTCAAACTTTCCTAGTTTGTGTAATCTAACAAGATGTACAAGTTAGTAGATTGGCCTCATTTCTAAAGTAGTTTGTTGAGAAAACAAACATCTTCATTGCCTAACATTGTACTGTGTGAAATAAGCTAATTCGGTTCTAGGAATCACTTGCTTTCCTACAAAGAAGGTTGAGTGCAGCAAGTTCAAACTTTCCTAGTTTGTGTAATCTAACAAGATGTACAAGTTAGTAGATTCGCCGCATTTCTAAAGTAGTTTCGTGAGAAAACAAACATCTTCATACTGAACATTGTACTGTGAAATAAGCTAATTGGTTCTAGGAATCACTTGCTTTCCTACAAAGAAGGTTGAGCAGCAAGTTCAAACTTTCCTAGTTGTGTAATCTAACAAGATGTACAAGTTAGTAGATTCGCCTCATTTCTAAAGTAGTTTCTTGAGAAAACAAACATCTTTATTGCCTAACATTGTACTGTGTGAAATAAGCTAATTCGGTTCTAGGAATCACTTGCTTTCCTACAAAGAAGGTTGAGTGCAGCAAGTTCAAACTTTCCTAGTTTGTGTAATCTAACAAGATGTACAAGTTAGTAGATTCGCCTCATTTCTAAAGTAGTTTCTTGAGAAAACAAACATCTTCATTGCCAACATTGTACTGTGTGAAATAAGCTCATTCGGTTCTAGGAATCAGTTGCTTTCCTACAAAGGAGGTTGAGTGCAGCAAGTTCAAACTTTCCTTGTTAATGTAACCTAAAAGATGCACAAGTTAGTAAATTGGCCTCATTTCTAAAGTAGTTTGTTGAGAAAACAAACATCTTCATTTGCTAAAATTGTACTGTGTGAAATGAGCTAGTTCGGTTCTAGGAATCACTAGCTTTCCTACGAAGAAGGTTGAGCGCAGCAAGTTCAAACTTTCCTAGTTTGTGTAATCTAACAAGATGTACAAGTTAGTGGATTCGCATCATTTCTAAAGTGGTTTCTTTAGAAAACAAACATCTTCAGTACTGAGCATTGTACTGTGTGAAATAAGTTAATCGGGTTCTAGGAATCAGTTTCCTTTCTACAAAGATGGTTGAGTGCAGCAAGTTCAAACTTTCCTTGTTAATGCAATCTAAAAAGATGGCCAAGTTTGCAGATTCACCTCATTTGTAAGGTAGTTTGTTGAGAAAATTAACATCTTTATTCCCGAACATTGTACGGTGTGAAATAAGCTCATTCGTTTCTAGGAATCACTGGCTTTCCTACAAAGAAGGTTGAATGCAACAAGTTCAAACTTTCCTGGTTAATGTAATCTAAAAAGATGCACAACTTAGTAGATTGGCCTCATTTCTAAAGTAGTTTCTTTAGAAATGAAACATCTTCATTAATGAACACTGTACTGTGTGAAATAAGTTAATTCACTTCTAGGAATCAGTTTAATTTCTACGAAGATGGTTGAGTGCAGCAAGTTCAAACTCTCCTTGTTAATGTAATCTCAAAAGATGGCCAAGTTAGAAGATTCGCCTCATTTGTAAAGTAGTTTGTTGAGAAAACAAACATCTTCATTGCCAAACATTGTACTATGTGAAATAAGCTCATTCGGTTCTAGGAATCAGTTGCTTTCCTACAAAGGAGGTTGAATGCAGCAAGTTCAAACTTTCCTTGTTAATGTAATCTGAAAAGATGCACAACTTAGTAAATTGGCATCATTTCTAAAGTAGTTTGTTTAGAAAACAAACATCTTCTTACCGAAAACTGTACTATGTGAAATGAGCTAGTTCGGTTCTAGGAATCACTTGCTTTCCTACGAAGAAGGTTGAGTGCAGCAAGTTCAAACTTTCCTAGTTTGTGTAATCTAACAAGATGTACCAGTTAGTGGATTGGCGTCTTTTCTAAAGTGGTTTCTTTAGAAAACAAACATCTTCAGTTGTGAGCACTGTACTGTGTGAAATAAGCTCATTCGGTTCTAGGAATCACTTGCTATCCTACAAAGAATGTGGAGTGCAGCAAGTTCAAACATTCCTTTTTAATGTAATCTAAAAAGATGCACAATTTATTAGATTGGCCTCATTTCTAAAGTAGTTTCTTTGGAAAAGAAACATCTTCAGTACCAAAAAACTGTACTGTGTGAAATAAGTTAATTGGCTTCTAGGAATCAGTTTAATTTCTACGGAGAAGGTTGAGTGCAGCAAGTACAAACTTTCCTAGTTTGTGTAATCTAACAAGATGTACAAGATAGTGGATTCGGCTCATTTCTAAAGTTGTTTCTTTAGAAAAGAAACATCTTCAGTTCTTAACACTGTACTGTGTGAAATAAGTGAATTCGATTCTAGGAATCAGTTTAATTTCTACAAAGATGGTTGAGTCCAGCAAGGTCAAACTTTCCTTTTTAATGTAATCAAAAAAGATTTCAAAGTTAGTAGATTCGCCTCATTTGTAAAGTAGTTTGTTGAGAAAACAAACGTCTTCATTTCCAAACATTGTACTGTGTGAAATAAGGTCATTTGGTTCTAGGAATCAGTTGCTTTCCTACAGAGAAGGTTGAGTGCAGCAAGTTCAAATTTTCCTTGTTCATGTAATCTAAAAAGATGCATAACTTAGTAAATTGGCCTCATTTCTAAAGTAGTTTGTTTAGAAAACAAACATCTTCATTACCGAAAACTATACTATGTGAAATGAGCTAGTTCGGTTCTAGGAATCACTTGCTTTCCTACGAAGAAGGTTGAGTGCAGCAAGTTCAAACTTTCCTAGTTTGTGTAATCCAAGAAGATGTACAAGTTAGTGGATTAGCGTCTTTTCTAAAGTGGTTTCTTTAGAAAACAAACATCTTCAGTACTGAGCACTGTACTGTGTGAAATAAGTTAATTCGGTTCTAGGAATCAGTTTCCTTTCTGCGAAGATGGTTGAGTGCAGCAAGTTCAAAGTTTCCTTGTTAATGTAATATGAAAAGATGGCCAAGTTAGCAGATTCACCTCATTTGTAAGGTAGTTTGTTGAGAAAAGTAACATATTTATTGCCAAACATTGTACTGTGTGAAATAAGCTCATTCGGTTCTAGGAATCACTTGCTTTCCGACAAAGAATGTTGAGTGCAGCAAGTTCAAACATTCCTTGTTAATGTAATCTAAAAAGATGCACAATTTATTAGAGTGGCCTCATTTCTAAAGTAGTTTCTTTAGAAAAGAAACATCTTTAGTACCGAACACTGTATTGTGTGAAATAAGTTAATTTGCTTCTAGGAATCTGCTCCATTTCTACGAAGAAGGTTGAGTGCAGCAAGTTCAAACTTTCCTAGTTTGTGTAATCTAACAAGATGTACAAGTTAGTGGATTCGCCTCATTTCTAAAGTAGTTTCTTTAGAAAAGAAACATCTTCAGTTCCGAACCCTGTACTGTGTGAAATAAGTGAATTCGCTTCTAGGAATCAGTTTAATTTCTACGAAGATGGTTGAGTGCAGCAAGTTCAAACTTTCCTTGTTAATGTAATCTAAAAAGATGCACAACTTAGTAGATTGGCCTCATTTCTAAAGTAGTTTCTTTAGAAAAGAAACATCTTCAGTACCGAACACTGTACTGTGTGAAATAAGTTAATGCTTTTCTAGGAATCAGTTTAATTTCTACGAAGATGGTTGAGTGCAGCAAGTTCAAACTTTCCATGCTAATGTAATCTCAAAAGATGGCCTAGTTAGTAGATTCACTGAATTTGTAA
The DNA here is from genome assembly GCA_036365145.1 of Orientallactaga sibirica. Classification (NCBI taxonomy): domain Eukaryota; kingdom Metazoa; phylum Chordata; class Mammalia; order Rodentia; family Dipodidae; genus Orientallactaga; species Orientallactaga sibirica. The sequence continues at coordinate 518,273 of JAEOAD010001368.1, forward strand.
AGTACTTTGTTGAGAAAAGAAACATCTTCATTGCCAAACATTGTACTGTGTGAAATAAGCTCATTCGTTTCTAGGAATCAGTTGCTTTCCTACAAAGGAGGTTGAGTGCAGCAAGTTCAAACTCTCCATGTTAATGTAATCTGAAAAGATGCACAACTTAGTAAATTGGCCTCTTTTATAAAGTAGTTTGTTTATTAAACAAACATCTTCATGACCGAAAACTGTACTATGTGAAATGAGCTAGTTCGGTTCTAGGAATCACTTGCTTTCCTACGAAGAAGGTTGAGTGCAGCAAGTTCAAATAATCCTTGTTAATGTAATCTAAAAAATGCACAACTTAGTACATTGGCCTCATTTCTAAAGTAGTTTCTTTAGAGAAGAAACATCTTCATTACCGAACACTACTGTGTGAAATAAGTGAATTCGCTTCTAGGAATCAGTTTAATTAATACGAAGATGGTTGTGTGCAGCAAGTTAAAACTTTCCTTGTTAATGTAATGTAAAAAGATGCACAATTTATTAGATTGGCCTCATTTCTAAAGTAGTTTCTTTAGAAAAGAAACATCTTCAGTACCGAACACTGTACTGTGTGAAATAAGTTAATTTGCTTCTAGGAATCAGTTTAATTTCTACGAAGATGGTTGAGTGTAGGAAGTTCAAACTTTCCTTGTTAATGTAATCTAAAAAGATGGCCAAGTTAGCAGGTACACCTCATTTGTAAGGTAGTTTGTTTCGAAAAGTAATATCTTTATTGCCGAACATTGTACTGTGTGAAATAAGCTCATTCGTTTCTAGGAATCACTTGCTTTCCTCCAAAGAAGGTTCAGTGCAGCAAGTTCAATATTTCCTTGTTAATGTAATCTAAAAAGATGCACAACTTAGTAGATTGGCCTCATTTCTAAAGTAGTTTCTTTTAGAAAAGAAACATCTTCAGTACCTAACACTGTATTGTGTGAAATAAGTTAGTCGTTTCTAGGAATCAGTTTAATTTCTACGAAGATGGTTGAGTGCAGCAAGTTCAAACTTTCCTTGTTAATGTAATCTCAAAGGATGACCAAGTTAGTAGATTCGCTTCATTTGTAAAGTAGTTTGTTGAGAAAACAAACATCTTCATTGCCAAACATTGTACTGTGTGAAATAAGCTCATTCGGTTCTAGGAATCAGTTGCATTCATACAAAGGAGGTTGAGTGCAGCAAGTTCAAACTTTCCTTGTTAACGTAATCTAAAAGATGCACAACTTAGTAAATTGGCCTCATTTCTAAAGTAGTTTGTTTAGAAAACAAACATCTTCATTACCGAAAACTGTACTATGTGAAATGAGCTAGTTCGGTTCTAGGAATCACTTGCTTTCCTACGAAGAAGGTTGAGTGCAGCAAGTTCAAACTTTCCTAGTTTGTGTAATCTAACAAGATGTACAAGTTAGTGGATTCGCGTCTTTTCTAAAGTGGTTTCTGTAGAAAACAAACATCTTCAGTTCTGAGCACTGTACTGTGTGACATAAGTGAATTCGGTTCTAGGACTCAGTTTCCTTTCTACGAAGATGGTTGAGTGCAGCAAGTTCAAACTTTCCTTGTTAATGTAATCTAAAAAGATGGCCAAGTTAGCAGATTCACCTCATTTGTAAGGTAGTTTGTTGAGAAAATTAACATCTTTATTGCTGAACATTGTACTGTGTGAAATAAGCTCATTCGGTTCTAGGAATCACTTGCTTTCCTACAAAGAAGGTTGAGTGCAGCAAGTTCAAACTTTAATTGGTAATGTAATGTAAAAAGATGCACAACTTAGTAGATTGACCTCATTTCTAAAGTAGTTTCTTTAGAAAAGAAACATCTTCATTACCGAAAAGTGTACTATGTGAAATGAGCTAGTTCAGTTCTAGGAATCACTTGCTTTCCTACGAAGATGGTTGAGTGCAGGAAGTTCAAACTTTCCTAGTTTGTGTAATCTAAGAAGAGGTACAAGTTAGTTTCGTCCCACTTCCTGCTCCCCGTCCAGAGCCCCTGGGCACGCCAATACAGTTAGGCGCCCGGGTCCACAGATTGAGACAGTTTCGTCCCACTTCCTGCTCCCCGGCCAGAGCCCCTGGGTGCGCCAATACAGTTAGGCGCATGGGTCCACAGAGTGAGACAGTTTCGTCCCACTTCCTGATCCCGGCCAGAAGCCCAGGGGCGTGACAATAGTTAGGTGTCTGGGGCTGTGGATCCAACGAGTGAGACAGATTTGTCCCACTTCCTGCTCCCTGGCCAGAGCCCCTGAGCTTGCCATTGCAGCCAGGTGCTTGGGTCTGTGGATCCACTGAGCAAGACATATTTGTCCCACTTCTGGCTCCCTGGTCAGAGCCCCGGCGCACCATCGCAGGCAGGTGCCCTGGGCCTGTGGAGCCATATCACCTGCCTGGAACCTGTGCAGCCACACTGCAGGTCAAGCCCCACCCATTCCCTGTGCCATCATAAGACAGATCCCACTGAGCCAGTGTCTCTGAACTGGTGTGATGCGCAGATCACAGCGAAAAAGGAAGAGCATGAAAAACCAGATACAAATAAATCAAGCTACACTATCCAGTCCTACAATGGATGTCTCGAAGCAAATCATAGAAGAGACATTAGAATCAGAACCCCAAAATGAAGAGACAAGCTATGCAACCCTGGCCAAGCAAATAGCACAACTCTCAGAAAGTCAACAAAGAGCCAATAATTGTATGAATGTTATCCTTGCTAGATTAGACCTAATAGAAAGGAACCAGGAAGGGTTCCAAAAACAGTTAAATGAGCTGAAGTAGAGTGAAAAAAAAGAAGTCCTCAATAACCAGATGGCTAAGTTCAATGAAGACATAAAAAAATGCAAGGATGAACTCCAAGAAGCATTAAGAAGGTCAGAAAATGACGTGAAAAGGGAACTAGACAGAGGGATGGAAACTATACATAATAAAACAGTAGAAAATATGAACCAAATAGAACAAACCCAAAACTCTATAGAAGCTCTTAAGAATAGAGTCAGCCAAGTAGAGGATAGAAACTCAGAACTGGAAGACAAAACAGAAGAAACAGTTCGTGAGTCCAGAAACTTCAACAAGTTCAAAAATTATTGTGAACAGAACATGAGGGAAATGTGGGATACCCTGAAGCGTCCAAACATTAGGATCATGGGCATACCAGAGGGGGAAGAAACACAGACTAAAGGAATGGAAAGCTTATTCAACAAAATAATTGAAGAAAACTTTCCCACTCTCTCAAGAGAAAATCCCATCAAGCTACAAGAAGCTACAAGAACTCCAAACAGACTGGACCAAAGGAGAAATTCTCTGAGACACATTATCTTTAAGACTCTAAACATCAAGCACAAAGAGAAAATCCTAAAAGCAGCCAGGGAAAAACAACACATTACATATAAAGGGAACCCCATTAGAATTACCTCAGATTTCTCAATGGAAACCCTAAAAGCCAGAAGGGCCTGGAATGGAACACTGCAAACTCTAAGAACCCATGGTTTCCAGCCACAACTACTCTATCCAGCAAAAGTATCCTCATAATAGATGGTCAAAGAAAAATATTCCATGATAAAACTCATCTCTACAAAATATATGAACACAAAGCCAAACCTACAGAAAGTACTTCAGGGAATTCTTCACACAGAAGAAACAAATAACCAATCTCAAGAGCCCTCAAGAAGCAGTCCACATTAACCCCTTACCCCTCCAAAAAAACCCACAATGACCACAACCCACTACAATATGGCTGGTATTAAATCAAACCTCAAACTAATATCTCTGAACATTAATGGCCTCAATTCACCCATCAAAAGACATAAGCTAACAGGGTGGATCAGAAAACTGGACCCCTCAATCTGCTGTCTTCAAGAAACCCACCTCACCACTAAAGACAGACACCTCCTTAGGGTGAAAGGGTGGAAAATGATATTCCAAGCAAACACAAACACAAAAAAAGCAGGCGTAGCTATACTTATGTCAGATAAAATAGACTTCAAACCAAAATTAACCAAAAAAGACAAAGAAGGCCACTTCTTACTTATCAAGGGAACAATCCAACAAGAGGACATCCCAATCATCAATATTTATGCACCAAACACAGGTGCACCACAATTCATAAAGCAAAATCTACTTGGCAACAAAACAGAAATAAACACCAACACCATCATAGTCGGGGACTTCAATACTCCACTATCAACAATGGATAGATCATCCAAACAGACAATTAATAGAGAAGTAAGAGAGCTCAACAACACCATAGAGCAACTAGACCTAACAGACGTATATAGAACATTCCACCCAAAATCTACAGATTACACATTCTTCTCAGCAGCACATGGAACCTTCTCTAAAATAGATCATGTACTAGGCCACAAAGCCTGCCTCCACACTTTCAAGAAAATTGATGTAATTTCCTGCATGATATCAGACCACAATGCTGTAATGCTAGAAATTAACAACAAAAAAGTACACCAGGAATCCCTCTACCTCCTGGAAATTGAACAACACACTTTTAAACAACAAATGGGTTGTGGATGAAATAAAAAATGAAATTGCAAAATTTCTAGAACTCAATGACAATGAGAACACATCATACCAAAACTTGTGGGACACAATGAAGGCAGTCCTTAGGGGAAAAATCATAGCACTAAATGCCATCATAAGAAAAATAGAAAGATCCCAAATCAATAACCTGACCATTCACCTAAAAGCATTGGAAAGGCTAGAAGAAGCCAACCCAAAAATTTCCAGACGGAAAGAAATAATTAAAATCAGAGCAGAAATTAATGAATTGGAAACTAAGAGGACAATTAAGAAAATTGACGAAACAAAGAGCTGGTTCTTCGAAAAATTAACAAGATTGATACACCCCTGGCCAATTTGATCAAGCAGAAAAAGAAACACTTCAAATCAACAAAATTAGAAATGAAAAGGGAGAGATCACAACAGACATGAGCGAAATAGGAAGAGTTATTAGGACTTATTTTAAAACCTCTACTCCATAAAACAGGAAAATATGGAGGAAATGGATGAATTTCTAGACACATACCACCTACCAAAGCTAAGCCCAGAGCAGATTAATTTCCTAAACAAACCCATCACACCCTTCGAGATAGAAGAGGTAATCAAACACCTCCCCCAAAAAAGAGTCCAGGACCAGATGGTTTCTCAGCAGAATTCTACCAAACCTTCAATGAAGAACTGAAACCAATTCTTCTCAAACTCTGCCACACAATAGGAGAACAGGGAGAGATCCCTAACTCTTTTTATGAAGCTAGTATCACCCTAATTCCAAAACCAGGAAGGGACGCCACAAGAAAGGAAAATTATAGGCCCATTTCTCTGATGAACATAGATGCAAAGATCCTGAACAAAATTCTTGCAAACCGAATTCAACAGTACATCAAAAGCATTATCCACCTTGATCAAGTAGGCTTCATCCCTGGAACGCAGGGGTGGTTCAACATACGGAAATCTGTCAATGTAATACACCACATAAACAAGCTGAAACACAAAAACCACATGGTCATTTCTGATAGATGCAGAAAAGGCCTTTGACAAAATACAACATCACTTCATGATCAAAACATTGGAGAGAATAGGTATGGGCGGCCCTTATCTCAACATAATAAAGGCTATATATAAAGCACCTAAAGCCAAAGTAATTCTTAATGGGGAGAGGCTGAAGGAATTCCCATTGAGGTCAGGAACAAGGCAGGGGTGTCCACTCACCTCTGCTCTTCAACATAGTGCTAGAAGTATTAGCTCAAGCAATAAGACAGGAGAAAGAAATCAAAGGGATACAAATTGGAAAGGGAAGAAGTTAAGTTAGCCCTATTCGCAGATGACATGATTCTATACATAAGTGACCTGAGAACTTCCATCCCAAAACTCTTAAAGGTGATTAGTGCCTTCAGCAAAGTAGCAGGATACAAAATCAATGCACAGAAATCAGTAGCCTTTTTGTATGCAAAGGACAAAGAGACAGAAAAAGAAATAACTAACATCGTCCCATTTTCAATTGCAACAAAGAAAATAAAATACCTTGGAATAACATTAACTAAGGAAGTGAAAGACCTATACAATGAAAACATAAAAACTCTCAAAAAGGAAATTGAGGAGGTCCTACAAAAATGGAAAGACCTCCCATGCTCCTGGATTGGTAGAATTAACATTGTGAAATGGCAATTTTACCAAAAGCACTTTATAGATTCAATGCAATGCCGATAAAAATCCCAACTTCCTTCTTCAATGAGATAGAAAAAGTATCTCAAAATTCATATGGAAAGGCAGAAGGCCTCGGATATCCAAGCTCATCCTCAGCAAAAGAAACACCTCTGGAGGCATCACCATACCTGATCTAAAGTTATACTACAAAGCCATTGTAATAAAAACAACCTGGTACTGGCACAAAAACAGGAATATAGACCAATGGAACAGAATTGAAGACCCAGACTTTGGGTCAAGAAACTATAGCTACTTGATATTTGACAAAGGCCCTAGCAATGTAGAATGGAAAAAGGACAGCATCTTCAACAAATGGTGCTGGACAAACTGGACAACCATATGTAGGAAAATGAAACTCGACATACACATCTCTCCATGCACAAAAATTAAGTCCAAATGGATAAAAGACCTTAATATAAAAAACCAGAAACTCTGCTACTACTGGAAGAAAAATAGGAGGAACCTTCCATGATATAGGAGTGGGAAAAGATTTCCTGAACAAAACCTCAGCAGCTGAGGAAATTAAACAATCACTCAACCATTGGGATCTCATGAAGCTGAAAAGCTTTTTCACTGACAAAAATATAATAACCAAAGCCAGCAGAATACCCACAGAATGGGAGAAAATTTTCACCAGCTATACAACTGACAAAGGCCTAATTTCTAGAATCTACAAAGAACTCCAAAACCTAAACAATAAATCACCAATCAACCCACTCACAAAGTGGGGCAGAGAACTGCACAGGAGTTCTCAGAGGAAGAAATACAAATAGCAAACACACATTTAAGAAAATGCTCAACATCCCTAATCATCAGGAAATGCAAATTAAAACAACTATGAGATTCCACCTTACCCCAGTAAGGATGGCTAACATTAAAAAAACAATGAAAACAAATGCTGGCGAGGCTGTGGAGAATAGGAACAAGTCTTCACTGTTGGTGGGAATGTAAAATGGTTCAACCACTATGGACAGCTATATGGAGACTATTGAAAAGGATGGCCATAGACTTACCAGTGGATCCAGTTATTCCCTTATTGGGCATTTACCCTAAAGGCCCCAAGCCTCAGATCAGAAACATTTGCTCAACCATGTTTATAGCTGCTCAATTCATAATAGCAAAGAGCTGAATCAACCCAGGTGTCCATCACTAGATGAATGGATAACAAAGATGTGGTATATCTATACTATGGAATTCTACGTAGCAGTAAGGAAAGATGAAATAAGGGAAAAAAAATCAAACATGAAAAAATGGTCAAACATGGAACAGATCATCCTCAAGATATTATCAATAAACATATGTAAAACTACTTTTTTGATTAAGGTCACGTCTAGAAGATGTAGACTGTTACTAGAAAATTTTCAGTACCTGGGATGGAACTCCTTCCAGTGAGATGTTGGCCAAGGAGGTCCTGGTAGCCTACATTAAGGCTTTTGCCAAAGCCCTAAACACCCTAGAGAAATAGATAGTAAGACCCTATTGCTGAAGACATCTCATGCCTGAGAGGCAAGGACACTGAGAAAGCAAGCTGGTGCTGAGCAGAAAACCTTCTCCCTGTAGACCAGCCAACTGAAAGCTGAAAGCTGCACTGCACGCAGCGTATGGGGAGACAGAAGCCATCAACAGTGAAAATAGTGGATGCTGAATATTCAAGCTTGGCCAGACAGGCCCAATGACTGAACGGGTGCAATAGTGGCGTGTCTACTCTTGGGGTAACCAACTGCTCCATAATTGACTGAAGGCCCTCTCACGGGAGGGAATACATACCCGGTACTGAAAACCTAAGTAAAAGTCTATGGTAGGTGAGGTCATGAGCCTTGGGGGTATAAGCCTGCTCATGTCTGACTAAATGTATATATTATTCCCACCAAGCTGCCCTGGGGACACTACACTAAATGTTCATGTCCACATATTAACGCTATTCTCACTTCTGGCTAGAGAAGCTTCTCTTTTCAGATGGTGATGACCACTGGGATGACACAAAAGGCAACATAGTGCTGAGAAGAAGGGGATGGAGGAGTGCCCAGCACTGAAACACCTCTGTCACATCCTCCAGTGGCTCAGGGACCATTTGCGGAAGAGGGGGCGGATAGAATGGAAGAGCCAAAGGAAGGATATGACCTCTTACATCATGCAGCTGCCCAGACAGAAATTGGCCTCGATATCCATGATCTTGCAGTGCCTAGCAATACCTTTGCAAGACCTCAAAATAGAAGAGAAAGATGATGTCATCAAATTAGGAGAGAGACTAATGGAGAAAGGGAGGGATATGAGGACCTAAAAACTCTTCTCTAAAACTCTCTCTCAACTCTCTCCTCTCTCTCTGGATAGAAGGGGGCCACTTTCTCTTTTACATTATATATCTTTTTCCTCCTCACCTTCCTAGGTGCAGACTTATAACTCCCAGTGCACTCTGGAAAAACTTCCACAATGAGCTGTTAAAAACACCTACAAGGTTTCCCAAAAAAAGACAGACTTCTGTCAGAGTACTTGGTGACCCACCAAAGGTTAATAAGACCACTGTCGAACTAAGCTGTGTAAGACCAAACACACAGAGACCTGGCCAGAATCTGAAGAAGGTCAGTCCCAGACAGTTGGAGTCTAGTACCAGAGGGTGCAATAAAGCAACTGGGGAAAATGTCTGACACAACTTGCAGTCTAAGATACCCAGCATTCTAACTACAAGTGCAGTAGTGGCAAACAGCCATGGGGGGGGACAATGAACCTGAAGGGAGGATCAGCTAACCACACCTCACCAGCTGAAACCATAGAAAACGGAGGGGAAGGGCAAGAATACAGCGCTCAAGGCGATCACAACACCAGAAAAGGCTGAAGGAGATAAATACAGAGAACATCCAACTCCAGTCATTAGCCAGATATCCAGAGACACAGAGGCTCCCAAAACCTCATCAAGGAAGCAGAACTAAATGACCCCAATGTGGCTCAGGGAAACTCAGGAAGAGGGGCGAGATTGTTAGAGTCACAAGTTGGGGCATTATGCACAGAGACTGGGGCCTATCCACCAGAACTCTTGAGCAAACTCACAATGCATGATAAACATTCCCATTGATGAGGGCCCCTTTGAAAGTGGGAGGAAGGGGAGGAGGACAATTTAAAACCAATACTATGAATGTAAAATCAGAATAATATAAATAAAAAAATATATATTGATAGGGTTCAAACTTTCCAGTTTGTGTAATCTAACAAGATGTACAAGTTAGTAGATTCGCCTCATTTCTAAAGTAGTTTCTTGAGAAAACAAACATCTTTGGGACATGAACATTGTACTGGGAAATAAGCTAATTGGTTCTAGGAATCACTTGCTTTCCTACAAAGAAGGTTGAGTGCAGCAAGTTCAAACTTTCCTAGTTTGTGTAATCTAACAAGATGTACAAGTTAGTAGATTCGCCTATTTCTAAAGTAGTTTCTTGAGAGGAATCATCTTCATTTGAACATTGTACTGTGTGAAATAAGCTAAAGGAATCACTTTACAAAGAAGGTTGAGCAGCAAAGTTAGTAGATCTGCCTCATTTCTAAAGTAGTTTCTTGAGAAAACAAACATCTTCATTGCCGAACATTGTACTGTGTGAAATAAGCTAATTGGTTCTAGGAATCACTTGCTTTCCTACAAAGAAGGTTGAGTGCAGCAAGTTCAAACTTTCCTAGTTTGTGTAATCTAACAAGATGTACAAGTTAGTAGATTCGCCTCATTTCTAAAGTAGTTTCTTGAGAAAACAAACATCTTCATTGCCGAACATTGTACTGTGTGAAATAAGCTAATTGGTTCTAGGAATCACTTGCTTTCCTACAAAGAAGGTTGAGTGCAGCAAGTTCAAACTTTCCTAGTTTGTGTAATCTAACAAGATGTACAAGTTAGTAGATTCGCCTCATTTCTAAAGTAGTTTCTTGAGAAAACAAACATCTTCATTGCCGAACATTGTACTGTGTGAAATAAGCTAATTCGGTTCTAGGAATCACTTGCTTTCCTACAAAGAAGGTTGAGTGCAGCAAGTTCAAACTTTCCTAGTTTGTGTAATCTAACAAGATGTACAAGTTAGTAGATTCGCCTCATTTCTAAAGTAGTTTCTTGAGAAAACAAACATCTTCATTGTTTAACATTGTACTGTGTGAAATAAGCTAATTCGGTTCTAGGAATCACTTGCTTTCCTACAAAGAAGGTTGAGTGCAGCAAGTTCAAACTTTCCTAGTTTGTGTAATCTAACAAGATGTACAAGTTAGTAGATTCGCCTCATTTCTAAAGTAGTTTCTGAGAAAACAAACATCTTCATTGCCTAACATTGTACTGTGTGAAATAAGCTAATTGGTTCTAGGAATCACTTGCTTTCCTACAAAGAAGGTTGAGTGCAGCAAGTTCAAACTTTCCTAGTTTGTGTAATCTAACAAGATGTACAAGTTAGTAGATTCGCCTCATTTCTAAAGTAGTTTTTTGAGAAAACAAACATCTTCATTGCCTAACATTGTACTGTGTGAAATAAGCTAATTGGTTCTAGGAATCACTTGCTTTCCTACAAAGAAGGTTGAGTGCAGCAAGTTCAAACTTTCCTAGTTTGTGTAATCTAACAAGATGTACAAGTTAGTAGATTCGCCTCATTTCTAAAGTAGTTTTTTGAGAAAACAAACATCTTCATTGCCTAACATTGTACTGTGTGAAATAAGCTAATTTGGTTTTAGGAATCACTTGCTTTCCTACAAAGAAGGTTGAGTGCAGCAAGTTCAAACTTTCCTAGTTTGTGTAATCTAACAAGATGTACAAGTTAGTAGATTCGCCTCATTTCTAAAGTAGTTTCTTGAGAAAACAAACATCTTCATGGCCTAAATTTGGACTGTGTGAAATAAGCTAATTCGGTTGTAGGAATCACTTGCTTTCCTACAAAGAAGGTTGAGTGCAGCAAGTTCAAACTTTCCTAGTTTGTGTAATCTAACAAGATGTACAAGTTAGTAGATTTGCCTCATTTCTAAAGTAGTTTCTTGAGAAAACAAACATCTTCATTGCCCTAACATTGTACTGTGTGAAATAAGCTAATTCGGTTCTAGGAATCACTTGCTTTCCTACAAAGAAGGTTGAGTGCAGCAAGTTCAAACTTTCCTAGTTTGTGTAATCTAACAAGATGTACAAGTTAGTAGATTCGCCTCATTTCTAAAGTAGTTTCTTGAGAAAACAAACATCTTCATTGCCGAACATTGTACTGTGTGAAATAAGCTAATTTGGTTCTAGGAATCACTTGCTTTCCTACAAAGAAGGTTGAGTGCAGCAAGTTCAAACTTTCCTAGTTTGTGTAATCTAACAAGATGTACAAGTTAGTAGATTCGCCTCATTTCTAAAGTAGTTTCTTGAGAAAACAAACATCTTCATTGCCTAACATTGTACTGTGTGAAATAAGCTAATTCGGTTCTAGGAATCACTTGCTTTCCTACAAAGAAGGTTGAGTGCAGCAAGTTCAAACTTTCCTAGTTTGTGTAATCTAACAAGATGTACAAGTTAGTAGATTCGCCTCATTTCTAAAGTAGTTTTTGAGAAAACAAACATCTTCATTGCCGAACATTGTACTGTGTGAAATAAGCTAATTCGGTTCTAGGAATCACTTGCTTTCCTACAAAGAAGGTTGAGTGCAGCAAGTTCAAACTTTCCTAGTTTGTGTAATCTAACAAGATGTACAAGTTAGTAGATTCGCCTCATTTCTAAAGTAGTTTCTTTGAGAAAACAAACATCTTCATTGCCGAACATTGTACTGTGTGAAATAAGCTAATTCGGTTCTAGGAATCACTTGCTTTCCTACAAAGAAGGTTGAGTGCAGCAAGTTCAAACTTTCCTAGTTTGTGTAATCTAACAAGATGTACAAGTTAGTAGATTCGCCTCATTTCTAAAGTAGTTTCTTGAGAAAACAAACATCTTCATTGCCTAACATTGTACTGTGTGAAATAAGCTAATTCGGTTCTAGGAATCACTTGCTTTCCTACAAAGAAGGTTGAGTGCAGCAAGTTCAAACTTTCCTAGTTTGTGTAATCTAACAAGATGTACAAGTTAGTAGATTCGCCTCATTTCTAAAGTAGTTTCTTGAGAAAACAAACATCTTCATTGCCTAACATTGTACTGTGTGAAATAAGCTAATTGGTTCTAGGAATCACTTGCTTTCCTACAAAGAAGGTTGAGTGCAGCAAGTTCAAACTTTCCTAGTTTGTGTAATCTAACAAGATGTACAAGTTAGTAGATTCGCCTCATTTCTAAAGTAGTTTCTTGAGAAAACAAACATCTTCATTGCCTAACATTGTACTGTGTGAAATAAGCTAATTGGTTCTAGGAATCACTTGCTTTCCTACAAAGAAGGTTGAGTGCAGCAAGTTCAAACTTTCCTAGTTTGTGTAATCTAACAAGATGTACAAGTTAGTAGATTCGCCTCATTTCTAAAGTAGTTTCTGAGAAAACAAACATCTTCATTGCCTAACATTGTACTGTGTGTGAAATAAGCTAATTCGGTTCTAGGAATCACTTGCTTTCCTACAAAGAAGGTTGAGTGCAGCAAGTTCAAACTTTCCTAGTTTGTGTAATCTAACAAGATGTACAAGTTAGTAGATTCGCCTCATTTCTAAAGTAGTTTCTTGAGAAAACAAACATCTTCATTGCCTAACGTTGTACTGTGTGAAATAAGCTAATTCGTTCTAGGAATCACTTGCTTTCCTACAAAGAAGGTTGAGTGCAGCAAGTTCAAACTTTCCTAGTTTGTGTAATCTAACAAGATGTACAAGTTAGTAGATTCGCCTCATTTCTAAAGTAGTTTCTTGAGAAAACAAACATCTTCATTGCCTAACATTGTACTGTGTGAAATAAGCTAATTCGTTCTAGGAATCACTTGCTTTCCTACAAAGAAGGTTGAGTGCAGCAAGTTCAAACTTTCCTAGTTTGTGTAATCTAACAAGATGTACAAGTTAGTAGATTCGCCTCATTTCTAAAGTAGTTTCTGAGAAAACAAACATCTTCATTGCCTAACATTGTACTGTGTGAAATAAGCTAATTGTTCTAGGAATCAATTGGCCTCATTTCTAAAGTAGTTTCTTGAGAAAACAAACATCTTCATTATTTAACATTGTACTGTGTGAAATAAGCTAATTCGGTTCTAGGAATCACTTGCTTTCCACAAAGAAGGTTGAGTTCAGCAAGTTCAAACTTTCCTAGTTTGTGTAATCTAACAAGATGTACAAGTTAGTAGATTCGCCTCATTTCTAAAGTAGTTTCTTTAGAAAACAAACATCTTCATTACCGAACACTGTACTGTGTGAAATAAGTGAATTCGGTTCTAGGAATCAGTTTAATTTCTACAAAGATGGTTGAGTGCAGCAAGTTCAAACTTTCCTTGTTAATGTAATCTAAAAAGATTTCAAAGTTAGTAGATTCGCCACATTTGTAAAGTAGTTTGTTGAGAAAACAAACATCTTCATTTCCAAACATTGTACTGTGTGAAATAAGCTAATTCGGTTCTAGGAATCACTTGCTTTCCTACAAAGAAGGTTGAGTGCAGCAAGTTCAAACTTTCCTAGTTTGTGTAATCTAACAAGATGCACAACTTAGTAAATTGGCCTCATTTCTAAAGTAGTTTCTTGAGAAAACAAACATCTTCATTGCCGAACATTGTACTGTTTGAAATAAGTTCATTTGATCCTAGGAATGAGTTTCCTTTCTATGAAGATGGTTGAGTGCAGCAAGTTCTAACTTTCCTAGTTAATGTAATCTAAAAAGATGTCCAAGTTAGTAGATTCGCCTCATTTCTAAAGTAGTTTCTTTAGAAAACAAACATCTTCATTGCCAAACATTGTACTGTGTCAAATGAGCTAATTCGGTTCTAGGAATCAGTTTGCTTTCCTACAAAGATGATTGAGTTTAGCAAGTTCAAACTTTCCTTGTTAATGTAATCTAAAAAGATGTCCAAGTTAGTAGATTCGCCTCATTGGTAAAGTAGTTTGTTGAGAAAACAAACATCTTCATTAACGAACATTGTACTGTGTGAAAAAAGCTAATTTGGTTCTAGGAATCACTTGCTTTCCTACAAAGACTGTTGAGTGCAGCAAGTTCAAACTTTCCTAGTTAATGTAATCTAAAAAGATGCACAATGTTAGTAGATTGGCCTCATTTCTAAAGTAGTTTCTTGAGAAAAGAAACATCTTCAGTACTGAACATTGTACTGTGTGAAATAAGTTAATTCGGTTCTAGGAATCAGTTTCCTTTCCACAAAGATGGTTGAGTGCAGCAAGTTCAAACTTTTTCTTGTTAATGTAACCTAAAAAGATGGCCAAGTTAGGAGATTCGCCTCATTTGTAAAGTAGTTTGTTGAGAATACAAACATCTTCATTGCTGAACATTGTACTGTGTGAAATAAGCTCATTTGGTTCTATGAATCAGTTGCTTTCCTACAAAGAAGGTTGAGTGCAGCAAGTTCAAACTTTCCTTGTTAATGTAATCTAAAACGATGCACAACTTAGTAGATTGGCCTAATTTCTAAAGTAGTTTGTTTAGAAAACAAACATCTTCATTATCGAGCACTGTACTATGTGAAATGAGCTAGTTCGGTTGTAGGAATCACTTGCTTTCCTACGATGAAGTTTGAGTGCAGCAAGTTCAAACTTTCCTAGTTTGTGTAATCTAACAAGATGTACAAGTTAGTGGATTCACGTCATATCTAAAGTAGTTTCTTTAGAAAACAAACATCTTCAGTACCGAACACTGTACTGTGTGAAATAAGAAAATTCGGTTCTAGGAATCAGTTTCCTTTCTACGAAGATGGTTGAGTTTCACAAGTTCAAACTTTCCTTGTTAATGTAATCTAAAAAGATGTCCAAGTTAGTAGATTTGCCTCATTTGTAAAGTAGTTTGTTGAGAAAACAAACATCTTCATTGGCGAACATTGTAATGTGTGAAAAAGGCTAATTCGGATCTAGAATTCAATTGCTTTCCTACAAAGACGATTGAGTGCAGCAAGTTCAAACATTCCTTGTTAATGTAATCTAAAAAGATGCACACCTAATGGATTCGCCTCATTTGTAAAGTAATTTCTTTAGAAAAGAAACATCTTAAGTACCGAACACTGTACTGTGTGAAATAAGTTAATTCGCTTCTAGGAATCAGTTTAATTCCTACTAAGATGGTTGAGTGCAGCAAGTTCAAACTTTTCTTGTTAATGTAATATAAAAAGATGGCCAAGTTAGTAGATTCATCTCATTTATAAAGTACTTTGTTGAGAAACCAAACATCTTTATTGCCGAACATTGTACTGTGTGAAATAAGCTCATTCGGTTCTAGGAATCAGTTGCTTTCCTACAAAGAAGGTTGAGTGCAGCAAGTTCAAACTCTCCTTGTTAATGTAATCTGAAAAGATGCACAACTTAGTTGAATGGCCTCATTTCTAAAGTAGTTTGTTTAGAAAACCAACATCTTCATTACCGACCTCTGTACTATGTGAAATGAGCTAGTTCGGATCTAGGAATCACTTGCTTTCCTATGACGAAGGTTGAGTGTAGCAAGTTCAAACATTCCTAGTTTGTGTAATCTAACAAGATGTACAAGTTAGTGGATTCGTGTCGTTTCTAGAGTGGTTTCTTTAGAAAACAAACATCTTCAGTACTGAACACTGTACTGTGTGAAATAAGGTAATTTGGTTCTAGGAATCAGTTTCCTTTCTACGAAGATGGTTGAGTGCAGCAAGTTCAAACTTTCCTCGTTAATGTAATCTAAAAAGTTGGCCAAGTTACCAGATTCACCTCATTTGTAAAGTAGTTTGTTGAGAAAATTAACATCTTCATTGCCGATCATTGTACTGTGTGAAATAAGCTCATTTGGTTCTATGAATCAGTTGCTTTCCTACAAAGAAGGTTGAGTGCAGCAAGTTCAAACTTTCCTTGGTAATGTAATCTAAAAAGGTGCACAACTTAGTAGATTGGCCTCTTTTCTAAAGTAGTTTCTTTAGAATAGAAACATCTGCATTACCGAACACTGTACTGTGTGAAATAAGTGAATTCGCTTCTAGGAATCAGTTTAATTTCTACGAAGATGGTTGAGTGCAGCAAGTTGAAACTTTCCTTGTTAATGTAATCTAAAAGGATGCACAACTTAGTAGATTGCGCTCATTTCTAAAGTAGTTTTTTAGGAAAGAAACATCTTCAGCACCGAACACTGTACTGTGTGAAATGTTAATTCGCTTCTAGGAATCAGTTTAATTTCTACGAAGATGGTTGAGTGCAGCAAGTTCAAACTTTCCCTGTTAATGTAATCTAAAAAGTTGGAAAGTTAGGAGATTCACCTCATTTGTAGAGTACATTGTTGAGAAAACAAACATCTTCATTGCCGATCATTGTACTGTGTGAAATAAGCTCATTCGGTTCTATGAATCAGTTGCTTTCCTACAAAGAAGGTTGAGTGCAGCAAGTTCAAACATTCCTTGTTAATGTATTCTAAAAGGATGCACAACTTAGTGGATTCACCTCATTTCTAAAGTAATTTCTTTAGAAAAGAAAGATCTTCAGTACCGAACACTGTACTGTGTGAAATAAGTTAATTTGCTTCTAGGAATCAGTTTAATTTCTACGAAGATGGTTGAGTGCAGCAAGTTCAAACTTTCCTTGTTAATGTAATCTAAAGAGAAGACCAAGTTACTAGATTAACCTCATTTTGTAATGTACTTTGTTGAGAAAACAAACATCTTCATTGCCGAACATTTTACTGTGAGAGATAAGCTCATTCGGTTCTAGGAATCAGTTGCTTTCCTTCAAAGAAGGTTGAGTGCAGCAACTTCAAACTTTCCTTGTTAATGTAACCTAAAAAGATGCACAACTTAGTAGATTGGCCTCATTTCTAAAGTAGTTTCTTTAGAAAAGAAACATCTTCATTACCGAACACTGTACTGTGTGAAATAAGTGAATTCGCTTCTAGGAATCAGTTTAATTTCTACGAAGATGGTTGACTGCAGCAAGTTCAAATTTCCTTGTTAATGTAATCTAAAAAGATGGCAAAGTTAGTAGATTCGCCTCATTTGTAAAGTAGTTTGTTGAGAAAACAAACATCTTCATTTCCATACATTGTACTGTGTAAAATAAGCTCATTCGCTTCTAGGAATCAGTTGCTTTCCTACAAGAAGGTTGAGTGCAGCAAGTTCAAACTTTCTTGTTAACGTAATCTGAAAAGATGCACAACTTAGTAAATTGCCCTATTGCTAAAGTAGTTTGTTTAGAAAACAAACAACTTCATTACCACAAACTGTACTAAGTGAAATGAGCTAGTTTGGTTCTAGGAATCACTTTCTTTCCTACGAAGAAGGTTCAGTGCAGCAAGTGCAAACTTTCCTAGTTTGTGTAATCTAACAAGATGTACAAGTTAGTGGATTCACGTCGTTTCTAAAGTGGTTTCTTTAGAAAACAAACATCTTCAGTACTGAGCACTGTATTGTGTGAAATAAGTTAATTCAGTTCTGGCAATCAGTTTGCTTTCTACGAAGATGGTTGAGTGCAGCAAGTTCAAACTTTCCTTGTTAATGTAATCTGTAAAGATGGCCAAGTTAGCAGATTCACCTTATTTGTAAGGTAGTTTGTTGAGAAAAGTAACATCTTTATTGCCGAACATTGTACTGTGGGAAGTAAGCTCAATCGGTTCTAGGAATCACTTGCTTTCCTACAAAGAAGGTTGAGTGCAGCAAGTTCAATCTTTCCTTGGTAATATAATCTAAAAAGATGCACAACTTAGTAGATTGGCCTCATTTCTAAAGTAGTTTCTTTAGAAAAGAAACATCATCTGTACCGAACACTGTACTGTGTGAAATAAGTTAATTCACTTCTAGGAATCAGTTTAATTTCTACGAAGAAGGTTGAGTGCAGCAAGTTCAAACTTTCCTAGTTTGTGTTATCTAACAAGATGTACAAGTTAGTGGATTCGCCTCATGTCTACAGTAGTTTCTTTAGGAAAGAAACATCTTCAGGACCGAACACTGTACTGTGTGAAATAAGTGAATTAGCTTCTAGGAATCAGTTTAATTTCTACGAAGATGGTTGAGTGCAGCAAGTTCAAACGTTCCTTGTTAATGTAATCTAAAAAGATTTCAAAGTTAGTAGATTCGCCTCATTTGTAAAGTAATTTGTTGAGAAAACAAACATCTTCATTTTCAAACATTGTAGTGTGTGAAATAAGCACATTCGGTTCTAGGAATCAGTTGCTTTCCTACAAAGAAGGTTGAGTGCAGCAAGTTCAAACTTTCCCTGTAATGTAATCTGAAAAGATGCACAACTTAGTAAATTGGCCTCATTTTTAAGTAGTTAGTTTAGAAAAGAAACATCTTCATTACAGAAAACTGTACTATATGAAATGAGCTAGTTCGGTTCTAGGAATCACTTGCTTTCCTACGAAGAAGGTTGAGTGCAGCAAGTACAAACTTCATAGTTTGTGTAATCTAACAAGGTGTACAAGTTAGTGGATTCGCGTCGTTTCTAAAGTGGTTTCTTTAGAAAACAAACATCTTCAGTACTGAGCACTGTATTGTGTGAAATAAGTTAATTCGGTTCTAGGAATCAGTTTAATTTCTACGAAGAAGGTTGAGTGCAGGAAGTTCAAACTTTCCTTGTTAATGTAATCTCAAAAGATGGCCAAGTTAGAAGATTCGCCTCATTTTTAAAGTAGTTTGTTGAGAAAACAAACTTCTTCATTACCGAACATTGTACTGTGTGAAAAAAGCTCATTCGATTCTTGAATTCAGTTGCTTTCCTACAAAGACGGTTGAGTGCAAAAAGTTCAAACTTTCCTAGTTAATGTAATCTAAAAAGATGCACAGCTTAGTAGATTGGGCTCATTTCTAAAGTAGTTTCTTCAGAAAAGAAACATCTTCAGTACCGAACACTGTACTGTGTGAAATAAGTTAATTCTCTTCTAGGAATCAGTTTAATTTCTACGAAGAAGGTTGAGTGCAGCAAGTTCAAACTTTCCCAGTTTGTGTAATCTAACAAGATGTACAATTAGTGGATTGGCCTCATTTCTAAAGTAGTTTCTTTAGAAAAGAAACATATTCATTACCGAACACTGTACTGTGTGAAATAAGTGAATTCGCTTCTAGGAATAAGTTTAATTTCTACGAAGGTGGTTGACTGCAGCAAGTTCAAATTTCCTTGTTAATGTAATCTAAAAAGATGGCAAAGTTAATAGATTCGCCTCATTTGTAAAGTAGTTTGTTGAGAAAAGTAACATCTTTATTGTCAAACATTGTACTGTGTGAAATAAGCTCATTTGGTTCTATGAATCACTTGCTTTCCTATAAAGAAGGTTGAGTGCAGCAAGTTCAAACTTTCCTTGGTAATATAATCTAAAAAGATGCACAACTTAGTAGATTGGCCTCATTTCTAAAGTAGTTTCTTTAGAAAAGAAACATCTTCAGTACCGAGCACTGTACTGTGTGAAATAAGTTAATTCACTTCTAGGAATCAGTTTAATTTCTACGAAGAAGGTTGAGTTCAGCAAGTTCAAACTTTCCTAGTTGGTGTAATCTAACAAGATGTACAAGTTAGTGGATTCACCTCATTTCTAAAGTAGTTTCTTTAGAAAAGAAACATCTTCAGTACCAAACACTATACTGTGTGAAATAAGTGAATTCGCTTCTAGGAATCAGTTTAATTTCTACGAAGATGGTTGAGTGCAGCAAGTTCAAACGTTCCTTGGTAATGTAATCTAAAAAGATTTCAAAGTTAGTAGATTCGCCTCATTTGTAAAGTAGTTTGTTGAGAAAACAAACATCTTCATTTCCAAACATTGTACTGTGTGAAAAACCCTCATTCAGTTCTAGGAATCAGTTGCTTTCCTACAAAGAAGGTTGAGTGCAGCAAGTTCAAACTTTCCTTGTTAATGTAATCTGAAAAGATGCACAACTTAGTAAATTGGCCTCATTTCTAAAGTAGTTTGTGTAGAAAACAAACATCTTCATTAGTGAAAACTGTACTATGTGAAATGAGCTAGTTCGGTTCTAGGAATCACTTGCTTTCTTACGACAAAGGTTGAGTGCAGCAAGTTTAAACTTTCCTTGTTAATGCAATCTAAAAAGATGGCAAAGTTAGTACATTGGCCTCATTTGTAAAGTAGTTTGTTGAGAAAACAAACATCTTCATTTCCAAACATTGTACTGTGTGAAATAAGCTCATTCGGTTCTAGGAATCAGTTGCTTCCGTACAAAGAATGTTGAGTGCAGCAAGGACAAACTTTCCTTGTTAATGTAATCTGAAAAGATGGCCAAGTTAGAAGATTCGCCTCATTTGTAAAGTAATTTGTTAAGAAAACAAACATCATCATTGCCGAACATTGTACTGTGTGAAAAAATCTCATTCGGTTCTAGAATTCAGTTGCTTTCCTACAAAGAAGGTTGAGTGCAGCAATTTCAAACTTTCCTTGGTAATGTAATCTAAAAAGGTGCACAATTTAGTAGATTGGCCTCTTTTCTAAAGTAGTTTCTTTAGAATAGAAACATCTGCATTACCGAACACTGTACTGTGTGAAATAAGTGAATTCGCTTCTAGGAATCAGTTTAATTTCTTCGAAGATGGTTGAGTGCAGCAAGTTCAAACTTTCCTTGTTAATGTAATGTGAAAAGATGCACAATTTATTAGATTGGCATCATTTCTAAAGTAGTTTCTTTAGAAAAGAAATATCTTCAGTACCGAACACTGTACTATGTGAAATGAGGTAGTTCGGTTCTAGGAATCACAGGCTTTCCTACGAAGAAAGTTGAGTGCAGCAAGTTCAAACTTTCCTAGTTTGTGTAATCTAACAAGATGTACAAGTTAGTGGATTCTGGTCGTTTCTAAAGTGGTTTCTTTAGAAAACAAACAACTGCAGTACTGAGCATTGTATTGGGTGAAATAAGTTAATTCGGTTCTAGGAATCAGTTTCCTTTCTACGAAGATGGTTGAGTGCCAGAAAGTTCAAACTTTCCTTCTTAATGTAATCTAAAAAGATGACCAAGTTAGCAGATTCACCTCATTTGTAAGGTAGTTTGTTGACAAAATTAACATCTTTATTGCTGAACATTGTACTGTGTGAAATCAGCTCATTCGGTTCTAGGAATCACTTGCTTTCCTCCAAAGAAGGTTGAGTGCAGCAAGTTCAAACTTTCCTTTGTAATGTAATCTAAAAAGATGCACAACTTATTAGATTGGCCTCATTTCTAACGTAGTTTCTTTAGAAAAGAAACATCTTCATTACCAAACACTGTACTGTGTGAAATAAGTGAATTCGCTTCTAGGAATCAGTTTAATTTCTACGAAGATGGTTGAGTGCAGCAAGTTCAAACTTTCCTTGTTAATGTAATCTCAAAAGATGGCCAAGTTGTAAGATTCGCCTCATTTGTAAAGTAGTTTCTTGAGAAAACAAACATCTTCATTACCAAACATTGTACTGTGTGAAATAAGCTCATTCGGTTCTAGGAATCAGTTGGTTTCCAACAAAGAAGGTTGAGTGCAGCAAGTTCAAACTTTCCTTGTTAATGTAATCTGACAAGATGCACAACTTAGTAAATTGGAGTCATTTCTAAAGTAGTTTGTTTAGAAAACAAACATCTTCATTACCGAAAACCGTAATATGTGAAAGGAGCTAGTTCGGATCTAGGAATCACTTGCTTTCCTACGAAGAAGGTTGAGTGCAGCAAGTTCAAACTTTCCTAGTTTGTGTAATCTAACAAGATGTACAAGTTAGTGGATTCACGTAATTTCTAAAGTGGTTTCTTTAGAAAACAAACATCTTCAGTAATGAGCACTGTACTGTGTGAAATAAGTTAATTCGGTTCTAGGAATCAGTTTCCTTTCTACGAAGATGGTTGAGTGCAGCAAGTTCAAACTTTCCTTGTTAATGTAATCTGAAAAGATGGCGAAGTTAGCAGATTCACCTCATTTGTAAGGTAGTTTGTTGAGAAAATTAACATATTTAGTGCCGAACATTGTACTGTGTGAAATAAGGTCATTCGGTTCTAGGAATCACTTGCTTTCCTACAAAGAATGTTGAGTGCAGGAAGTTCAAACTTTCCTTTTCAATGTAATGTAAAAAGATGCACAATTTCTTAGATTTGCCTCATTTCTAATGTAGTTCCTTTAGAAAAGAAACATCTTCAGTACCGAAGACTGTACTGTGTGAAATAAGTTAATTCGCTTCTAGGAATCAGTTTAATTTCTACGAAGAAGGTTGAGTGCAGCAAGTTCAAACTTTCATAGTTTGTGTAATCTAACAAGATGTACAAGTTAGTGGATTCGCTTCTTTTCTAAAGTAGTTTCTTTAGAAAAGAAACATCTTGAGTACCGAAGACTGTACTGTGTGAAATAAGTGAATTTGCTTCTAGGAATCAGTTTAATTTCTACGAAGATGGTATTGTGCAGCAAGTTCAAACTTTCCTTGTTAATGTAATCTAAAAAGATTTCAAAGTGAGTAGATTCGCCTCAATTGTAAAGTAGTTTGTTGAGAAAACAAACATCTTCATTTCCAAACATTGTACTGTGTGAAATAAGCTCATTCGGTTCTAGGAATCAGTTGCTTTCCTACAAAGAAGGTTGAGTGCAGCAAGTGGAAACTTTCCTTGTTAATGTAATCTGAAAAGATGCACAACTTAGTAAATTGGCCTCATTTCGAAAGTAGTTTGCTTAGAAAAAAAACATCTTCATTACCGAAAACTGTACTATGTGAAATGAGCTAGTTCGGCTCTAGGAATCACTTGCTTTCCTACGAAGAAGGTTGAGTGCAGCAAGTTCAAACTTTCCTAGTTTTTGTAATCTAACAAGATGTACAAGTTAGTGGATTCACATCGTTTTTAAAGCTGTTCCTTTAGAAAACAAACATCTTCAGTACTAAGCACTGTACTGTGTGAAATAAGTGAATTCGCTTCCAGGAATCAGTTTAATTTCTATGAAGATGGTTGAGTGCAGCAAGTTCAAACTTTCCTTCTTAATTTAATCTAAAAAGATGGCCAAGTTAGCAGATTCACCTCATTTGTAAGGTAGTTTGTTGAGAAAATTAACATCTTTATTGTCGAACGTTGTACTGTGTGAAATAAGCTCATTGGGTTCTAGGAATCACTTGCTTTCCTACAAAGAAGGTTGAGTGCAGCAAGTTCAAACTTTCCTTGGTAATGTAATCTAAAAAGATGCACAACTTAGCAGACTGGCCTTATTTCTAAAGTAGTTTCTTTAGAAAAGAAACATCTTCAGTACCGAACACTGTACTGTGTGAAATAAGTTAATTCGTTTCTAGGAATCAGTTTAATTTCTACAAAGATTGTTGAGTGCAGCAAGTTCAAACTTTCCTTGTTAATGTAATCTAAAAAGTTGGCCAAGACAGCAGATTCACCTCATTTGTAAAGTAGTTTGTTGAGAAAATTACCATCTTTATTGCCAAAATAAGTACTGTGTGAAATAAGCTCATTCGGTTCTAGGAATCACTTGCTTTCCTACAAAGAATGTTGAGTGCAGGAAGTTCAAACTTTCCTTTTTAAAGTAATGTAAAAAGATGCACAATTTATTAGATTTGCCTCATTTCTAAAGTAGTTCCTTTAGAAAAGAAACATCTTCAGTACCGAAGACTGTACTGTGTGAAATAAGTTAATTCGCTTCTAGGAATCAGTTTAATTTCTACGAAGAAGGTTGAGTGCAGCAAGTTCAAACTTTCACAGTTTGTGTAATCTAACAAGATGTACAAGTTAGTGGATTCGCTTCTTTTCTAAAGTAGTTTCTTTAGAAAAGAAACATCTTGAGTACCGAAGACTGTAATGTGTGAAATAAGTGAATTTGCTTCTAGGAATCAGTTTAATTTCTACGAAGATGTTAGAGTGCAGCATGTTCAAACTTTCCTTGTTAATGTAATCTAAAAAGATGGCCAAGTTAGTAGATTCGCCTCATTTGCAAAGTAGTTTGTTGAGAAAACAAACATCTTCATTACGGAACACGGTACTGTGTGAAATAAGTTAATTCGGTTCTAGGAATCAGTTTAATTTCTTCGAAGATGGTTGAGTGCAGCAAGTTCAAACTTTCCTTGTTAATGGAATCTCAAAAGATGGCCAAGTTAGAAATTCGCCTCATTTGTAATATAGTTTATTGAGAAAATTAAAATCTTTATTGCCGAACATTGTACTGTGTGAAATAAGTTCATTCGGTTCTAGGAATCACTTGCTTTCCTACAAAGAAGGTTGAGTGCAACAAGTTCAAACTTTCTTAGTTAATGTAATCTAACAAGATGCACAACTTAGTAGATTGGGCTCATTTCTAAAGTAGTTTCTTTAGAAAAGAAACATCTTCAATACCGAACACTGTACTGTGTGAAATAAGTTAATTTGCATCTAGGAATCAGTTTAATTTCCACGAAGAAGGTTGAGTGCAGCAAGTTCAAACTTTCCCAGTTTGTATAATCTAACAAGATGTACAAGTTAGTGGATTCGCCTCATTTCTAAAGTAGTTTCTTTAGAAAAGAAACATCTTCAGTACCGAACACTGTACTGTGAGAAATAAGTTAATTCGCTTCTAGGAATCAGTTTAATTTCTACGAAGATGGTTGAGTGCAGCAAGTTCAAACTTTCCCTGTTAAGGTAATCTAAAAAGATGGCAAAGTTAGTAGATTCGCCTCATTTGTATAGTAGTTTGTTCAGAAAACAAACATCATCATTTCCATACATTGGACTGTGTAAAATAAGCTCATTCAGTTCTAGGAATCAGTTGCTTTCCTACAAAGAAGGTTGAGTGCAGTAAGTTCAAACTTTCCTTGTCAATGTAATCTGAAAAAGATGCACAACTTAGTGAATTGGCCTCATTTCTAAAGTAGTTTGTTTAGAAAACAAACATCCTCATTCCCAAAAAGTGTACTATGTGAAATGAGCTAGTTCGGGTTCTAGGATTCACTTGCTTTCCTATGAAGAAGGTTGAGTGCAGCAAGTTCAAACTTTCTTAGTTTGTGTAATCTAACATGATGTACAAGTTAGTGGATTAGCCTCATTTCTGTACTCTTTGTGAAATAAGTGAATATTGTGTGAAATAGGAATCACTTTAATTTGTACTACGAAGATGGTTGAGTGCAGCAAGTTCAAACTTTCCTTGTTAATGTAATCTCAGAAGATGGCCAGGTTAGAAGATTCGCCTCATTTGTAAAGTAGTTTGTTGAGAAAACAAACATCTTCATTGCCAAACATTGTACTGTTTGAAATGACCTCATTCAGTTCTAGGAATCACTTGCTTTCCTACAAAGAAGGTTGAGTGCAGCAAGTTCAAACTTTCCTAGTTTGTGTAATCTAACAAGATGTACAAGTTAGTGGATTCCGTTATTTCTAAAGTGGTTTCTTTAGAAAACAAACATCTTCAGTACTGAGGACTGTACTGTGTGAAATAAGTTAATTCAGTTCTAGGAATCATTTCCTTTCTACTGAAGATGGTTGAGTGCAGCAAGTTCAAACTTTCCTTGTAAATTTAATCTAAAAAGATGGCCAAGTTAGCAGATTCACCTCATTTGTAAGGTAGTTTGTTGAGAATATTAACATCTTTATTGCCGAACCTTGTACTGTGTGAAATAAGCTCATTCGGTTCTAGGAATCACTTGCTTTCCTATAAAGAACGTTGAGTGCAGCAAGTTCAAACTTTCCTTGTTAATGTAATCTGACAAGATGCACAACTTAGTAAATTGGCCTCATTTCTAAAGTACTTTGTTTAGAGAACAAACATCTTCATTACCGAAAACTGTACTATGTGAAATGAGCAAGTTCGGATCTAGGAATCACTTGCTTTCCTACGAAGAATGTTCAGTGCAGCAAGTTCAAACTTTCCTAGTTTGTGTTATCTAACAAGGTGTAAAAGTTAGTGGATTCGCTTCGTTTCTAAAGTGGTTTCTTTAGAAAACAAACATCTTCAGTACTGAGCACTGTACTGTGTGAAATAAGTTAATTGGTTCTAGGAATCAGTTTCCTTTCTTCGAAGATGGTTGAGTGAAGAAAGTTCAAACTTTCCTGGTTAATGTAATCTCAAGAAGATGACCAAGTTAGCAGATTCACCTCATTTGTAAGGTAGTTTGTTGAGAAAAATTAACATCTTTATTGCCGAACATTGTACTGTGTGAAATAACCTCATTCGGTTCTAGGAATCACATGCTTTCCTACAAAGAATGTTGAGTGCAGCAAGTTCAAACTTTCCTTGTTAATGTAATGTAAAAAGATGCACAATTTATTAGATTGGCCTCATTTCTAAAGTAGTTTCTTAGAAAAGAAACATCTTCAGTACCGAACACTGTACTGTGTGAAATAAGTGAATTCGCTTCTAGGAATCAGTTTAATTTCTACGAAGATGGTTGAGTGCAGCAAGTTCAAACTTTCCTTGTTAATGTAATCTCAGAAGATGGCCAGGTTAGAAGATTCGCCTCATTTGTAAAGTAGTTTGTTGAGAAAACAAACATCTTCATTGCCAAACATTGTACTGTTTGAAATGACCTCATTCAGTTCTAGGAATCACTTGCTTTCCTACAAAGAAGGTTGAGTGCAGCAAGTTCAAACTTTCCTAGTTTGTGTAATCTAACAAGATGTACAAGTTAGTGGATTCCCGTTATTTCTAAAGTGGTTTCTTTAGAAAACAAACATCTTCAGTACTGAGGACTGTACTGTGTGAAATAAGTTAATTCAGTTCTAGGAATCATTTCCTTTCTATAAAGATGGTTGAGTGCAGCAAGTTCAAACTTTCCTTGTAAATTTAATCTAAAAAGATGGCCAAGTTAGCAGATTCACCTCATTTGTAAGGTAGTTTGTTGAGAATATTAACATCTTATTGCCGAACCTTGTACTGTGTGAAATAAGCTCATTCAGTTCTAGGAATCACTTGCTTTCCTATAAAGAACGTTGAGTGCAGCAAGTTCAAACTTTCCTTGTTAATGTAATCTGACAAGATGCACAACTTAGTAAATTGGCCTCATTTCTAAAGTACTTTGTTTAGAGAACAAACATCTTCATTACAAAAACTGTACTATGTGAAATGAGCAAGTTCGGATCTAGGAATCACTTGCTTTCCTACGAAGAATGTTCAGTGCAGCAAGTTCAAACTTTCCTAGTTTGTGTTATCTAACAAGGTGTAAAAGTTAGTGGATTCGCCTCGTTTCTAAAGTGGTTTCTTTAGAAAACAAACATCTTCAGTACTGAGCACTGTACTGTGTGAAATAAGTTAATTCAGTTCTAGGAATCAGTTTCCTCTCTACAAAGATGGTTGAGTGAAGAAAGTTCAAACTTTCCTGGTTAATGTAATCTAAGAAGATGACCAAGTTAGCAGATTCACCTCATTTGTAAGGTAGTTTGTTGAGAAAACAAACATCTTTATTGTGAACATTGTACTGTGTGAAATAAGCTCATTCGGTTCTAGGAATCACATGCTTTCCTACAAAGAATGTTGAGTGCAGCAAGTTCAAACTTTCCTTGTTAATGTAATGTAAAAAGATGCACAATTTATTAGATTGGCCTCATTTCTAAAGTAGTTTCTTTAGAAAAAGAAACATCTTCACTACCAAACACTGTACTGTGTGAAATAAGTTAATTCGGTTCTGGGAATCAGTTTAATTTCTAAGAAGAAGGTTGAGTGCAGCAAGTTCAAACTTTCCTAGTTTGTGTAATCTAACAAGATGTAAAAGTTAGTGGATTCACCTCATTTCAAAAAGTAGTTTCTTTAGAAAAGTAACATCTTCAGTACCGTACACTGTACTGTGTGAAATAAGTGAATTCGGTTCTATGAATCAATTTAATTTCTACAAAGATGGTTTGAGTGCAGCAAGTTCAAACTTTCCTTGTTAATGTAATCTAAAGAAGATGGCCAAGTTAGAAGATTGGCCTCATTTGTAAAGTGGTTTTGTTTAGAAAACAAACATCTTCATTGCCGAACATTGTACTGTGTGAAAAAGCTCATTCGGTTCTAGAATACAGTTAATTTCCTCC
Organism: Orientallactaga sibirica; assembly: GCA_036365145.1. Taxonomy (NCBI): domain Eukaryota; kingdom Metazoa; phylum Chordata; class Mammalia; order Rodentia; family Dipodidae; genus Orientallactaga; species Orientallactaga sibirica. Next base: position 546,441 of record JAEOAD010001368.1, read on the forward strand.
AAAGAAGGTTGAGTGCAAGAAGTTCAAACTTTCCTTGTTAATGTAATCTAAAAGATGCACAACTTACTGGATTGGCCTCATTTCTAAAGTAGTTTCTTTAGAAAAGAAACATCTTCAGTACCGATCACTGTACTGTGTGAAATAAGTTAATTCGGTTCTAGGAATCAGTTTAATTTCTATGAAGAAGGTTGAGTGCAGCAAGTTCAAAGTTTCCTAGTGTAATGTAATCTAAAAAGATGCTCAAGTTAGCAGATTGGCCTCATTTCTAAAGTGGTTTCTTTAGAAAGAATCATCTTCAGTACAGAACATTGTACTGTGTGAAATAAGTTAATTCGGTTCTAGGAATCAGTTTCCTTTCTACGAAGAAGGTTGAGTGCAGCAAGTTCAAACTTTCCTAGTTTGTGTAATCTAACAAGATGTAAAAGTTAGTGGATTCACCTCATTTCTAAAGTAGTTTCTTTAGAAAAGTAACATCTTCAGTGCTGAACACTGTACTGTGTGAAATAAGTGAATTCGGTTCTATGAATCAATTTAATTTCTACGAAAAGATGGTTGAGTGCAGCAAGTTCAAACTTTCCTTTGTTAATGTAATCTCAGAAGATGCACAAGTTAGAAGATTCGCCTCATTTGTAAAGTGGTTTGTTGAGAAAACAAACATCTTCATTACCAAACATTGTACTGTGTGAAAAAGCTCATTCGGTTCTAGAAATCAGTCGCATTTCTCCAAAAGAAGGTTGAGTGCAGCAAGTTCAAACTTTCCTTGTTAATGTAATCTAAAAAGATGCACAACTTACTGGATTGGCCTCATTTGTAAAGTAGTTTCTTTGAAAAGAAACATCTTCAGTACCGATCACTGTACTGTGTGAAATAAGTTAATTCGTTCTAGGAATCAGTTTAATTTCTACAAAGAAGGTTGAGTGCAGCAAGTTCAAAAGTTTCCTTGTTAATGTAATCTAAAAAGATGCTCAACTTAGCAGATTGGAGTCATTTCTAAAGTAGTTTCTTTAGAAAACAAACATCTTCATTACCGAACACTGTACTATGTGAAATAAGCTAGTTCGATTCTAGGAATCAGTTCAATTTCCTACGAAGATGGTTGAGTGCAGCAAGTTCAAACTTGCCTTGTTAATGTAATCTAACAAGATGGCCAAGTTAGAAGATTCACGTAATTTCTAAAGTAGTTTCTTTAGAAAACAAACATCTTCATTGCCAAACATTGTACTGTTTGAAATGAGTTAATTCGGTTCTAGGAATCAGTTTCCTTTCTACAAAGATGGTTGAGTGCAGCAAGTTCAAACTTTCCTTGTTAATGTAATCTGAAAAGATGGCACAAGTTAGTAGATTGGCCTCATTTGTAAGGTAGTTTGTTTAGAAAACAAACATCTTCATTTTGAACATTGTACTGTGTGAAATAAGGTCATTCGGTTCTAGGAATCACTTGCTTTCCTACAAAGAATGTTGAGTGCAGGAAGTTCAAACTTTCCTTTTCAATGTAATGTAAAAAAGATGCACAATTTCTTAGATTTGCACCTCATTTCTAATGTAGTTCCTTTAGAAAAGAAACATCTTCATTACCGAACACTGTACTGTGTGAAATAAGTTAATTCGGTTCTAGGAATCAGTTTAATTTCTACAAAGAAGGTTGAGTGCAGCAAGTTCAAACTTTCCTTGTTTGTGTAATCTAACAAGATGTACAACTTAGCAGATTTCCTCATTTCAAAAGTAGTTTCTTTAGAAAAGAAACATCTTCATTACCGAACACTGTACTGTGTGAAATAAGTGAATTTGCTTCTAGGAATCAGTTTAATTTCTACAAAGATGGTTGAGTGCAGCAAGTTCAAACTTTCCTTGTTAATGTAATCTAAAAAAGATTTCAAAGTTAGAAGATTCGCCTCATTTGTAAAGTAGTTTGTTGAGAAAACAAACATCTTCATTTCCAAACATTGTACTGTGTGAAATAAGCTCATTAGGTTCTAGGAATCAGTTGCTTTCCTACAAAGAAGGTTGAGTGCAGCAAGTTCAAACTTTCCTTGTTAATGTAATCTGAAAAGATGCACAACTTAGTAGATTGGCCTCATTTCTAAAGTAGTTTCTTTAGAAAAAAACATCTTCATTACCGATCACTGTACTATGTGAAATGAGCTAGTTCGCTTCTAGGAATCACTTGCTTTCCTATGAAGAAGGTTGAGTGCAGCAAGTTCAAACTTTCCTAGTTTTTGTAATCTAACAAGATGTACAAGTTAGCAGATTCACATCGTTTTTAAAGCTGTTCCTTTAGAAAACAAACATCTTCAGTACTAAACACTGTACTGTGTGAAATAAGTGAATTTTGCTTCTAGGAATCAGTTTAATTTCTATGAAGATGGTTGAGTGCAGCAAGTTCAAACTTTCCTTCTTAATTTAATCTAACAAGATGGCCAAGTTAGCAGATTCACCTCATTTCTAAAGTAGTTTGTTGAGAAAAGAAACATCTTTATTGTCGAACGTTGTACTGTGTGAAATAAGCTCATTGGGTTCTAGGAATCACTTGCTTTCCTACAAAGAAGGTTGAGTGCAGCAAGTTCAAACTTTCCTTGTTAATGTAATCTAAAAAGATGCACAACTTAGCAGATTGGCCTCATTTCTAAAGTAGTTTCTTTAGAAAAAGAAACATCTTCATTACCGAACACTGTACTGTGTGAAATGAGTTAGTTCGTTTCTAGGAATCAGTTTAATTTCTACAAAAGATTGTTGAGTGCAGCAAGTTCAAACTTTCCTTGTTGTGTAATCTAAAAAGTTGGCCAAGACAGCAGATTCACCTCATTTGTAAAGTAGTTTGTTGAGAAAATTAACATCTTTATTGCCAAAATAAGTACTGTGTGAAATAAGCTCATTTGGTTCTAGGAATCACTTGCTTTCCTACAAAGAATGTTGAGTGCAGCAAGTTCAAACTTTCCTTTTTAAAGTAATGTAAAAGATGCACAATTTATTAGATTTGCCTCATTTCTAAAGTAGTTCCTTTAGAAAAGAAACATCTTCAGTACCGAAGACTGTACTGTGTGAAATAAGTTAATTAAGCTTCTAGGAATCAGTTTAATTTCTATGAAGAAGGTTGAGTGCAGCAAGTTCAAACTTTCCTTGTTTGTGTAATCTAACAAGATGTACAAGTTAGTGGATTCGCCTCTTTTTCTAAAGTAGTTTCTTTAGAAAAGAAACATCTTCATTACCAAACACTGTAATGTGTGAAATAAGTGAATTTGCTTCTAGGAATCAGTTTAATTTCTACAAAGATGTTAGAGTGCAGCATGTTCAAACTTTCCTTGTTAATGTAATCTAAAAAAAAAGATGGCCAAGTTAGTAGATTGGCCTCATTTGCAAAGTAGTTTGTTGAGAAAACAAACATCTTCATTTCGGAAACTGTACTGTGTGAAATAAGTTAATTCGGTTCTAGGAATCAGTTTAATTTCTTACAAAGATGGTTGAGTGCAGCAAGTTCAAACTTTCCTTGTTAATGGAATCTCAAAAGATGGCCAAGTTAGAAATTCGCCTCATTTGTAATATAGTTTATTGAGAAAATTAAAATCTTCATTGCTGAACATTGTACTGTGTGAAATAAGTTCATTCGGTTCTAGGAATCACTTGCTTTCCTACAAAGAAGGTTGAGTGCAACAAGTTCAAACTTTCTTAGTTAATGTAATCTAACAAGATGCACAACTTAGTAGATTGGGCTCATTTCTAAAGTAGTTTCTTTAGAAAAAGAAACATCTTCAATACCGAACACTGTACTGTGTGAAATAAGTTAATTTGCATCTAGGAATCAGTTTAATTTCCACAAAAGAAGGTTGAGTGCAGCAAGTTCAAACTTTCCCAGTTTGTATAATCTAACAAGATGTACAAGTTAGTGGATTCGCCTCATTTCTAAAGTAGTTTCTTTAGAAAAGAAACATCTTCAGTCCCGAACACTGTACTGTGAGAAATAAAGTTAATTCGCTTCTAGGAATCAGTTTAATTTCTACGAAGATGGTTGAGTGCAGCAAGTTCAAACTTTCCCTGTTAAGGTAATCTAAAAAGATGGCAAAGTTAGTAGATTCGCCTCATTTGTATAGTAGTTTGTTCAGAAAACAAACATCATCATTTCCATACATTGGACTGTGTAAAATAAGCTCATTCAGTTCTAGGAATCAGTTGCTTTCCTACAAAGAAGGTTGAGTGCAGTAAGTTCAAACTTTCCTTGTCAATGTAATCTGAAAAGATGCACAACTTAGTGAATTGGCCTCATTTCTAAAGTAGTTTGTTTAGAAAACAAACATCCTCATTCCCAAAAAGTGTACTATGTGAAATGAGCTAGTTCGGTTCTAGGATTCACTTGCTTTCCTATGAAGAAGGTTGAGTGCAGCAAGTTCAAACTTTCTTAGTTTGTGTAATCTAACATGATGTACAAGTTAGTGGATTAGCCTCATTTCTGTACTGTGTGAAATAAGTGAATTCGCTTCTAGGAATCACTTTAATTTGTACGAAGATGGTTGAGTGCAGCAAGTTCAAACTTTCCTTGTTAATGTAATCTCAGAAGATGGCCAGGTTAGAAGATTCGCCTCATTTGTAAAGTAGTTTGTTGAGAAAACAAACATCTTCATTGCCAAACATTGTACTGTTTGAAATGACCTCATTCAGTTCTAGGAATCACTTGCTTTCCTACAAAGAAGGTTGAGTGCAGCAAGTTCAAACTTTCCTAGTTTGTGTAATCTAACAAGATGTACAAGTTAGTGGATTCCCGTTATTTCTAAAGTGGTTTCTTTAGAAAACAAACATCTTCAGTACTGAGGACTGTACTGTGTGAAATAAGTTAATTCAGTTCTAGGAATCATTTCCTTTCTACGAAGATGGTTGAGTGCAGCAAGTTCAAACTTTCCTTGTAAATTTAATCTAAAAAGATGGCCAAGTTAGCAGATTCACCTCATTTGTAAGGTAGTTTGTTGAGAATATTAACATCTTTATACTGAACCTTGTACTGTGTGAAATAAGCTCATTCGGTTCTAGGAATCACTTGCTTTCCTATAAAGAACGTTGAGTGCAGCAAGTTCAAACTTTCCTTGTTAATGTAATCTGACAAGATGCACAACTTAGTAAATTGGCCTCATTTCTAAAGTACTTTGTTTAGAGAACAAACATCTTCATTACCGAAAACTGTACTATGTGAAATGAGCAAGTTCGGATCTAGGAATCACTTGCTTTCCCTACGAAGAATGTTCAGTGCAGCAAGTTCAAACTTTCCTAGTTTGTGTTATCTAACAAGGTGTAAAAGTTAGTGGATTCGCTTCGTTTCTAAAGTGGTTTCTTTAGAAAACAAACATCTTCAGTACTGAGCACTGTACTGTGTGAAATAAGTTAATTCGGTTCTAGGAATCAGTTTCCTCTCTTCGAAGATGGTTGAGTGAAGAAAGTTCAAACTTTCCTGGTTAATGTAATCTAAGAAGATGACCAAGTTAGCAGATTCACCTCATTTGTAAGGTAGTTTGTTGAGAAAATTAACATCTTTATTGCCGAACATTGTACTGTGTGAAATAACCTCATTCGGTTCTAGGAATCACATGCTTTCCTACAAAGAATGTTGAGTGCAGCAAGTTCAAACTTTCCTTGTTAATGTAATGTAAAAAGATGCACAATTTATTAGATTGGCCTCATTTCTAAAGTAGTTTCTTTAGAAAAGAAACATCTTCACTACCGAACACTGTACTGTGTGAAATAAGTTAATTCGCTTCTGGGAATCAGTTTAATTTCTAAGAAGAAGGTTGAGTGCAGCAAGTTCAAACTTTCCTAGTTTGTGTAATCTAACAAGATGTAAAAGTTAGTGGATTCACCTAATTTCAAAAGTAGTTTCTTTAGAAAAGTAACATCTTCAGTACCGTACACTGTACTGTGTGAAATAAGTGAATTCGCTTCTATGAATCAATTTAATTTCTACGAAGATGGTTGAGTGCAGCAAGTTCAAACTTTCCTTGTTAATGTAATCTCAGAAGATGGCCAAGTTAGAAGATTCGCCTCATTTGTAAAGTGGTTTGTTGAGAAAACAAACATCTTCATTGCCGAACATTGTACTGTGTGAAAAAAGCTCATTCGGTTCTAGAATACAGTCGCAATCCTCCAAAGAAGGTTGAGTGCAAGAAGTTCAAACTTTCCTTGTTAATGTAATCTAAAAAGATGCACAACTTACTGGATTGGCCTCATTTCTAAAGTAGTTTCTTTGGAAAGAAACATCTTCAGTACCGATCACTGTACTGTGTGAAATAAGTTAATTCGCTTCTAGGAATCAGTTTAATTTCTATGAAGAAGGTTGAGTGCAGCAAGTTCAAAGTTTCCTTGGTAATGTAATCTAAAAAGATGCTCAACTTAGCAGATTGGCCTCATTTCTAAAGTAGTTTCTTTAGAAAAGAATCATCTTCAGTACAGAACACTGTACTGTGTGAAATAAGTTAATTCGCTTCTAGGAATCAGTTTAATTTCTACGAAGAAGGTTGAGTGCAGCAAGTTCAAACTTTCCTAGTTTGTGTAATCTAACAAGATGTAAAAGTTAGTGGATTCACCTAATTTCTAAAGTAGTTTCTTTAGAAAAGTAACATCTTCAGTACCGTACACTGTACTGTGTGAAATAAGTGAATTCGCTTCTATGAATCAATTTAATTTCTACGAAGATGGTTGAGTGCAGCAAGTTCAAACTTTCCTTGTTAATGTAATCTCAGAAGATGGCCAAGTTAGAAGATTCGCCTCATTTGTAAAGTGGTTTGTTGAGAAAACAAACATCTTCATTGCCGAACATTGTACTGTGTGAAAAAGCTCATTCGGTTCTAGAATTCAGTCGCATTCCTCCAAAGAAGGTTGAGTGCAAGAAGTTCAAACTTTCCTTGTTAATGTAATCTAAAAAGATGCACAACTTACTGGATTGGCCTCATTTCTAAAGTAGTTTCTTTGGAAAGAAACATCTTCAGTACCGATCACTGTACTGTGTGAAATAAGTTAATTCGCTTCTAGGAATCAGTTTAATTTCTATGAAGAAGGTTGAGTGCAGCAAGTTCAAAGTTTCCTTGGTAATGTAATCTAAAAAGATGCTCAACTTAGCAGATTGGCCTCATTTCTAAAGTAGTTTCTTTAGAAAAGAAACATCTTCAGTACCGAACACTGTACTGTGTGAAATAAGTGAATTCGATTCTAGGAATCAGTTCAATTTCTACGAAGATGGTTGAGTGCAGCAAGTTCAAACTTGCCTTGTTAATGTAATCTCAGAAGATGGCCAAGTTAGAAGATTCGCGTCATTTGTAAAGTAGTTTGTTGAGAAAACAAACATCTTCATTGCCAAACATTGTACTGTTTGAAATGAGCTCATTCGGTTCTAGGAATCAGTTGCTTTCCTACAAAGAAGGTTGAGTGCAGCAAGTTCAAACTTTCCTTGTTAATGTAATCTGAAAATATGCACAACTTAGTAAATTGGCCTCATTTCTAAAGTAGTTTGTTTAGAAAACAAACATCTTCATTACCGAAAAATGTACTATGTGAAATGAGCTAGTTCGGTTCTAGGAATCACTTGCTTTCCTACGAAGAATGTTGAGTGCAGCAAGTTCAAACTTTCCTAGTTTGTGTAATCTAAAAACATGGCCAAGTTAGGAGATTCACCTCATTTGTAAGGTAGTTTGTTGAGAAAATTAACATCTTTATTGTCGAACATTGTACTGTGTGAAATAAGCTCATTCGGTTCTAGGAATCACTTGCTTTCCTACAAAGAAGGTTGAGTGCAGCAAGTTCAATCTTTCCTTGGTAATGTAATCTAAAAAGATGCACAACTTAGCAGATTTCCTCATTTCAAAAGTAGTTTCTTTAGAAAAGAAACGTCTTCAGTACCGAACACTGTACTGTGTGAAACAAGTGAATTCGCTTCTAGGAATCAGTTTAATTTCTACAAAGATGGTTGAGTGCAGCAAGTTCAAACTTTCCTTGTTAAAGTAATCTCAAAAGATGGCCAAGTTAGAAGATTCGCCTCATTTGTAAAGTGGTTTGTTGAGAAAACAAACATCTTCATTGCCGAACATTGTACTGTGTGAAAAAAGCTCATTAGGTTCTAGAATTCAGTCGCATTACTCCAAAGAAGGTTGAGTGCAACAAGTTCAAACTTTCCTTGTTAATGTAATCTAAAAAGATGCACAACTTACTAGATTGGCCTCATTTCTAAAGTAGTTTCTTTAGAAAGAAACATCTTCAGTACCGATCACTGTACTGTGTGAAATAAGTTAATTCGCTTCTAGAAATCAGTTTAATTTCTATGAAGAAGGTTGAGTGTACCAAGTTCAAATTTTCCTTGGTAATGTAATCTAAAAAGATGTTCAACTTAGCAGATTGGCCTCATTTCTAAAGTAGTTTCTTTAGAAAAGAAACATCTTCAGTACTGAACACTGTACTGTGTAAAATAAGTGAATTTGCTTCTAGGAATCAGTTTAATTTCTACGAAGAAGGTTGAGTGCAGCAAGTTCAAACTTTCCTAGTTTGTGTAATCTAACAAGATGTACAAGTTAGTGGATTCGCCTCATTTCTAAAGTAGTTCCTTCAGAAAAGAAACATCTTCAGTACCGAACACTGTACTGTGTGAAATAAGTGAATTCCCTTCTAGGAATCAGTTTAATTTCTATGAAGATGGTTGAGTCCAGCAAGTTCAAGCTTTCCTTGTTAATGTAATCTGGAAAGGTGCACAAATTAGTAAATTGGCCTCATTTCTAAAGTAGTTTGTTTAGAAAACAAACATCTTCATTACCGAAAACTGTACTATGTGAAATGAGCTAGTTCGGTTCTAGGAATCACTTGCTTTCCTACGAAGAAGGTTGAGTGCAGCAAGTTCAAACATTCCTGGCTTGTGTAATCTAACAAGGTGTAAAAGTTAGTGGATTCGCATCGTTTCTAAAGTGGTTTCTTTAGAAAACTAACATCTTCAGAACTGAGCACTGTATTGTGTGAAATAAGTTTCTTTGGGTCTAGGAATCAGTTTCCTTTCTACGAAGATGGTTGAGTGCAGCAAGTTCAAACTTTCCTTCTTAATGTAATCTAAAAAGAGGCACAACTTAGTAGGTTTGCCTCATTTCTGAAGTAGTTTCTTCAGAAAGGAAACATCTTCAGTACCGAACACTGTACTGTGTGAAATAAGTTAATTCGTTTCTAGGAATCAGTTTAATTTCTATGAAGATGGTACAGTGCAGCAAGTTCAAACTTTCCTTGTTAATATAATCTCAAAAGATGGCCAAGTTAGTAGATTCGCTTCATTTGCAAAGTAGTTTGTTGAGAAAACAAACATCTTCATTGCCAAACATTGTACTGTGTGAAATAAGCTCATTCAGTTCTAGGAATCAGTTGCTGTCCTACAAAGGAGGTTGAGTGCAGCAAGTTCAAACTTTCCTTGTTAATGTAATCTGAAAAGATGCACAACTTATTAAATTGGCCTCATTTCTAAAGTAGTTTGTTTAGAAAACAAACATCTTCATTACCGAAAACTGTACTATGTGAAATGAGCTAGTTTGGTGCTAGGAATCACTTGCTTTCCTACGAAGAAGGTTGAGTGCAGCAAGTTCAAACTTTCCTAGTTTGTGTAATCTAACAAGGCGTACAAGTTAGTGGATTCGCGTCGTTTCTAAAGTGGTTTCTTTAGAAAACAAACATCTTCAGTACTGAGCACTGTATTGTGTGAAATAAGTTAATTCGGTGATAGGAATCAGTTTCCTTTCTACGAAGATGGTTGAGTGCAGCAAGTTCAAACTTTCCTTGTTAATGTAATCTAAAAAGATGGCCAAATTAGTATATTCACCTCATTTGTAAGGTAGTTTGTTGAGAAAAAGAACATCTTTATTGCCGAATATTGTACTGTGTGAAATAAGCTCTTTCGGTTCTAGGAATCACTTGCTTTCCTACAAAGAAGGTTGAGTGCAGCAAGTTCAAACTTTCCTTGTTAATGTAATCTAAAAAGATGCCCAACTTAGTAGATTGGCCTCAATTATAAAGTAGTTTCTTTAGAAAAGAAACATCTTCAGTCCCGAAAACTGTACTGTGTGAAATAAGTTAATTCGTTTCTAGGAAACAGTTTAATTTCTACGAAGATGGTATTGTGCAGCAAGTTCAAACTTTCCTTGTTAATGTAATCTCAAAAGATGGCCAAGTTAGGAGATTCGCTTCATTTGCAAAGTAGTTTGTTGAGAAAACAAACATGTTCATTGCCAAACATTGTACTTTGTGAAATAAGCTCATTCGGTTCTAGGAAGCAGTTGCGTTCCTACAAACAGGGTTGAGTGCAGCAAGTTCAAACTGTCCTTGTTAATGTAATCTGAAAAGACGCACAACTTAGTAAATTGGCCTCATTTCTAAACTAGTTTGTTTAGAAAACAAACATCTTCATTACCGCAAACTGTACTATGTGAAATGAGCTAGGTCGGTTCTAGGAATCACTTGCTTTCCTAGGAAGATGGTTGAGTGCAGCAAGTTCAAACTTTCCTTGGTAATGTAATCTAAAAAGATGCACAACTTAGTAGATTGGCCTCATTTCTATAGTAGTTTCTTTAGAAAAGAAACATCTTCTTTACCGAACACTGTACTGTGTCAAATAACTTAATTCGCTTCTAGGAATCAGTTTAATTTCTACGAAGATGGTTCAGTGCAGCAAGTTCAAACTTTCCTTGTTAATGTATTCTGAAAAGATGGCCAAGTAAGAAGATTCGCCTCATTTGTAATGTAGTTTGTTGAGAAAACAAACATCTTCATTGCCAAACATTGTACTGTGTGAAATAAGCTCATTCGGTTCTCGGAATCAGTTGCTTTCCTACAAAGAAGGTTGAGTGCAGGAAGTTCAAACTTTCCTTGTTACTGTAATCTGAATAGATGCACAACTTAGTAAATTGGCCTCATTTCTAACGCAGTTTGTTTAGAAAACAAACATCTTCATTACCGAAAACTGTACTATGTAAAATGAGCTAGTTCGGTCCTAGGAATCACTTGCTTTCCTACGAAGAAGGTTGAGAGCAGCAAGTTCAAACTTTCCTAGTTTGTGTAATCTAACAAGGTGTAGAAGATCATGGATTCACGTCATTTCTAAAGTGGTTTCTTTAGAAAACAAACATCTTCAGTACTGAGCACTGTATTGTGTGAATTAAGTTAATTCGCTTCTAGGAATCAGTTTCCTTTCTACGAATATGGTTGAGTGCAGCAAGTTCAAACTTTCCTTGTTAATGTAATCTAAAAAGATGGCCAAGTTAGGAGATTCACCTCATTTGTAAGGTAGTTTGTTGAGAAAAGTAACACCTTTATTGGCAAACATTGTACTGTGTGAAATAAGCTCATTCGGTTCTAGGAATCACTTGCTTTCCTCCAAAGAAAGTTGAGTGCAACAAGTTCAAACTTTCCTTGTTAATGTAATCTAAAAAGATGCACAACTTAGTAGATTGGGCTCATTTCTAAAGTAGTTTCTTTAGAAAAGAAACATCTTCAGTACCGAACACTGTACTCTGTTAAATAAGTTGATTCGTTTCCAGGATTCAGTTTAATTTCTACGAATATGGCCGAGTGCAGCAAGTTCAAACTTTCCTTGTTAATGTAATCTCAAAAGATGGCCAAGTTAAAATATTGGCTCATTTGTAAAGTAGTTTGTTGAGAAATCAAACATCTTCATTGCCAAACATTGTACTGTGTGAAATAAGCTCATTCGGTTCTAGGAATCAGTTGCTTTCCTACAAAGAAGGTTCAGTGCAGCAAGTTCAAACTTTCCTTGTTAATGTAATCTGAAAAGATGCACAACTTAGTAGATTGGCCTCATTTCTAAAGCAGTTTCTTTAGAAAACAAACATCTTCATTACCGAACACTGTACTTTGTGAAATGAGCTAGTTTGGTTCTAGGAATCACTTGCTTTCCTACGAAGACGGTTGAGTGCACCAAGTTCAAACTTTCCTAGTTTGTGTAATCTAACAAGATGTACAAGGCAGTGGATTCACGTCGTTTCTAAAGTGGTTTCTTTAGAAAACAAACATCTTCAGTACTGAACACTGTACTGTGTCAAATAAGTTAATTCGGTTCTAGGAATCAGTTTCCTTTCTACGAAGATGGTTGAGTTTAGCAAGTTCAAACTTTCCGTGTTAATGTAATCTCCAAAGATGGCCAAGTTAGAAGATTCGCCTCATTTGTAAAGTAGTTTGTTGAGAAAACAAACATCTTTATTGCCGAACACTGTACTGTGTGAAATAAGTTATTTCGCTTCTAGGAATCAGTGTTAATTTCTACAAAAATACTTTGAGTGCAGCAAGTTCAAACTTTCCTAGTTTGTGTAATCTAACAAGATGTGCAAGTTAGTGGAAACAAACATCTTCAGTACTGAGCACTGTACTGTATGAAAAGAAACATCTTCAATCACCGAACACTCTGAAATAGTTTGAGTGCAGCAAGTTCAAACTTTCCTAATTTGTGTAATCTAACAAGACGTACAAGTTAGTGGATTCGCCTCATGTCTACAGTAGTTTCTTTAGGAAAGAAACATCTTCAGTACCGAACACTGTACTTTGTGAAATAAGTGAATTCGCTTCTAGGAAACAGTTTAATTTCTATGAAGATGGTTGAGTGCAGCAAGTTCAAACGTTCCTTGTTAATGTAATCTAAAAAGATTTCAAAGTTAGTAGATTCGCCTCATTTGTAAAGTAATTTGTTGAGAAAACAAACATCTTCATTGCCAAACATTGTACTGTGTGAAATAAGCTCATTCGGTTCTAGAATTCAGTTGCTTTCCTACAAAGAAGTTGAGTGCAGCAAGTTCAAACTTTCCTTGTTAATGTAATGTAAAAAGATGCACAATTTATTAGATTGGCCTCATTTCTAAAGTAGTTTCTTTAGAAAAGAAACATCTTCATTACCGAACACTGTACTGTGTGAAATAAGTTATTTCGCTTCTAGGAATCAGTGTAATTTCTACGAAATAGGTTGCGTGCAGCAAGTTCAAGTGAATTCTCCTCTAGGAATCAGTTTAATTTCTACGAAGATGATTGAGTGCAGCAAGTTCAAACTTTCCTGGTTAATGTAATGTAAAAAATGCACAATTTATTAGATTGGCCTCATTTCTAAAGTAGTTTCTTTTGAAAAGAAACATCTTCAGTACCGAACACTATATTGTGTGAAATAAGTGAATTCGCTTCTAGCAATCAGTTTAATTTCTACGAAGATGGTTAGTGCAACAAGTTCAAACTTTCCTTCCTAATGTAATCTCAAAAGATGGCCAAATTAGCAGATTCGCCTCATTTGTAAAGTAATTTGTTGAGAAAACAAACATCTTCATTGCCAAATATTGTACTGTGTGAAAAAAGCTCATTCGGTTCTAGAATTCAGTTGCTTTCCTACAAAGAAGTTGAGTGCAGCAAGTTCAAACTTTCCTTGTTAATGTAATGTAAAAGATGCACAATTTATTAGATTGGCCTCATTTTCTAAAGTAGTTTGTTTAGAAAAGAAACATCTTCATTACCAAACACTGTACTGTGTGAAATAAGTTATTTCGCTTCTAGGAATCAGTGTAATTTCTACGAAATAGTTTGAGTGCAGCAAGTTCAAACTTTCCTAGTTTGTGTAATCTAACAAGATGTACAAGTTAGTGAAACAAACATCTTCAGTACTGAGCACTGTACTGTATGAAACGAAAACATCTTCAGTACCGAACACTACAAAATAGTTTGAGTGCAGCAAGTTCAAACTTTCCTAATTTGTGTAATCTAACAAGACGTACAAGTTAGTGGATTGGCCTCATGTCTACAGTAGTTTCTTTAGGAAAGAAACATCTTCAGTACCGAACACTGTACTGTGTGAAATAAGTGAATTCGCTTCTAGGAATCAGTTTAATTTCTACGAAGATGGTTGAGTGCAGCAAGTTCAAACGTTCCTTGTTAATGTAATCTAAAAAGATTTCAAAGTTAGTAGATTCGCCTCATTTGTAAAGTAATTTGTTGAGAAAACAAACATCTTCATTGCCAAACATTGTACTGTGTGAAATAAGCTCATTCGGTGCTAGGAATCAGTTGCGTTCCTACAAAGAAGGTTGAGTGCAGCAAGTTCAAACTTTCCTTGTTAATGTAATCTGAAAAAGTGCACAACTTAGTAAATTGGCCTCATTTCTAAAGTGTTTTCTTTAGAAAACAAACATCTTCATTACCGAAAAAATAACTATGTGAAATGAGCTAGTTCGGTCTAGGAATCACTGGCTTTCCTACGAATAAGGTTGAGTGCAGCAAGTTCAAACTTTCCTTGTTTGTGTAATCTAACAAGATATACAAGTTAGTGGATTCGCGTCGTTTCTAAAGTGGTTTATTTAGAAAACAAACTTCTTCAGTACTGTGCACTGTACTGTGTGAAATAAGTTAATTTGGTTCTAGGAATCAGTTTCCTTTCTACGAAGATGGTTGAGTACAGCAAGTTCAAACTTTCCTTGCTAATGTAATCTAAAAAGATGGCCAAGTTAGCAGATTCACCTCATTTGTAAGGTAGATTGTTGAGAAAACTAACATCTTTATTGCCGAACATTGTTCTGTGTGAAACAATCTCATTTGGTTCTAGGAATCAGTTGCTTTCCTACATAGAAGGTTGAGTGCAGCAAGTTCAAACTTTCCTTGTTAATGTAATGTAGAAAGATGCACAACTTAGTAGATTGGCCTCATTTCTAAAGTAGTTTCTTTAGAGAAGAAACATCTTCATTACCGAACACTGTACTTTTGAAATAAGTTAATTCGCTTCTAGGAATCAGTTTAATTCCTACGCAGATGGTTGAGTGCAGCAAGTTCAAACTTTCCTTGTTAATGTAATATCAAAAGATGGCCAAGTTAGAAGATTCGCCTCATTTTAAAGCAGTTTGTTGAGAAAACAAACATCTTCATTGCCGATCATTGTACTGTGTGAAAAAAGCTCATTCGGTTCTAGAATTCAGTTGTTGAGTGCAACAAGTTCAAACTTTCCTTGTTAATGTAATCTAAAAAGATGCACAACTTAGTACATTGGCCTCATTTCTAAAGTAGTTTCTTTAGAAAAGAAAAATCTTCAGTGCCAGACACTGTACTGTCTGAAATAAGTTAATTCGCTTCTTGGAATCAGTTTAATTTCTACGAAGAAGGTTGAGTGCAGCAAGTTCAAACTTTCCTAGTTTGTGTAATCTAAGAAGATGTACAAGTTAGTGGATTCGCCTCATTTCTAAAGTAGTTTCTTTAGAAAAGAAACATCTTCCGTAGCGAACACTGAACTGTGTGAAATAAGTGAATTCGCTTCTAGGAATCAGTTTAATTTCTACGAAGATGGTATTGTGCAGCAAGTTCAAACTTTCCTTGTTAATGTAATATAAAAAGATGGCAAAGTTAGTAGATTCGCCTCATTTATAAAGTAATTTGTTGAGAAAACAAACATCTTTATTTACAAACATTGTACTGTGTGAAATAAGCTCATTCGGTTCTAGGAATCAGTTGCTTTCCTACAAAGAAGGTTGAGTGCAGCAAGTTCAAACTTTCCTTGTTAAAGTAATCTGAAAAGATGCACAAGTTAGTAAATTGGCCTCATTTCTAAAGTAGTTTGTTTAGAAAACAAACATCTTCATTACCGAAAACTGTACTATGTGAAATGAGCTAGTTCGGTTCTAGGAATCACTTGCTTTCCTACGAAGAAGGTTCAGTGCAGCAAGTTCAAACGTAACTAGTTTGTGTAATCTTACAAGGTGTACAAGTTAGTGGATTCGCGTCGTTTTTAAAGTGGTTTCTTTAGAAGACAAACATCATCAGTACTGTGCAGTGTACTCTGTGAAATAAGTTAATTCGGTTCTAGGAATCAGTTTAATTTCTACGAAGATGGTTGAGTGCAGCATGTTCAAACTTTCCTTGTTAATGTAATCTAAAAAGATGGCCAAGTTAGCAGATTCACCTCATTTGTAAGGTAGTTTGTTGAGAAAAGTAACATATTTATTGCCAATCATTGTACTGTGTGAAATAAATTAAGACGGTTCTAGGAATCACATGCTTTCCTCCAAAGAATGTTGAGTGCAGCAAGTTCAAACTTTCCTTGTTAATGTAATGTAAAAAGATGCACAATTTACTAGATTGGCCTCATTTCTAAAGTAGTTTCTTTAGAAAAGAAACATCTTCAGTACCGAACACTGTACTGTGTGAAATAAGTTAATTCGGTTCTAGGAATCAGTTTAATTTCTCTGAAGAAGGTTGAGTGCAGCAAGTTCAAACTTTCCTAGTTTGTGTAATCTAACAAGATATACAAGTTAGTGGATTTCGCCTCATTTCTAAAGTAGTTTCTTTAGAAAAGAAACATCTTCAATACCGAACACTGTTCTGTGTGAAATAAGTGAAACATCTTCTAGGAATCAGTTTAATTTCTCTGAAGATGGTTGAGTGCAGCAAGTTCAAACTTTCCTTTTTAATGTAATGTAAAAAGATTTCAAAGTTAGTAGATTCGCGTCATTTGTAAAGTAGTTTGATGAGCTAAAAACATCTTCATTTCCAAACATTGTACTGTGTGAAATAAGCTCATTTGGTTATAGGAATCAGTTGCTTTCCTACAAAGAAGGTTGAGTGCAGCAAGTTCAAACTTTCCTTGTTAATGTTATCTCCAAAAAAAGAGGCACAACTTAGTAAATTGGCCTCATTTGTAAAGTAGTTTGTTTAGAAAACAAACATCTTCATTACTGAAAACTGTACTATGTGAAATGAGCTAATTGGGTTCTAGGAATCACTTGCTTTCCTACAAAGAAGGGTTGAGTGCAGCAAGTTCAAACTTTCCGAGATTGTGTATGTAATCTGACAAGATGTACAAGTTAGTGGATTGGCCTCGTTTCAAAAGTGGTTTCTTTAGAAAACAAACAACTTCAGTACTGAGCACTGAATTGTGTGAAATAAGTTAATTCAGTTCTAGCAATCAGTATCCTTTCTACAAAGATGGTTGAGTGCAGCAAGTTCAAACTTTCCTTGTTATTGTAATCTGAAAAGATGCACAACTTAGTAAATTGGCCTCATTTCTAAAGTAGTTTGTTTAGAAAACAAACATCTTCATTACCGAAAACTGTACTATGTGAAATGAGCTAGTTCGGTTCTAGGAATCACTTGCTTTCCTACGAAGAAGGTTGAGTGCAGCAAGTTCAAACTTTCCTAGTTTGTGTAATCTAACAAGATGTACAAGTTAGTGGATTCACGTCTTTTCTAAAGTGGTTTCTTTAGAAAACAAACATCTTCAGTACTGAGCACTCTACTGTGTGAAATAAGTTAATTCGGTTCCTGGAATCAGTTTCCTTTCTACAAAGATGGTTCAGTGCAGCAAGTTCAAACTTTCCTTCTTAATGAAATCTCAAAAGATGGCCAAGTTAGCAGATTCACGTCATTTGTAAGGTAGTTTGTTGAGAAAATTAACATCTTTATTGCCGAACATTGTACTGTGTGAAATAAGCTCATTCGGTTCTAGGAATCACTTGCTTTCCTCCAAGAAGGTTCAGTCCAGCAAGTTCAAACTTTCCTTGTTAATGTAATCTAAAAAGATGCACAACTTAGGAGATAGGCCTTATTTCTAAAGTAGTTTCAGAAGAAACATCTTCAGTACCGAACACTGTACCGTGTGAAATAAGTGAAACATCTTCTAGAATCAGTTTAATTTCTACAAAGAAGGTTGAGTGCAGCAAGTTCAAACTTTCCTAATTTGTGTAATCTAACAAGATGTACAAGTTAGTGGATTCGCCTCATTTCTAAAGTAGTTTCATTAGAAAAGAAACATCTTCAGTACCGAACACTGTACTTTGTGAAATAAGTGAATTCGCTTCTAGGAATCAGTTTAATTTCTCCGAAGATGGTTGAGTGCAGCAAGTTCAAACTTTCCTTGTTAATGTAACCTAAAAAGATTTCAAAGTTAGTAGATTCGCCTCATTTGTAAAGTAGTTTGTTGAGAAAACAAACATCTTCATTTCCAAACATTGTACTGTGTGAAATAAGCTCATTTGGTTCTAGGAATCAGTTGCTTCCCTACAAAGAAGGTTGAGCGCAGCAAGTTCAAAATTTCCTTGTTAATGTAATCTGAAAAGAGGCACAACTTAGTAAATTGGCCTCATTTCTAAAGTAGTTTGTTTAGAAAACAAACATCTTCATTACCGAAAACTGTACTATGTGAAATGAGCTAGTTCGGTTCTAGGAATCACTTGCTTTCCTACGAAGAAGGTTGAGTGCAGCAAGTTCAAACTTTCCTAGTTTGTGTAATCTAACAAGGTGTACAAGTTAGTGGATTCGCGTCGTTTCTAAAGTGGTTTCTTTAGAAAACAAACATCTTCAGTACTGAGCACTGTATTGTGTGAAATAAGTTAATTCGGTTCTAGGAATCAGTTTCCTTTCTACGAAGATGGTTGAGTGCAGCAAGTTCAAACTTTCCTTGTTAATGTAATCTAAAAAGATGGCCAAGATAGCAGTTTCACATCATTTGTAAGGTAGTTTGTTGAGAAAACTAACATCTTTATTGCGAACATTGTACTGTGAGAAATAAGCTCATTTGGTTCTAGGAATCACTTGCTTTCCTACATAGAAGGTTCAGTGCAGCAAGTTCAAACTTTCCTTGTTAATGTAATCTAAAAGATGCACAACTTAGTAGATGGGCCTCATTTCTAAAGTAGTTTCTTTAGAGAAGAAACATCTTCATTACCGAACACTGTACTGTGTGAAATAAGTTAATTCGTTTCTAGGAATCAGTTTAATTTCTACGAAGATGGTTGAGTGCAGCAAGTTCAAACTTTCCTTGTTAATGTAAACTCAAAGATGGCCAAGTTAGAAGATTCCCTTCATTTGTAAAGCAGTTTGTTGAGAAAACAAACATCTTCATTGCCAAACATTGTACTGTGTGAAAAAAGCTCATTCGGTTCTAGGAATGAGTTGCTTTCATACAAAGAAGGTTGAGTGCAACAAGTTCAAACTTTCCTTGTTAAACTAATCTAAAAAGATGCACAACTTAGTAAATTGGCCTCATTTCTAAAGTAGTTTGTTTAGAAAACAAACATCTTCATTGCCAGAAAACTGTACTATGTGAAAGGAGCTTGTTCGGTTCTAGGAATCAGTTGCTTTCCTACAAAGAAGGTTGAGTGCAGCAAGTTCAAACTTTCCTAGTTTTTGTAATCTAACAAGATATACAGGTTAGTGGATTCGCCTCATTTCTAAAGTGGTTTCTTTAGAAAACAAACATCTTCAGTACTGAACACTGTACTGTGTGAAATAAGTTAATTCGGTTCTAGGAATCGGTTTAATTTCTACGAAGATGGTTGAGTGCAGCAAGTTCAAACTTTCCTTGTTAATGTAATATAAAAAGATGGCCAAGTTAGAAGATTCACCTCATTTGTAAGGTAGTTTGTTGAGAAAACAAACATCTTTATTTACAAACATTGTACTGTGTGAAATAAGCTCATTCGGTTCTAGAAATCAGTTGCTTTCCTACAAAGAAGGTTGAGTGCAGCAAGTTCAAACTTTCCTTGTTAATGTAATCTGAAAAAAGATGCACAATTTATTAAATTGGCCTCATTTCTAAAGCGTAGTTTGTTTAGAAAACAAACATCTTCATTACTGAAAACTGTACTATGTGAAATGAGTTAATTCGGTTCTAGGAATCACTTGCTTTCCTACGAAGAAGGTTGAGTGCAGCAAGTTCAAACTAACTTGTTTGTGTAATCTAACAAGATGTACAAGTTAGTGGATTCGCATCGTTTTAAAGTGGTTTCTTTAGAAAACAAACATCATCAGTACTGAGAACTGTACTGTGTGAAATAAGTTAATTCGGTTCTAGGAATCAGTTTAATTTCTACGAAGATGGTTGATTGCAGCATGTTCAAACTTTCCTTGTTAATGTAATCTAAAAAGATGGCCAAGTTAGCAGATTCACCTCATTTGTAAGGTAGTTTGTTGAGAAAAGTAACATATTTATTGCCAATCATTGTACTGTGTGAAATAAATTAATTAAGTTCTAGGAATCACATGCTTTTCTCCAAAGAATGTTGAGTGCAGCAAGTTCAAACTTTCCTTGTTAATGTAATGTAAAAAGATGCACAATTTACTAGATTGGCCTCATTTCTAAAGTAGTTTCTTTAGAAAAGAAACATCTTCAGTACCGAACACTGTACTGTGTGAAATAAGTTAATTCGCTTCTAGGAATCAGTTTAATTTCTACGAAGAAGGTTGAGTGCAGCAAGTTCAAACTTTCCTAGTTTGTGTAATCTAACAAGATATACAAGTTAGTGGATTCGCCTCATTTCTAAAGTAGTTTCTTTAGAAAAGAAACATCTTCAATACCGAACACTGTTCTGTGTGAAATAAGTGAATTCGCTTCTAGGAATCAGTTTAATTTCTACGAAGATGGTTGAGTGCAGCAAGTTCAAACTTTCCTTTTTAATGTAATGTAAAAAGATTTCAAAGTTAGTAGATTCGCGTCATTTGTAAAGTAGTTTGATGAGCTAAAAAACATCTTCATTTCCAAACATTGTACTGTGTGAAATAAGCTCATTTGGTTATAGGAATCAGTTGCTTTCCTACAAAGAAGGTTGAGTGCAGCAAGTTCAAACTTTCCTTGTTAAAGTTATCTGAAAAGAGGCACAACTTAGTAAATTGGCCTCATTTCTAAAGTAGTTTGTTTAGAAAACAAACATCTTCATTACTGAAAACTGTACTATGTGAAATGAGCTAATTGGGTTCTAGGAATCACTTGCTTTCCTACGAAGAAGGTTGAGTGCAGCAAGTTCAAACTTTCCGAGATTGTGTATGTAATCTGACAAGATGTACAAGTTAGTGGATTCGCGTCGTTTCAAAAGTGGTTTCTTTAGAAAACAAACAACTTCAGTACTGAGCACTGAATTGTGTGAAATAAGTTAATTCAGTTCTAGCAATCAGTATCCTTTCTACAAAGATGGTTGAGTGCAGCAAGTTCAAACTTTCCTTGTTATTGTAATCTGAAAAGATGCACAACTTAGTAAATTGGCCTCATTTCTAAAGTAGTTTGTTTAGAAAACAAACATCTTCATTACCGAAAACTGTACTATGTGAAATGAGCTAGTTCGGTTCTCGGAATCACTTGCTTTCCTTCAAGAAGGTTGAGTGCAACAAGTTCAAACTTTCCTAGTTTGTGTAATCTAACAAGATGTACAAGTTAGTGGATTCACGTCTTTTCTAAAGTGGTTTCTTTAGAAAACAAACATCTTCAGTACTGAGCACTCTACTGTGTGAAATAAGTTAATTAGGTTCCTGGAATCAGTTTCCTTTCTACAAAGATGGTTCAGTGCAGCAAGTTCAAACTTTCCTTCTTAATGAAATCTCAAAAGATGGCCAAGTTAGCAGATTCACGTCATTTGTAACAGTAGTTTGTTGAGAAAATTAACATCTTTATTGTACTCAACATTGTACTGTGTGAAATAAGCTCATTCGGTTCTAGGAATCAGTTTGCTTTCCTCCAAGAAGGTTCAGTCCAGCAAGTTCAAACTTTCCTTGTTAATGTAATCTAAAAAGATGCACAACTTAGGAGATAGGCCTTATTTCTAAAGTAGTTTCTTTAGAAGAAACATCTTCAGTACCGAACACTGTACCGTGTGAAATAAGTGAATTCGCTTCTAGGAATCAGTTTAATTTCTACGAAGAAGGTTGAGTGCAGCAAGTTCAAACTTTCCTAGTTTGTGTAATCTAACAAGATGTACAAGTTAGTGGATTCGCCTCATTTCTAAAGTAGTTTCATTAGAAAAGAAACATCTTCAGTACCGAACACTGTACTTTGTGAAATAAGTGAATTCGCTTCTAGGAATCAGTTTAATTTCTCCGAAGATGGTTGAGTGCAGCAAGTTCAAACTTTCCTTGTTAATGTAACCTAAAAAGATTTCAAAGTTAGTAGATTCGCCTCATTTGTAAAGTAGTTTGTTGAGAAAACAAACATCTTCATTTCCAAACATTGTACTGTGTGAAATAAGCTCATTTGGTTCTAGGAATCAGTTGCTTCCCTACAAAGAAGGTTGAGTGCAGCAAGTTCAAAATTTCCTTGTTAATGTAATCTGAAAAAGAGGCACAACTTAGTAAATTGGCCTCATTTCTAAAGTAGTTTGTTTAGAAAAACAAACATCTTCATTACCGAAAACTGTACTATGTGAAATGAGCTAGTTCGGTTCTAGGAATCACTTGCTTTCCTACGAAGAAGGTTGAGTGCAGCAAGTTCAAACTTTCCTAGTTTGTGTAATCTAACAAGGTGTACAAGTTAGTGGATTCGCGTCGTTTCTAAAGTGGTTTCTTTAGAAAACAAACATCTTCAGTACTGAGCACTGTATTGTGTGAAATAAGTTAATTCGGTTCTAGGAATCAGTTTCCTTTCTGCGAAGAAGGTTGAGTGCAGCAAGTTCAAACTTTCCTTGTTAATGTAATCTCAAAAGATGGCCAAGATAGCAGTTTCACATCATTTGTAAGGTAGTTTGTTGAGAAAAGTAACATCTTTATTGCCGAACATTGTACTGTGAGAAATAAGCTCATTCGGTTCGAGGAATCACTTGCTTTCCTCCAAGAAGGTTCAGTGCAGCAAGTTCAAACTTTCCTTGTTAATGTAATCTAAAAAGATGCACAACTTAGTAGATGGGCCTCATTTCTAAAGTAGTTTCTTTAGAATAGAAACATCTTCAGTACCGAACACTGTACTGTGTGAAATAAGTTAATTCGTTTCTAGGAATCAGTTTAATTTCTACGAAGATGGTTGAGTGCAGCAAGTTCAAACTTTCCTTGTTAATGTAAACTCAAAGATGGCCAAGTTAGTAGATTCCCTTCATTTGTAAAGTGGTTTGTTGAGAAAACAAACATCTTCATTTCCAAACATCGTACTGTGTGAAATAAGCACATTCGGTTCTAGGAATGAGTTGCTTTCATACAAAGAAGGTTGAGTGCAGCAAGTTCAAACTTTCCGTGTTAAACTAATCTGAAAAGATGCACAACTTAGTAAATTGGCCTCATTTCTAAAGTAGTTTGTTTAGAAAACAAACATCTTCATTACCGAAAACTGTACTATGTGAAAGGAGCTTGTTCGGTTCTAGGAATCACTTGCTTTCCTACAAAGAAGGTTGAGTGCAGCAAGTTCAAACTTTCCTAGTTTTTGTAATCTAACAAGATATACAGGTTAGTGGATTCGCGTCGCTTCTAAAGTGGTTTCTTTAGAAAACAAACATCTTCAGTACTGAGCACTGTATTATGTGAAATAAGTTAATTCGGTTCTAGGAATCGGTTTCCTTTCTACGAAGATGGTTGAGTGCAGCAAGTTCAAACTCTCCTTGGTAATGTAATCTAAAAAGATGGCCAAGTTAGAAGATTCACCTCATTTGTAAGGTAGTTTGTTGAGAAAACTAACATCTTTATTGCCAAACATTGTACTGTGTGAAATAAGCTCGTTCGGTTCTAGAAATCAATTGCTTTCCTACAAAGAAGGTTGAGTGAAGCAAGGTCAAACTTTCCTTGTTAATGTAATGTAAAAAGATGCACAATTTATTAAATTGGCCTCAGTTCTAAAGTCGTTTCTTTAGAAAAGAAACATCTTCAGTACCGAACACTGTCCTGTGTGAAATAAGTTAATTCGCTTCTAGGAATCAGTATAATTTCTACGAAGACGGTTGAGTGCAGCAAGTTCAAACTTTCCTTGTTTGTGTAATCTAACAAGATGTACAAGTTAGTGGATTCGCATCGTTTCTAAAGTGGTTTCTGTAGAAAACAAACATCATCAGTACTGAGAACTGTATTGTGTGAAATAAGTTAATTCGGTTCTAGGAATCAGTTTAATTTCTACGAAGATGGTTGATTGCAGCAAGTTCAAACTTTCCTACTTTGTGTAATCTAACAAGATGTACAAGTTAGTGGATTCGCTTCATTCCTAAAGTAGTTTCTTTAGAAAAGAAACATCTTCAGTACCGAACACTGTACTGTGTGAAATAAGTTAATTCGCTTCTAGGAATCAGTTTAATTTCTATGAAGATGGTTGAGTGCAGCAAGTTCAAACTTTCCTTGTTAATGTGATGTAAAAAGATGCACAATTTATTGGATTGGCCTCATTGCTAAAGTAGTTTCTTTAGAAAAGAAACATCTTCAGTAACGAACACTGTACTGTGTGAAATAAGTTAATTCGCTTCTAGGAATCAGTTTAATTTCTACGAAGATTCTTGAGTGCAGCAAGTAAAAAACTTTCCTAGTTTGTGTAATCTAACAACATGTACAAATTAGTGGATTCGCCTCATTTCTAAAGTAGTTTCTTTAGAAAAGAAACATCTTCAGTACCGAACACTGTACTGTGTGAAATAAGTGAATTCGCTTCTAGGAATCAGTTTAATTTTTACGAAGATGGTTGAGTGCAGCAAGTTCAAACTTTCCTTGTTAATGTAATCTAAAAAGATTTCAAAGTTAGTAGATTCGCCTCATTTGTAAAGTAGTTTGTTGAGAAAACAAACATCTTCATTGCCAATCATTGTACTATTGGAAATAAGCTCATTCGGTTCTAGGAATCATTTGTTTTCCTACAAAGAAGGTTGAGGGCAGCAAGTTCAAACTTTCCTTGTAATCTGAAAAGATGGCCAAGTTAGCAGATTCACCTCATTTGTAAGGTAGTTTGTTGAGAAAATTAACATCTTTATTGCCGAACATTGTACCGTGTAAGTAAAGCTAATTTGGTTCTAGGAATCACTTGCTTTCCTACAAAGAAGGTTGAGTGCAGCAAGTTCAAACTTTCCTTGGTAATGTAATGTAGAAACATGCACAATTTATTAGATTGGCCTCATTTATAAAGTAGTTTCTTTATAAAAGTAACATCTTCAGTACCGAACACTGTACTGTGTGAAATAAGTGAATTCGCTTCTAGGAATCAGTTTAATTTCTACGAAGAAGGTTGAGTGCAGCAAGTTCAAACATTCCTAGTTTGTGTAATCTAACAAGATGTACAAGTTAGTGCATTCGCCTCATTTCTAAAGTTGTTTCTTTAGAAAAGAAACATCTTCAATACCGAACACTGTACTGTGTGAAATAAGTGAATTCGCTTCTAGGAATCAGTTTAATTTCTACGAAGATGGTTGAGTGCAGCAAGTTCAAACTTTCCTTGTTAATGTAAACTCTAAAGATGGCCAAGTTAGTAGATTCGCTTCATTTGTAAAGTAGTTTGTTGAGAAAACAAACAT
Source organism: Orientallactaga sibirica (assembly GCA_036365145.1). NCBI lineage: Eukaryota > Metazoa > Chordata > Mammalia > Rodentia > Dipodidae > Orientallactaga > Orientallactaga sibirica. The sequence goes on from JAEOAD010001368.1 coordinate 571,631, forward strand.
CTTCATTTCCAAACATTGTACTGTGTGAAATAAGCTCATGCAGTTCTAGGCATCAATTGCTTTCCTACAAAGAACATTGAGTGCAGCAAGTTCAAACTTTCTTAGTTTGTGTAATCTAACAAGGTGTACAAGTTAGTGGATTCGCGTCATTTCTACAGTGGTTTCTTTAGAAAACAAACATCTTCAGTACTCAGCACTGTATTATGTGAAATAAGTTAATTCGGTTCTAGGAATCAGTTTCCTTTCTACGAAGATGGTTGAGTGCAGCAAGTTCAAACTTTCCTTCTTAATGTAATCTGAGGAGATGCACAACTTAGTAAATTGGCCTCATTTCTAACGTAGTTTGTTTAGAAAACAAACATCTTCATTACCGCAAACTGTACTATTTGAAATGAGCTAGTTTGGTTCTAGGAATCAATAGCTTTCCTACGAAGAAGGTTGAGTGCAGCAAGTTCAAACTTTGCTAGTTTGCGTAGTCTAACAAGATGTACAAGTTAGTGGATTCATGTCGTTTCTAAAGTGATTTCTTTAGAAAACAAACAACTTCAGTACTGAGCACTGTACTGTGTGAAATAAGTTAATTCGGTTCTAGGAATCAGTTGCCTTTCTACGAAGATGGTTGAGTACAGCAAGTTCAAACTTTCCTTGTTAATGTAATCTAAAATGATGGCCAAGTTAGCAGATTCACCTCATTTGTAAGGTAGTTTGTTGAGAAAATTAACATCTTTATTGCCGAACATTGTACTGTGTGGAAAGAAGGTCATTCGGTTATAGGAATCACTTGCTTTCCTACAAAGAAGGTTGAGTGCAGCAAGTTCAAACTTTCCTTGTTAATGTAATCTAAAAAGATGCACAATTTATTAGATTGGCCTCATTTTTAAAGTAGTTTCCTTAGAAAAGAAACATCTTCAGTACCGAACACTGTACTGTGTGAAATAAGTTAATTCGCTTCTAGGAATCAGTTTAATTTCTACAAAGAAGGTTGAGTGCAGCAAGTTCAAACTTTCCTAGTTTGTGTAATCAAACAAGATGTACAAGTAGTGGATTCGCCTCATTTCTAAAGTAGTTTCTGTAGAAAAGAAACATCTTCAGAACCGAACACTGTACTGTGTGAAATAAGTGAATTCGCTACTAGGAATCAGTTTAATTTCTACGAAGATGGTTGAGTGCAGCAAGTTCAAACTTTCCTTGTTAATGTAATCTAAAAAGATGGCCAAGTTAGCAGATTCACCTCATTGGTAAGGTAGTTTGTTGAGAAAATTAACATCTTTATTGCCGAACATTGTACTGTGTGGAAAGAAGCTCATTCGGTTCTAGGAATCACTTGCTTTCCTACAAAGAAGGTTGAGTGCAGCAAGTTCAAACTTTCCTTGTTAATGTAATCTAAAAGATGCACAATTTATTAAATTGGCCTCATTTCTAAAGTAGTTTCCTTAGAAAAGAAACATCTTCAGTACCGAACACTGTACTGTGTTTAATAAGTGAATTCGCTTCTAGGAATCAGTTTAATTTCTACGAAGAAGGTTGAGTGCAGCAAGTTCAAACTTTCCTAGTTTGTGTAATCAAACAAGATGTACAAGTTAGTGGATTCGACTCATTTCTAAAGTTGTTTCTGTAGAAAAGAAACATCTTCAGTACCGAACACTGTACTGTGTGAAATAAGTGAATTCGCTACTAGGAATCAGTTTAATTTCTAAGAAGATGGTTGAGTGCACCAAGTTCAAACTTTCCTTGTTAATGTAATCTAAAAAGGTTTCAAAGTTAGTAGATTCGCCTCATTTGTAAAGTAGTTTCTTGAGAAAACAAACATCTTCATTTCCAAACATTGTACTGTGTGAAATAAGCTCATTCGGTTCTAGGAATCAGTTGCTTTCCTACAAAGAGGTTGAGTGCAGCAAGTTCAAACTTTCCTTGTTAATGTAATCTGAAAAGATGCACAACTTAGTAAATTGGCCTCATTTCTAAAGTAGTTTGTTTAGAAAACAAACATCTTCATTACCGAAAACTGTACTATGTGAAATGAGCTAGTTCGGTTCTAGGAATCACTTGCTTTACTACGAAGAAGGTTGAGTGCAGCAAGTTCAAACTTTCCTAGTTTGTGTAATCTAATAAGGTGCACAAGTTAGTGGATTCGCGTCGTTTTTAAAATGGTTTCTTTAGAAAACAAACATCTTCACTACTGAGCACTGTATTGTGTGAAATAAGTTAATTCCGTTCTAGCAATCAGTTTAATTTCTACGAAGATGGTTGAGTGGAGCAAGTTCAAACTTTCATTGTTAATGTAATCTCAAAAGATGGCCAAGTTAGAAGATTCGCCTCATTTGTAAAGTAGTTTGTTGAGAAAACAAACATCTTCATTGCCAAACATTGTACTGTTTGAAATAAGCTCATTCGGTTCTAGGAATCAGAATTCTTTCCTACAAAGCAGGTTCAGTGCAGCAAGTTCAAACTTTCCTTGTTAATGTAATCTGACAAGATGCACAACTTAGTAAATTGGCCTCATTTCAAAAAAAGTTTGTTTAGAAAACAAACATCTTCATTACCGAAAACTGTACTATGTGAAATGAGCTAGTTCGGATCTAGGAATCACTTGCTTTCCTACGAAGAAGGTTGTGTGCAGCAAGTTCAAACTTTCCTAGTTTGTGTAATCTAACAAGATGTACAAGTCAGTGGATTCGCGTCTTTTCTAATGTGGTTTCCTTAGAAATCAAACATCTTCAGTACTGAGCACTGTACTGTGTGAAATAATATAATTCGGTTCTAGGAATCAGTTTCCTTTCTACGAAGAAGGTTGAGTGCAGCAAGTTCAAACTTTCCTAGTTTGTGTAATCTAACAAGATGTACAAGTTAGTGGATTCGCCTCATTTCTAAAGTAGTTTCTTTAGAAAAGAAACATTTTCAGTACCGAACACTGTACTGGGTGAAATAAGTGAATTCGCTACTAAGAATCAGTTTAATTTCTACGAAGATGTTAGATTGCAGCAAGTTCAAACTTTCCTTGTTAATGTAATCTAAAAAGATGGCCACGTTAGCACTTTCACCTCATTTGTACGGTAGTTTGTTGAGAAAACTAACATCTTATTTGCCGAACATTGTACTTTGTGAAATAAGCTCATTTGGTTCTAGCAATCACTTGCTTTCCTACAAAGAAGGTTGAGGGCAGCAAGTTCAAACTTTCCTAGTTTGTGTAATCTAACAAGATGTACAAGTTAGTGGATTCGCCTCATTTCTGAAGTAGTTTATTTAGAAAAGAAACATCTTCAGTCCCGAACACTGTACTGTGTGAAATAAGTTAATTCACTTCTAGGAATCAGTTTAATTTCTACGAAGATGGTTGAGTGCAGCAAGTTCAAACTTTCCTTGTTAATATAATGAAAAAAGATGCACAATTTATTAGATTGACCTCATTTCTAAAGTAGTTTCTTTAGAAAAGAAATATCTTCAGTACCAAACAGTGTACTGTGTGAAATAAGTTAATTCGCTTCTAGGAATCAGTTTAATTTCTACGAAGAATGTTGAGTCCCGCAAGTTCAAACTTTCCTAGTGTGTGTAATCTAACAAGATGTACAAGTTAGTGGATTCGCGTGTTTTCTAAAGTGGTTTCTTTAGAAAACAAACATCTTCAGTACTGAGCACTGTACTGTGTGAAATAAGTTAATTCCGTTGTAGGAATCAGTTTCCTTTCTACGAAGATTGTTGAGTGCAGCAAGTTCAAACTTTCCTTGGTAATGTAATCTAAAAAGATGGCCAAGATAGCACATTCACCTCATTTGTAAGGTAGATTGTTGAGAAAATTAATATCTTTATTGCCGAACATGTACTCTTTGAAATAAGCTCATTCGGTTCTAGGAATCAGTTGCTTTCCTACAAAGAAAGTTGATTGCAGCAAGTTCAAACTTTCCTTGTTAATGTAATCTGAAAAGATGCACAACTTAGTAAATTGGCCTCATTTCTAAAGTAGTTTGTTTAGAAAACAAACATCTTCATTACCGAAAACTGTACTATGTGAAATGAGCTAGTTCGGTTGTAGGAATCACTTGCTTTCCTGCGAAGAAGGTTGAGTGCAGCAAGCTCAAACGTTCCTAGTTTGTGTAATCTAACAAGATATACAAGTTAGGGGATTCGCGTCGTTTCTAAAATGGTTTCTTTAGAAAACAAACATCTTCAGTAGTGAGCACTGTACTGTGTGAAATAAGTTAATTCGGTTCTAGCAATCATTTTCCTGCCTACGAAGATGGTTAAGTGCAGAATGTTCAAACTTTCCTTGTTAATGTAATCTAAAAAGATGGCCAAGTTAGCAGATTCACCTCATTTGTAAGGTAGTTTGTTCAGAAAATTAACATCTTTATTGCCGAACCTTGTACTGTGAGAAAAAAGCTCATTCGGTTGTAGGAATCAGTTGCTTTCTTACAAAGAAGGTTGAGTGCAGCAAGTTCAAACTTTCCTTGGTAATGTAATCTAAAAAGATGCACAACTTAGTAGATTGGACTCATTTCTAAAGTAGTTTCTTTAGAAAAGAAACATCTTCATTACCGAACACTGTACTGGGTGAAATAAGTGAATTCGCTTCTAGGAATCAGTTTCATTTCTACGAAGATGGTTGAGTTCAGCAAGTTCAAACTTTCCTTGTTAATGTAATGTAAAAGGATCCACAATTTATTAGATTGGCGTCATTTCTAAAGTAGTTTCTTTAGAAAAGAAATATCTTCAGTACCGAACACTGTACTGTGTGAAATAAGTTAATTCGGTTATAGGAATCACTTGCTTTCCTAAGAAGAAGGTTGAGTGCAGCAAGTTCAAACTTTCCTAGTTTGTGTAATCTAACAAGATGTACAAGTTAGTGGATTCGCATCATTTCTAAAGTGGTTTCTTTAGAAAACAAATATCTTCAGTACTGAGCACTGTACTGTGTGAAATAAGTTAATTCGGTTCTGGGAATCAGTTTCCTTTCTTCGAAGATGGTTGAGTGCAGCAAGTTCAAACTATCCTTGTTAATGTAATCTAAAAAGATGGCCAAGTTAACAGATTCACCTCATTTGTAAGGTAGTTTGTTGAGAAAAGTAACATCTTTATTGCCGACCATTGTACTGTGTGGAAATAAGCTCATTCGGTTCTCGGAATCACTTGCTTTCCTACAAAGAAGGTTTTGTGCAACAAGTTCAAACTTTCCTTGGTAATGTAATCTAAAAAGATGCACAACTTAGTAGATTGTCCTCATTTCTAACGTAGTTTCTTTAGAAAAGAAACATCTTCATTACCAAACACTTTACTGTTTGAAATAAGTGAATACGCTTCTAGGAATCAGTTTAATTTCTACGAAGATGGTTGAGTGCAGCAAGTTCAAACTTTCCTTGTTAATGTAATCTCAAAAGATGGCCAAGATAGAAGATTCGCCTCATTTCTAAGGTAATTTGTTGAGAAAACCAACATCTTCATTACCGCACATTGTACTGCGTGAAAAAAGCCCATTCGGTTCTAGGATTCAGTTGCTTTCCTACAAAGACGGTTGAGTGCAACAAGTTCAAACTTTCCTTGTTAATGTAATCTAAAAAGATGCACAACTTAGTAGATTGGCCTCATTTCTAAAGTAGTTTCCTTAGAAAAGAAACATCAACAGTACCGAACACTGTACTGTGTGAAATAAGTGAATTCGCTTCTAGGAATCAGTTTAATTTCTACGAAGATGGTTGAGTGCAGCAAGTTCAAACGTTCCTAGTTTGTGTAATCTAACAAGATGTACAAGTTAGTGGATTCGCCTCATTTCTAAAGTAGTTTCTTTAGAAAAGAAACATCTTCAGGACCGAACATTGTACTGTGTGAAATAAGTGAATTCGCTTCCAGGAATCAGTTTAATTTCTACAAAGAAGGTTGAGTGCAGCAAGTTCAAACTTTCCTTGTTAATGTAATCTAACAAGATGGCAAAATTAGTAGATTCGCCTCATTTGTAAAGTAGTTTGTTGAGAAAACAAACGTCTTCATTGCCAACATTGTACTGTGTGAAATAAGCTCATTCGGTTCTAGGAATCAGTTGCTTTCCTACAAAGAAGGTTGAGTGCAGCAAGTTCAAATTTTCCTTGTTAATGCAATTTGAAAAGATGCACAACTTAGTAAGTTGGCCTCATTTCTAAAGTAGTTTGTTTAGAAAACAAACACCTTCATTACCAAAAAGTGTACTATGTGAAATGAGCTAGTTCGGTTCTAGGAATCACTTGCTTTCCTACGAAGAAAGTTGAGTGCAGCAAGTTCAAACTTTCCTAGTTTGTGTAATCTAAGAAGATGTACAAGTTAGTGGATTTCCGTCGTTTCTAAAGTGGTTTCTTTAGAAAACAAACATCTTCAGTACTGAGCACTGTACTGTGTGAAATAAGTTAATTCGGTTCTAGGAATCAGTTTCCTTTCTACGAAGATTGTTGAGTGCAGCATGTTCAAACTTTCCTCGTTAATGTAATCTAAAAAGATGGCCAAGTTAGCAGATTCACCTCATTTGTAAAGTAGTTTGTTGAGAAAATTACCATCTTTATTGTCGAAATTTGTACTGTGTGAAATAAGCTCATTCGGTTCTAGGAATCACTTGCTTTCCTACAAAGAAGGTTGAGTGCAGCAAGTTCAAACTTTCCTTGTTAATGTAATCTAAAAAGATGCACAACTTAATAGATTGGCCTCATTTCTAAAGTAGTTTCTTTAGAAAAGAAACATCTTCAGTACCGAACACTGTACTGTGTTGAAAAAGTTAATTCGCTTCTAGGAATCAGTTTAATTTCTACGAAGAAGGTTGAGTGCAGCAAGTTCAAACTTTGCTAGTTTGTGTAATCTAACCAGATGTACAAGTTAGTGGATTCGCCTCATTTCTAAAGTAGTTTATTTAGAAAAGAAACATCTTCAGTACCGAATACTGCACTGTGTGAAATAAGTGAATTCGCTTCTAGGAATCAGTTTAATTTCATCGAAGATGGTTGAGTGCAGCAAGTTCAAACTTTCCTTGTTAATGTAATCTGAAAAGATGGCCAAGTTAGCAGATTCACCTCATTTGTAAAGTAGTTTGTTGAGAAAATTACCATCTTTATTGTCGAACATTGTACTGTGTGAAATAAACTCATTCGGTTCTAGAATTCAGTGGCATTCCTACAAAGAAGGTTGAGTGCAACAAGTTCAAACTTTCCTTCTTAATGTAATCTAAAAGGATGCACAACTGAGTATATTGGCCTCATTTCTAAAGTAGTTTCTTTAGAAAGAAACATCTTCAGTACCGAACACTGTACTGTGTGAAATAAGTTATTTCGCTTCTAGGAATCAGTTTAATTTCTACGAAGAAGGTTGAGTGCAGCACGTTCAAACTTTCCTAGTTTGTGTCATCTAACAAGATGTACAAGTTAGTGGATTCGCCTCATTTCTAAAGTAGTTTCTTTAGAAAAGAAACATCTTCAGTACCGAACACTGTACTGTGTGAAATAAGTGAATTCGTTTCTAAGAATCAGTTTAATTTCTACGAAGATGTTAGAGTGCAGCAAGTTCAAACTTTCCTTGTTAATGTAATCTAAAAAGATGGCCAAGTTAGTAAATTCACCTCATTGTAAGGTAGTTTGTTGAGAAAACAAACATCTTCATTGCCAAACATTGTACTGTGTGAAATAAACTCATTCGGTTCTAGGAATTAGTTGCTTTCCTACAAAGGAGGTTGAGTGCAGCAAATTCAAACTTTCCTTGTTAATGTAATCTAAAAAGATGCACAACTTAGTAAATTGGCCTCATTTCTAAAGTAGTTTCTTTAGAAAACAAACATCTTCATTACCGAAAACTGTACTATGTGAAATGAGCTAGTTCGGTTCTCGGAATCACTTGCGTTCCTACGTAGATGTTTGAGTGCAGCAAGTTCAAACTTTCCTAGTTTGTGTAATCTAACATGATGTAAAAGTTAGTGGATTCGTGTCTTTTCTAAAGTGGTTTCTTTAGAAAACAAACATCTTCAGTACAGAGCACTGTACTGTGTGAAATAAGTTAATTCGGTTCTAGGAATCAGTTTCCTTTCTACGGACATGGTTGAGTGCAGCAAGTTCAAACATTCCTTGTTAATGTAATCTAAAAAGATGCACAACTTAGTAGATTGGGCTCATTTCTAAAGTAGTTTCTTTAGAAAAGAAACATCTTCAGTACCGAACACTGTACTGTGTGAAATAAGTTAATTAGCTTCTTAGAATCAGTTTAATTTCTACGAAGAAAGTTGAGTGCAGCAAGTTCAAATTTTCCCAGTTTGTGTAATCTAACAAGATGTACAAGTTAGTGGATTCACCTCATTTCTAACGTAGGTCCTTTAGAAAAGGAACATCTTCAATATCAAACACTGTACTGTGTGAAATAAGTTAATTCGCTTGTAGGAATCAGTTTAATTTCTACGAAGATGGTTGAGTGTAGCAAGTTCAAACTTTCCTTGTTAATGTAATCTAAAAAGATATCCAAGTTAGTAGATTTGCCTCATTGGTAAAGTAGTTCGTTGAGAAAACAAACATCTTCATTGCCGAACATTGTACTGTGTGAAAAAATCTAATTCGGTTCTAGAATTCAGTTGCTTTCCTACAAAGCCGGTTGAGTGCAGCAAGTTCAAACTTTCCTGCTTAATGTAATCTAAAAAGATGCACAACTTAGTAGATTGGCCTCATTTCTGAAGGAGTTTCTTTAGAAAAGAAACATCTTCAGGACCGAACACTGCACTGTGTGAAATAAGTTAATTCGCTTCTAGGAATCTGTTTAATTTTTACAAAGAAGGTTGAGTGCAGCAAGTTCAAATTTTCCTAGTTTGTGTAATCTAACAAGATGTACAAGTTAGTGGATTCGCGTCATTTCTAAAGTGGTTTCTTTAGAAAACAAACATCTTCAGTACTGAACACTGTACTGTGTGAAATAAGTTAATTCAGTTTTAGGAATCAATTTCCTTTCTACGAAGATGGTTGAGTGCAGCAAGTTCAAACTTTCCTTCTTAATGTAATCTAAAAAGATGGCCAAGTTAGCAGATTCACCTCATGTGTAAAGTAGTTTGTTGAGAAAATTAACATCTTTATTGCCGATCATTGTACTGTGTGAAATAAGATCATTCGGTTCGAGGAGTCACTTGCTTTCCTACAAAGAAGGTTGAGTGAAGCAAGTTCAAACTTTCCTTGTTAATGTAATGTAAAAAGATGCACAACTTAGTAGATTGGCCTCATTTCTAATGTCGTTTCTTTAGAAAAGAAACATCTTCAGTACTGAACACTGTACTGTGTGAAATAAGTTAATTCGGTTCTAGGAATCAGTTTCCTTTCCACGAAGATGGTTGAGTGCAGCAAGTTCAAACTTTCCTTGGTAATGTAATCTCAAAAGATGGTCAAGTTAGAAGATTCGCCTCATTTGTAAAGTAGTTTGTTGAGAAAACAAACATCTTCATTGCCGAACATTGTACTGTGTGAACAAAACTAATTCGGTTCTTGAATTCAGTTGCTTTCATACAAAGACGGTTGAGTGCAGCAAGTTCAAACTCTCCTTGTTAATGTAATCCAAAAATATATCCAAGTTAGTAGACTCGCCTCATTTCTAAAGTAGTTTCTTTTGAAAACAAACCTTCATTGCCAAACATTGTACTCTGTGAAATAAGCTTATTTGGTTCTAGGAATCAGTTTACTTTATACGAAGATGGTTGAGTTTAGCAAGTTCAAACTTTCCTTGTTAATGTAATCTAAAAAGATGTCCAAGTTAGTAGATTTGCCTCATTGATAAAGTAGTTTGTTGTGAAAACAAATATCTTCAATGCGGAACATTGTACTGTGTGAAAAAAGCTAATTCGGTTCTAGAATTCATTTGCTTTCCTACAAAGACGGTTGAGTGCAGAAAGTTCAAACTTTCCTTGTTAATGTAATCTAAAAAGAGGGCCAAGTTAGGAGATTCGCCTCATTTGTAAAGTACTTTGTTTAGAAAACAAACATCTTCATTACGAACACTGTACTATGTGAAATGAGCTAGTTCGATTCTAGGAATCACTTGCTTTCCTACGAAGAAGGTTGAGTGCAGCTAGTTCAAACTTTCCTAGTTTGTGTAATCTAACAAGATGTACAAGTTAGAGGATTCACGTCAATTCTAAAGTGGTTCCTTTAGAAAACAAACATCTTCAGTACTGAACACTGTACTGTGTGAAATAAGTTAATTCGGTTCTAGGAATCAGTTTTCTTTCCACGAAGATGGTTGAGTGCAGCAAGTTTAAACTTTCCGTGTTAATGTCATCTAAAAAGATGGCCAAGTTAGCAGATTCACCTCATTTGTAAAGTAGTTTGTTGAGAAAATTAACATATTCATTGCCGAACATTGTACTGTGTGAAATAAGCTCATTCGGTTCCAGGAATCACTTGCTTTCCTACAAAGAAGGTTGAGTGCAGCAAGTTCAAACTTTCCTTGGTAATGTAATCTCAAAAGATGGTCAAGTTAGAAGATTCGCCTCATTTGTAAAGTAGTTTGTTGAGAAAACAAACATCTTCATTGCCGAACATTGTACTGTGTGAACAAAACTAATTCGGTTCTTGAATTCAGTTGCTTTCATACAAAGACGGTTGAGTGCAGCAAGTTCAAACTCTCCTTGTTAATGTAATCCAAAAATATATCCAAGTTAGTAGACTCGCCTCATTTCTAAAGTAGTTTCTTTTGAAAACAAACCTTCATTGCCAAACATTGTACTCTGTGAAATAAGCTTATTTGGTTCTAGGAATCAGTTTACTTTATACGAAGATGGTTGAGTTTAGCAAGTTCAAACTTTCCTTGTTAATGTAATCTAAAAAGATGTCCAAGTTAGTAGATTTGCCTCATTGATAAAGTAGTTTGTTGTGAAAACAAATATCTTCAATGCGGAACATTGTACTGTGTGAAAAAAGCTAATTCGGTTCTAGAATTCATTTGCTTTCCTACAAAGACGGTTGAGTGCAGAAAGTTCAAACTTTCCTTGTTAATGTAATCTAAAAAGAGGGCCAAGTTAGGAGATTCGCCTCATTTGTAAAGTACTTTGTTTAGAAAACAAACATCTTCATTACCGAACACTGTACTATGTGAAATGAGCTAGTTCGATTCTAGGAATCACTTGCTTTCCTACGAAGAAGGTTGAGTGCAGCTAGTTCAAACTTTCCTAGTTTGTGTAATCTAACAAGATGTACAAGTTAGAGGATTCACGTCAATTCTAAAGTGGTTCCTTTAGAAAACAAACATCTTCAGTACTGAACACTGTACTGTGTGAAATAAGTTAATTCGGTTCTAGGAATCAGTTTTCTTTCCACGAAGATGGTTGAGTGCAGCAAGTTTAAACTTTCCGTGTTAATGTCATCTAAAAAGATGGCCAAGTTAGCAGATTCACCTCATTTGTAAAGTAGTTTGTTGAGAAAATTAACATATTCATTGCCGAACATTGTACTGTGTGAAATAAGCTCATTCGGTTCCAGGAATCACTTGCTTTCCTACAAAGAAGGTTGAGTGCAGCAAGTTCAAACTTTCCTTGTTATTGTAATCTAAAAAGATGCACAACTTAGTAGATTGAACTCATTTCTAAAGTAGTTTCTTTAGAAAAGAAACATCTTCAGTACCGAACACTGTACTGGGTGAAATGTTAATTCGCTTCTAGGAATCAGTTTAATTTCTACGAAGATGGTTGAGTGCAGCAAGTTCAAACTTTCCTTGTTAATGTAATCTAAAAAGATGGGCAAGTTAGAGATTCGCCTCATTTGTAACGTACTTTGTTGAGAAAACAAACATCTTCATTGTTTAACATTGTACTTTGTGAAATAGGCTCATTCCATTCTAGGAATCAGTTGCTTTCCTACAAAGAAGGTTGAGTGCAGCAGGTTCAAACTTTCCTTGTTAATGTAATCTGAAAAGATGTACAACTTAGTAGACTTGCCTCATTTTTAAAGTAGTTTCTTTAGAAAAGAAACATCTTCAGTACCAAACAGTGTACTGTGTGAAATAAGTTAATTCGCTTCTAGGAATCAGTTTAATTTCTACGAAGAAGGTTTGCCCCAGCCAGCGGGGCTTCAACGCGAGCAAGGACCCTAGAGAACCTGAAATGAAAGGGACAAGAGACACAAGGAACCGACAGCAAGACAAAAATCTGATCAAGCTGTGTATTTTTATTAATCTCAGGGTGCCATTTATACAGGAGAACAGGGAAATTTGTCAGCAGCTCAGTTATTACTATAATTATGTTTCAACAGGACCAGGTCTCAGCTCCAAAGCCATAAGATGTTCCACAGGATAAGATCCCAGCCCCAAAGCCATAAGATGTTTTGACAGGACAAGGTCCCAGCCCCAAAGCCATAAGATAACAACTTCCTCATTCTCTATGGGTTACATTGTTCTTTCTCTGTGCATGGGTGACATTCCAGAACAGACAACTTATCACAAGACAGTTTCACTACTCAATATAGAGGCACTTTTGGTTACCTATTGTCCAATGGTTCCCGACATCTCCTCCCTTTCTATTAGTTTTAGAAGGTGTTTTTGTGGTGGCCAAATTTGTAAACTTTATTAGGACTAGCAGGGTTCCGTGATGTCACAGTGGGCCTGTAACCAACTGGGGGAGCATTGACCTGACTCCTCCTGTGGGATTATTATCCCACCTCTTTTGGCTCTTGGTATCTTTTGGGGAGGGGAGGCAGAGCCAACACAGAAAGTACGGTACCAACCTCTATGCAAGTCAGGTTTGACTCTCAGGGAATTCAGAAGCGGTCAAAAAAGGGGGGACCTTCCCTTGCAATATTTTCTACACCCACGTTGGTGCCCATATTGTACTCACACATTTATGAGCCAATATGCATAGGTCTGACTCCTATGCGGTTCCTGTTGGAGGGGAGTCACTCAGATTATTTTAAGTTTAGACAAGTGCCAATAAGGGAGGAGATATGGGGTACACCTGCAAACTAGGGCAAAGGTTCGGCACCTAGGCCAGGGGGTGGTCGCAGTGGGTGGTCATAAGGCAGGTCTTGGTCTTCAAGGGCCAGGCGATGGTAGTGCACTTGAATTGGTCGTGCTGTGGCTGAATCAATGTGTTCCTTAATAAAGGATGTTAGCTTTTTAAACAACCATGGGCCAAAACTTAGTAAGAGGAGTAAGCCAACCAAAGGACCTAGGATAGAGGGGAGGATTGAGGACAGCCACGGGTGGGAAAAGAACCAACCAGATGTTTCTGTCATGCCTCTATTATTTTTTCTTTTCTCCAAGGATTCTCTGACCTTAGCCATACTATCCCTTGTGACACCTGTATGGTCAGTGTAAAAACAGCATTCTTCCCGTAAGGCAGCACATAGTCCCCTCCTTCAAAAAAGGAGGTCGAGGCCCGGCGATTTTGAAGTACCACCTCAGATAAAGAGACTAAGGACTTTTCTAAAGCAGTAATTCCCCTTTCTAGGTTTTGAATGTCCTTATCTAGTTGGGAACGCAGGATTTCATATTGGGCATTTTTGTAATGAGAGCAGCAATACCCCGGCCGGCGCCTGCGGCTCCAACACCTAGAAGCAAGGCAAGCGAAATAGCAGTGCCAGTAATGGGTTCACGTTTGGTCCTATGTGGATAGGGGAGAGAAGAAGCGAGGAAGCGCCAAAGTCTGGAGCAGGACGATAGGAAATACGAGGGAAGAGTCGGACAGGGACACAGAACTGAGGGGAAGAGAGCAGGCGATCCACGGAAGCACAAGCTGTTAGGCTGTCGTGGCAGGCCCACCAATAGCCCTGGGGAGGAGATAATAGGAACCAGTAAGAGAGGGATTAACAGAGACAGAGTTTTCACAAAGGGTAGGAGGCATGGAAGAATTGAGAGGTTTGGGGTATGAAGACAGGTTCCAAGCCAAGGACATAGGGGATGGGGAGGGAAATGTTGGGGCATTGAGGCCAGGGGCAATGAGTATAATCAGTAGTTGTATTGAAAGGAAGTGGGAGGGATTGAGCCACGCCATCATAGAGAGGGAGTGAGGTATGGATGCAAAGCCAGCAAGACTGAGTAAGATTGGGAGAAGAGGAATTGAGTACATTAAAAGTGCCCATGACCAAGTTAAGGACCAGGTCAGTAGTTGTCAGGGGTGGAGAAGGAGGGAGTGTAACCAGAGCCGGTACGGGGGAGGAGAAGGATATGACAGATGGAGGGACGGGGGGTAACGGGGGATCGGCACGTGAGGAGTGGAGAGTGGTAACAGGGAGAGTCTTCTGTAGCTTAATGGTAAAAAGGACCCCAACATGAGAGCCGCCATAGGCATGGACGGCCCATTGAAGCCCCGGGACCAGACGCCATATGGCTGTTGTTTGCCAGGGGCTGTAAAGGTAATAATTAGAGGGTGGCACCACCCAAAGGATGGAGAGGATACTTTGCAAGCCTGTTTTGGATTATCTTCATAGCGGGCAGCTCCCTGGGGATGGGTATAGTTAGCTTTTAAGGTGATATAGTCCCAAGAAGATGAGGGGTTGCAATAAACGTCTCCAGTAGTTTCACATCCCCAGCTTGCACTAAAATAAGAGTCCACTCCTCCACATTTCCACGTAGTTTAACGGGGACGGTGATGGCCAGGGGCAACATAGAGGGAGAAAGACTGTAAGAAGGACCTCAGGTAAGAATTATAACATCCCCCTTCACCATAAGAGTCGTGAAGATCAATTTCAGGAGCAGTATGTTGTGTAAAGATGGTGCCAAGTCCCCAAGCATTCGGGCTGCCGAGGGCCATTTTGCAGAGTTCTGGAGTTAGGGTCGGCCAAGGAATGGTCTGAGAAACTGTAGAGTGGGTCCAAATCACATCACCAACTTCACTGAGCACGGTCCAGGTGAAATTCATGGGTCGATGGTCCGCGGTGATCAATCCAGCTGTTAGGAGCAAGAGGCCAACGAAGGCAGGGGCAGCCATAGTCCTGAAAAAGAAAGGACAAAACCTCAGGGGGGCGGGGAGCCCTCCCTGGGAGAGGGTGAATTTTCAAGGGGTGAGGGTGGTGTCCATTGACGAACTAGACGTTCTGGGAGCCAACAAGGCCCATCATTTTGTTGATCATAAACGCAAGCAGAGCCGCGGACCCAAATGAGGACGGGATCAGGGACATGCCACTGAGAAGTGAGGGGATCACGCCACCTAGCGAGGGCGTGAGTGGAGGCCGTGGTGGGATGCCAAAGGCGGTCAGCAGCTGATTTGCCAGAACTGTCAAGGCTTAAGAAATTAAGAACAAACAAAGCATGGGCCAAAATGTTTCGTGGGGTATTTTTTATACCATAAAAGGGCTGAGTTTTTAATTTATTAAGTGTAGCCTTAAGGGTTTGATTAGCCCTTTCCACAATGCCTTGCCCTGGGGGTTATAGGGAATTCCAGTGACATGTTTTATCTGAAGCATAGAGCAAAAATTTTTGAAGGTATGGCTAGTGTATCCAGGACCATTGTCTGTTTTAATGATTTTTGGAGTTCCCAATGTAGGGACACATTGAAGAACGTGAGAGATGACATTTTTTGAAGCTTCACCAGCGTGGAGAGAGGCAAAAATGAAACCACTAAAGGTATCAATTGTAACATGAACATATTTAAGCTTCCCAAAGTCTGAGAAGTGAGTTACATCCATTTGCCATATTTCATTGGGAAGAAGACCTCGTGGGTTGACTCCCAGATGGGGAACTGGCAAGGAGACAGAGCAAGAGGGACAGGATTTAACTATTTCCCTAGCTTGAGCACGAGTGATCTTAAAGGCAAGGCGGAGGGTTTGAGAATTTAAATGATGCATATTGTGAGCCTGTTGTGCTGAGGAGAGAGGGTCAGTTAGGGCTACGAGAGCAAGGCGGGTAGCAGCATCCGCGTCGGCATTGCCCTGCGTTAGAGGGCCTGGCAGGGAAGTATGAGCACGTAAGTGGCCTATATAGAAGGGATGAGACCGAGCACAAATGAGGTCCCGGAGGGAGCAGAATAGAGCAGAGGCATTAGTGGAAGGTTTGATATAGGGCGTTGTTTCCAGTAGGGGGACTGACTTAACAACATAAGCACTGTCAGTAAAGAGGTTGAAGGGCTGAGAAGGGAATTGTTTAAAAACTTCGAGGACAGCGCAAAGCTCCACCAATTGGGCAGAGGAATATTGGGTATGGAAAGAAGTTGGTTGTCCGTTTATCACGTAAGCAGCTGTACCATTAGCAGATCCATCAGTGAATATAGAAGGAGCATCCTTAATAGGGTCATAAGAAGTATTAAGGAGGAAAACAAAAGATTGAATGTTGGCAAACTGAATAAGGGGGTCAGAAGGATAGTGATTGTCAATAATGCCCATAAAGGCAGAGAGTGCTACAGGCCAATCATCATTAGTCTGAAGCAGCCAGTTGAGTTGGTCAGGACCGTAGGGGAGGACGATTGTATTTGGATCTTTGCCAAAATGTTGACGGAGAGCTTTGCGAGCCTTTATGAGCTGAGCGACCAGAAAGGGATAAGTGGCTATGACTTTAGTAGGAGAGGAAGAGAGGTGAACCCAAAGCAGGGGAGAGCCACGATTGTGGTGAGGGTGCCTTTGCCAAAATACACCAGTAGGTGTATGGGCAGTAGAGCAAACAATGAAAACCAGGGAAGGGTATAATCTATCTGTTGGGCAGTCTGGAGGTTAATGGCCTTGTTTATCTCTTTCAAGGCAGCAAGGGCCTGAGGGGTAAGTTGTCTAGGAGAGGTAGGGCTGGAGTCTCCATTTAAGATGTCATTGAGGGGTAGAAGAACAGCAGTAGGAACCTTTAAATAGGGTCTAAGCCATTGAATGTCCCCAAGCAATTTCTGAAAGTCATTGAGAGTGGAGAGATGAGAGGTGAGGAGTTGAATTCGGGGAGTTAGTACCTGATGATTTTTGAGCTCAAAGCCCAAATATAGATAAGGGTCGGCAGTTTGAACCTTATCAGGGGCAACTTGAAGCCCATATGATTGCAAATTAGATAGTAGGCACTGGAGGCAGGAGGAAAGCAGGTTTTGGTCACAGGCAGCTAAAAGAATGTCATCCATGTAATGAAGAATGTAGACAGACGGAAAGGTCTCCCTGAGGGGGTCAATGGCCATGGCCACAAACTTCTGGCAGAGGGTGGGGCTGTTAGCCATACCTTGGGGTAAAACCTTCCACTGAAAGCGAGGCATAGGGCCACAAAATTTACTTGCGGGAAGCTGAAGGCAAAGCAGGGCCTATCCTCAGGGTGTAGGGGGATGGTAAAAAAGCAATTTTTTTTTGATCAATAACTATTTTGAAGGAACCATATGGAATGGCTACCGGGGAAGGGAGTCCTGGTTGGAGTGGCCCATGGGGATCATGGCTTTATTAACAGCTCTTAGGTCCTGTAGCAAGCGCCACTTGCCAGATTTTTTCCGAATGACAAAAATAGGGAGTTCCAGGGCAAAAGGAAGGCTCGATGTGGCCAGCGGCAAGTTGTTCCTGCACTAACAACATTGCAGCCTCTGTTTTTTCAAGTGAAAGTGGCCATTGGTCAACCCATATAGGGCTTTGGGTTTTCCAAATAATTTTATCAGCATGGGGTGCAGGGATGGCAACGGCTGCTAGGGAAAAGAAGACTCAGGGGCATACCCAAGGCCAGATCGATCGAGTTTTTGGGGAGGAGAAATGGGCTCTGTTATGCCTTGTAAATTTTTTCCAAGTCCTTTCCCTGGAATAAAACCTTGACTAAGCATTTGGGAAGTGACAACACTATTGGGGCTACAGAGAACCATATTCATTTGTGAAAGAATGTCTCTTCCCCACAAGTTGACAGGCAGGCCTGGAAGAACAAAGGGGGTGACTTGTCCTGAGTTACCCTCCTCGTCAGTCCAAGTAAGGACGCGAGAGTTTTGTTCAGGGTTATTGGATTGTCCAATGCCCTGTAAATGGGTATGAGAGGCAGTCAGGGGCCAGGACTTAGGCCAATGTTTGAGGGAGATTATGGTGGCATCAGCACCAGTATCTACAATTCCATCAAAAGGCTTTCCATCAAGAAGCAACCTTAAAGTAGGGTGATCCAGAGTAACAGAGTGCACCCAATAAGCGTCAGAAGAGCCAGGTTGATTGTTGTCACGATTTGGGGACATATAATTATTGTTAAGAAAAGTGAGGGGCAACAGAACAAGTTGGGCCACTTGATCCCCAGGCAAAATTATATGGGTTCCTCTTTGGGAGGTGACTAACACTTGGATGTTGCCGGCAAAATCATTATCTATAACTCCAGGAATTACTTGAATACCCTTGAGAGAAGCGCTAGCCCTGCCTAGGAGCAGGCCAAACATGTTGGGGGGCATAGGGCCGGAAACATTTGTTGCAATTACTTGAGGGCAAGTCTCAGGGGTTAATACTGTGCGGGAGGTGGCACAGAGGTCCAGTCCTGCGCTGCCTGCCGTGGCACGCCAGAGGGTGGACACTGATTCTCCGGTGGGTTGGAGGGAGGGACAAACCTGACCGCCCCAAGATTAGTCCGTGGAGTAGGGGCCTGTAGCTGGCCCTCTTGGAAGTTTCCCGAGACAGGAAGAGTTTTTCCCTGAGAGGCTGACAGAGGACGGCCATGAATGTCAGTCCTGGAGTGACATTCAGAGGCCCAATGTTTGCCCTTCTGGCAACGAGGACAGGGTGTGGTAGGGGGAGGGCAAAGAGAAGCAGAAAGCTGTTTAGGAGCAGTGCATTCACGAGAGAGGTGTCCGGGTTGTTTACAATTATAACATGTTTTCGTACCCTGAGTGAGGCCACCAGAATGGAGAGCAGCTCCAGTTGCTAAACCCATGGCGTGGGAGGAGCCCACACCTGCACATAACTTGATATAATCAGATATGGTCTCCCGCTTGTGAGAGCGGAGAATAGACTGACAAGCAGGATTAGCATTTTCAAAGGCCAAGTGTTTGATAAAAGGGCTGTTGGTTTCCCCAACGCCAAAAAGGCGCTCAGCAGTTTCATTAAGTCTACTAATAAAGTCACTGTACGGCTCTTCTGGACTCTGCCTAATATTGGCCAGGGAGGCGGTGGCGGCCCCTTTAGGGGGAAGGTGCCGCCAGGTGGCGAGGCCTGCTTGTTGTATTTGGGCTAAAAGTCCAGGGGGGTAGCGTGCTTGCCTTTCGTTGGAATCATAGGGATGTTCCCCCAACAATTTTTGTTTTGTCCAATTTTTAGAAACAGTCTTTTGTAAATTACGGCGAGCAAGGTAAGAGCAGTTTTCATTAAATTCAGTGTGCCATAGAACAAAATCTCCGCCGGACAAAGCCGCGCGAGCAAGGCGATACCAGTCATTAGGCGTAAGCCATTTGTCAGTATAACTTTCCAGAAGTGTAAGAGTAAAGGGAGCCCTGGGCCCATAATTGGAGACAGCCGCTTTTAGCCACTCAAGAAACTTCAAATTAAGACTTTTATATTTAGGTGGGGGAACAGGCTCCGGAGCAGATTCATCTTCAGAATCAGAAGAGGCAGCATTCCCATCAGCTGGAGCAGCCAAGGGAGCAGGCTCATCATCAGAGTCCGCATCAGACGTGGCGGGAAGGGGAATAGAAGCGGAATCAGAGCGAGTTTGCGTGCGAGTAACAGGAAAAGCAAGAAGGCCAGTATTTCGGTGTGTGAGTCTGCTTTATTCTGCGCTTTACGGCTGTCAGAGGAAGAATTAGCAAAGGCAGCAAGTTCTTTTGTGACAGAATCAATTTCCTGGAGAAGCTGTAGCTGAAGTTTTTTATCCTTAAGTGCCCTACGGAGGTCAGAGACAGAAGCTAGCGTGGCAGATTGTAATTCTATGAGGGGTGAGTCAGCGAGAGGTTCAGCAGGCACAGAAGGAAGCAGGGTAGCGGAGCAGTCTAGGACAGGAGCGCAAAGTGGCGGACAATAGGGAGGAGGTGTTTTTAGAGGAGCTTTACCTGTGGGGCCTACATCAAGTAACGGGGGAAGGGGGGGCCCAGGCTCAATATCCGTTAGGGAGGGATAAAGGTGACAGGAAGGCTTTTCAGAGGCAGGAGATTTAGGTCTCTCTTGAGCCTCATCTTCTCCCATATCAACAATGACAGAGGCGCAAGCAGAAGGGGGCCTATAAGAGCGTTTAAGAGCAGCCTCTCCCTTATTGACAAGGACCTGTACAGCCATAGAATTATTGTGGACCTTAAGAACATCATTTATAAGATTCCAATAAGAGTAGGCCAAAACAGGGACTTCTCGGGCCGAAAGTATCATAATAATCGCACAAGCAATCTCCAACTCTTAACCAAGTTTTTGCATTTATAGTCCCCTCCTTTGGGAACCAAGGACAAAGATCACCAATGTAACCTAAGAATATTTTTAAGTCTTTTCTTTTAACCCTAGTTCCTCGTACCTTGAGGGCTTGTTTTAGCCCAGTCACAAAAAGAGTCCTCTTTTGAAAATGCTTGTCCCATGGTAAAAAAACTTACCTCACCGTCCGGGTGTTCACGCGGATCTGCCTCACGGGCGGGCAACTCCGTGGCGATCACAAGCGGGCCAGTGTCTAACCCCTCTTCGGGTTGCGGCAGCCTTGGTGCGGGATCCAAAATGGGCAGGTGGCAGACGGTGTTTCAGGCGATCCTGGGTTTGAGCTCACATTGGCGCCAATTGCCCCGGCCAGCGGGGCTTCAACGGGAGCAAGGACCCTAGAGAACCTGAAATGAAAGGGACAAGAGACACAAGGAACCGACAGCAAGAAAAAATCTGATCAAGCTGTGTATTTTTATTAATCTCAGGGTGCCATTTATACAGGAGAACAGGGAAGTTTGTCAACAGCTCAGGTATTACTATAATTATGTTTCAACAGGACCAGGTCTCAGCCCCAAAGCCATAAGATGTTCCACAGGATAAGACCCCAGCCCCAAAGCCATAAGATGTTTCGACAGGACAAGGTCCCAGCCACAAGGCATAAGATAAAAACTTCCTCATTCTCTATGGGTTACAGTGTTCTTTATCTGTGCATGGGTGACATTCCAGAACAGACAACTTATCACAAGACAGAATCACTACTCAAGATAGAGGCACTTTTGGTTACCTAGTGCCCAATGGTTCCCGACAAAGGTTGAGTGCAGCAAGTTCAAACTTTCCTAGTTTGTGTAATCTAACAAGATGTACAAGTTAGTGGATTCGCCTCATTTCTAAAGTAGTTTCTTTAGAAAAGAAACATCTTCAGTACCGAACACCGTACTGTGTGAAATAAGTTAATTCGCTTCTAGGAATCAGTTTAATTTCTACGAAGACGGTTGAGTGCAGCAAGTTCAAACTTTCCTTGTTAATGTAATCTAAAAAGATGGCCAAGTTAGTAGATTTGCCTTATTTGTAAAGTAGTTTGTTGAGAAAACCAACATGTTCATGGCCAAACATTGTACTGTGTGAAATAAGCTCATTCGGTTCTAGGAATCAGTTGCTTTTCTACAAAGAAGGTTGAGTGCAACAAGTTCAAACTTTCCTTGTTAATGTAATCTAAAAAGATGCACAACTTAGTAGATTGGCCTCATTTCTAAAGTAGTTTGTTTAGAAAACAAATATCTTCATTACCGAACACTGTACTATGTGAAATGAGCTAGTTCGGTTCTAGGAATCACTTGCTTTCCTAAGAAGAAGGTTTAGTGCAGCAAGTTCAAACTTTCCTAGTTTGTGTAATCTAACAAGATATACAAGTTAGTGGATTCACCTCATTTCTAAAGTGCTTCCTTTAGAAAACAAACATCTTCAGTACTGAACGCTGTACTGTGTGAAATAAGTTAATTCGGTTCTAGGAATCAGTTTCCTTTCCACGAAGATAGTTGAGTGCAGCATGTTCAAACTTTCCTTGTTAATGTAATCTGAAAAGATGGAAAAGATAGGAGATTCACCTCATTTGCAAAGCAGTTTGTTGAGAAAACTAACATCTCATTGCCGAACATTGTACTGTGTGAAATAAGCTCATTCGGTTCTAGGAATCACTTGCTTTCCTACAAAGAAGGTTGAGTGCAGCAAGTTCAAACTTTCCTTGTTGATGTAATCTAAAAAGATGCACAACTTAGTAGATTAGCCTCATTTCTAAAGTAGTTTCTTTAGAAAAGAAACATCTTCAGTACCGAACACTGTACTGTGTGAAATGTTAATTCGCTTATAGGAATCAGTTTAATTTCTACGAAGATGGTTGAGTGCAGCAAGTTCAAACTTTCCCTCTTAATGTAATCTAAAAACATGGAAAAGTTAGGAGATTCGCCTCATTTGTAAAGTACATTGTTGAGAAAACAAACATCTTCATTGCTGAACATTGTACTGTGTGAAATAATCTCATTCGGTTGTATGAATCAGTTGCTTTCCTACAAAGAAGGTTGAGTGCAGCAAGTTCAAACATTCCTTGTTAATGTATTCTAAAAGGATGCACAACGTAGTGGATTCGCCTCATTTCTAAAGTAATTTCTTTAGAAAAGAAAGATCTTCAGTACCGAACACTGTACTGTGTGAAATAAGTTAATTTGCTTCTAGGAATCAGTTTAATTTCTACGAAGATGGTTGAGGACAGCAAGTTCAAACTTTCCTTGTTAATGTAATCTAAAGAGAAGACCAAGTTGGTAGATTCACCTCATTTTGTAAAGTAGTTTGTTGAGAAAACAAACATCTTCATTGCCGAACATTGTACTGTGAGAGATAAGCTCATTCGGTTCTAGGAATCAGTTGCTTTCCTTCAAAGAAGGTTGAGTGCAGCAAGTTCAAACTTTCCTTGTTAATCTAACCTAAAAAGATGCACAACTTAGTAGATTGGCCTCATTTCTAAAGTAGTTTCTTTAGAAAAGAGACATCTTCAGTTCCGAACACTATACTGCGTGAAATAAGTTAATTCGCTTCTAAGAATCAGTTTAATTTCTACGAAGATGGTTGAGTGCAGCACGTTCAAACTTTCTTTGTTAATGTAATCTAAAAAGATGGCCAAGATAATGGATTCCCCTCATTGTAAAGTAGCTTGTTGAGAAAACAAACATCTCCATTGCCGAAAATTGTACTGTGTGAAATAAGCTCATTCGGTTCTAGGAATCAGTTGCTTTCCTACAAAGAAGGTTGAATGCAGCAAGTTCAAACTTTCCTTGTTAAAGTAACCTAAAAAGACGCACAACGTAGTAGATTGGCCTCATTTCTGAATTAGTTTGTTTAGAAAACAAACGTCTTCATTACCGAACACTGTATTATGTGAAATAAGCTAGTTCGGGTCTAGGAATCACTTGCTTTCCTACGAAGAAGATTGAGTGCAGCAAGTTCAAACTTTCCTAGTTTGTGTAATCTAACAATATGTACAAGTTAGTGGATTCGTGTCATTTCTAAATTAGTTTCTTTAGAAAACAAACATCTTCAGTACCGAACACTGTAGTGTTTGAAATAAGTTCATTTGATCCTAGGAATCAGTTTCCTTTCTATGAATATGGTTGAGTTTAGCAAGTTCCAATTTTCCTTGTTAATGTAATCTAAAAAGATGTCCAAGTTAGTAGATTCGCCTCATTTCTAAAGTAATTTCTTTAGAAAACAAACCTTCATTGCCAAACTTTGTACTGTGTCAAATGAGCTAATTGGGTACTAGGAATCAGTTTACTTTCTGCGAAGATGGTTGAGTTTAGCAACGTCAAACTTTCCTTGTTAATGTAATCCAAAAAGATGTCCAAGTTAGTAGATTCGCCTCATTGGTAAAGTAGTTTGTTGAGAAAACAAACATCTTCATTAACGAACATTGTACTGTGTGAAAAAAGCTAATTTGGTTCTAGAATTCAGTTGCTTTCCTACAAAGAAGGTTGAGTGCAGCAAGTTCAAACTTTCCTTGTTAATGTAATCTAAAAAGATGCACAACGTAGTAGATTGGCCTCATTTCTAAAGTAGTTTGTTTAGAAAACAAACATCTTCATTATCGACCACTGTACTATGTGAAATGAGCTAGTTCGGTTCTAGGAATCACTTGCTTTCCTACGAAGAAGGTTGAGTGCAGCCAGTTCAATCTTTCCTAGTTTGTGTAATCTAACAAGATGTACAAGTTAGTGGATTCGTGTCGTTTCTAGAGTGGTTTCTTTAGAAAACAAACATCTTCAGTACTGAACACTGTACTGTGTGAAATAAGTTAATTTGGTTCTAGGAATCAGTTTCCTTTCTACGAAGATGGTTGAGTGCAGCAAGTTAAAACTTTCCTCTTTAATGTAAACTAAAAAGTTGGCCAAGTTAGCAGATTCACCTCATTTGTAAAGTAATTTGTTGAGAAAATTAACATCTTCATTTTTAACATTGTACGGTGTGAAATAAGCTCATTCGGTTCTAAGAATCACTTGCTTTACTACAATGAAGGTTGAGTGCAGCAAGTTCAAACTTTCCTTGTTAATGTAATCTAAAAGGATGCACAACTTAGTAGATTGGCCTCATTTCTAAAGTAGTTTTTTAGAAAAGAAACATCTTCAGCACCGAACACTCTACTCTGTGAAAGAATTTAATTCGCTTCTAGGAATCAGTTTAATTTCTACGAAGATGGTTGAGTGCAGCAAGTTCAAACTTTCCTTGTTAATGTAATCTGAAAAGATGGCCAAGTTAGAAGATTCGCCTCATTTGTAAAGTAGTTTGTTGAGAAAAGAAACATCTTCATTGCCGAACATTGTACTGTGTGAAGAAAGCTAATTCGGTTCTAGAATACAGTTGCTTTCCTTCAAAGACGAATGAGTGCAGCAAGTTCAAACTTTCTTTTTTAATGTAATCTCAAAAGATGCACAAGTTAGTACATTGGCCTCATTTCTAAAGTCGTTTCTTTAGAAAAGAAACATCTTCAGTACCGAACACTGTACTGTGTGAAATAAGTTAATTCGCTTCTAGGAATCAGTTTAATTTCTACGAAGATGGTTGAGTGCAGCAAGTTCAAACTTTCTTGTTAATGTAATCTCAAAAGATGGCCAAGTTAGAAGATTCGCCTCATTTGTAAAGTAGTTTGTTGAGAAAACAAACATCTTCATTGCCAAACATTGTACTGTGTGAAAAAAGCTAGTTCGGTTCTAGGAATCAGTTTAATTTCTACGAAGAATGTTGAGTGCAGCGAGTTCAAACTTTCCTAGTTTGTGTAATCTAACAAGATGTACAAGTGAGTGGACTCGCCTCATTTTTAAAGTAGTTTCTTTAGAAAACAAATATCTTCAGTACCCTAACACTGTACTCTGTGAAATATTTTAATTCGCTTCTAGGAATCAGTTTAATTTCTACTAAGATGGTTGAGTGCAGCAAGTTCAAACTTTCCTTGTTATTGTAATCTAAAAAGATGGCCAAGATAGTAGATTCGCCTCATTTGTAAAGAAGTTTGTTGAGAAAACAAACATCTTCTTTGCCAAACATTGTACTGTGTGAAATAATCTCATTCGGTTCTAGGAATCAGTTGCTTTCCTACAAAGAAGGTTCAGTGCAGCAAGTTCAAACTTTACTTGTTAATGTAATCTAAAAAGATGGCCAAATTAGTAGATTGGCCTCATTTTTGAAGTAGTTTGTTCAGAATACGAACGTCTTCATTGCCGAACATTGTACTGTGTGAAAAAAGCTCATTCAGTTCAAGAATTCAGTTGCTTTCCTACAAAGACGGTTGAGTGCAACAAGTTCAAACTTTCTTTGTTAATGTAATCTAAAAAGATGCACAACTTAGTAGATTGGCCTCATTTCTAAAGTAGTTTCTTTAGAAAAGAAACATCTTCAGTACCGAACACTGTACTGTGTGAAATAAGTTAATTCGCTTCTAGGAATCAGTTTAATTTCTACGAAAAAGGTTGAGTGCAGCAAGTTCAAAATTTCCTAGTTTGTGTAATCTAACAAGATGTACAACTTAGTGGATTCACCTCATTTTAAAATAGTTTCTTTAGAAAAGGAACATCTACAGTACCAAACACTGTACTGTGTGAAATAAGTGAATTCCCTTCTAGGAACCAGTTTAATTTCTACGAAGATGGTTGAGTGCAGCAAGTTCAAACTTTCCTTGTTAATGTAATCTAAAAAGATGGCCAAATTAGTAGATTCACCTCATTTGTAAAGTAGTTTGTTGAGAAAACCAACATCTTCATTGCCGAACATTGTACTGTGTGAAAAAAGCTCATTCGGTTCTAGATTTCAGTTGCTTTCCTACAAAGACGGTTGAGTGCAACAAGTTCAAACATTCCTTGTTAATGTAATCTAAAAAGATGCACAACTTAGTAGAGTGGCCTCATTTCTAAAGTAGTTTCTTTAGAAAAGAAACATCTTCAGTACCGAACACTGTACTGTGTGAAATAAGTTAATTCACTTCTAGGAATCAGTTTAATTTCGAAGAAGATGGTTGAGTGCAGCAAGTTCAAACTTTCCTTGTTAATGTAATCTAAAAAGATGCAGAACTTAGTAGGTTGGCCTCATTTCTAAAGTAGTTTCTTTAGAAAAGAAACATCTTCATTACCGAACACCGTACTGTGTAAAACAAGTTAATTCGCTTCTAGGAATCAGTTTACTTTCTACGAAGATGGTTGAGTGCAGCAAGTTCAAACTTTCCTTGTTAATGTAATCTCAAAAGATGGCCAAGTTAGAAGATTCGCCTCATTTGTAAAGTAGTTTGTTGAGAAAACAAACATCTTCATTGCCGAACATTGTACTGTGTGAATAAAGCTCATTCGGTTCTAGAATTCAGTTGCTTTCCTCCAAACACAGTTGAGTGCAACAAGTTCAAACGTTCCTTGTTAATGTAATCTAAAAAGATGCACAACTTAGTAGATTGGCCTCATTTCTCAAGTAGTTTCTTTAGAAAAGAAACATGTTCAGTACCGAACACTGTACTGTGTGAAATAAGTTAATTCGCTTCTAGGAATCAGTTTAATTTCTACGAAGATGGTTAAGTGCAGCAAGTTCAAACTTTCCTTGTTAATGTAATCTCAAAAGATGGCCACGTTAGATGATTCCCCTCATTTGTAAAGTAGTTTGTTGAGAAAACAAACATCTTCATTGCCGAACATTGTACTGTGTGAAATAAGCTCATTCGGTTCTAGGAATCAGTTCCTTTCCTACAAAAGAAGGTTGAGTGCAGCAAGTTCAAACTTTCCTTGTTAATGTAATCTGAAAAGATGGCCAAGTTAGAAGATTCGGCTCATTTGTAAAGTAATTTGTTGAGAAAACAAATATATTCATTGCTGAACATTCTCCTGTGTGAAAAAAGCTCATTCGGTTCTAGAATTCAGTAGCTTTCCTACAAAGAAGGTTGAGTTCAACAAGTTCAAACTTTCCTTGTTAATGTAATCTAAAAAGATGCACAACTGAGTAGATTGGCATTATTTCTAAAGGAGTTTCTTTAGAAAAGAAACATCTTCAGTACCGAACACTGTAGTGTGTGAAATAAGTTAATTTGCTTCTAGGAATCAGTTTAATTTCTATGGAAGTAGGTTGAGTGTAGCAAGTTTAAACTTTTCCTAGTTTGGGTAATCTAACAAGATGTACAAGTTAGTGGATTCGCCTCATTTCTAAAGTAGTTTCTTTAGAAAAGAAACATCTTCAGTACCGAACACTGTACTGTGTGAAATAAGTGAATTGGCTTCTAGGAAAAAGTTTAGTTTCTACGAAGATGGTTGAGTGCAGCAAGTTCAAACTTTCCTTTTTAATGTAATCTAAAAAGATGGCCAAGTTAGTAGATTCGCTTCATTTGTAAAGTAGTTTGTTGAGAAAACAAACATCTTCATTGCCAAACATTGTACTGTGTGAAATAAGCTCATTCGGTTCTAGGAATCAGTTGCTTTCCTACAAAGAAGGTTGAGTGCAGTAAGTTCAAACTTTCCTTGTTAATGTAATCTGAAAAGAGGCACAACTTATAAATTGGCCTCATTTATAAAGTAGTTTGTTTAGAAAACAAACATCTTCATTACCGAAAACTGTACTGTGTGAAATGAGCTAGTTCGGTTCTAGGAATCACTTGCTTTCGTACGAAGATGGTTGAGTGCAGCAAGTTCAAACTTTCCTAGTTTGTGTAATCTAACAAGATGTACAAGTTAGTGGATTCGCGTCATTTCTAAAGTGGTTTTTTAGAAAACAAACATCTTTAGTACTGAGCACTGTACTGTGTGAAATAAGTTAATTCGGTTCTAGGAATCAGTTTTATTTCTACGAAGATGGTTGAGTATAGCAAGTTCAAACTTTCCTTGCTAATGTAATCTGAAAAAGATGGCCAAGTTAGAAGAGTCGCCTCATTTGTAAAGTAGTTTGTTCAGAAAACAAACATCTTCATTGCGAACATTGGTACTGTGTGAAAAAAGCTCACTCAGTTCTAGAATTCAGTTGCTTTCCTACAAAGACGGTTGAGTGCAACAAGTTCAAACTTTCCTTGTTAATGTAATCTAAAAAGATGCACAACTTCGTAGATTGGCCTCATTTCTAAAGTAGTTTCTTTAGAAAAGAAACATCTTCAGTACCGAACACTGTACTGTCTGA